>OY776277.1:1436459-2636459 GCA_963675445.1 Linnaemya vulpina
ATTTCTGTTGAACCGTTTTAATTTTGCAGTGTAAAACGGGTTCTGCCTGAAATTCATATCAAATTACGTCTGCCTTTTAAACTGATTTTAATATTTTCGGCACGTTTCAGTAGTTGGACTATTTAAACTGTGATTTCATAGTTGACTCGCAGATAATTCGCTAAAATAATTTAAATCTCAAAGATTAATTTTCACAAAATTAATTTCATTTTATTGTTTGATAAGCCCTCGAGTGTTAATATGTTTTGGATTTTCAATTACGAACAAGTTTTTTTTTGCGGAATGACATTTTATTTGAATTGTTTGGCGAAGCAGTTGAAAATAAAATCAAAAATATTCCGCATGAAGTTGTTTTATTGGCAGGTTAAATTGTGAGAAATAGACCATCCGTTTGTTTTTTTTTGTTGAATGTTTTCATGGCAGCCGCTTTCGAATTTGTGTGAGTTTTCACGCCGCAGCAATTTTCGCCACTTGTCATCTTAAAGAAAACTGATGGGTCTTAAGAAAATTGTGTGGTTGTCTCACAAGAATTTGGAGTCAGGAAAACGAAACTAAAGCACAATAGGCTGTTGCACAGTGGGGGACTTAAAGACAAAAAGGGAAACAGTTCTGCGGTTACCAAGCGAGTAGTCCTTAAAAGATGCTGCTGAGTTAAACTTTGAGTTTCATGTATTAAAAAGCAAAGGAGCCACGTTGTCCCAAAACTTCAGCTCAGTGCCAAGCCAACAGTTTTGATCTCATTCAATATAATTTTTTAAAAAGAAAATTCTTCTTTTTAAAAGCTAGAAAAACTGGACAGCTTGTATAAATTTCTGCTTATCGTTTAGGAGATATTCGACTAACAAAATTTAGGTTGAGACTTTTTGCCCTTCTTTGGGTCACTGTTTTCCTAACATCGGAGTAAAATCTTATCCGGAATTATTATTTTGTGAATTAAAAACAAAATGTTTAAGAGAAAATGGTAAAAATCAAAACTCAGTCAGAAGTTGTAGACGGTTAATTTTAAAAGTAAAACGGCTGAATGGCGTGTTTGAATGATTTCTTAACAATAAAAAAATTTGCTGGAATACCTGCTCATATTTTTACTTATTCGAAACAAAACACTGGAGGTCTACCACAAAAAAGATTTCATTTAAAAATTTGCGGGCTTGAAAAGAATGCAGAAAATGTCAGAAAAAAATACTTGAAAATCCCAATCAGGAGATCTTGAAATTTTTTTTGGGAGTTGCAGAAATCTGTGAAACAAGTCCCGGTTGTTTTTCATCGAGAATTCAAATTCTATAGAACCTTTTCTTTGAGCGTTTTTGCGAATAAACAATTTAATTATTTTCGTTTACACGAATTATTTTCAATTAAATTAAATTAAATTAAATTCTTTTCCATTCGCACTTATGTTTTTAGTTTCAATAAAATTATGTAAATTAAACTCAAATTCATTAAAGTTAATATGCTCGCCAGCTCGTGGCTTTCGATATAATTTATGTGAAAATTATTAATATGAAACTTTTCATCCGAATCGGCTTTATTTTTAAACCATCATAATTGTTCGTAAGCCCATTTAATTATTAACAGTTATTGTTATTAAATTCATTTATTCATAATAAATGCTCTCAATACATGCACACATACACACACACAGACACACCCGCATATACACACGTACACAAAATGAATAATTTCATTTTACAATTTCACATTTAAATGAAATTTCTTCTAATGCCGATATTAAGAGTTATACAGTGGCCCTTTTTATTGGGCCACCAAAAAGCCAGTGCCCCATTTCTATTTTGAATCGCCTAAAGAACTGAATTGTTCACTGAATGACAGTTCGCAGCCTGTAAAAAGTTAGTGTGGCAGTTAATCGACAATAGAAGAGCGGGAAATGAGGACGATTGAAAGGGGAGTTGTAATTTTAAAACTCCTGCGTGCGATTGTTTTGAATATAAAATTGTGCATGTGTGCGTAAAAGTGTATTAAGTTAATTATTACAATGTAAATAAAAATTAGCAAATAATGAATAAATAATTAAATTAATTTATGCACAACACACAAGAGAATATTTCGTAAAAGCAAATTTAAATTTCATTCGCATAAAACAAAATGTGTGCTGCTCCACACACACACACACTGACAGCAGCAGTGAAGTCATGTGTGATGAAATCATTAAATCAGGTGCAGAATATATTTATTTTATTATGAAGAAAGCTTTTCTTAATCGGAACAGGGCTTGATTAAATACCAATTAACGAGTTAATTGATGCAATTAACGGCGTTACTGATCTCAATTAGCAACACACAATATTAATTAACTTATTTCTCAATTAACGCCAAATTACCCATAGAATTGAGCAACGCTCAGAAGGCAACATTGCGACAAGTTTGTTTAGGGAGCAACACACAACTCACGGAGCGAAGTTAGCCGAGACTTACCACTTAAACGGGAAGCAAAAGAAAGTAAGTCGAGTCTAGTTGACGGGTAATTTAAAGTTAAATAAAAAATTTAAGAACGGGAAGACAACTGGTGAATATTGACTCAACTAAAAATTAAAAATTAAAAGTCTAAACGCCGCAAAATTGCTTTCTAAGACAGAGGCTGCCAACCTTCATCAGCTCCCATTTGACCTGACGTAGATGTTAAAAAATATACAACAATTCTCAAGTAGTTGCGACTAAATCAAGGCTCTTGTGGACAACTTGCGGTGCTACACACGATTGGGAATACAGGAAAGTGGTCGGAATCGATTTTGCCAAAATTTATTTTCATTTATTTGTTACATTTTCGGTTTCTTTTGGGTAAAATGGGAACAGCAGCCTTTTTGGGGAATAGATTTGAGAAACTTTTGAATTATAAAAACTTTTACATTTTGCAGAAAACAGGCCAAGTCCACTTTTTGTTTTGTCGCTCGAGAAAAACGATGAAGGCAGATCAGAAGATGGAGAATTTTGTTGTAACGTTTTTAGTTTTTACTTAGCTGGTACCGGCGAAGGAGGGTGCTTTTATTAACAAAAATAGTTATTTTGCTACACGATCAAGAGCGAATATAGAGGTGGATGGAAATACAATCCGTTCTGCAAGATCTTTCGTGCATTTTAAAGGTCGAGTGCTAAGTTTCGTTGCCACTGAATTGCTGTGTACAAGAAGGGTTTTGTATCTCAAGGACATTCATCGTGATTCAAGTCAAGTTCTATGGAAAATTTATCTTGAAAATTATTAATTGATGCGCTCTCCTCTTTGAGGTAAAAAGGCCAGCAGGCCATCCTTCCATTCTCAACTTAACTTTATCGCATTTCGTTAAGCGAACTTGAAACGACAAAGGACAAACGACAAGCAATTATTTCAAGTTGTTGCTGGCATTGGAATGCAACATCACGTGTGTGAGAGTATCGAAAGTCTTCGAAATCAATTACACTTGAATGTGTGGGTGAAAACTTTTGTCACAACAGAAATCTTTTTAACTGTCAAAACTGAGCAGAACATGTCGTCAAATAAAAATACGATGAAGAGGGGGTGGGGGGCAGAAGAGAAATATTTATTGTTCAAAAATAAATCGCTTAAATTATTCACATGCCAAAAAATATCTACAGAGAAAGAAATCAGAGTACGAGTAGAGTGTGAGAGTGGATAAGGAGGGAGTGGGAGAAGATGAGAAAACTGTGCAAATAATGCTGGGCTTATTTGTATACAGAAAAAAAAGAGAGAACAGAGAACAGAGAATTATTTTATGCAAACGGAAATGGAAAATGTTTAAAATTGCTAGAAGGGCTAATAGGAAATGGAATTTCCGTATTGAGCTGTTCATTGTGTTGCGAACGTTTCATTTAGACGAGAATGTTGAGCGAGGGGCAGACAATCGAAAGGCTGAAGTGGAAGTGTATGACAGACGACATTCAGTGATGTAAATGGGAAAATTCCATCTTCACTCTGCTGCAGTGCAGCAAGTTCTCAATAAAAGGAAAAATTAAAAAAATAGAAACGATTATAAAATGAAAATATCTTCGAAATTTTTACTTCATTTTAAAACGATGGTTTGGCGATTCTTTCTCAAAGACATGAAAAGAAATTTAATAAATTTTATAAAATATTTTCTATAAAATCGGAGTGTGCAAATGCTGCTTTATTTGCCATCTCTGTCTGCTGTTAATATTAACAATATTAATCATTTAAATAATTTATTAAAACGGTTTTATTTGGCAGTTTGTCTTGTAACCATATAAAAAGTATGCGACCACAAACACGACAAAAGTTTTGTTGCCCGGTGTGATGAGGGAGTATTTTTTAGTCTTTCCATTAGCCGAGTGATTAATGATAAATAAATTCTCTATGGTTTCACATGTTTTGTTTTTATTGTGCTTAATTTGATACTTTTCTCGTCTGCCTTGTCCTGCTGCTAGCAAAGCGAGATGGCAGCGATATTGATAATGCCCAGCATGTCAATGGTGTTGGCGGAGTGCGCGAGTTAGTCTTCTCAGATGTCCTTGATAGAGTGTGCAGCACAGCCAAATCTCAGTTGCTCTGCTTGTTTGAAATCAATTTATGCTGCCAGCAGGAGTTCATTTAGATACGCCATCGACTCCTTGGAAATTTAGAATTCATCTCCAATTGAAATTCGCTTTTGTCTTTGTTTATGTGGCTGCATTTAACAAAAATGGGTTGCATTTTATTTCATCGCTAATTGCGATCGTTTGTTTTTCCATGTACTTGTTTTGAGTCTATTTAATTTGAATTAATTATCAAAACGATTAAATTAAATATTTTAAGAACTCAATTTTTGTGCAGCATTTTCAGCAATAAGAAATTTTGAATAAGTTTAGCGCACGCAGATAAAAATCGTTCTCTCAAAGGATCGCATCAGAGAAAAGAAGCAGGCCAAAGTCATTCTTGACTGTGTAAACGAAACACGACTTGAGTTTGAGACCTTTATGCTCAAGTCGGAACCCGCGAAGTCGAAATACACTACGCGATCCTTTTTACAGGAGATATTTTAAAGCCCTCTTTTTTCACTGCGTCAATAAATTTGGCAACCCACTTTCGAAGTTATTTCTGTTTATTATTTCGTATCAAGTTCTTAGTACAAAACAAAAATAAATTAAAAACGTAAATGGGTTGTACGTGTCAGCATGTTAAAGAAACAAATAAAAAGCATTTGCAGCTTAAAAAGCATCATCCTTCCGTGCGAAGGAAAGATTTTAAAATGTGAAAACAAAAAGTTTTTTTTTTTTTCAACAGCAGACATTCAAAAGCCCTTAAAACTGCATCTATTTGAGAAGAAATCGGCATTAAAAATTTAAAAGTTGTTCAACTTTAATTCCGTATCGGTTTGCGACTGCAACAGCCATTTTCCACTACTGATTCATGTTTTATTGACCGCAAAGTTTTGTTGTTCAATTTCAAACGCAAATGAAAAAGAAAAAAATCCTTTTTAACAGTGGAACAAGGATCAAATCGAGTTTTGAACGCAGTGAGTTGCTTTCATGAAAATACGAGATATTTTATTGAGAATGAATCGATTTCCATACCGCAGCCAATACCTCGAAAAGCATCACCTGCAAATGGGCAACGTCCCTCTTTCTTAAAAAGATATTTTGTTGGAGAATTGTTTTGAACCTTTTTCGCTCGTTAAATCTTTAGAAAATTCTTAATTGCACACCCAACAACAACTCAAAAGACCCAAAAAAACTGCACACCATTAAATTCATAATTACATTCGCACGAGGTTTTCTACTTTTAATTCTCACTACGCACACTGGGGCTGTTGGCACAATTTGAGGTCACTGATTTAAAACAATAAAGTTGAGAGATCAATAGATTTTGTGAGTCTTAAATGATTCTGATCATGAAGTTTATTAATATTAGGAATTACTGATTGAACTGATTAAATTGGAAATCGTTAGTCAGGCTGAACGTAAGCCTGCGATCTATATATTAACTTTTTTGTCAGGAGTTGGATATTTAGAATATTTTTTATATTCATTAAACTCGCAGAATGGATCGGAAAATGGAACATTTGGGATAAAAATTAATCGAATACGGGAATCTATAAGAACATTGGAAAAATTATTGATATTCCAACTGACAAATGCCACCGTGAAAAGTCGGAAAACTGTGCAAAGAACGCTGATGAGATCAGCACTGATGCGTTCGAAATCAGTACTGCCTCCGTTCTGCTGGTACGATGATTATAATAAATATTCTGAATACCCGTATTTCTTCAAATTGTCAAAATAAGAATTTATCAGTTCACAGATTTTACTTAAGGACTGACAATATTTCCCAACTTAAATGATTTTGAGGGAGAGAACGAACTATTTGTGCGTTTGTACAAAACGCTTAACACAATCACTTACCAAAAAAGCTTCCTTCTTCGTTGAGAATGTCACAAACTCGAACTAAAATCAGAAAATGAATCAGGAAGGGAATAATCAAACGGCAACACTGGGATGTTTCTTCACATCAAATTTGCGAATTATTGAAGTCAACGAGTTTGAAATTATCAGGGGGCGACTGAATTTACAAATCAAAAGAATTTTATAATTGAGTCAAATGTCATGTTCGAAATTCCATCCGGGCAGTCACATGTGGGCACCTGCACAGATGTCCGACACATTTTCAGCGACCATTTCTCAGCTTCTATTCTATTCTTTAAACGATTTCAAGTGGCAATAAATTTTAGGCAGTCGCTTAGACATTTCACATATACCACCATTTCTGTTGCGAAGCGGCCCACTGTGCGCCGCTTATTGAAAAGGTGTTTCCATTCACTTGAGCTTTTAATTTATAAATTTTTCGCTTTATGAAACTTTTATTTTCCATTTGATTTTCAGTGGAAGCTTTCGATTTTCAACAATTTCATAAAATTCCATACAACCGCTTTTGAATGGAATCGTTTGTTTTCGATTTTAGTTCTCGTTCAATGATTCAACAGTATCCAAAGAAGCAACCGAATAAACAAAAGAATATTGAGAACGACTGCAACAAAACAAAAGCTCTAATTCATCTCATGGCCGTTTGAAAGAGAACCAGGTCATAACTATTCGAGTTTTAAGTGTCAGTAGGTGTACGAATGATTTTTTATAGCAGAACGCTGAGCATGAATCTTGTGTTTGATTCAATGAAAAAAAAAATAAAATAAACAAAAAATACACAAAAAAGAATTAAAAGAAACGTGGCTTTTTAAAAGGTATTTAAGCGGTCTTAATTTTATAAACTCAAAAAAAAAAATGAATTGAAAGAAATCCTCTGCTGAACGATTTAATGCGACTACAACAGTTTACAGTCGTTTCGTGTAGTTTTACATTAAATCAGTGATTTTCAAGTGAAATGAAAAAAAAAGAAATAAATAAAATTGTGTGTGTGTGTTCGACACACACTTTTGATACGCATTTAATTTGCATTTTTCCTCCTTCAAATGCAAATCGATTAGCACGCAATTTTAGAATTCCATTTTAAACAACGAGGGCATTTAGTGCGACTCACTGCCTCATGACCAGCCTGACCGCTACTGCAGTGCAACTAAATAATTGCATTTTCTCAATGTTGCATTTGGAATTACAATTCCAGCGCGTGCGACAGCTGTAATTTGCATTTGAAATCACTCATTAATTTTTGGAATATTCAATTTATAATTTGCCAACAAAAAATCTTTGAATACTTGAGTGCATTTCAAAGCGCCTTGATTTGTGTGTCATGGCTCTGACGCAATATATTGGATGTGTGTGTGCTGATCGTACAAAGTATCACGCTGCTACTTTTATATTGATTTAAATATATTTCCAATATTAAAGTTTCGCCTTTGGTGGTAGACCGGAGCCTGATAACTTGTCTGCACGAGAATGCCTTTTGAATTATGTAAAATGCATTTGTATTGGTGGAAGATGAGATGCTTAAAAGTGTACCACAAAAACGTGCGCTTTATGAGCGTATGAGATTTTCGGTCTCATCGCCGAGGGTTTTGTACAAACTTCCACTATTTCGCAACAAATTTTTAAAGCTTTTTAGGGGAAAAAATAATGTTCGTTTCATTTTTAGTTCAGCCAGTGGATCAGTTTCGTCTGTTTCCGCTAATTCATGGGCGGGCGTATCACCAGTTCTGCTATCGGTTTCGTATATTTCGAAAGTAGGGTGCTCTCTTCATGTTGTTTTTATATGAAAACAATTTTTGCTCCCGAGTGTTAACAATTGAAAAACAATTTTGATTCGTCGCTGTTACTGGAGTTGAGGAATTTGAAAAACTATTTTTTCGTTCCTTTAATAAAATTTGAATCAAAACGATTTTTTTTTAATTTTAGTTTTGTTTCAAATAAAATTGAACAAGAGAAAGAACTCTTTCGTCATTGTGAAAGAGTCAGCAATTGCAAGTATTTTGTGTCCAACTATTTATTGCAAAATTAATTTTAATTTGGTAGGAAAATTGTTCGAAAAGTTTTCTTTTTAGTACAGAAAATATGATAAGTGTAGCGGCTTTCGAAAACAGCTTTTCTGCTCTACCGTGCATATTAAATTTGAGAAGTCATGTTGATTTTCTCTTGTGCTCTGGAATATGTATCAAGTCTGTCTGAACCTAAACGCTTTAATCGCGGAAAACTCCCCGGAAAAACCTATCAGTTATCTGAGTTGTCTGAATCCTATGCAGTTATCTGAGGTGTAGAAAGTTAACCAGTCCGAGCGAGAAGAGCAAATTTCGAAACGATCACTACTCAGCCTGCAGCTACGTTGTTGCCTTCGTGGCTTGATGTTGAGTGACTCAGAGTTTCTTGTCGGCTGTTAAGAAGAAACTCTCCAAATTCCGCCAGTGTTTTTTGGGATGTTTGCAACAGATCACTTTGATCACCACGAATACTCCGTGTGCTGCGACTTATTAGAAGCTTTTGTATGCTAATTAAATTTATTAATTTTCATTATCTGTCCTCTTCATATCAAACCAAAAACTTCCTTTACTCGCTACCTGTTTCACTGGCAGATAAAAATTTACTAAATTTGAAGGGTTCTCACTGAGAACCGTTTTACAAGCGATGCCGCATTATGATGGGAATTCGCAATGCCAAAACTTCTTCGAGTGATCAGACAGAAATGTTTGTGTGTGTGCGCGTGTGTGTTTAAGTACAGAGAGACAAACATTTTCAGCAAAAGCTAAAAAACGGTACGAATAAAGTCATGCAACAATGTTGAAATGATGGACGTAACGATGATGATGGTCCGGGCAAGTTGTTCTTCATTTTCTCGTTTTGGTTGCTGGCAGTAATCAGAGTCTGCCGTTTGCCTTTTGCGAGCGGATTTATTTTCCATCTAACGGCGATGAAGAATTACGTTGGAATGGGTGCGGGCATTTTATGTCTTGTTCGGTCTGTCTGGGCAATTTCATGTGAGTGGAAGCCAAAACACTAACAGGCACAAAACTAATCTTAACTGCAAGTGACTGACTTGAAATGATTCATCGTGCTGTTGTTGTTGTTGTTGTGATGTCAAGTAACGAACACAACTCGAGTTGTTATGCACTCATCATCGTTACCGTCATTATTGTGTACTTGTCCTAATTTGGGTTTGTTGTTGTTGTGTCTGTGGGAGAACGGAGGAAACGTACGAGTTGAAGTGATTGGATTTCATGTGCACACGTTCATAAATATTTGCGTTGAGTAAATTTCAGCTTTTATGGCTGGAATACAACCAAAGTGTTATTCGACAAGAACAGTGTTGGAAAAAATCGAATGGAAACATTTTAAAATTCGTATAAAAAGTTCATGGAAAATGCTGGAAAATTTTCCATTTTCAGCTCTTCTTCTTTTACACTCGAAACAATAACAGAGTTAATTCTGTTTTTATTAAATGCACTCATTTAAGTGCCTGATACGTCTGTGGGACTCTTTTTTCAAACCATTGGGGTAAATAATGAAGAACAATAAAAAAATTGTATTGAATGATATCGTTGTTGCTTTTAGCACAAATTGTAAACTTTCTTTTGTTACTTTGGCGCTAAGATTTCAGAAAAGAAGTTATGTTGTGCATATTTAGACGGAAATACCTTTTAAAAAATATATAATTGGTCAATATTGGTGAACGATAAAATGCTTAAAAGTGTACCACAAGAAATGGTGGGGCGTATTCGCATGCAAACTTTATTATTTGAGAGGTTTTAATTTACTTTTTATTTACATTGACAGTTTTACTTTATTAATTTATAATATTTCTCAAAATTAAAATTTTTTTTATTATTATTTTTTAAATAAAACAATTCCTTAATGATGAAACTGGGGATAAACGATGTTTTCCATAGAATTTGTGTAAATTAATAAAAAAAATTGTTTCATATTAATAAAATAAAAAAACATTTTTGCAAGGGTGTGGTTTGTGCGAAGAGTTTGTTTATTAAAAGTGTTGCTAAAAACTTCTTGCGTGACCTCTTCCGTTGGAGGTGTTATTCAAAGGCTTTAGGACATACGCCCCGAGCAACGGATACTACTGATTGTGAATCTGCTTCTAAGACACGTTCCCAGTACTGATCCGATGTTAAGCTTTCACGAGATTTTCTCTACTCCACCAATTTTTCGCTTTAATATTTTTGACAAATTGTTTGTCAAATAATTTGCCTTCGTGCATCAGCAAGTCGTCCACCTTGTCGAAGTGCCTTGATCCGCTGCCACAATCGCACTCACGTGCACGTCCAATACAGATATTGAATTATTTAGTTTGAAAGCAATTATTTTATTTGGGTTAATTTCATAAGGCGATTAAACGAAAGCACTTTAATTCTGCAGTTGTTGTACGTTCTACATGTTATTTAAAATACAAGTGCGCATACAATTCAATGAACAAGTATAAATAAAATAAAATAAAATAAAATGAAATGAACAATAAATTAAATATATAAAAAGTATGTTTTGCGTTTCATTACAAGTGTGCGGTTGTGCGCCTCAGCCACTGTTGCCAGTTTTTCCCCCTTAAATAAGAAATAAAAATAATTCAATAGTCGTAATCGAAGTGACGTAAGAATTTAAAATCAGTGTTGCCATACATGAAAATGGTTTCAAAATGCTACTGCCGTATTCATAAAAAATAATGTAGACTTGAAGAGTGTTTTAAATAAAATTTTGTATGAAAGTTATATTTTGAATAACACTTTCTATGAATGCGTCGCTAGAAAGCATATTTTGTGAGTACTCCCAAGATATGCTCCTTAATTGAGACAATTTAGAAATGAATTGAGTGATTAGATTTGGTGCTCAGATGCAAGAAATTAAGTTTTCAGAATTATAAATTGACAACTGAAAGGATTTTCTACTCTAGTGACACCCTGTCACCGTGGCTTTTTACTTTTTGGCATTTGTATCAGCCTGGTTGTATTTAAAAAAATAAATTAATTATTTTTATGTTAAAAACCGTAAATTTCAGTCGACATATTTTCTATTTTTTTTTCTGTTGAATTTCAAAATCTTGAATTTATTCTTTTGCAATAAATCCCCTAAATATAGAGGAAATTCCTCTAATCTGGTAACACTGGCTTCAATACGTCGTTGCGAAAAATTAAACGAGATTTATTCACAGCACATTATGCAGTTTTTTATTCATAAATTATTTAAATTTCTTCTCTGCTCATGTTTGAGTTACACGTAACACGCACGCTGGTGGCTATTTTTGTTGCTGTTCTCGTGCACATAATTAATTGATTTAATTGACTGCCAGCAATTAATCGTGAACAAAAATTTTTAAAAGTGAAAAAAAAACGACGCAAAATGAATTTTTACAAGACTTTGACATGGGCAGGAGCTTTTTGTGTGTCATGATTAAGTTGCTCAGTTGCTGCAAGAACGTTTTAAGTAAAAAATGTATTTTAAAAACGTTTCGATTTATAAAATTTATTCGGTTAATGTTTTGAACAGATTTATTTGTTGTTTTAACTTTTTCCAAAAGTTATTGTTAAGCGTTATGACAATGAGATCGGCAGTCTTACCTGCAATACTGTAAACTTTCAGTTGTGCTGTTCTTGTAGCAAATCAGCGATGTGTATGCACATTCATGTGTACTTAAAGCGTACACACCGCCACAGTTAATGGCTGTTTTATCTGATTTGTTATTGTGGCAGTGGCCCAAGCGGGGAAAACAAAAATATCTTTCTTATCAACGTCATCGTCATTGTGGAAAATCCCATCAGTCAAAATATGTCTGCTTGCGAATCAGTAGCGAAAAGCAAACCTGGGATTCGCTGTCAATATTGGCATTTGCGAATGGCAGCCACACACACACACACACAGACAACAGCAACATCAGCACTGGAATTATCTTCGTCATCATCATCATCGTTATCATCAGCATCATTAACAATAATTTGAACTGTTTTCTGCGAAAATTAAAATTGTTGCGAGTGCATCAATCGCTTCGCTTAAACAAACGCAGGTGAACATTAAAAGTGTAAAATTAATGAAGCCATCACTCTCTGTTGACTCGCTGCGAAGCAACAATGCAGTCATTATTCTTTCATTTTTGCTCGCATTAAGCGGAGTATGTGATTGTCATCGTCGATATTTTATTAAAGGAAACATTTTTTAATGCATTCGAAAACAAAAACAAAAACAATAAATAAAAGCGTTTGTACGAGTACGAATCCATCCATCTCAGGGATGGATTATCGTTATTAAAGCGCTAAAGATAATCTGCGAAATCGTTCGTGGGATTTTTTATTACAATAAATAATGGAAGAGGTAGCCCTCGCAGGCCGTCGTTAGAACATCTCAGTGTTCTCAACTTTTGGTATTCGAGGCAACCGCATGAATTTCAGTACGTTTGTTTAATGAGCGAATTGTGTTCAAAACAAACAAAAAATTACAACTTGTTTTTGTTTTTCCCTGAATTTCCTTAACGCAAAGTGATTAACAAAATCAGGGCTTGGATTTTAAAGGAAACTGCGTATTCACATCTGCCTACTCCGTTCATTAACTGTATTTTCAACTACTGAAGCACATAATTGAATTGATGTAATTTTACATCAAACCAAATCCTAATAAAAATACTAAAAATCGCATATCGAATTCAATTATTATTTAATTACAAATCTACCAGTTCCAAATTTGCGATTCGATTATTAACATTTTTGATTTGGATTTCATGATTTCCTTTTTGTGCATTTTCAATATTTTTATCAAAACTGAAGTAGAAGAAGTGAAAATCTGGCAACGTTCGAGTCAAACAACAGCGCCCTGAGTAAATTGTTTTACTTACTTTCGATTAAATTTGTATCTGCTTGGCAAATAATTTAATTAAACGCTGGTGTGCTTTTGTTTTTCTTACTCAATTAAAATTATTATGTCTTCGGCCTGGCAGTTGTTTTGTTGGAGTTTCCTAAGAAATTAAGAAAACATGCTTCAAGTTACGGTTTGTTACTTTTCGTAGCATGTTGTTGTCGTTCTTTTTTCTTGTTTTTCTTTTATTTTTATTATTATTTCTTTTTTCTGTAAAAGTATCTATTCGCATGTGCTTAAATGACTGACGTTGTTGGTACGTTGATTCTCTGGTTGGCTTGGCTCAGTTTCATTTGGCATTCATCTTCATACTCAAGAAGATGACGATGGCGACGACGGTGGTGACGGTGGTGACGGTGACGACGGTGGCGACGCTGGTGATGTATGCGCTGATAAATTTATTTGAGATGCGTGCACAAACATACGGCACATAAAATTTGCAAATTTAATAAAAAAGTGTCAACGACATTTTGTTTATAATACCAGGGGGAAGAGAAAAAACCCCCGCATAGAGATAAAAATACAGAGATAAGTTATTTCAAACATGCAAAAGCATGAACTGATTTGTGGATATGCGCCACGCATGAATCTGGCAAAGAAATTTCAAAACAGCAGAGCAAAAAAAAAAAATATACGAAAAACATTAACGTTTTATTTTATGGCAACAAATTTTTCCCTTTGACAAATGTGAACCACCTGTGGCAGTCGTAACGAAAATAATGAATCACATTTCATTTTATCGCAAAGTTTTTGTCGCTGCAGCCAACCACGAGGGAAAGTAGAACACGAGCTTAAATTATATCTGCAATTAGATTTTCAAGCAAATTAAATTTGCGAAGTTGCGTCATGTTTGAATATTATTTTATTCAACGAAAGAGGAAAACAGTTGAAAAGGTTTAATAATACGGGACACATTAAGACGGGCGGGCTACAACCACAAAATTACTTTGGATTTAAATTGTATCAGTTTTACTACCACAGCAAAACTCAATACAATTAAATTAATTAATCAAAACAATTCAATATGACAAAACTACGCGCTTCTCTGAATTTGAATGAATAAAACGGAAACGGATTTGAACACCGTCAGTCCCCCATCCATTAACAGGAAGAAACAAAAGCCAAACAGCGTGTGTTTTCACATCCATAAAAGACAATCAAATGAAATTTTCCAATCACTAAATTTTATTAAATAACTGCAGTTTACAGCAGTCTGAATGTGTGGCCGTGCCCCAGCCTCATCATTATCACCATCCTCGTAACTGTCATTGTCGTCATTATCGCAATTAGAGTGTTTGTTATCGAGATGAGCACGATGACGGTGGCGATGATGATGATGATGATGATGTTGTCACGCTTTGACTCTTTATTTGTAGCCGGTCAAGTGCATTTGAAATCATGCACAAGTGAAGTCAAGTGCAAATCGCACAGAACTCAAAGGCGCAAACAATAGCAAACAGACACACACACACTAACACACACACAGACAGACAGACAGACAAAAGGCGCAGATACCATTTGCGAACTAAAAAGAACAATCGCTTCGTTTATTTTTCATGGCTTTTTTATTTCTGTTCTCTGTCTGCTCATTTGAAAATGTCGGTCACCAAAGTTTGGCATGTTTTATGAGCGGCCATCAGGCGGTCGTTGGTGCCAACACACAAACGGCAATTCAAGTCGCAGGCAGTAACTCGCATTTTAATTTGCAACATCATTTTGTTTAAAGGGCTGGTGTTTTAGTAAAATTAAACCACGTTTGCAGTCACTGGAGCGATGGCCAAGTAACAAGCTGCTGCTCGCTCTAACGTGGCAGCATATTTCACACTTCCATTAGCTGCTGTTGCACGAGTGTGTTCATCTGTTTGGTCCAAACACTACCACAACTACAGCAATAGGAATTGTGAGCAAATTGTGTGCAAGTGCCACACAGCAACGCCACAAAATAGTTGCATACAAGCAAATTGATGAATAGACAGGCAGACACTGCGAAATGCTTATTGGAACTGCTCGCTCACAGACAGTTTGGTGAGGCGGCTGGTGAGACGCACAATGTTGCAGTCTATGCCTCTAGTGCCGTTCCGTCTTCTGGCCGATGAACATCTAAATAAATGGATGTCTCAAGTTGTGGTCAATGCGGTGTTTTACAATAAGCCGCATCAACTACAACAAACATGTCTAACGATAATACAAGTCAACATCCACAACGAAAATACCAAGTCTACGAAAGACAGAAGCTTGAAGGAATGAGTACTTGAAAAACTCACGGTGCTTGCTTGTTAAATGCATTCATCTTTCATTGCGTACCTGAACAAAATGTTTGCTAACAAATGAAATTGTAAAGGATTTGATTTACACCGTTTACCATTGATATCCACATTGAAATTCACATTGAAATCAATGGCGTCTGCTTTTGTAAGACGAGAGTTACAAGTGATTTGGCGATATTTTTTTAATGCTGAATTTTGAAAATTTCATTATTAAGCATTAAGCATTTAAATACAATTACAATAACAAAACTCTTACTATTGTACTGCACTCAGGAGTGTTGAATATGCAGCGTTTTTTTTTAAAGGAAACATCATAAAAAATATCACTTATCTTTTCAGAAAAGAACATAAAGAATGTAAAATACTGGAAAACATGCAGCAACTTCCACTGAGAAAGAAAACTTTAAAACTTCTTATACAGTTCAGTCTTTATAGATGCGACTCTTTTTGTACAACTTTTTATTCTCCTAGAGGAAATATGTTCCGAAATGACTTGAATGTACCGGAAAGTGTCACGAAATGATTGACGAAAACGTACAAAAATTACTTCACTCGGTGTTGTTTCGTAAGAATTATACATTTTTTGCAGGCTGAGAATAATTTGATAAACTTTTATTCTGCACTTACGATTATACTTTAGTACAGGGTGCTTCCGAATAGTTCTATTTCCGGATCTTGTTGGAACTCTAATTGAAACGGTAACCAGCACATGTAAAGTTGTTTCAGTTAAGTTCTATAACTCTTCTTTTAGATTCCTGAATAAGTCCATGAGCTCCGCTACAGTGACAACGGTTCCGTCCATTAAACTCGCGCACGTTTCGAGAATGGTTCCTCATAAAATATTTAAAAGGATAAGTGTTACGTACGGCGATTGTTTCTGAACTTAAATTCACACTTGCAATTAATTCCTTTAGGGCTCTGCTCGATGCACGTTTGTAAGATTTTTGGGTTAAACAGCAACAACAACCGCAACTGTGCAGTCCATTTCGTTTTCTACATCATGAGCTGTTTTAGTGTGTGTGTGTGTGTGTGTGTGTTTGTGTGCTCGTATATTTCATTGTATTTAGATTGGATTACGTGCATCCACTCCGAACTGTAACCGAAAACAAAAATTATAATTTGTCGTGGCTAAAAAAGACATTTAAAAGGTCGTACAATCGGCTGTTTGTAGTCCAAAACGTATTTGGCCAAAATTCGCAAGAAAATGCAAGATTTTTCTTTTATTTCTTTTTTTTTAAATTAAAATTTCAATGCAGTTGCCGTTTGCATGTGCATTTGATTTGAATTTGAATTACTTTTGCTCAGCTGAATCTGAAATTTATTGGATTTCGTTTTCAATTTGTTTTGTCTTTCCAGGTCATACACAGAAATTAACCCCGTTTATAAGGCACTGGGAAGCAGCAAACTTCGATCGTGCTCATTTACACGAAGCCCATCAAAAACATATCGAACAGAAGCGGCATCGCCGAAAAAGAGACTTAAATGCGGGTGAATATGGTCCGGCGCACACCATCAGACTGAATTTCTCTGCCCACGACAGGTGAGTTTCACACTTTTTCTTTTCAGCGAATTATCTTTTCACGAAAGTCTGTTGTGTCGTAAATATTTTACGAAGCAAATTTTTAACGTTAAAAATTTGATTAGACCCACCGGAGTTTTTTTAACTTTTGATTTGAACCTGATGGCTCGACAGCCATAAAATACTGAGAGAATTAAAAAGTCCAGCTTTTTTTAAGTTTAATGGTTTCTAAAAATTTGGTGAAAGTCTAAAAAACTTTAAAAGTTTTTAGAGAATTTACTCAGATTTATGATTGCGAAGTTTCGTGAGTCTGTCATGTCCATGATTCACCACATGCCAAATAAATGGAAGCGTGTGCTTGTGACCTTGTGAAACTCTCCATAACGGAGAAGACATTCAAACTGAGAGTACGACTACGCGACTGCCCGAATTAATAAAACAAAAGCAAAGCAACGTTAATAACTTGTCAATTAACAGGTTACAGTCGGCACCTTCAACCTCAAACTTTGATGAAGAACTTTCCCAACACAATCAAGCAAAAGCTGGAGCGGAGCATTTCCAGCAGCCATATGAAGAATACGAAACTGCCAACAAAGTAAAACTCAATTTATTTATCATTTACAACATCAGCAGCGTTATAATGCCAAAGTTTATGCCTGAATAATTTCAAGCAGAATGAAAAGAAAACAGGAAAACGTTAGAAATGCAGAGAAGCATGCGAACACACAAACAAAATGAAATGTCGTTTAAATTGTCAAAAGTTGAATGTCATGAATCGCCATTAAAATCAAAACAAAAGCACGACAGCAAATTGTTTGTCAAAACAACTTCCGCTGCATCATAATTATTTTCAGTTTTAAGGAAATTATGGCATCAACCTGAATATTTAAACTTTTGGAAACAGAATTAAGAAAAAACTTAAGCGCGTTACAAACACAAGAAGTGCTGCATGGGCAGGTACAGACCACCAACAAATTTTAATTCTTTTATTTTGTTATTCGTTGGGCCAGCGATTAAACTACAAAAACGACTCCAAGTGTTTGTCATCTTGTTCGAAAAAACATAATCAATTTAATTATGAATATATTTTACTGGTCGAAATAGTTTGCAGATTAAATTAATAATTTGAATACTGTTTAACAGGCTCCGAGTTTGAACTTGCGATCCTCAAAGTGTTTTGTGGATTTTAATCTGTTAATTCACAAAATATTTTATAAATCACTGACTTAAGCTTAAAGCCTTTAATGCAAAATATGTCAAATAAGCCTGTAATAAACATGAAATACTTTTTGTGAATAAAAAAGTTAGAAAAATATATTTTAAAACACAAAATAATTTGTAATACAGGACAGCATAGGACAGGCAGAAAGTAACATTTAAAAAAAATTATTTATGAAAGCGTCTACTCGCTCAGTCAGGTAATTGTGTAGAGAGAAATTAAATTTCAAAATAGTGAATCTATCCTGCAGCTCCAACCTCCACAATTGAGTTCGATGAATCTGTTTTCTTAATTTTCATTTCCATTAAAATCTGTCAGTTGCTAAAAAGCAAAAAAGTTGGAACACAAGAGAGAGATCTGCTATTCAACGGGAGAAGTACTTTTTTTATATGAAAATTTTGCTAAAATAATTAATTAAAACATTCCGTGGCCCGCAATTATTCCATTTTGACAAACACACGCTGGTCCACATGTTTGATAATTCACTACATAATCAGGTAATTGTTATATAAACGATCCAACTGCTCTGCGAAAGTTGTTTGATTGTTGTTGTTGTTTTAGTTGTTGCTGATGCTTTAATAAAACGTTAATTTAACTCCATTTTGTGTGGAGTGCAAGTGAATGATGCCGTGCCGATGTGGTTGTGTGTTGAATTAAATTGGTTTGATCTAAATGAGTTCTGTACAGCATAAACAACATGAACAACATCCGGCACTCATTTACACACACGCACACACTCACACTCGCACACATGTGTGTAAACCAAGCCACTCGTGGAAAAAGAATACAAAAATGCATTTGATGCCTTTAAGCATTATGAAGTATTTATGCACGATTGGAAGCAGGAAACAAACAACAACAAAAAATATGCAACAACATTCGCAAAACAATAACTGAAAGAGTACGGGGAAGAAGAAGGGAATTGAAAAATGTCTGCGATTTTTTCATATAAAAAAAAAAACAAAATATACGCTGGGGCTTGAAATATTGAAAATGCACACGTACACGCACACTCGCACTCCTACTCACAAAGTTCCCAAACTCTCTCGCAAACGCCAAAACCCCGTGAGCAAACTGGTGGGGATGTTGGTGTGGCCTTCTACGACTGGCATGAAACGATAACAAAACTAACGCCGTCTACCGGAAATCAATACAAATCCGCAATATTTCCGTTTTCATATGTATTGAGTGTGTGTGCGAGTGTGTTGCTGACGGACCGACTGCTAAAAGGAATTACTTTTCCACATATTCTTCTCTGGGTTTTGTGTGAATGTGTGCAGTGCGAATTTAAATAGAACTGCGTTAAATGTTTGTGATTTGCGAGGGCCACTGTCGGTTGGTCAGTTTATCTGTCGATTGTCTAACAATTATTCAGATTCATTCATTCCATTAACAGATTCATCGAATTCAATTGGCGTTTTCCACAACTGGAAGACGGACATAATAAATGAGGGGAAACAATGACGTCAGTAGCCGATATGGAGTATAACCGTTTTAAACTTGCCAAGGCATTCAGCGCAGTTTTCGATTGCCTTCAACCAAATTTCCCATCTATCACATGAAATTGATGAAACATTTTTTTGAATCGTTTCTAATCTCTTCAGCAACACGAAGTGTGCCAGGAGCTGTACAGGTTCCATAAGCACATTTTGTTTATTATTTTTTATTAAAGCAGCCGCGTTTACAATCCCGTTGTTACTATCTGAAGAATAAAAATGTTTGATCGAAGTCCTAAAATTCATTCAGTTTTGGATCAGAAAAACAAACGAATTCCTTATGATTTTTGTGAACCGCCTGGCATTTAAAGGACAAGAGAAAGTGGAACAGCGCTGTTTTCGAAAGCCTCTACACTTTCTTATCACTATTCTTTCGCATTTATTTTTCCCAGTAGTGGAGTTTTTCGGTTGAGTGTGAACACATTTTCCATTCATACAAATTTTTATGAGAAAATTGCATCCGAGAACTTCTTCAATACTGAACTCATGGGCAGGGTGGGCGAATTTCAGGTTCGGAATTAAATTGGCTGTCGAATGATGAGATGTCGTGAGCTGAGCTGGCATTCCCCGGCTTTAATTTACTGAAAATTTGCAAAGTTTTAACGCTGCACTTCGAAAGAAATAATTTTAATTGTGAATATTTTACTGTCAAGTGAACTGAACGAAAACAACGCGTTCTTCATTCGAAGTGAAAATGGCCATTTTCCTTCCTGTGGAGTTCTTTGAAGGATCAGGCTCACCACGTGAGCGAACAGCAAGCCATTGACGCTTTGAAAGATGCAAATTGACAAAATAAGCGAAGCTTTTTGGACACACGTTTTCTGAAAAGAACGGACGTCTGCCAACGTACTAGAAGTGAACATTTGGCCGACTTCATATTTCATTATTAATTCCCATTTTTCTACTTTAAATTGGTGTCAATAAAACTGAATTCGTTAAAAAAGAGTACATTTAAAAATTAATTTACATCATTTCCTCAAATTATGTTTCTATAAAAATTTTCTCATTTCCTCAAAATTTGTTTTTATAAAAATTGTCTTTCGAGTGACCACGAGCCACGACGAGAAGATGAATTGTAACAACCATCGTATTTGGAAAAGTATGCAAATACATGCACACAAACATAAATGAATTATGAATTATAAAGGAAAATGGCAATTGTTAAAATAACAAAAAAAAAAAAAACAAGAAAAAAATGAAGAGAGAAACTTCAACTGAACGTGCTTCAAAAGGGAAAACAGCAACAAAAAAAAACGTAGCAAATCATTCACTGCTGTCCATTGTGGTTGGGGTCTACTAATAAATTTGGAGTGTGTGCGTGTGTGGTTGTGTGCGTGCGTGTGTACAAGTAGGAGCGCACTATTTATTAAGCAGGAGTTTAATATTTTTTTTCCATTTATTTCAGTTTAGAAAACTTTTTAGACCCATTTTTCTGCAACAATTTTATTTTCCTTGGAATTGTTGATACTCGTATTTGCAATTGTATTTGTATTTGAATTTGTATGTGTGTTTGTATTTGTAGTTGCCTCTGCTGACCAAAAGTTGAACAACCTTTTAAGGGAGTGGCAACAGCTGCAAGTAATATTGTGTTTTAGCATTTATTGTTTTATTAATTCTTCGCTTCGGTTTTCAAAACACAAGAAAAAGCCGATAATGGAAACTTTCTTTTCAAAAAGGAAATTCAAGTTATTAAATTTGCTTCCAACTGAATAAACCGTGTGGGAGTGTGTATTCGGAAGGGGGAGGGAAAGGATTTTCTTTTATACTCCCATCAGTTATGAGATGTGGTTGAGCGATTTATGGTCTTGAGGGATTTTAATTACGAAATGAGTGCAATAATTCATGTGTTCCGGAAAAATTTAGAAAAATAATGGAAATATTTGGCAAACAGCGCAGTAGATGACAAGATCATCTGTTCCATCATCCCCATCATCCCGGTCGCGTTCAACGATTTATTTTTCCAAGTTTCAAAATCAATCCTTTCGACTCAAAATGCGTTGCGGTTGCATATTTTTATTTATTTTTAACAATCAAATTAAATAGTTTTGTAATAAAAAAAGGAGTTGATTCTTTTTACATTTTTGTTTTTTGCCGTCCTTTAAACGTTTGCAAATTCGGACACATTTCCTGTCGCAGGAAATAATCGTTCTTGTTGGAAACAATTAAACATTTCCCGGTTACACGAATGACAAAATTTATTTTGAAAATTAACGAACCAAAAGCGCGTTAATATGAAAGAAAGTTCTCTGTGGGAAGTTGAAATATGAAACTTCATAAATTGAATTTAAATCTTAAACTTCAAATAGAGGACATCAATCAGCAAAAGAAAACAACAACAACAATACAAACTTATCCACTGACTTCCCCACGCACAAATTTTCGCAGGAGGAAATCGTAAATAAATTGTGTGAAATTGACGTGAAATGTTTCACGTGCGATTCGTTACTCGACAGGAAAGTTGTTTTTTGCATGCATTTCGTATGAACCAGCGAAATATATTTCGTCTCCTCAACTCGAATACTTTTCTCTAGTCGATTACCAGCCACCTGCTGAACTCGTATTTGCAGAGCTTCAGAACGCTTATGTCTGATACGAATCGAATGAGTCACTCGCTCTACTTTGGAAAGTGGAGCACTTTCAATTCGCAACTATTTAAATTTATTTAGAAGTAACAACTTTCGCCTGCTTTCAAAACACTTTCAAAATAAGCACTCGTATGGGAAATAATATAAAATACATTCGCAAGTCATCATTAAATATTAAATGATTTTCAATACTTGCAAAATGAGTGGGAAAAGTTACATTTTTGTTTCTCTTTTTTATGACTATAAAAATGTTCTGATTGATTTCCATAGAAAAATTTCTTCAGCAAAAAAAAAAAAAATATTTTTTAACTAAAAGTTAGATACCGATCCTTTTTAATAGTGGAAAACTGAAGTCGAATGCTCGCAAACAATCTCTCCTCTCTGTCATCCAGTTTATCAAGTTTCTGTGCAGTCCAATACCGCTGCAGGACTCAGTCATCCTTTGGCGTTGATAAACAGTGAATTAACTGTAGACGTGCTTCTGCAGAATCTATTTATTTCTCCAATTCATTTGAATGTTTCGAAGGATTAATTACACATAAAAAGATCACAAAAGTGATTGTTGAATGAGTAGATAAAAAGAAGAGCTGCTGAGTTGTCGATTGAAAGTGTTTAAAAAGAAAAGATAATTTATTTGAAATATGTAGAACAGGCCAAATGGTGCTTTAAGCATTTCTTGTACTCCCTTTAAATATTTAAATAAATAAAAACAATCATGTCACTCGCTTGCTGCAACTGTGTCATAACTCAAAACAAACGTCTTGTTCTAGTTTGAAAATTCTGAATACACTAACATCTTAAGGAAAATGTATTGCAGCCAACGATCACGCGTTGTGTGATTGTGCTACTTTCAGATGTTTTGCAACTACAAAAATTCAGTAGCGTCCATGCAGACTATTCGCAGTCTCTATAAGAAGTTTAGCCTCTGAGTCATCGGATTGTGCTGTTTCCGTTCCGTCCTGCTCTCCCTGTTTGTGGACATTCAAGTATCCATGGTGGCACAAGTCAATGCCGACACGTGCGCGTCAGAAAAATAAAAAAAAAAATTAAAAATCCATGTAAATGGTTGTAACGCTTTTGATGTTGTTCCTGTTGTTTATGTTGTTCATGGATGCAGGCAGGCACTTCAGTATGCAGGAATTTTTGTGAGTTTGCAAATGTGTCTGTGTGTGTGTGTGTATGTGTGTTCGAACATCTGCATTAGTTGTTGTTTATGTTTTTGTAGCAAGAAATTGTTTTCCGAATTGTGTAAAACATGATGCAGGAATGTTCAAGTTGTAGTAGTTCCTGCTGCCAGATCTAATTTGTGTGTAGGCTTGTGTGTGTGTGTGTGTGTGTGTGCTGCTTGATTTGCGCTCTTGCTTTTGTTGTATTTTATTAGGCTACTGCAGCATTTTTGTTGAAATTGTGCCGGGAAGAGTGAAAAATTAAAACTTTAAAAGCAGTTGCACTGCAGATCTCCAGTTTCCCATTTATTTATTTATTTTTATTCTTTCATTGACTTTTCTAGGGAAACGATAAGAATATTTTTTTGTTTTGTTTTGTTTTACTCAAAATATTGTTGTTGCTCTTCCGAGTTTCCAGCATGTCGTGGAAGTATTTTAACAGTTTTTATTAGTTTTACAGCTGTTGCCTCGTTAATGCGAGTGTATTTCTTTTTGCTCGAAATCGTGTCACGATTTGCAGTAAAACAGTTGTAGCCAAAAGCTTTTCTATTCCAATTCTATTGACGTGCAGTTTTAAGGCAAATTTATGCTCCAGTAGCTGGTGTTAAAGCATTTGCCACACTGAACGAAAACAGGCTTGGAAAAATGTCAACAATTTCTTAACCAGCGAAATAGTTTATTTAATTTTCTGGTTTTATAGAATTTAAATCAGTTTGAAGAGGGCGGAAGGAAGTCGGGCATTCAATAAAAATGTTCCTAGAAATTATTATCGTTCTTCTTTTTGATATTTTCACGTGCTGAGATCTTGTGCGTCGGACGTCGAAGAAGTAAATAAATAAAATGTAAATAATAGCAAAACCATTTCACTTTCTAAAGGCATTGGAGATTTTATTTTATTTGCCACTCGATTTTCAGATCGAACTTTTAATTTCGAAGCACACACGCACAAATGCAAGAATGCATCAACAAATTTTGGTAGGCAACTGCAATTGAAAACCATTTTTCTCGACTAATCAAACACTGCGAACATAAAGACAAAAAGAGTTGAGTAATTAATTACTTATTGAGAGTTTCCTTTCTGTATTGAAAATAAATTTGCGTTTCTGTCTATTCAAGTATTAAAATGTCTGCTTGCATCCCTGCAATTTATTTTACTGTCGGACAACAACAGAGATTTCTCTATCATCTATCAAAATGTGAAACTTGTTGTAGAATTCTAGAAACAATAAAACAACAATAGCAACAACCTAAACAACATCAACAACATCAACAGCAAGAAAACAAAGTAAATGAAAATGACTTTTTACATCAAAAAACTAAAACATTTTTTATTTATCCTGTCGCTTCTTCTGTGCTCAAGGCGTGGTGACACTTAAACTATGAAATATTTTACAAAAAAAAAAAAACCTGAATAAACAAAAACATCATCAACACCAGCAACAACAAAATATTAAGTTTAAGAATTCTTAAAAAAGGCAAAACATTGAAAACAGCCAGTGGATACAAAAACGAAAGTGAGTGGGAAAGGAGGTAGAACATTCGACAACAACAACAACGGCAGCAACAAAACTTAATACACATTAAAAACGTTAAAGACTAAAGCGAACGAAAATTGCATAAAAACAAAATCAACCATGAGCCATCATGCTCGCAACCAGCAAGCAAAAGTGAAGGCAGAGGAGGCATTGAAGAAGACATAAAAAAGCAAAATAAGTGTTTTCCTCCTCTTTTAAAAGGGTGCAGATCTTATCATCGATAATATTGCAGAATTTGTCATGAGTTTTCCATGAGAAAGACTAGATTTGCACAACAGAAGACATCGACGACAACGACAGCAAAAGGTGCTAAAAAAATTGTGTCATTCGGTAAATGGAAGTTATAAAATGTTTTTACATTTTTAAACAAAAAAATTGAGATAAAAAAGAAATGAAAATGAATGCAATAAAAGGACGTCTTATAAAAAATTTAATGATGAAAAACGAAAGAAATCGCCAACAGTTTGAGAGCGAAGAGCAAGATTTTTTCGAAAAGATATCGACTCAAGAAAGAAGTGGCGTTCTTTTCAGACCATCCACAATCAGTAGAGATCTTAAAGATGCTGCTGCAAATAGCTTTTCCTCAACAGTTTGTGCCACTTTTCCCTCCTCAAAAAGAACAGACACGGCAACAATAAAAGCAACGCAAAAAATTATTCAATGAAATTCAGTTTTCATTTGTGATGCGCTTCGTCACGAATTCAAATTCCACTATCACACCGTGCCAAGGCTACCAGGGATGGGTCTAAGGCTTTGAATTTTTATCGAACTCAAAGTAGCGGATCTAATAAAATCCAAAACTTTAGTGACGATTAAAAAATTTAATTTTAATAAAGATGAACACAATTTCGCTGCTCTAATTATTCATTCAGTCAACTAGTGGCCAATTTTTAGTAGCACTAAACTTTGGTCTTCCTTCTCAGAACTTCAGAAATTTGAAGATGTTACCGTTTTTCAAAAAATAAAAATTGTTGTCTTATGTTTTGTAGTCCCTTTGAATTGATGTATAAGAATAATTTTTGTGTATCAGGGGGTTTTTGAGATACACAATTCGAAATTGAAATTTCGAATAAAAAATATATTTTAAATATTTTTGCAATTTCATCCAAACCGAATGGGGTCGATGTCTCATGATAAAATCTAAAATTCGGTTTAACAAAAAATGGAGGCTCCACATTCTGAAAACACATGATGAGTTTTACTTTGATTTGGCGACATTTTAAAAAGTTCACCAGAATCTTAAAAAGTATTACCAAAACTTTTGGTATCGAACAATAGAGCTGAATTGTAGCAACAAGAAAAATAATAACAACAACAAACCAGCTGTTAATAAGGAGATCCACTCAGGCCCGCTAATGAAAATGAGTGTTGAATATGTCGCACTTTTTTCTGTTTAATGGGAACATAATAAAAGAACCTCTTTTAGTCAGACAAGAACATAAAGAATCGTAAAGGGCAGCAAATTTACCCAGAACTGGAAATGTTATTAGAAAAAACTGTTTGCGTTGTCAATTAACTTGTCTTTTTGATCATAAATTTATTGTGGAATCACAAACAGTTTCATAAATCCGATGAAGCCTCACACAACATATTCCCAGTCCATCAAATAGTTATTAGCCTTAAGACCACTGAAATATATTATAAATCTTGCCCTTAAAGGCTTAATTTTAAATTCAAAACATCGTCTATTTTCATATTGTTAAATAATCCACTACCCCTTGAAAATAAATCAGTGGCGAGTGTGACTTTCGAGCTAAAAATTGCATTAAATTTATTTGCTTTTATTATGTAGCGCGAGTATGTTTCAGATATCCACACTGACTGCTTCATCATGGATTTGATTTATGAGTTGAAAATGTTTAATGATCCAACAGTTATAAAATTCGGCAATAAAAAATTCTATAAAAGCGGACTGAAGCACTAAAAACAGCAACAACATTGTTCACGTTGTGTCCTTTTCGCTTCTGCTTTTGTTTTGGTTTCATTTTTATTTTCATTTTCATTTTTATTATTTTTATTTTTATGTTAACAACCATCATTAGCCGTTTGACAAACAAAAATGACATTTTGACAATTAAGAATCCGAGTGTTGGGACGCTGCTTTGCAGTTTGAACAGCAGCTGGTTGAGGCAATAAAAATTTATACAAAATATGAACGTGGAAGAGAGTGAAACTAAAATATAAAGTCCAGCATGAAAAACGACACGCAATCATATTCTATTACAAAGAATTTGTTTTGTAACAAAAAGAAAAAATTGCAAAATCCAAATAAAGGACGTTTAAAAGAGATACAAATTTATTGCTGATTCACTTTAAGAAACAATTTTCAATGAAAATAATAATGAGTTTCTTCCAATAAATAGAAGTTTATTGAACAAAAAGACTTTCATTAAATGCCTTCTCTTTGTGACATCTCAAGATTGAAATATTTCCTTGGGAGACGCTTCGTTGCATTTTTATAAATAAATACGAAACAGCCCCTCGAGTATTTGTTTTTCTCTGCAAACAGGATATAGAAGTGCTTTATAGTTTGTTGTTGCTGTTAGAACTTCTCGTATGATGCCAGTTGGAGATGGCACTTGCAAATCACATGCAACTACGTGAGCGTGATCAAAGGACTTTAGAAACAATAATTTATCACTGAATTTTGAAGGAAACGTCCTTAAAAATAGGTTTTATAAGCTGATACTTTCAAGCGGAATGGGAACTGTGAATGATAAAATTTACAAGCCAGAAATATCGTTGAAATGATTTTTTTATTCGAATCTGGTACATAGCTTGCGGGCATTTATTGTTCAGTGCCTTTGAGGCCTCCAGTGTGCGAGGCGCAGCAAGATTTTGTAATGAATCCAAGAAGGGGATTCATTACAAAATCCAATACTCTGATGAAAGTGTTCAATTGCAGAAGAAATCCATTTTCATCAAATTAAATTTCCACAATCTGAAATAATATTTCTGAATTTAAATGATTGAGTGACCAACTTTGGTGAACAAAATGTCAATGCAGTTTGTCGTTCTCAGCTGTCAAACCATAATTATCGATGTCGATGGTTCTAATGCAGCTACAAAAACATCTGAATTAAAAACTGTTGCCAAAATCTGGAACCTCCTGAGAGACGTTCGCGATCAAACAAAATGGCTGCTCGTTATCACAAGTGAGCAGGCCTGATTCACTTTAATCCTTCGGCGGTGGCCGTCTCTAGTACTGCTAATGCACACAAAGAAGCATGTGTATGTGTGTGTGTGTTCCACACTGACACAATTATTGCTGACATTTGAGAAAGTCAACACTTGTGCTGTCATCAACTGCGACTTTTACACAAACACACTCTCACACACACACGTATTAAAGTGTAATAGTATATCCTTCACTTATTCCCCAATTGTTGGCAGGTTGCAGTAAGTAATTTTCCAAATAAACTTGCGTATGCGCTCGTTTATGTGCACAAACACACGCGCAAGTAAATAATATCGAAGCCCGATTGTCTGCTTGGTTTTACACTAAGAATTTTCTTTATAAGAAGACATTTAAGGCAGCCAATAGGGCGACTTTTTGGCAAATAATTGTGGAAATATTAATAAATTTATTTAAAAATGTTAGAGTTTATTTTCAATAATTTAACAAACAAATTTTAATTCACATTTCACAGTTATTTAAGAGAAAAGGGAATTCTTTTTTATATAAAATTTTATTTATTCCACTTTCTTGTGTATCTTCTTCAGGGATATATAAAATGGTAACATGAAATCAAACTTCTTCAATTCTAAAAATAAAAGCGAAAATAAATTCAAATAGTTGTCAGTATATTCAGTTGAAAACTCTTAAAGAGAAAAGAAGTCAGTAGCTCGGATGCTTTGAAATTAGAACTGAACCCATCTGCTGGATTAATTAGCTGTTCCAGCATTTCTTTTTCAATACACGAATTCATAAGATCTCGATATTCAACTCGATCAGAAGTGTTGTCGGCTGAAGAGACTGAGGGAAAGTGTTTCAAAGTTGTAATTAAATTACATCAAGACAGCATTTAAATATCGTAACGAACCTGGTGGTTGCATCGTCTGCATCACAAAATCTCATATTTTAGATATTGAATTTCACGATTTTCCAGTGAATAACTGCCTGTTCTGGCAAAGACATTGAAAAAGAAATCAAGACTTTAATTGATTTTATTTAGGAATTTATGATTCCACCGTTCGTCCTACCGAGTTGTGACTGTGTACCTTTTATTATTTGCAGCAGTATTTTCCAAAGACAACGAACGTCCCAAGTGGCTGTTTTCCCTCAAACGATTTCACTTTTATTTTATTAACTTTTTGAACTTTTTGTCTTGTGCCATCGCAGATTTCTTATTGACTTTATCGATATTCTTCTCAATATCTGTTGGTTTTTGGCCATTAGAAAGTTATTAGTTTTATATTTGTTTGCTAAGCCGACATTCACTCACACTTTTCGGTTATTTTGTAAATTGTTTTCTTTGATTTCTAGGGAGTTCCGTTTGGTGCTGCGGCAGGATCCACTATCTGTGTTCACCAGTGATGTACAAATAGAAACCAGCGATGGACCAATAGATTATGATATCACCAGAATATACACGGGGTCGTTGGAAGGTAAGTGCAGTTAAGCGATTAATTAATTTTAAATTTAATTCAAATCGTTTGAAAGTACATAAAGTTGGAAGGTAAAATTGTGTCAATCGGTCTCATGAGAGGGTGATCTTCCACTCTCTTGATGAACAAATAAAATACGCATCGTAGCAGCACCGAAGTCATTCGTGCTGTGCAACCGTCTAATTGTTTGTTCTAATAATAGTTTTGCATTGGAAACGGTGTTCGCAACAGTCACCACAAAAATTACCGCATTTAAGACTCATGACGCTGGTGAAAATAACTCTTTCATTTTGTTGTTTAACACTCTCATATTTTAAATAAAAAAATTTAACGTTTTGAAATGTTCTGTAACTGCTGTGACATGAGAACACTTCGGTACGGCAACTTTAACGTTTGGCTAACTCTGCCTCAATACCTCTGCAATCTTTTGAATTGAGAAGAGTTTTAAATTGAAAAAACTACCGTTTCTACTGCTGTTGTTTTGTTTGCAAAAATGCAATTTTATTTACTTTAAGAAATAAAACTTTTGATTTTCCCTACATTTAAAAGCCTTTTAGGGAAAGTTTTTTTCAAGTTTTTCAAGGTTGTAATTTGACACACACCTACAGAATTTCAAATCATAATTGTTTATTCTAATAAAAAGCTTTTATGGCCTCGATGTTGAAAACGTATTTGCTTGCCAATTTTTCCAAGAAAACAAAATAAGAAAATTAATCAAAAATATTTTAAAAATTATAGAAAAAATCCTTGAAATAGAACTTTAAATTATCGCACCAAATTCATGATTTTTTATTTGAAATATTAATTTTCACTGCCACCAGTGAAGCTCTCATTTTGTCAAACATAAAAATTTGTGTTGAGGCCAACTTGTTGGCATGCCAAACGTGAATGAAAACTAAAACGAGCTAAAGAGTTAATTGTTTCCAGTCTAGTGAGGAGACATAAAAGACGAGTTTTATAGGTCTATTGAGCTCAAGGACTCGCCAGTTGTGTTGCGGAACACAAAACTTTCGTGTTGTTTAAGTTTATTCTGCTGCACAGTTGTTGTGTCCACAGTGTTGCTTAATAAATTTGAAGGCCGTGTTTGTAATAACCCAGACATACATTCGGGTAAGAAAATCCGTTGCTCAACAACACATGGGGAACTGAAACGTGTGCGTGTGTGTGTGTGTGTTCGTGCACACGTATGAAACACTTGCGGGTTGTTCATTAAATATATAAAACAAAATTAAATTGTTACAAAACGCCTGACTTTTGGTGAATTATGGAGAAGTTTTCGCACTGCAATTTTATTAAATTTATTTTTGCTTGGCTCCCAGCCACTTGAGCTCAAGTGTTAACTGAATTCTTTGGTTAATTCCAATGATTTCTTTTAGGCTTCCTTGAGTTATGAAAACAATTCAACTCAATTAAAATTCTTAAATAAATTAATTTTCTTATTTTAAATGCAACAAATTTACTTTTCAAAATTTTGTGATAAATAAAATCTAATTAAAAGCTGATTTATACTTTCAATATTGAATGTGTGTGTGTAAGCCTGCTCATGATGGCCTCTGGTCTACTACAAGTCCTGACCACTCTATTCCACATGCATGTCTCTTTCATCAACATTTTCATTGAGTTGTAGGTCATGTGTTTCCGATTATTAAAGTCTCTGAAAGGCATCAAATCAATGGCTCTTAGAATCCTTAAAGAGGATCAAGTGTGTCAACTGCGGGTGTTCAGATCAGCTGCAAATAAATTTCTGTTGAAATTGGAATGAGCAACAGCTCAACCAACAGCTTAAATTTATTCATCTGCACATCGTTTTGAAAGTGTACCAAAAGACCATTTCTTTCGGAATTTATGGGGATATTAAAAATACTCTCAAAGAATAATTAAAAGTTCAAGTGAAACTGTTAAAAATGTGTTTTATTTTGCCATCATAAAATTTAATTCTTTTAGGAAGTTTTATTTTTCCGTCCAATAAAATTCTCCTAAAATGTCTTTGAATTTCTACAAAAAAAGTTGTTTAATTTTAGGAAAAATTTAATTTTTATAAACTCAAAATAAAACTCCCTTTTTAACACTTTTATCCAGCCCATTATTTTTAGGCTGAAAACTAACAATTTTAAATGGAGATTCGGTTCTTAAAGTCACAAAATTGCTGATATAAAACAGATATTTTTTCATATCACTTGTAACCGTTGCGGTCCCTGCATTAAACCGCCAATAAAAACACGTAATAATTTATATTTAAACCAAAAAGAAGAAGAAAAAAGTGCACGATTATCTTAAATATGAAAACATTCAGGTCAAATTGCTGAAACTGAAACCGAAACCGCCATTTTCGTTAGTTCATTTTAAACTGTCAGCCTGCTCTCTAAATCCTTAAAAGAAACATTAAAACTTTTTTCATTTTTTTTTTTCATTTAATACGTTTTTGTGACTCTGTATTTATTACCCAATTTTATAACAATTTTCTACAATCTTCTTCTTAACATCTGACTCATTCTGTTGTCAGTTTCTCCAGGTGCATGTAGTGGTGTGTCTTAGAATGCCCTCGAACAACCTTTTTTACAATCCGCAACTCTGAGGTGAGTTTCAAATAGAAAAAAGCTTGTAAAATCGTTGTAACTAATGCTGACATAAAATAACAGCAGGAATTTCACTCAAAAGATACGATTACATTCATACTTAAGAACACACACACACACACACACGTACACCACTGTGCCTTCACAAAGTTCTTGCAGGATAAAGTGAAGATGGTTGGAGTATGACCGTAAAGTAATCTTGGATGCTCAAACACATGCTGCAACGATATCAATGGCAGCGAAGGTAGCGGTAACACTATCATGGCCAGAGGCAGCAGCAGGAGCCTTTTTAACAGCGACGTCGTGCCACATCTTGTTTGTAACTGAAAAATAAGCTGGATGTTCTAAACAGCACAAAAAGAATCACAAGAATAAGAGAGTTGGTTGGCATGATGTAGTTCAAGTGATGGCGACATGATATACAATCACTACAACAACGACAACAACAATAACAATGACAACAACAACTCTTAGTTTTATTAAACTAGACAAAAAAAATATTAATAAAAATAATAAAGTAAAACTTGAAAAGTTCGTCCTCTTGCAATGAAGTGATTAAGGACAGTTGCCTAAAGGAATGCATTCATTCGCTTGATATTTCATTGCGAGAAGCTGTAAAGTTTTTTTTACCGAAATCAGGTGAAATAAAAAAAAAAAACTCAATACATGAATGAACCAAAATGTATATGAGAAGAGGGGCGCACGCTCCCTTCAGCCTTGTAGCCAAAACTTCAATTAGAAGTCTTTTTCATACAAGTCCTCAGATCCTTTACACCTCTGCCAAAGTTTGCCAAATAAAACTTTTGCCGCACTCGGCTGGATAAGAAATTATTAGTTCAAACTACCGCTTGGGCGCCCAAGAGAATTACAAAACGTCAACTAAATAGTTAAAGATTTTTATTAAGTTACCTGGAATTTTTTATTATGACTTTTTTCTTTTTTTTGGAGTTTCAACTATTTCATAAGATGATAATAAAATAAACAAAACGGATTAGGGACAATTTTCCTTTGGCACGAGCACTTTCAGACTCGTTGGAAAGTTAATATTTTAAAGCAAATTTTCAGTTCGATACTAAATTGGCAAAGAGGAGGGTGAGAGGGAGGGATAGAGAGAGGGAGGGAGAGAGAGAGGGAGAGAGAGAGTAGACAAAATGCTCTTTATTAGATTGACAATTTTAAAGCACAAGAACGAATTTGTATTCATAACCAAGGAAAAAGAAACAACTTCAAGTGAAATTACAACTAAGGAGTATTGGGAGCTGACGATTTTATTGCCCTGTTCAGCGATATTGCCAACAATTATTCTGTCGAGCAAATAAAATTTAGAAAAAAGAAATATTTCAGAATTCGTTGTTGCTTCTGCTTTAGTGGTACTGGTCAATTGCGATAGTTGGCGCTGTCGACACGATTATCACTCTTTACAAACAACATCGTTTATGAGAAAGAACACGCATGTCTGTGACATGTTTACGCTAATAATGCCATAGTGGCGAATATTTTAGTAGCGGACTAGTTGGAACTAGACCCAAACTACCGCATTTAATATCTATCGAAATTTCAGAGCAATTTAAATACAAATTTCGATCGACATCGTGTATTGTGAAATGCCTCCTGTTTTTAGCGTTGCAAAATTATATTACGAAAAATAAAGTCCTGTTTAATAATATATTTTTAGTGTTCATAAGACTTGTGACTTGTTTGCATTTAACGTGTCGCAGTCGCTCAACAATATTGAATTGAGCCAAAGAATTGAAAGTGTTCGGGAGAGAAATTAATAAAATCTCGGCGGCATTAAGAGAACTTGTTAATCATTTTTTATTGCGCTGCATATCCTTTTTACTTGGTCATTATCTAAATAACAATCATTTGCTATGGCCAATCACTTTAAATAACTCAAAATCATTTTGATTTCTTAATTCACCCAAATAAACTTTTTAAGAACGAAAAAAGTCGCAGCAGGCTCTTTGGGAAGAAAGAGTAGTCTGCACTATGGGACTTTTTACAATAGCTAAACATAATTTTTATGTATTGACTTTCGCCAAATAGCGAATATGTAATTTTAATAATTTTTTAGCTTTTAATTTAAATTTAAAAAAATTCAGATTTGTTTAAAAAGGACACACGACGCAAGTGAGTCCATCGCTTATCTGTTTATTAGAAAAACTTTCATCAACTGAAGATCGCTGGTTCGATTCTTCACTCGTTTATAAACATGGAATCGAATTTGAATATGACATCGAGTGCCGGTTGGACCAGTGCACTCTTGTGAAAGCTGAGGTCGGCCTTTTTGAATGAAAGAGGCAGCATAGAAATGATCTCTGAAAATTAACGGCAACGATGGACGCCACCCTTCATAAACGGTGCTGTACCAGGGTACAAATTCATAAAAAAGTACTGCCGTATTCAAGGAAAATAATGTCGAGTACCTCAAATAATAAACTTGATATAAAAATGATGTTTTAGATTTTTAGAATACGACAGTAAAAACAGAAGTCGCGTTACGTTGGTCTGTAACAAATTTCGGTACAAAATTAGTGATTTCATTCCACTTCTTTTGGAATTTCATGTGAATATCCCAAGTGTGGTTCCATGTTTACCCTGAAGTGCTGTTTATTATCCGAGAGGGGTTCATCCTTGTTCGTAGGTGACATCTAAACAGCTCGTAGCACAGGAATCCTTAGCTGCACACAGCCACACCCACACACACTTGAATAGATCCTCAACGTGCTTAAATGTTAACAAGTTGATGGGGCTTTTACAACGAAAAACGAAAGTGAGCGCGTTTGTTTGTTTGTCTGTCAGTTGCACCCTTCTGAAGTTGCTGATACGTACGAGTGGGGGGAAAGAAGAGCAAAGAGCATTCTAAACAAGTGGCAAACAACAAGCTGTTGCACATGTTTTTTTCTTTTTCTGAAAACAAAAAGGAAACAATAAAACAATACAAATTCCCTTTAAACCGTAAACATGCAGTGTTTTCTTTGTGCGCTGCATCGCTCCCTTTTGAAAAAGTTTGCACAAAGAAGATGCTGATGCATTCTTGTGTATCCTGGTGGATCGAAATGACAACAAGGATTTCAATAGAAAATAAATAAATTATTAAAGCACGCACACACACACACACACACACACACACACACAACACATACGCTCGTCTACCACTTGCCCTTTTAAATGCTTTTGGTTCTTGTAACAACAAACAACAACTGTTGCAAACTTAATTTAATTTAATTTAATGAAAACAACAAAGAACTTTTGCTTTATTGTGCGATGCGTTGTATCCCCCTCATTGACGATGGCGAGGATAATGAAGCTGTCGATTGTGTTGACTGTGGCTGCAGATACATTTTTAATTAAAATATTAAACGATTTATTTCAACTTTTGTACTTTGCAATTAAATTAAGATTAAATAATTCTTTGTAAAGAACTCGTTTAACTTGTTTTTGATGCTCTCTCTATCGTCCTTCGACTTGATATGCATGCGAGGGTTGTGCCTACAGATGGGGTATCAAATTGAATTATGTAGAGCAAGTCAGAGCTGCTTTGTGATGGCAATAAAATATATAAAACATATTTTGTGGCATTTCAACACAAAAAGTGAAGTTAATAAATTTCTGGAGATTTGCACAATAAAACAGTTTGAAATCAGACTCTCTCTTATTTGCAACTTGAGCTTTGGAAATAATTTGCCAGGCCCTCGCATATTTATGATTGAGCTCCAGTTACATTCTGCTGTAACTTTCAAGTGTCGTCGTTTTTGTCTCCGTGTACGTCGTTGTTGTCGTCAAAACTTTGAAAGTTTTGACTTTCTTTAAATTATGCAAATGAAGCAGATCTTTTGCCGAAAAGATGACTTAATTTTACGTATCAAAATACACTTTTACAGGACATGACACCAGCACACGCACACACACACATTCCCTTAAGCATGATACTTTTATGTAAAAGAAGAAATTCTTGTTTCGTTGAGCTCCATGACAGTCGTTTATTTTGCAATCGTGTTAAGCACGTTTGTTTGTAGTAGTTGATAAGAGATAATGAATACATTATTTCGCTTCAGTTTCAAATGAAAAATAGTTTTAGTGAGTGTTTTCCTAAAAAGCAAAACCAAGTGGTGCAGTTGAAGGCGGCATTCAAAACTAAAAGTTCCTCGTGGTCATCTAAAATGCAAAACAATTTGAACCCGCTTTCCACAGGCTTTGAGAGGAAATAAAAAAACTATATCAAACAAAAAACGACTTGAAATGACTCTGAAACAACTTTCTTAAAATAAATAAATAAAAATTAATTAATAATTATTGAAAAGTTTCTTCATGAAACATAAACTGAATAACAAAATTAGCGCAGAAGGTGCTCTGTGAGACTGCGTTTCCAACAAAAAGTTACTGAAAACGTAACAACAATAATTTGTAGCGAAAATGATTTCAAAACGCTACGAAATGTGCTTAAAAACTTGCAGGCTTTAATTAATTTTCAGTTAACGCGACAAATAACTCCTGCTACTCCATTTAAGATTCGAAAAATTAAATAACTTTTCTTGGAATCAGTTAGTGAAAACAGTTTGAATTTTCTATTATTTTGGGAAAGAATCAACAACAACGACGCCAATTTAAATATCAATTTCGTCGACTTTCCTTTACTCGCAATTTTCAATTTCATTAAATACCCACAGTTTGTTTGTTGCTGTTGTTGTTGCTGCCAGTTTGTCGTTTGCATTTAAGGCTCCTTTTTGTTTCAACTAGAGGAAGTTTGTTTAATATTTCTTTTCTCCAAAGCCGAGTCTCAGAGCAAGTTTGCGTAAATATGTGGATATCACTTTGGAAAAAGTGCTCTTTTCTACTGCAGAGTGCAAAGTGATGTGCGTTGGTATGTGTGCCTCAAGGTTTTTGTCAGAACGCTTGACATTTTTATGCAAATTTATTCAGGCTACATTTTCCTTTTTCAGCTTCAAACTGAAGCATATTTTAGATTAGAAAGTTTCATGTTGTTGTTGTTGTTGTTGTTGTTGTTGCAGGAATTCCAAACGAGCTGGATGGAAAATAAAGGTAAAACTGAAACAATAACAAAAAGCAACAAATAAAAATTAAAATGAAACGATGGGAAGAATTGCACTCGGATAATGACATGTTATTTGTGGATAGGAAAATTAGGTTAATAAAAAAAAAGAATCCTTTGCACATACAACTACAAACACACAAACACACTCATACGCTGACGTGCTCTCCACTCCCAAAAGTTTCAACAACAAAATCAATTTGAAAGAAAAGTTTCACAACGAATGGAAATTGTGTACAAAACTCCAGGTAATTTCATTCACTAGCACTGGAGAACAATAAAAAAGAAGAAGAAGTAAAAACGGAACTTCATTTGCATAAAAGAGTTAAATGGAACAGTTTAAGGGAACACTGAAGGCGTATGAGCGATTGTTTTCCCATGAACTAAACAAAGTCCTACGCTGCGTATGGTTGTTAAGAAGTTAAAAAAATATTAAAGTTTGAGTTTAAATAGAAGCCAGCGCTCTGTCATTAACCTGCCAATCGAAGTTCATATCGAAGTTTTATTTCCAACCAAATTTTAAGAGAGAATTTAAAAAAAATTTACGATTTAACTTTTTAATTGAGTCGTTTTTCCATTTACGATTTAGTTGTTGACGAGGCACATCTCCTGGCAAATAATTTCATGATGCAACAGTTTTATGGTTGAATACATTTTCGCATTTAAACTTCTTTAAGATATTTCAAACTAAATGAATGAGTTTCGAGGGAAATGTTGTTCTTCTGTGTGCTCAAATCGCAACAGAGAAAAATGTTTTCCAATAACTGTGACGTGTGTGTGTGTGTGAGTGTGTGTGTGTCTGTTATTCTTTGTGGGAGCTGTTCTGCCAACAGCAAAAATTCACCCAAAATCTTCTTTATTTCTACCGCACGCACAAAACATCCGAAATGGAATACTTTCACAAATCCCCAGAACGCTCTCAAACGAAACACACGATTATTGGTAAAATGCCATGCCCGTATTGAGAGTTTCGTTTGAAGAAAACATTTCACAAAACACATCATCATCGTCATCATCATCATCATCATCATCATGATCATCATTCAGATGGGAGTCTCAGAGACAGACAGTCAAACGCTGTAAAATAGTTTTGATTTCCAGTGTGTGTGTAAATTTGAAAAGCTATTAAATTATTGTCCTGCCCCTTCTACTGATGGCACGTGCTCAAGTTGATCTAAAAATTTATTCTTTGCGAAGATATAAAATATTTTAGAAATATTAGATGCGTTTGTATCTGAACGGCTTTAAGCTGGATATTCTGAACCCTCAAATGAAACAAAAAAAAAATATTGAAAACAAGTTGTTGTTTTTTTCAGTTTCGGTTACAACCGAGACAGTGACTCTTTTTAGATGCAGTCTCGTAAGTGGCGTGATGTTGTGAATCGCCAGCATGAAGAGACTGTCCAATGGCGATGAAATTACAGAATATATTTCCTGAATTTTTTTTAAATAAAAAGTCTTCCATTCGATTTCAGTAAAATGTTAAAAAAAATGCAGCTTAGAAATATATTCTCAATTCTCCAGCTGACATTGACGTCGTATTAGTTTACACTGTTGTATGTGAGTTGTTGGTAATTTTCATGGAAAAATGTGTTCGAATAATACGTTGGGAAATTGTGTGTTTTCCAATTCAATTTATTAAGATCAGGCCTGGGAATGTTTTATTTGTCAACTAAAAGATTTTATAAATAAATAACTGCAGAAAATGAAAACTTCTTAATGACAATATGTAACCCATTTCAATTAAAACCTCCGACAAAATCTGAGTTTCAAAATGCGTTAAAATTATTTTAAATTGGATCCTTATCGGAAAAGCAGTTCCTAATTATGGCCCATTGCCATAGATGGTCTTATTGCCAAACAAATTTCATGCGGAATAGTCGAATATGGATCGCATCTCACACAAGTTCCCGCTATGGAAGAACAATTGTGGCCTTGCACTGGTCACTGATCCTTACCGACAGCGATTAACAGCATCATGTCTTAAAAAGCAAAATACAGCAGCCTCGTTCGTCGCTGCAGTAGCGAAAATTCTAAAAATAGTTGCAACAAATTCTTCACCTTCACATCTGCCCTCTCAACACTATCCCCTCACGTCTGGTGTCAGCGCAATGCATTTCACATGCAGTTGCCATCCGCTGAGTGGTGGTCCTAATCAAACAGAAATAAATAAACAAAAAGAAACTCCTGCTCAAGCAAATTGCATCGGGGATAAGCAACAATTTCAATGTTTAACAACTGAAATTTGTTTTGTGGGATCAATTGGGTTTTCAAACAATTATTAACCAGCAGTTGAGCCATAAAAATCATTTAATTTATCGAGTAGCGCAAGTGGAATTAACGATATTGATTTCCCTCCCTTAGAAGTCTGATAAGGATGGGGAGGAGAAGAAAAAAATCAGCCGTGTAAGCATCTCGTGTTGGAATTAGTTTTGCTTTAAGAGCGAAGGAAACCAAATCCGATATAAAATATTGTTGGAAAACTAAATAAAGACCAGCAATTTGTATTAACAACGACACTTAATCCTGAACAGAAACTGCAAATTGTAATAAAACAACAAAATTAAATCCTTAAACAACGAAGAAGGAAATGGAAGTCTTTGTTTTTTAGTTATTCCAAAATAAAAGATAAACTCCAGGCGTGGAAAAGAAAGTTCTTAGCAAGTGGAAGCTCAAGGGCGGACGATTTGTGGGAGGAGAGTTAAGGAAATAAATATTTGTTTTTAATATGTGGCAGGTGGCAGCTGAATAATTCCGGAATTGTTGCATGAATAAATTGTTTTTACACGATCTGATGAGATTTGAAATTTTATTATTTCATTGCAACCGTGTTTTAGTGTTGCACAGGGTGGGCCATTAAAAATTTTAATTTCGAATCGTCAATAAAATCTATTATTTCTTAAAATTTCTGATTTTAATGCAGAGGTCGCACTTTTACATTTAAGAATAGAACACAGTATCATTCATGTGATCATTCATATGACTGCCACGAGTAGGTCGGCAGTGTTCCATCCCATTAAGAGAATATTTCAAGTGCACTTTCGATTATTTCGACTCGAACATATTCAATGACGTCTTCGGTTCCATGTTTCAACGCTTCAATTGTCTCTGCGTACGTTTCTTCTTAATGGCTTCCCCCAAAATATAATCGGAAGGGCTCAAATCACATTTCCATGACACATTTGTATGGCTGGAGAGCGATAGTTGAACGAGTGTTCTTCGCTGTGGAAGGATCATTGTATATCCGTCTTCTATATTTGTCAGGGGCGGGAACCCACTTTGCCGTTTGGGGGGGAATGCAATTTTGTAAAATTTTATATAAAACACTTCTTAACTTTTGAAAAATTGTTGTGGGACTGAATCAGTGCATTTAATTTTATAACTGCAAAGTCGCCGTTTATTGCCACGAGGTGAACAGCAGAGCCTGGCCATCCTCGATCTTTTTTGCTAAATTTAAAAAAAATATTTGCAGTGACTTTGGCGCTCCTGTTTGTAACTGTAATAAAAGAACCCTGACAGGATAGCTGGGATGCGTGTGTGTGTGCATCCTGTATGTGTGTGCAATTTGTAATTTAAGTCTTCGTGTACACGTAATCTCGAAAGTACATGGAAAAAGTACATAAACTTTAATAAGAGAAAATGAAGAAAAATTTTGCAATTTCTTTTTGTAATCGATGGCATGTACGACTACATCAAATTGACATTAATGAGCAAAATGTCGACATGCGACGCTTGTGAGATTGTGTGTGTGTGTGTGTGCACCATCATAAACTTAAACACACATATTGAAACTGAAACACATATCAGATGCATTATGCGAGGGCAGCTTCAAGATTCTCATCTGTATACACATTGAAATGGGGACTTTTAAACAGACACGTTAGAGTTTCTTATTCCCTAAAAATGTCGCTTCTAATCTATCTCTCATACAACCCTCGCAGTCATATGCAACACGAAAATGCAACATCCAGTCATCGAGCCAAATAGTTAAGCAAATAACCAAACAGTAGTTGCAAGAGTCACATGCGAAGCCAAAACTAATCAGAGTATATGGGAAGCTGTCGTTCATGCCATCGGCTGGCTGGCTGACTGACTGACTGGCTGGCTGCTCGCCTCGAACCGTGCGAGTGTAAAATTTAAGCAAAGTCACACGTGCCGTGACTGCTTGTAAACATTTTAGATCTAGAAACTATTGGCAATCCATTTACACGAACACACAGACTCCTGGCAACAAGCATCCGGCGTACAACTACATGCACTATAATAAATCGACTGTGTGTGTGTGCACGAACGAGTGTTTTACACAAGTATGTGTGAGTAAACGCACCAGCGCACGTATTGGCTTGTGCTCTGAAAAACTTGTCTAGAACCAGAGTCGAGTGTTATGGCCAACGGATTAAGATCGAAGGACGTTGTTTTCAAATAGAAAAAAAACACGAAAAACACGTCGAAAGCAAAAATACTGCAGAAGAAAAGATGTAGAAAAAAGTTGCTGTAATAACCGTCATTTATTGATGCTGAGCAGGAGGTGTTACACAATATTTTTGTCGTATTTAAAGGAAAATAAATCGAACGAGAACAAGAGATAATGGAACTTTGAGAAACAGCAGAGTGCGCGAAGAACGAAATGATTTATTGGAAAGTTAATAAAATGTTTTAAATGAAACAAAACACCAACACAAAAATCGGATTTAAATTGTTTCGTTTCTCTGCCTCAAATAGATTCAGTTGTGTGTGTGTGTGTGTGTGTGTGTGTGTGCGTTTCAACGCACACTTTCAACGTTCATTTCGTTGCAGTCAAAATTGGCTTTTCATATTTTTTTTTTAAGAAGTTTTAAAATCTCTTTCTTTTTTCTGTTTTTTACTATTTTTGTTTATATTTTTGCATTTATGTGTGTGTGTGTGTGCGAGTGTGTGCATGTGTGTGTGTGTGTGTATTACTGCACTGTTAAGTGTGTTGTGGAAACATACTGAAGAGTAATTTGCACTTCATTTGTTAAGCTTTTCTTATTCGTGCTTCTAGACAACTTTTCTTGTAAAAACAATTGCAGCAACTGAAAATTTTTTTCTGTAAAAATTCAAAAACTAAAAATCCCATAAAACTGCGGAATTTTTCCAATTCTCGTATTTCATAGAAGCACTCCTATTCTATTTCTTAAATAACATGCAAATTTTAAAGCACAAATTTTATAATCTTTCCAAATGTAAGATTGCTGGTGTTAAAAGTCATGGTGCAGAATTTTGTAGTTGCCCGAAAAGGAAAAGGACTTGTCACAGGATACATCACGTGACTGGTTTCCAGGGACTACAAACTGGTTCTTGTTCTGGAACTTAATATGGGAGGCACCGGTTGCCATTGGAGAGGATCACTTTACATTATTAAGAAAATCGTTGAGATGTCCTGTTGTGGTGTCCTTAATACCACTCCCAATTATGGTTTCACAAAAACTGGTAACAGAACCATCCCTGAGTAACGTGGCAAGAAGAATATATATTCCGATTTTATACTGAATGAAAGAATTTTGTTACTACTTCTGATTTAGTTCTGTAATATGTCACCAGGCACAACTCAGGAACTTTCTGTGGCATTCTACATTTCACCAGTCATAGATCCAGGTACAACATTCGAAGCAGGATGTTGAAAAAATGATCCTTAAAAATCATCTAAAACACTTAAAAAGTGGTCGTATCTAAAACACACTTGAGTCCTGATTATGTGGATGCTCTTCTCAATTTGATGCAGATTTTTTTTGCTTCTAATTATTAAATTTTTTATTATTAGTTGATGACTTGAAAATCGTAACGTATACGTAACGAACGGAAGTGAATATCCATGATACGCCTGGACTGGCAACATGCAGTTGTCGAGATGAATAAATAATTGAGTTTTAATTTAATGAATGATTTTTATTTTTTACAATTGATGTTTTATAAACGATTTTACTAAAGTTGTTGATCTAAAGGAAGACCGTGTTGAATAACTGAACGCTTTTCTGCCTTAATGAAATACTTTTTTATTCAATTATTTTCTAGAGTTCTGTATGAAAGAGACATTAAATTCAGTAAAAATAAATTTAGACTCTGAATTGAATTGAAAAAGAATTTAACAAATTTGTATTAAATAAAATCTGAATATCAAAAATTCTTATTTAAGAATATTTCTTAACGAACAAACATTCCAGCTTTTTATTTCTACCGTCTCGTATAAAAAACATTAAGAGAATTTCCAAACAAAACATTTTGCTGAATTCATAAAGAAAAACAACATTTTTGTTCGACTCGCTGTTGTCAAGTTCATTTGCGGTTTTACCTAAAAGACTGGCTGGTTAAAAACAACAAAAAATAAAGTGCAGTCGTACTAAAACGAGCGGCCAACATGCCAGATTCATATCATCCATTAATCTGGCTTAAAGACTTCCAAATGCATCTCGTAGTCATCACATGCAGGGACAGAAGACACGAGAACGTACAGATTTCTTTGCACACTCGCATGCGAAAGCGTAGAATAGACGGGCACAGTCAAGTTTATGGTTATTAGGGAGGTAACTTTATTTTAATTTCAAACGCCGTCCAACAGTCCCTGGTTTATAATAAAAGTTAAAAAATATCTTTAGCAATTGGAAAAAGAAAAATGCTGCCCAAAAGGGCTTCATAGAGAACTAAAGAAAAGCGAAACTGAAGTAACAGCAACCTGAAGGAGAGCAACCCACTCCCACTGTTTAGCTACGTAATTGGGGGTGGTTGTTTGTTGTTTTTATAAAAACAACAACAAAAAAATATTATGATAACGAAAGTTATTCAAGCAAATAATTTCTGTTTTATTGAATAAAATTTTTTTCTTAAATTCTTCATAAATTGTGTAGAGCGCCAACTCTCCTGCTGCCGGCAGACGCAGAGGAGAGGGGATAATTTTTGGCGTTCAACACACATGAACGAACACAATTTTTGCAACTAAAAATCATTAAATTATAATTTCGTTCACACACACACAAATAAGCGCTCTCTGATTTTAATTATTTTTTTTCCGCTTTTTATTGAAAAAAGAATTTTCTTTTTTTCAAAATATTTTTAACATGTTTCAGTGAAAAGCATCAGCTCGAGTTAACTTTCCACTCGAAGTTATTAAATCGAAATATTTGCAACATTTTTTCAATTTCAATTGTACTGAGAAGTTTCCATTTTTATCAATTCTGATTAAATTATTTTTGTACTCCCGAATAAGCAACTCTTTTTAATTTATTTTGTATAGAAAACAATTAAGGCTCAAAAGTGTGGCGAATACCCCCTCCCCTGATTTGATTGTATTTCTTCAAAGAACTTTTATAATTATTTACCGCCAGGCCCACGACAAAAATTCATTCATTTTGTAAATCACTTGGAACAAGTGAAATTTATGTGCGTCTACAAAAACAATATTTGAAATAATTTTATTCTCTTGACTCTCATTCATTCAGTCTAATTTGATTTTTCATGAAAATTTTTAAAAGTTGGATGGACAAACAAACGCACGCATTTCTGTACGTTTGTTGTACAGAAAATATTATTTGAATACTTCGAAAATTATCTTTGATTTACGTGATTTACGAAGTTGGAATATATTGACTTGCCTCTGTGGTAAGACCGCCCCTGTTTAGGTCCTTGTGATTACCATCCTTAAAATAGGTATTCGGGTACACACAAATAATATTTTTTACCGCAAGAAAAAGCCTCCTTCCAGCTGGGGAATTTATTAGAAACAAAAATTTCCTCTAAATTTTGCGTCGCTAAAAAAGTTACCGCCCTGTTGTGTTTACGTACTCTTCATACTTGGAAATGTGTGGTTGTGCAAAGGTTAAGCATTCTTTTTTTCTCTCCAGCACATGAAAATAAATTATGGAAAAATGATGATGAAGTTGATGAAAAGACTTGAATAAACGAAACATGTTTATGTAAACATGTCAGTGGCAGTATGTGTGTGTGTGCTTGCGTGTGTGTGAGTGAGGATGCAGGCACGTATGCTCACAGGATTACACATTCAGGAAAATTGTGAGTAATTAATTTTATGCAGCAGCATGTGGAAAGTCTTCATCATGTTGTGCTTAAAATTGTTGCTTTTATTGCTGTTGTTGGATTGTTTTGTGTTTTCCTAAGTTTCTTGACAATTTTTGTTCATTCGTGGGGATCTAAAAAAAAAAAAAAGAAATACTTAACGTGCAACAAGAATTGGTTGTCGTTTGTGGTGTGTGTACTTTTATGGCAGCGCACAGTGAATGAAGGCTTGGATGAGACAAAAGTTCCAGCAGAGCAGCAGGATCCTTTTGAAAAAAGTACAACAGATAATAAAAAAATAATAAATAAATAAAAAATCCATTCAAATAGTCGGCTCAGCAGCAGTCTAAAATATGACAAAAGCTGTGCATTCGGCCATAGAAAACAAAAAGTGTGTGTAAATAAATTTCAATATGAAAAAGGGATAAAAAGGTCAAGGTCGTGCGGACTCATGCGTAGAACATAAATGTACGTTGCCTTGGGCACGAAACAGAATAGTTGCCATCGATGATGGCAAACTGCCCACTGCATTTGCATGGATGCAAGCAAGCGGGCAGAGGGAAAATAAAATGATTTTCAGTCAAATAAAATAATTTTAACAGAAACAGGATTTCTAAAGTTCAACAAAAAATAGTCAATAATTTGAAAGAAAATTTTAATAATATTTTTTCTCAGTAAAATATTATTCCATTAAAGGAAAGTTAAAAACGAATTTAGTGATTCTCCCATACTTTTATTTCAATATCCTTGAAAGAGCAACAACTTTTTTTCTCTGAAATATTTTGTCTTAAAAGGTTTAATCATATCGATCAGAAGGTTATCTGAATGAAGGATTATATTTTCTGGTAGCAACTTGAAAAGCCAAGAAGTTGCCACTGCCCTGAAGTTAGAAATCCAACGAAGCGGAGGCGGTTTCGTTTCTCTTTTTTTATACGACTGTTCTGCAGCTCGAAATCCGAATTAAAATCGTATCAGTTTTCATTCTTTTGCGTTATTAGATATACTTTGTTTACTCATCATTTACTTTTTACTCCCACTGTTGCCGTAATCGGCTAAAAAATTTGTGTTCTTGCGAACAAAAATGATTGAGTTTAATTAATTTTTAAAGTTTTATGACAAAAATCGCATCATTTCGTATAACTGAAAAAGGGACCGCATTTTATATTTTTATGGGAAAAAGAATCCTGCTCGACAGGCTTCAGATTATATTGCGATCGCAATTGTTTCACAAAAAAAGTAATTAAAAGTTTTGTGAAAATAATTTACTAAATTTTTCTACAGCATTTCGCTGTAGATGACATGCAAAAAGGAAGAAGTGGGGCATTTGTCCTTCTATCAAATTCCAAAAAGCTCCTTTAGAAATATTTCCACACATGCAACACATAAAATGTTGACTAGTGTAAAACTCTATTGTCTTGTGTTTTGTGAATGTTGTTGCAGGTATTTGTGTCAATTTCCATCAGCCACAGAGATAAAATTTAAACAATTTCCCAAAGTGGAAGCAACAAAATGTTGAAAGTTACCCAACAGAATGCAAATTAATGTGATGCAGGTTGCAACAAGATGAGCTGAAGAATCTTTCCCAAATGCCAAATTATAGCCAAATAAAACTCTGCTCGATGTTCCTGGAAGCCTGTCGAATTCTCACTTTGTGGCATGTCCTTCTCACGTTGTCACCTCAGAGCTTTTATTCTACTGATCACTTTGGGTGTCGCTGTTTGTACATGAAGTACGCAAACGATAAACAAGATGAACACAAAATTTTAGTCATCCTTTTAATATGAACATGACAGACAGCCAGCATTTGTTGTCGTTGTTGTTGTTGTTGTTCTGAGAATAAACTGCTTTCTTGAGTTTGTTAAGCACATGTAAAGCGTTAAAGTATTTAGCAAAAATACTTGACAAAGCAAAAGGGTGCAGCACAAAGGAAAAAGAAGTTAAAAATAAATAGAAAAGGCAAACAAAAAGTGTGGCAAACTTCAGCACTTTGTTGCACATGCATTCCGATGAAATATTTTCAATTTCTCTGGAAAAATTAATTGTTCTTTGTGGCGTTTATGCCCCGCCCTGTCAATGATGATCAGTTTGCGGCAGTCAATTTAAAATATTTGCATCAAACTTCCACGAACTGTTGAAGTGGAGCAGAAAATTAAAAGGCATCCTTTTAGAAAGACACTGCAAAATGATTTCAAGTTAAAAAAAATAGTTTTAAATAACAATAAACCGGCGGATATTGAGAAATTCAGATGTGGCCGTCAGTCGACTTGAATTGTTATTTTTAGTTTTAAAGTTTTATTTTGAAATATCTCTTGTTTTTGCTGACGAAACAACGTAAAAATAGGCTGCAAATTTTCAAGTTGAATGAACAGATAATTCACCGCCTGCCTGTCCAACGAATGCAATCATGGGAACTGTGAATGAAAAACAACTCGGTTTCTCGCCAATTTAGTCCAACGTCAATTGATTACCAGACAATTTTATATATCAAAACATTTTTATTGAAAAAGATATAATAATTTTTAAAAGTCCAGGTAATAGAAGACTCAATATTTTTAAAATTTTTATTATTCAACAGCCCAGTTCGATCTTCATAATGTGATCACAATTTCTAATTCTTATTTCGTAATAGAAGAGAAAAATAATTATTAATTTAATTTGGTTACTACGCTGACTCGATGCGACTTTAATGGCGTGTTCTTTTACGAAAAAAATGTTGCATATTTTACGTTCAGAAAAGAGCACAAGTTTTGATATCAAACAACAAAAATCAATGACTGGTGGTGCAGTTTAATGGAATAGAATTTTGAATATGCAGCATTTTTTTTCTTCTTTAAAGTGAACAAAAAAGTCTGTGTGAAACTCCATTCAAAAAGAAAGTGTTTTAATATTCCCTTGAACTTTGAATTAGCGCTGCAGTTTGAAAGTTTTTGCTTTCGAATCGCCAACACAGAAAATGTTGATCGATGTTGTTCAGTGTAATTAAATTGGCCGTGTAATAACGCGAATAACTTTTAGTGATGATTCCTGACAAGGAGCAACATGTCCTTAAACAACACAAATAGAGATTGAATAAGTTTCAATTCTAAGAATTTTCTATCGATCTACAAACTATATTGAATTCAATTTCGATAGACTAATCGCTCGAAAAGTGTTTTTGATTCAGAATGATATCATTTCGAAAGCGGCGGCACTGCCATCGTCAGCAATTCTCCTCTGCTATTCTAGTTGAAGAGTTAAAGCTGATGTTGGGTTTCCCTTTTGCTTTAGAATACTCATCACATCTTTCCGAATTAGAAACACTATTCGAATAGCAGGTCTACTAAAATGTAATGAAACAGGTTTTTTCTAAATCATTTGGCTGCCAGAGGCAACTAAGAAACATTATGGCGTCCACTTCAGGTTCGTATTTGGCTTAAACGTAACAGGATATTTTTATCGTCAAAAATTCCGTAAATAGTCTGACAACGAAAACATCGTGTTAAATTTGAAATCACCTAAAAAGTTTGGAATATAAAATTTAATAGGTTTGAATTTTAATTACAATTTACCGGGTTCCATTAATTTCACAGGATAACATGACAGTTTCTTGACCCATCCCATTCGGTCTGTCTTTATGAGCAGCAGTGGTTGAAGCAATTGCAACTGTTTTACTTGTTTATGTCCCAAAATTTAATTCTGCACAGATGGACATCCCAGTTTGAATGTGTTGGTAGTTGAAACTTTCACCAGAAGACAGATAAAATTTAAAATAAAGAAAATTGGGAGAAATAAAAGCAGCGTGTGGTACAACAGACTTGTCGGTAGTCATTAAAACGAAAACAGATTTATGACTGAGCTTAGGAAATGTACACACTACCACGCACACACACACACACACACACACGCACACACTCACATATATTTACATACTTAAGCCCTTTTCTGTGCTATACAGCACACATGGCCACTCACATATTATTTGCATGTGTGCGTCACTTTGAATTATTTTCAACAAAACAACTGAACATTAAAAATTACAAACGAATCTGTATTTAAACACTCACACTCGCATAAATACTGCAACAACACACACACACACACACTAATTCACTATCCTGTGGCCAAGTGATATTAAGTACCCAGCAAAGCTTGTTGCCTTTAATAATCTGCATTGAAAACGAATTCAAATAGAGTAAAAGGAAGTGAAATTCCTTGAAATGTTGTTTTTGTGTTTAAATATATGATTTGAAAAATTATTTAAAAAATAGCAGGCCAAGTTTCTTTAACGCAGAGCGCTTAAACACGTCGAGATCAACAACCTTAAAATTTTAGCTTAATTTTTAAACTGCATGTTCCTGATTAACGTCTCGTAAGAATATTTCAAATAGGAGAATTTGTATTGAGCATCAATTCGTTTTTCTTCTGCAAAACACTTTAAATAAAATGCAGCAGATCACTCCAGCGTGTACCAGCGGTTAAGAACGCCGAATGAATTTCCAGCGCTTTTCTTTGTTACAACACTTATTTGACGTTTTCCGAACAACATGCGAATATATCCGACCACATCATGAATATATTCTTCTGACTTTGCTGGGTGTACGACATGTTGTTCTCAACTGGATTCATGTTGTTTTCATTCTTCATTTATTTTGAATTTCATTTTCGTTAACTTGTAACTAAATTACGAAAATGCGTGCCTCAAGTTTTTTGTTGCAAAGTTCATGTGTTTTGTCTTCTTGTTACACTTCATACAAATTTTTTTCTTTTTTAAGCAGCAGCAGAATATGAAAAAAGAAAGTCACAATGAACTTTGAGTAGGAGTAAATATTTACTTGAGTTTTTATGTGTTTTATGTGCACATAAAACACACACGCACACAGACGCAAATAATACTTTGTGTACATGATCCTTTCTCTTTATGAAAGAGTGTATGTGTGCGCGTGTGTGTAGCAGGATAATATGTGTGTTAGTAGTTTTTAAGGACATGTGAGTGGCAAACAACAACGACAACAACACCAAACGGCTCAAGCCGAAAGCAGCAGCATGATAAAACTTCAATTCGTTTTCAAATGTTTTTGCTGCCGTTTTTTGTTTGTCCATTTTCTTGTTGGTTTTTCCACTTTTCCTGTTTGCTTTCATTTGTTGTTGTCTTTGTTGTGATTTCTTTTACAACTCTCTGCTAAATATTTATCAGAGCTTTGGGTCATGCATACGAACTTGTTTATTGTGTGTTTATTTCAATACTTCCTTAACGTTTCTTTTAACTACAATTTTCCGAGAAAGTCTTGGCAGTTATTTTGAAAGTCTACAGAGCAGCGGTGCTGCTCGGAAGCCTTCTGCGAAATGCTGTTTGTTTTTTCTTTTGCAGTTTAGAATTGTTTTGTTGTGAAGCAAAACGTTTGACAGTGTTAAAGAGTTCAACTCGAAATATTTTTTGTTTCGCTGCTTCGCAGCCACGCGGCTTAATAAGCGCTGCATTGTGAAATATGCGATTAAAATTCGAGCAGAAACGAATGTCTGAAATACTTTCAAGTATCACATGCACGTAAAATAAGTTTCAATACTCTGTATATGTGTGTGTGTGTGAGTGTGTTTTCTTTGTTAGCTTGAGTGCTGCAACTTGATTTATTCACTTACGTGAAATCCGTCGTACGCAGCAACTGCTAGACACGATTTATCAAGTTCGTTAATTATCTCCCCAAGCAATTCGTTATATAATTAATTTCAGATGAATCTTATTAAAACAATTCCCAACGTTCAACTAAACAAACTTTCGTGTTAACTTCGCTAATAATTCAAAACTTGTGAAACAATTTGGTTTAACGAGGGATTAAAGCTTTTCATATTAACAAACTAATACGGGCATAATTAATGAGTTTTCTGAAAGTATAAGAAATTTTCGGAGTCAAGATTTGTAAAGAAAAGATGTGCATCAGCAGCGCATTTTAGGAAGGAAATATTTGCAAACATTTTCACTTCCTCAAGGTCTCAACATGCTTTTTTATTTTCATAATTAAAATGTTTCGCTCTCTACTTTTTTTTATTTTTTTCAAGCAACCATTTAATAGTTTTACTTAAGTAAAACTTAAAAAAATAAAAGAGATTATTTTTTAACATCATCTTTTAACATTGAAACTCTGCAAAGAGTTGTCGTTTTTGTATTTATTTATTTTTTCTTCCTAATTTTCTTAAATACATTTTTTATTATGAACAAAACCGAACTGTAAACCTGCCCGTGTGTGCACACACGGCGTACACATTTTCCCACTATGAAATTTGTGTGTTTGGGGATGCACTTGCAGCAGAATACACTCGGAGTGGTCGTGTGTGGCTGCTTAAATGAGTGAATCTTTTGGAGATGAAAAAGGAAAAAGCGTGGAATAACTTTCAGGTTAACATGCCCTGCATGTTAACTGTTTGCTTTACAGTTGGTTGCAAGACCACCAAACAGCCACGCTTTTAAATTTCTTGTTCAGTGAGGCGTTACTTGTTGTCATAAATTTGGCACACCGAAGATCACTTAGACTTGGATCAAACCATAGAAATGAAACGGGTAGCAAACATCGGCGTCTAGTGGGTTAATCTAGGAGAGAGCTTGTAGCTTTTCATGTTGAAGTTATCCTGGGGTATATTTTCCAGCAACTGCAAGCACAACCACAACACTTTTCTACCACTAAATATTATTCAAAAATATTTCTTTATTAAGTAAAACATTTTCATACTTAAACAACAGAGTGGGAGCTGTTTAACCCTTTAACGCTTTTTTTGGGCAAATATTTGACAAGTGTGAACGTACTGGCAGGCACATAATTTATATTTTATTGTTAAGCACCGTTTGAAAATTGTCTCAAATAAATTTGTGTAACCGTAAGCACCTGGTGAATGTGTGCGCATTCTTTTGTTATTTTTCTGCTTGGGAAGCACAATCATGTGAGCACGCAGTCATGCCCCCTTCCATACAAATCAATTGTTTCAAATGGAAAAGCCCCAACTCGCATTTGTTACAGAATTGAGTTTTTCGACGACTCTCACACATTTCAAGTTTCCTATCAAAAAGGATCTTACAAACAGTTGATGGCATTATAGTTCCTATCATACAGTTTGTGATTTTAGTTGTTTTCAAGCTAAAATTATGTGAGTTGGGGCCTTTTACTTGGGACCAACGATATGTAAGAATGAGAATTTTTAGTGTAAATATGGGCGGAACTGTTGAATCGTCTCCATCCTCACCATCCGTTCATGACTGGATAAAGTGAAGAAGGAAAAATATGAAGATTCCTGTGGTTGCTGGGAAGAATGTCTAAAACAATAGAAGCGGATAACACACAAACACACTATTGCAGGAGTATACACACACACATACAACGCGCACATGAATAAGTAGGCAAAAATATTTGCATATGCCCAGCGAGCGTTTTCAAAGGCAGAATAGTCTGTCGTTCAGAGACCTGTTTTTGAAAACTGAAAGCCACACAACTACAATTAAAACTACACACGAAACAACAACACTTTATACAAAATTTATTTTACTTGTCGGTTCATAAATTTTAGTTTCGAGAAACGGATCTCAACACCAGGGAGGAAAAAGTGGCCTAGAGATGGTTTTTTCTTCGACGGAGAATCTTTTTTTCGTGATCCAAACGATGCTTGTAAAAGAGGATCACCTAAGGCTGTTGTATTCAAACATCCATAGAGTCGTGTACTATTGTCAGAGTACATAAACGGTAATTTTCTGGTAACATGACATGCACTGATTTGATTGTCCAACAATTTAAAAGAGTCGAAATGAGTCGCTTAAACTGTCGTCATAATACTTGAGCGATGATTCACACTAAAGGCAAACCGTCGATTGATTTGTCATTCATTCAGCGGATAAAAATGACTCTCGAAATAATCACACTCGTCAAATCATCTTCCAAAATGCCCGTTGGGTGTGCCAGCGAATACTCGATTCATGCTAAAGATTTTTCATTTAATTTTTCGTATTTAAAAAGAATTTGTAAAGAATTACAATTTATTTAACTGCGGAAATATTAGCTGAGGATACAATGAAGTAATAAAAAACCGGAGAAGAACGCTTTTAGAGAAAGCAAAGGAAGTTCGTTCGGTCGGCTGTTGGCTAAATTAGCCAACAAACAGTCCACGAGGCTGAACAGAGAGCGTTCAATCCAGCCAGTCAGGCATTAGCGAAAAGTAGCCTAAAAAAAAAAACTGGTGAGAAAAGGAGCATTCAGAGAAAATGTTCCATCTCTGGAGTTAATTTGTTTCTAGTCTTTGAAACTGTTACCCATTGCAGAGATGTCTCATTGAAGTTAAATATTTGGCCTAAACAAAATGATAACGATACTTAGAACTCTTTATAGTGGGCTAAAATAGTCGTTTACATTCAGTTTAGTTCTCACTTTTGCAACTGTGGAGACTCAACTTCTTAGACAACCAAATGCTGGATAATTAATCCAGCATATCCAAAATTCTTTCCAGTGACCTGATCTTTTCTATCCACCCAAGAGGGAATTTCGAGCCGAAAATATTGACAAACAAAATCTTGTTTTACTTCTCTTGGAGTTTTAAAAAATAATTTTTCCATCAACAACTTTTTTCTTAAAAAAAAAGTTAAACAATAAATTTTCGAAAAGCATTCTGAACAGCGATCAAAATTTCAAGTCATATTTGGATTCTTTTACACTTCTTGGCCTTCTTAAACAACAAGTAACGATATTTTTTACATGTCTACCCACCCGCCCCTCTGAGTCTTTTGAACTTAAGAGTTCAATAAGAAGTGAAACAAAAATGACTGCAGTTGGTGCAGAATGATTTACGTTATTTTATCGATGGTTAACGTGTTATTTAATACTAAAAGTTTTCTGCACTCCCTCCTCTACGTGACGTTAAAATGAGTATTTTCAACACGATACTTAAAGTATAACACAAGACGCTTAACTGCAGTTTTAACAACAATAAGACAAGTTATTATGCGAATGCAGGATGCCATACAGTGGGGGACAATTGTGCGATCACATGAGAAATATGTTGGTGGCACTATTTTGTAGTTTAATTTTAATTAGAGTCGTTGTGCAAAATTCAATCCCGGTGCTATTGAAGACATGCAACATTCTGACAAGGTCCTTTTTTAGTTTAAAAAGCTTCGCTATTGATTTCGTTTTGAATGAAAATCAAACTTTTTTGTTTGATTTTCATTAAAAAATGGCACGAACGTTTTCAAAGACAAACAAACGATATACGGAGACTCTCACTCGTAAATTATTTTCCCGCAAGACACTTAAAAACCAGGTTATTTGAATCAAAAGTTCTGATAAACAACAAGTGCTCATGAGTCCTGTTGATGGAAGTGTAGCGACTTCCGAAAACATCTACATGGCTTTGCTGTGCAATTTTCACGTCTTTCATTTTATAGAAATTTAATCAGAAATATTTTTAAGGAAATTATTCCAGCCACTTTCCAAAGCAGCTCTTTAGATCACTTTAAATGATCTGGCGGAAATAGTTTGAAAAGCGTTAAGCCCCTGTCGCAGCAATCCTGCCCTTCTCTTTCCTAATATCTGTTTCTACTTTTAAAAGTTTTATCCCAAAATAATTTTGCTTCATGAATTCAGATAAACGATTCCATGAAATATTTTTGGAAAATCCATTTAAAATTGCTCCATTAATTTTATTGTTTCAATGAAATTATTACATTCAACATACGCAATTGTTTCGTTGTATCAATGAAATCAGTTCATAGTGTCAACGCAAGTATTTCATTCAGTTGACAAAGTGTTCGTTTAACTAATTTTAACGAAACCTTTTCATTAACCCATTCAACCGGGATGTTGTTGCAACTTTAATGACATTTGCCATTGAATTACTGCTGACTTTATGAAGAAATTTTTTCTCAATGTGCGTCGGTGTTGAAAAAATGCTGCCTATTTTCTTAATACCAAACAGATTCTGCAACGTTTTATTATACTTCAATTCCGAAATATTTTTTCACTATTTATCTGTGATGTCTCATTTTCAATCCCAATTATCCGAGTGCTTTCAGTTTCGCACATCACTGTTAAAGTCCTTACAATTATGACTTAATACAACAGTTCGGTTAGATATTATTAAAAGGAACAGAAGATGAATAAAAACTATAAAAATGCATTGAATTTTAGTGCACTTCAATATTGTTGTCGTGCCTCTTCATTCCTTTTCTGCGAATGTGTTTTGTGTTCGCTTCTTACGAATAAAACAAGAGATGAAAAAAGTGAAAAATAAAAACTGGAAGCAGCATAAAACATAAATTCTTGTTATCGATTTAAGAAACAAAATGAAGAAATTATTAACGCAAAGAAAGAAAGAAAGAACAAGTTGAGTCGTGTTCTCGATAAGATAAATTTCTTTTGCTTCCTTTTTTGCTTCCTTTTTTACGAGCCAATATTTGCGAAAGAAAAAAAAAAAAGAAAAACCCACCACACCGTGGCTTTCGAATGTGTGCTCAAAGAGTTTCGCTTGCAGCCGCAGCAGTTGTCGTGTGTGAGCTTCCGAGTCCTTAAAGAATTTATTTATGTTTTTACTTTTGGGGATTTCACAGCGACTATAAAACAGAAGCCAGAAAATGTTTTACAATCAGCAGAGTTTACCAACAAAAAGAAAACAGAGAAATATATAAATAAATTTGGCGAACAAAAAAGGAAACATTTTTTTGGAGGAAAAAAATTTAAGGAAAATCCCCATTAAGAATCAAAGAAAATCTATGAGAAATACTTCGGATGCTTTTCTTTCTCATTCTTTTATGCCAAATTGATTTAATGCACAAACGTTTTCTTGTTTTCCATTTTATTGTTTTTGCATTCCACCAGTTTCGGTGCCAACTCTTTTCCATTTCCTCTGGATTTGTAGTGCGAACTTTTGTTTTCTTTTATTTGTGGCAGCAGCTCTCAAGTATCCTTCGATTCTGGTTACTATTTGCATGCTTTATTTTCATAGATTCGAAATTTTATTCAAAATTTGTGTGAAGTAGTTGCAGTTGCAGTTGCAGTTGCAGGTGGAAAGAATTGCATTATGCAGTTTTAATGGAAACTTGGGAGAAGTTAATGATGCCATCACACGGAACAGGGTCCACACATTCTCAGCACATATTCATGTCTTTGTATTGATGATTTTTATCCTTGAATCCTTGATTTAGTTTCAGATCAAAATTGTGTTAAAATATATTGTGTTTCCTTTCCTTGCAGACGATGAAAACTCCCACGTACACGCCGTTCTAACGAAAGACAATCTGTTGGATGGTACAATAGAAACGCCTACGGAAAATTTCTACATCGAACCATCTCACAGATATTCTGAGAAACTAAATGAGACTGGCGTTCATACAATCATTTATAAATTAAGTGATGTGGACATGCGTAAACCAGCAGTTGAGGAGCCCACCAAGTCATCCACGGCCGAGCACTGTGCCAGCGAACGTTTGAGACGGAACATGAAAATGGCTGCGCTGGAAAGAAGAAAGGCTGAGAGCCCGGAATTCAGCAGATACAAACAAGAGCCTTTCACACGGGACGCAATTAAGTTGCATGGAAAACGTTCGAAACGGTGGCTGCCAGAAGAGGTGAGTCGTTTGTAAAAAAACACACACTTTTAAAAAAATGCGCTTTGATTTCCTCCCTAAAACAACAACGTCCTGAGCAACACCCTGATTTTTTTTTTGGAAATTTGATTCTTATAAAATAAGTTTTTATATGGAAGCTGGATTGTTATCTCAATATTTTAAAGCTCCGAATTTCAATAGAAAATCTCAATATTCCGGTTTTTATTCTTTACGCTGTTGATTTCGCTGTTAGTTTTTGGTCTGTGCGGGACTTCAGTTTCAGTTTACAACTTGATTACGTTGTTAAGAAGGAGTGTTTATTTTGTATTAATTTTACAAATCGCCTTGCAACGGCAGCATGTAGCACGAACCTCATGAATGTTATTTGTTTGTGTTTAAGTCAGCAAACAGTTTCTCTGCCATCCCACTTGCCCCCAGCCATTTGCCACTAACCACACGACATGAAAGCCAAATTGTATAGTGAGTTGAGGCTTTTGTTTTTTAAAATTTAAGTATGAGAATGTGCTTTAACAATAAGGAAAAAAGAAAACTTTGGCAAAGCAACAATGAATATACCCGAGATGGCCTTTCAAAGATGTCACAGATCGGTTTCAGTGATCTGATTAAGTTTTTCATTGTGGCTTTTCTAGTAGCAGTTATCGACTGCGCGTAGTTGGTGCAGTTGCCTTCGACGCGTGGAGTTCTCTGTCAAAAAGGAATCATTTAGATTCTACATTGAATTCTGGCACTATTTTGCATCCGTCTAAATCATTTCAGTTATCTAAAGGATTTTTTGTTCATCTGCTTAGACATTGTCGCTGATCTTGTCACAAGAAAAATCCTCTGTCGTAGCGTAGAGGGGCCAAAAGCTGTTATATCGTGAATCAATTCTAGAATCTGTGAATCTACTGGAAGTGGACTGAATAAATTTAACTGAAAGTTATAATATTAATATCGCCAGGGTATTGAAGAATTAATTACTAATTCTTTCACTCAATTGGGAATTATCAAAATGGAGACTCTTTCCTCGATATCGCCACACACGCTGTAACTGCCGCTCACTCTGTGGCAATAAATCGAGTGGGGTTTTGTTAAGAATGCGTCTGACTCAAAGCCCCGTATTACGCTTGATAATCAACGTACTTGAGCGTGTAAAAAAATTATTTAAAAAGTTTTAAAAGGGCTTCGAACAAATTTATCCACCACGATTTTCCTTTCTTTACATCCCCCTTTTTACTGCTTCTTATTCCACAGTTTTATTCCCCACTCGTTTGCCTTCTTCTTTTTTTTCGTGTGCTTCAATTTAAGCTGTTGGTTGGTCTTCACACATTTTATTTTGATTGACAGTTAATTTACCAAAATTTGCATAATAGAGTCAAGCATTTTTCAATTTTTTTTTTTCATTTTTCATTTTTCTTTTTCATTGTGTGCGAGAGTGAACATTCAGTATTGGGGCCGAAGGAATGCTAGAATTTATGTCCTCTTTTTTCTTACATCGGAACGATTTTCGTGCACGTTCACTTCAACAATCGCTTACATGCACTGAGTGATGGAAAAATCAATACTTTGAAAATGTTGAATTGAATTTGATGAAAATGTTTTTAACTGCATTCGAGGCAGATTGACGCTAATAAAATTTGAAGCGGATTTTTTATTCAGCTTTCAAAGAGAACACTTTTTAACTCTAAATAAATAAAAGATACATTTTCTAAAAATGAACTTAAAAGTATCATCATCATTTTTATCTCGGTTAGGACGGGGTTGCAAAGAGAAAACGATTTGCACTCAAAAGTTTTACAGGAAAATATAACGAAATAACCCGCTGATGAAAATTAACTTGTAAATAATAATTTCTTCATTCATGCATATTTCCGTTTCCTGCATATCAACAAGTTTTATTACATTCATCCGCAGCAAAAAAATAACTTCATGACTTCTTAAAAATAACCCAAAACGATTTATGATTTTTCATTTGGAAAGTCTTTCAGTTTTCTATTTCCATGTTTGATTTGTTTCTAACAAGTTTTCACTAGAACACAATACGTTAACAGGGACGCGTGCATGTTTATTAGCCATTCAGGTATTCCGTTTATGTTTACAACTAAACCTGGTCTCACATACTCATGAAGAGCTTTTTACTGCAAATAATTGATTGTACATAAATGGAAATTTATGACAAATTGATAAAAATAGTAGATTTGTGTTACTGAAATTTTAATTGAATGGCCAAAACATCAGGAACAAAATACTTTCAAGTCTTATTGAAATCCGTTCAATACTTTTTGAGGCAACACATACAGAAAAACAGGCATAAAGAAACTCACACCGAGAGGCATAAAGCAATTCCGGCATTTCAAATGTTCTTGCTAGTGAAACCATACAACAACCTTCATTCGTCTTTGCCAGCAGGTGGGTGTCCTCACTACCCCAAATGTGTCCGTGGTATCTGCTGAGTAGGAACTGAAATCAGTCAAAGATTTACATAATCACGACCACGTATGAAAAACTGCCATTAATCACTATTTGAAAGCAAAATAAATTGTAATAAAAGACTTTTAAAATGAAATAAAAGAGATTTCTTGCAACGTTTCAGAAGCAACTGAACTAATTTAACGTGTTAAACACATTCACTGCAGCAGGCTACCAACGACAACCTGTCAAAAAGAAAACACACGCGTGTATATAACACCGATTATTTTCATTGCGACAGAGCTACACAGCTACTGGTTGTTGCTCATGACGCTTTTTCGGTTGTAGTGAAATTAAACTGATTTCTATTTTTGTGAGCGACAATGAGCCGATCCAATGTTGCCGGCATAATATAACTAAATTGAGTTGCTGCGATCTTGAAAATATATTGATTTACTTTGTGTACATATATATATATATATATATATATATATATATATATATATATATTTACTCTTGTATAATTTTAGTATATTTTGATGTAGAAATATGATTTAAATAAATTAAATATATGAAAGCGGCAACACTGGCGTATGCACACATTTCTAATACGAACAGCTACATGTCGTTATTCATAATTGAAGATGTCGTTTTGAAAATAATTCAATAGCTAAATACACAACGACAATTGTTACTGACTGCATTTGTAGTCTTTGCAGTCGGTAGCCTGCTGTGTTGAATGTGTTTAAAGCATGAGCGGACTTCGTAATTTAGTAGATATAAAAATTATCAGCTACTGACAGTGCACCAACAGCAATCGGTTCCATCTTGTGCTGAAGAGCAGAAAATAGCAGCAAAAATTCACCGGCGACGTGAAATTTCAAAGAAGCTACTGCAGATGAGGGGTCTTCTCCTGGCAGCTGGTCCTACCAAAATGCTGCTCCGTTTGTATGTCTCATCAACATTTGCATGATTTTTAAATATTTTTCACTTTAAAAGAAACATTTTTTACCACAGAAAAATTACTCAACTATTTATTTGGAAAAATGTCCTTTTAAATAAATTTAAATCTACCAAAAGTTCCCTTAATCCACAATAATATTGCACAACTACTTAATTTAAATGAAACAGCAGAAGAAATGCGAGTCTCGTAAAAACAAATAACGTTTTTAATGACCCGCAGTGTGTGTTTGTGCGTTAAGTGCTACTTGACTGGTACTTGCGCACAAACATACACACTAACAAAAACACACAAACTAACACATGAATGGAGAGGATACTCGAGGAAGAAAAAGCCGTATTAATAACTGAAATCAACATCCTCCTTCGCCACATGCTGTATCGCCATGAATAGAACAACTCCTTCCTTGTTTATTCCCGGGTAGAAGAAGAAAAAAGAAATATTTATGTTTGTGGTTGTCATTTCAAACTTTCGACTGAAATGCACCACAAGCAGCCGAGTTGCCGCTGAGCTACTCCACATATTTTGTTGGGAAATTCCCGATCGATATTTTGAGGGACACTTTTATAATTTTATTTCTTATGATCGACCGAATTGAAAAATCTTAAGCTGAGAACACACTATGGCATTTTGTGCCACCGCAAGAGGACATGGCAATGCATAATTGAGACAAGTGTGTCATATTGAAATAGTTCGTGGTGTGTCCTCGCCTTGGAAAGTACATGTTCATGGCAAATTAGTTTTTTGAAAAAAAGCTTCAATAAAAAGCAGATGTTTATATTGAAAAACAAAAGAAACTTGGATTTCTACTATTCCCGAAAGATATTTACAATTCTAGGCAGCCAAGAGCATCAGCCTGATTAAAATTTGTTTCCTACGAGCTCCTGTTTATTGCCACTGGCAACACCGATTGCCGCATAATGTGGCGAGCGAAAAAAGAAAACAAAAATATATATTTTTTTGAGTAAAAATAAATAAAATGAAAATAGAAAATATTTACACAAACCTTTTAAGCAAAACTCGAATTTAAGCAGAAGCAAAAAACGAGCGCTGCGATACTTGAAACGTATGAATGAACAAGTCAGTTCATGCATTCATTCTGTTGAAAACGATGATAACATGAGTTCAAATAGAAAATTGTGGAGGGCAATTTTTCTTTTGGCTAAATAAATCCAATTAAAATGTCATTTATGTCTTTGTGGAGAGTGCTTGTGGCATCCGGGCTTCCTCGACCGTACAACCCGGCAGCCACTTGAAATAAAAACACAAACGAAAATCAAACCAGCAGCAGAGACCGAAATATCAGTCAGAAAATGTAGGGAAAAAAGCACAAGAAGAAGGACTTTACTCGTTTAAGGGAAAATTAAATCTTTTTCATTTCACAAAAATATAAATCCATCGTTGAGGAACGCACTCAATTTGGGAAATCTATTCACATTTTCATTCATCATGCATTTCTGGGGAAACCAGTCAAGCCCCTGTTCACCTTTTCTTATTTGTTTTACTCCATTCATCCAGCGAGTTTTTATTTTAATGCTTTTCCTTTTTTCTTTTCTTCCAGCTGGCTTCGTCTGGCGATGGCCATAAAAAGGATCCTCCACTGCCGCTGGATTTAGATGTTCCCTACAATGACGATTTTAGTATTTTTCACAATGCGGACAATCCGCACCAGCGAAATGATGACAACACATTTAGTCCTTTAGAAAAAACCACCTCAACTGAAACTACGAGTAACTTTAATAATAAAAATATTAACAATAAATTTAACAATAACAATAAGAAAGAAGAAGAATTGCGTAAAACGCAACAACAACAACAAGCATCTGTGATAACGTGGCGTAATGCTGGACAACAACAACAAAACCATGATACAGCAACAACAACGACAACTGCTCAGACACCAGCATTCATGTTTCCCACAAATTCCGCCTCATCGTCGTTCACAAAGTACAACCGCAATCGCAACATCATTGTTAGTAATTATAATCCAAACAATAGCAGCAACAACAACAGCAACTTTAATGGAGAGAGCGTAAATAATTCCTACAATAACAACAACAGCAACAACATTAGAAAGACCTACACGAAACATAAAAATATTATTGTCAGTACTTTTAACAACAACAGCAACAGATCCTCTCCCAATTACGATCGTGTTGATGACTTCAACGACGGCAACAATTTCTTCAACAACAACTGGACCACCATCTTCATGGGCAACGACCGGCCCATCCACAAGACGCACGTGGAAATAATAACGAAAAATGGTGCCACCAAAAAGCCCAACATCATCGTCAACAACTACAATCCCGACATCATGATGGCACCCAATCCCCACAATCCCAATTTCAATAGCATGCTGATGACCAACCTGCTGAGCAACAGAGGCAACGGAGATTTCGGTTCAAGTGATTCCATGAACTCCGGCAAATCACTGTACGATCGCAAGATCACTTGCATGTTGTATCTGCAGGCAGATCACACGTTCTTCCAGAAAATGGGCTCAGATGAGGCGAGCATAGAGGCCATTACGAGGCACGTGCAGAGAGCCAACGCCATTTACAAGAATACAGGTAAAGTGGAGAACAATTGATTAGAACTGTTCCAATGCCGGCGAGTTCTTGCATTTCGCTTTTCAACTCTGGAATAAAAAGTCTATAAAAAGGGACTCTAAAAATTTAAAAAACAAAATTTATAAGTGAAATCAAACCACTCGTTTCACTTCGCGCAGTTGTTTTTAAGTATTCTGCGCATTCAGAGACATAATTTTTCTGATTCTAATCAATCTGGGACATAATTCACCAGCTCAATTATATCATTTGAAGTTGTACTTGGAAGAAAAATTTCTTAAATCTATTTGCAAAATATTAATTTTATTTTTCATTATTCAAATATTAAATTTATTTTTCATTATCCTTTTAAAGGATACAAAGGAAATTAAATTGTTTATTACTTTGCTGAATCTTTTCACAGACTTCAATAACGACGGCAAACCGGACAACATCACGTTCATGATCAAACGCATCAAAGTGCACAACATGAATGCCGTCAAGGACCCTGCGTACCGCTTCCCCGGCAATTACGGCGTGGAAAAATTTTTAGAACTATTTTCAGGTGAGTCTTTTGTCCATAAATAAAAAACGTGCATTCGTCAGCTTAACTTTTTACAGTTTTTTATTCGGTTTTTGTTCCATTTCCCACGTATTTATTTGGAAAGAAAATTGAATATCCTTTTTCCCTGCATAAAATCTGTTTTTTGATTGTAAATAAAGTTGTTTTATTAAAACAGAACGTTTTCGCGTACACAATTTACATCCCTCTACGACTCAGACGGCCACTTTTATTGGCCAAAACTCTTTTTGCATGTTTTCCTGTGATACATTTGTTGTTGCTGTCTGGTAGTGCTGCACGCCACAGATTTTGTTTTTATTAACTTCAATTAACCAACCGTTTAATTATGTTCGTAAGCGATCAAAGTTTAACTTTTCCAAAAAATTATAATTGCAACAGCAAAACAATATTTTCGAAACTTTTTAACTGAACATTCACACAAATTAAAGAATTTTGTCATGAAAAAGAAAAATAATGGAAACCAAAAAATGCTTCTGATATTTAAAATAATTTATTTGAGATAAACAGTTCCTCCTTTTGTTGCTGCTCAAGTATTTCATGTGCCTGCGTTTCCTTAACTCTGACACTTTCGTGGCTTTTAAAATACTTGAAGTTGCGCCTATTTTATAAGATATCAATTTCTTTTTTACTTCCCACAAGATTTTAAATAAGTTTTCAACAGTTTTCAGAACAACAATTTTGGAAGTTGATGGGTTTTATTACCGGCGACTTTAATTTCATTTTTGCTTTCAGCGATTTTCAAGGATATTAAAATTTTTAAGCTCTTTCAAACATATTTAAAGGAATAATTAAAACATCGAAAAGTTTAAAAAAATAATTTAATAAAACACGATCAACCGAACCCTACGATGAAATAAATTTTATATATAAAGCCTGTTACCAGTTCTGGAGTCTGAAAAATACCATGTTTCAACCCCTCCTACCAAAACTCTAAATATCTTTTAACATTTTATTTTGTTGTAAAGCCGACTTACCAAATCCTTTCCGCTGAAGTGATTCACAGGTCCGAGGATCTGGTAACAGCAGCTGTGAAAATGATGATGAAGGGAAAGCGCCAGATAACAATTTCATTGTGGATCAGGCGACACTAAAAACAATAAAAAGAAATTAATTTTTAAAAATAATTCAGTTGAGGGTTTCAAACAAAAGTAAAATATTTTATTTGGACTATTTTTGTTATAAATTTCCTACTGTTGCAGAGAATATTTTATAAGTATCGGGAGACAGCTTCACCTCAAAATTTTTGTCAAAAAAACTGGTCGTTTGAGCTCCTCTGCATCCCGAAATATAATGAATACGCCCTGTGCTTCATTCTGAGCACATCGAATAAATGAGTTTTAATAAAATTAAAAAAAAAATATTTACGGCATTTTAAATCTGAACGTTCAGAGACTCAATAGTTCCCAATGCCGAGGTTTTCTGTAAGGATGTGTTAGTTGTTGTCCGCCCGCCTCAGTGGCGAAGGCCTTACAGACTGCAATTAATACTCTCATGTTTTAGAAAGCAGGGTCCCGTACACCCTTCTTCGTCAGTTGTGTAGCAAAAATTAAATTAACGAAGTTGTGGCACTTTAAAAACCATCCACGATGACAAATTAATTATCAAACGAAATTCACTGCAGTGAAATTTAATCAACGGATTATGCACTCGCACACACACACACACACACACACACACACTCATGCGATGTGCAACTTTGGGCAGTTAAGCTCTTCAATTCATCTGTTCTTCGTGAATAATTTAAATCAATTTTAATGGAAATTAACTCATAAATGGAAATAAATGTAAAGATTTACTTAAGCCGAAAGACTTTTACTTTTAATTGAAAAACAATCCAATTTTACGCGTTATGCAGCACGGCCGGGAATGAAAGTCGTTAAAGAAATGCAAATTGATCTCTGCTTAATAAGACAAGTGGAAGAAGGATTCAATAACACGACATGACAATCAATTAAGAAAAATGCGTTGCATGCTTTTGACGTCCGTTTGAAAATTAAAAGAAAATTCCACAGACTACGAAATTGTACGCAGAGCGAAAAGAAAACCAGTTTTATTTATTTCCTAAATATTAATTATTTAATATTTTTAATAATTTTAATTATTTAATCAATATTAATTATTTTTGTTAAATTATGAGGACAGTCAAATCAGTCCAACTAACATTAATTTTTATGTCTCGTTTCCAGAGGAGGACTACGACGCGTTCTGCTTGGCCTACATGTTTACCTACCGGGACTTCGAAATGGGTACTTTGGGTTTGGCTTGGACGGGTGATCTGAAAAATGCTGGCGGTGTGTGTGAAAAGAACGGGGTAAGCTTACGCGGCCACAAGCCTTAAATTCGATATTTTTATTAAATATTTCCGCAGTTCTATTTTAATTATTTTCCCTGAATCGTGTGCAGGAATACATGAATATTAAACAGATGATTTCTCATACGCATTCGTGCCTTTTTGAATGAATTATTAATGACACTCGCACGCCATCAACGCGGGCCGTTGTCGAGAAATAAAACAGATTTTAGTGCATTTTAAATAAACTGATTGTACGTACATTAACTGCAATTGTTGTTGTACAAAATCGGAGACCAGGCAAAAAACCAAAAAAAGCAAAAAAATTAATTCATGAATAAAATGGGAAAAAGCAAACATTTTTCAATTTCTTTTTGAACTTGAAAATTCACACAGAAAGGAACTGCAAGTATAATTACAGCCCCTCGCTTCCCTTTGCAACAACCTGACAATGCAACACACACACACACGCACACAATCTTGATTTTGTTCATTTCGTTCATATCCTGTGTCCGCATATAAATTGGTTGACTCTGTTGAATGCAGCCATTCAGCAAACAAAACCCACAAAAACTTAAAACAAAAATACATTCAAGGGCATTTCGGATTCAATACAAAAAACCTTAAAGTTCCGTGAAAAAAAATCTTTTTCGAAATGTTCTTTAAGGGGTTTCTTTTGTGTTGTTGTTGCTGCTGTACTTCATGCCTGAATAAAATTTTCTGTTCAATCTTTTTTGCAGCAGCAGCAGCAGAGGCGGGGGTTGTGTTATTGTTGTTCATGCAACCAAAGACGACTCTTTCGAATATACAATTCAACATTTATTATCGTGTTTTACATTATCGGATTTTGAAAGGAGGAGGGGGGAGGGGAGGAGGACGCAGCATTTGCAGGCATACGAAATTGTAAAAGAGTCGCATAATTAATTTCATTTTCAGTGGATTCAACTATTTCCTTTTTTTGTAGTTGACAAAAACTTTTATACGTAACATTTAATTAAAAACGAGTACTTGAGACTTTTTTCCTGAAGGGATAAAATTTAAATAAATAATTCAAACGGTCGCAGGGCAGTTAAAGTTGAACTTTTTTATTTACCAGTTGTGTTGGTGTTATTAAGATTTTTAAAGGTCTTATGTAGTGGAATTTTATTGAATGCGGTTTTCAAATTGTTATTCCGAATTCACAGATCTTTGGAAGTGTGCAGGTTTAGGATCACTACGCCACTCTTAACGATATCTCTCAATTAAAAGAAGGTGAAAGCACAAATAACTCCAACCACAAAGACTTTGAGTGATTTTTTTCATTCTGCTCCTGATTTATAACAACTCGAGCAAATAAAGTTTTAAATATAATTGCGCCACGCATAATTTTGCAGTACACTTTTAGTTATCTTGGCGACAGCCGAAATTCATGAAATGTATATGATTTAAAAGATATTTCTGTGTCGAAATACAATAAAGTAGAAGTACAGAGTTTCCCTGTACAAAATTTTTAAAAAGTGTCTTCGAATTGCTTAAAAAGCAACAATAAAATATTTCTATTTGCTCTGTTTTTCTTCTTGCAAACGTAGGGAATTTTTAAATATAAATAAAATTTCGAAAAAATACTTTTGAAAATAATTAAAGTTTTAGCTGGGCACCGGCAATCAGGGGTTAAGAACACTAGCACTGTAATGCGCTCTTTAGTACACAATGGAACCAAATGCCATTGGCAGTATTCACTAACCAGTAATTCATCTCCGCCCTTTAAATAGGCCGAAATAACACAATCCACTTCTTGTACAGATCAGAATAAGTAGATGCCACATGCATGGCTGAGTGCGGGAATGCACTCGAGACCTTCGTACTCTATTGATGCCTCCAGCTAAATTGAAAGTTTTGATAATGAAAAATATATTTTTCTTCGCTTCAAAAAAATATTAATAAAATTTTACATAAAAAGATTAATTGTTTGAGATAGTTTTTATGGGACTTTCTTTATCATAATAATTTCATTCAGCTGCAGCATATATTTAAAAGTGTGTATGTGTGTGTGTATTTAAACTTTCATGTGCGTGAGTGTGCCGGTTCTATTTGCGTTCATTAAAAACGAAATCGATCCTTATGGTGATTGCAGATGTGAGTCTGTTTGGATTTATTTGTATGCACATGAAATTTATAGCATTAAATGCATGCACACATGCAAACATTTGTGGGCATGTTTGTGTGCGTTTATTGCCTATAAATTTAGTAAAAAATTGTTTGCACAAGAATGCATACAAGCAAATATTGTATTTTATATACAAACAGATATCATCAGTACCTTTAACATTTGAAATAATTTTGTTGATCTATTTATCCTTATTGTGAATGGAAACTTCATATCAAATGCGCAAACACACACACATGCATATGCATGCATATGTATGTGCGTGTGTGTCTGTGTAAGTTTAGGTAACAAACACAATTGTATGCTACAGTATTTTAATGTTATTGAGTTTAATTACATTTTCATATTTTGTTGACTTGAAACTTGTTTATTTTAATGTTTCAGAATTTGTTTTTCATCACATTCATGAAATCATTTGTCCTTCTGATTAAGTGCAGGCAAGTTATAAACGGAGCTGCAGTAGAATTAAATTTGCAGGAAAAATCAATATGTGAAAATAGATTGATGCATTCATGAGGCTGCAGCCATAAAAATGTACAAAATTCATGATATTCGCTGAGTTAAAAGTATGTCTAGAATATCGGTCTAGAGTATTTTCAAATTGGCGTCATTTCGCCACCGCCATAAAAATCATGAGTGTCTGATCAATCCAATTTCAGTACCAACAACATTTTCCAAATCAACTCTTTCTTTAATGTTATGGCACCTCCTTCTCTCTCTCTCCCTCCCTCTCTCTCGCTCCTTTCCAATAAGTTTTCGTGTCCCTTGCATTCACAGATTTCAGCAATTTTAATTATAGAGCAGCGCATACAAAATGCGAAATTAATTAAAAAGCACGAGTGCATTTATTTACGAGCACGCCTGTGCTCAACAATACCAATTGTTCATTATTTTAATTACAGCGGAATACTCTGCGTATACGTAATAATTAATTGGATTTAAATAACACTCATACGTCTGGGTGGCCGCTGTGTGTTAATGTTGGGACGATAAAGCAAACACAATGTTGTTGTTGTTGTTGTTGTTGCATTTTATTAAAAATTTGTATATGCAAACACCCACTTTTCGGCACTCGAGTGCTGCACTGCCACTTTGCGGATAACAACACTTTTTGCTCTCCTGATATTACTCGCAATAGTTAATTTCCCCCGAGTACGTAACCAGAACAAAGACAACAACAACGAAATTTGCAAATTGTAACGCAAAACAAAAAAAAATAAATAAAATAAAAACTGCATGCGAAAGTTTTGTCATTCATACACATTCATCTACAATTGTTGTTGCTGCTGTTCTGCATACATCAATTGTGTGTGTGCTGCAGTCCATTGATAGCGACTGTTTTTCGAGTCACCCTTGACTTCATTTAACATTCAACATTTAAACACATCGTATATCTTCAAAAAACAAACAAAAAATGGCAACAACAAAAAACAGTCGTTCATGCATTAAAACATCCGGATGCATATACAAAAACAAACACATGAACACACATCCGCAAGTGAATGTACAGCAAACATTTGAAGCTTCAATTTAATATAAACAAAATGTACACACTGAATGTCAGGCTGGCAGGACATCAGGTTGCAATGCTGGCAGTCTGGCAGGCAACATGTCTGGCAGCCTGTCACTTCATCTGGCTGGCAGTCTTTGTGCGAGTATCTTTATACGGCTGTCGGGTCGACAAACAGTCAGGTGACCAACCCAGTTTTCACTTTTAATGAAAATGCAAACGTTTGTTATTTCTTGTCAACAAACGTTTCAATGTAATTTTCCGATTCAATGGCCCAGACACACATAACGGCTCAGTCTAGAGCAGTGCATGCATGTGAGAGGGAGAGAGAGAGTTATAAAACAGGCCAATATTGGACAGTTGACCACTTCACACACACACACGCAGACACACATACATACTTCTGCTTATATGTATCCGTGTGTGTTGATAAAAACAATTCAATAATAAATATTTAGCAGCAGTAGAAAACACTTTTTTTGCACTGACGTTCAGAGATGGAGAGAGTGCAATACATGAGTGTGGTTGTGTGTGTGTGAAAAGACATGTTTGATCTCTTGTAATATTTTGTAGTTTTTATTGTGTGAAAATATTTGTAATTTTTGGTGTCCTACAACGACTCCTGCACAAAATCAAAGTTCCAAGTTTTTCATTGAAGTGTTGGAGATGCGCTTAATTAGTTGTTTGCTTATTAAACAACAACAATTAAAGACGTTTGCTTTGTTCTTATTAGTGATTTTGCTGGAGTGCATATAAGAATTCATACTTTTTTAAAAGCTGGCAAATGAATTTTCAAGACGAATTCCGACAATGAGGATGAAGTCCGATGTTGGGTAGAGATCCATGCTTAAATACCAACAAGTCGATGTAGTGAGTTCTTTTTTCTATCTGGAGCTCTTTTTCCAAAATTGCGAGTTACAAATTTTTAAATTTACAATTTACAAAATTACAATAAATTTTGTAAAAATGTGGTTGTTTCCTAATCCTTTTTACTTGTAGACTTATTATTTGTAGCATAGACAAATTTAGTGGCTCAAGTTTCAACAGATCTTAATCTCTTTCTCGAACGCAACATCAAAATCGAAAAGGAAAAAGTGATCCTGGCAATCGTCAGCCATGGGAGACTGAAATTCGCGTCATAGTTTGTACTTCTCCTGGCATATTTTTTATTATTCTACTTTAAAGAAATCTCTACATTCGAATGTCATTTAAGTTAGTTGACATTGTCAACCAGCAGTTATTTTGCTTATTGTTTTGCGGTTTGTATGTGTGCGCCATTGAGCATATACAAGCATTAACATTATTTTATTTCTCCCAATTAAATTTACAAAAAATATTAAATAAGTGGACTGAAAAGGACAACTGGGTTCAGTTTGAAATAAAAAATTTTAATGGTTTTAAAGAGATTTGACGTGCAATCGGACAAGTTGCAACACTAAACACTAGACCGAACCACCAGTCAACCAACTATTCCATTAATTTTTGTGCATTTGGCGAATGCGAAGTTATGCGATTGCAAATATTTTCTTAATCAACGACTAACAACTAACAAATATTTGCATCCAAAGAGATCTTTTGACAGTTAATGAGTTCTAGTTTTCTTTAAACTTGAAATAGGGCCGCTTGTGGGAGTGCGTTAACAGTTTTGGCCTCGTACACAACACAAAATTTGTTAAGTTAAATTGAATATAACTTTTGGGCATTGAAAACTTTTAGAAATTTTCAAAAACCAAAAACAAATTAAAATAAATTCACAAATTCTACCATCCGTAACTGATTTCCAAGTAACGAAAAGAAGTTTCTTCCTCCTCAAACCTTCCACAGCCCTTCGCATGCCTGCACTCATTCGTAAAAAAGCTTTCAAAATTTATTAATTATTTAACAACGATAATTATGATTTTTCATTCCCTTGATGAATTTAATCTTGAGCTCTTTGGCTTCTTTAAAACTCTTAAGTTGATGTACAATTTTGCTGTGTTTCCCCAGGCGAATTTTCAATTTATTTTTAAATTTAAATTAATTCTCCATCAATTACTGAAGTGAGTGAAACTCGTAACAATTTCTTGTAGGCCCTTAAGGCTTTTTAATAACTAATTGGAATTTTTATGAACAAGAGAAAAACATGCTGTTTTAGATTTTGTAATTCACAAATCAATCATCCTGCTTTTTAGTTTGAATATAATAATTAATTACGGAAATGCGTCATCTGTTAAGTCTGATAAAAAAAAAAATACTTGAAACGAAAAATAATTGAATTAAAACTTTAAAGAAAAAATATTTATTTTATTGCAAAGAAAAAACTTTAAATAAAACAATAAGAAATAGACTGGAATCTTCAAGAATAACGCAGTAGTTCATGAAAAATAGTTTTCTCATTTGACAAATTTCTTTAGCAAATAATCAGCTTATAAACACGAAATATATTTTTATAAATTAGGCCTGATATATGTATGTATGTTGGCCACAATATTATTTATGTGAACAAATTTCAAGCGATTTGAGCTTCTCCTGAAATATTTAAATAATTCAGTGCAGCAAAATTAATGGCACAAGAGCCTGAAATCGCAGATCGAGCAATTTGTAAATATTTTTCATTCAGTTCAATATTTCATCAACAACAAATAACGCCACCCACATCAGCTCTCAAATAGTTTTGCTAAAAGCAGGAAAATATTTGAAAGTGTATTCAAGAAATCAATACGAAGTAATGACCCAATTAAATTGGCATTTCTGCACATATTCAGGTGAAATATAGAAACTCTTTTATAACGTAAAAAAAAACACAAAAATCTATGCAAACGCACACTAACGTTTGCACATTAACACAAGCACGCACGCAAACGAACAGAACTACTCCTCGCATTCACATTCGCACACACACTCAGCAGCATCGCTGTAAGACTCATGTAAACCAGCAGAAGAATACAAGAAACATTTTACAGCAATTTGTAATAAGAACGAATGTGTGAGTCTGTGTGTGTGTGCATGTGTGTGTGTAACGATTACATGAAAGGAAAAAATTGAAAAACTGAAAAGTATTAAATTCAATTCAATTCTCTTCTACTCAGAAACACACAAACGAGAATATATTTTTCTTTTTGTGAAAATCTTTGCAACGAATGGAAAAATATATCTGCAGGTATTTCTCATGGACTCTCTATTGCCTTTCGTCTTTCTTCGTCCTGACAGGATGCGTATGAGTAATTTAAGTATTTTATTTAAAAAGTAAAATGCTAAAATGCTAAATAATAAAATACTTTTACGGTTTGTTGGTTGGCTTTCCAATTAAATATTTTATTTCCTTCAAAACTAAATCATTTACTGGAACAACAAAAGGACTTACAACAATTAGAATCTCCTTGTTGTTCCAGTAAATGATTTGGGTTTTAATATAAAATGAGATGTTTTTTTTAATCACTCTTTTCTTTTCTTCCTCTAATCCTGGGCAGCATTATCGTGGCTCGTTAAAGTCCTTAAATACGGGCATTGTTACGTTATTAAATTATGGAAAACATGTGCCTCCAGCGGTTTCGCATGTAACGTTGGCCCACGAAATCGGCCACAACTTTGGATCACCGGTAAGTGGATGGAGCAGACAATAACTTTTTCCTTTTCCTTTATTTCATAACACATGATTTTATTGCAAACGAGTGCTTCAATATGGGCCAAAAACATCAAACTAAATGTCGAAGTTCATAAATCATTTGCTAGAAAAGTTTTTAAAGTCAATAGCAAATAGAGTTCAGAGCAACTGGAGAGAAAAAGTTCCATAAATAAGTTGCAGCAAAAAATGTTGCCAAAAAGGAGAAAAAACATGGATGTACGCGTCAAAATTGCTAAAATGAAAATTTTTTGTAAAAAACTCACACACTAAAACACTCGTTTGTGCACACGCACACTCACATGTCTGTGGGTTTGGGTAGACAGAAGTACGAGGAGAGGGAGTAGGAGGAGAGTTTTTTTCTTTGTTGCAACATGCACTTAATGCAATTAGTTACAGTTCGTCGCGTGTGCATAAAATCTTTTATGCTGAACTTTTTTCACAGCAGGAACTGGAAAGCACGACGATTCACCAAACATACGCTACTCGCTTCCTTTTTTCTCAAATCTCGGCAATATTTAGCACCGTGGGAACGCTTTATGTGATTTCATCCTCAATTTTTTCGAATACATATTTTCAGAAGTGTTCTTTAAAAGCAAAGTTCACTCTGAGCTGCCACAGAGACTGTAGGGATTCACTATCGGCCCGCAATCAGGGCTGTCAGAGAAAACACTTTTGGGAGTTGGATTTTAAACCAAGAAAAAAATTAGTTTTAGGTGTCGCGGAAGTTAATGTTATTGTTTTTGTTACTGGAAATAAGTCAATCAGTTCGCAGGTGTTGCTTTTTATTGGAAATAAATAAAGAATTAATTGTAATCAAATTTTTTGAAAACGCAGAATAACCTGGTAAATTATTCCATTTAATATATTTTTTATTGACCGTTGCCTTTCGTTAGAGTTCATTTCCAGTTGCAAGCACTGTGTACACAGAAGGCGCTCCATAACCTTGACTTCATCATCTGGAACAGTTGATACTTCACATCTAAAAAGATAAATGCTACAAGCGTTTTGAAATACGTCTTGATTCGATCTTTCCGCAAAACATCGTAAATAAGTCGAAAGTTGAGGCAGTTGCGCGATCTTAAAACGCGAACGATGTACTTTTATTGTGTCTGGTACCATGCAGAAGGCGTCGTTGTTGAGACGGGGATAACCCACAATTGAATCTGCGAATAGTTTTAAGAATAAGCGCAGATAATGCGAACTGCAATTATGCTTTCGCAGGCTGAAATTTAATTTATAATCAGCAACGACTGGAATTCTAAGACAACCCTGAATATTTCAAATAGAAGAAATTTTAGTACGATCAGTGTTTTTGTTTGAGCTCCTACAGTGGTCATTTTTTTCATAACTGCTTTGGTTCTTTTTGATCTCAATAGAACTTTAAATAGTACCAGAGATTTATATAATTTTCTTTCTTCGTGGTCTAATTCTCGTATTCTTTTTCATTAAAAAATTAGCTCAAATAGAAACTGTTGTCCCATTCCATTAAACCATCAAACAAGCCGGAATACACACAAAAATACTCATGAGTGCTGATGAGGAAAGTGTAGCAGCTTTCGAAAGCAGCTGTGCTGCTCTGCTGTATAAATTGAGTAATCAAAACTGGAGTTGACTTGCCCTTGCGCTTTGGAATACTTCTCATGTCTTTCTTGATTAAAAACGCTTTCTCAACAATTAACCCACAGAGATTTATTAATTTAAAATTAAATTAGTTTCAACTACTGACTATGGAAAAACATCCAGAGTTTTCATGAGTATTCCTCTAAGTCTGTGCTTTCAAATATTATCTTGACACTGTAAAACTGTGAGACACGTAAAAGCAGAAACATAAAAAAGGACTGGTTGGCCATCCTGGACGTTATGCACCGTATCCTGCATCAGCATATGCAACGAAAATCCACTTGCCCAAACAAATTTTTTTAATATTTGCCTAAAATTTAATTAGCTGTGAAATACTTGCGACTTTTAAAAGAGTGGAGGGAGGGGCATCGTCATGTGTGGTTGCAAGCAGTCGGGGCACGTGTGCACACTCTCGCACTCGTAAATGAATATTTTATTTTAGAAGTTACAAACGCCGTGGCAAGCGGATAAATATCCATTTCGTCTGTAGCAACAATAAAAAAACAAGAACGGAAACAAGCAAACTTTCATGTGCGTTGAAAGGAGCAGGAGTAAATGCAAGAGGAAGCAGGAAGTTATACTCGTATAATGCAGTCAACGACACACTTACACTCACATAAAACAGCCATTAACGCGCACCCATAAAAGCAAACAAATGTTTTCCAATACCCAGGGCACAAACAAATACACATGAACACATTGTGCTCCAGTATGTGTGAATGTGTCTGAGTTCAGATAAAATCAACAATTTCTTCAGTTTTGACTTTTTTTTTCTCTCAAAAATATTTCTATTCTACTGCACACACTCATGTAGCAAAACTCACACACATACACACTCACACATACTTATTGCCAGCAATTATTTGTTAAATGATTGTCTGCAATCGGCAGAGTGTTTCAGTTTTCAAACACTGAACACTTGCACACGCACACACACGCAAACATCTTTAAGCATCAACTTAATTGTAACAACGACAAATTACACTCTCCAGCTCAGTTTCACTGCAGTTATTCCTGAAGCAACGGATATAAAAATCATCCAAATTGGATTTTGGAAAAAAAGTAGTTCGAATGAGATTCAGACGACTGATGAAGTGTAAAGGATTTCAAATCGATTGAGTTTTTACAGGCAATTAAACAAGGAGACGTGGATTTATGCGTGAAAGCGAAAGCCTTAAATATTGAACTGCTGATGACGAGTCCGAAATAGAGCCAGAGAAAACTGAAAAATTGTTTTAAAGAAATGTTCAATTCAGGCCCCCTCTTCCAAACTATAGGAAATATTTACGACTATTGGAAACGATCACGGACTCACAATGAAAATGAATTCTTATCTTGCCTCTATTCATGTAATTATAATAAATTAATTGATCAATGGCTCCTGCAAAAGTATTTTTCAATTCTCAAAACACGCACATAAAATATAATTTTGGCCAAACGATTTATAAAACCGTTTTAATTCGAAAGCACTGATGCCCTGTTTTCAGATGACAAATAATAAAACGTCCTCATCGCCACTTAATCACAAAATCGTTGGCGAAGTAAAATCTAAAATTTCTACAAAAATGCCCCCCTCTTCGCATCATTCTTTTTTTGTCCAACCGGCACTCACCCTTCCTTTTCACGCTTTCGGCACAGTGCGTTGCAGTACAAGGAGTCATTCTCTGAGTGTCCAGTCTTATTAAAAAATATTTAAAATAAACAAGAATACAATTTTGGAAAATAATACCGAATATTTTTATATCAGAGTGTCCACCTTTCCAACAATATTTTTTCAACGTTTTGTAGGGTCGTCTATTTGGCTTTTGTCCTCAGAATATCTGTTAAGTTAAAAAAAAGTGGATATACTTCGGTGTTGCCTGTTAAGTAAACTTAAGTCTTTTTGGAATTTGTGTGCTCGGAATTCGATAAAAATGTTATTTCAAATATCTTTTCTTTTGTTTTTTGATTTTAATCTAAAATCAAATATGTTCGAATAATGTTGTCATACGAAAAGATACTTAAAAGTGCACCACAACTACCTGGGCAACAGAGAAGGATAAAAATTATGTGTGTTACAGCAGCATCCAAAGAAAGTTTCGAGTTACGGAAACTTTATACTCCACTTACATTCTTTGAAGCTCAACGAAAATTCTTGCAAAAAATATATTTTTGTTCAGAACAATTTCAGTAAAAATACTACAATTGAATGAAAAATTTAAGAATTTTTAGCCTGTGAAAAACTCATTCACATTACAATCCAATACAATAAGAACTTTATCTCATGCACCGTTTTATAAAGTTTTAACCACATATTAACCACAAGATCTTCTTGCACTCGACTCCTTTCAGCACGATCCCGAGCAGTGTACGCCGGGCGGAGAAGACGGCAACTACATCATGTTTGCACGCGCCACGTCTGGTGACAAGAAGAACAACAACAAATTTTCCCCATGTTCCTTGAAATCCATTGAGCCAGTGCTGAATGCTAAAGCACGCAGCACGAAAGGATGCTTCACCGAACCGCAGTCGTCCATTTGTGGCAACGGCGTGGTGGAGCCGGGCGAGCAGTGTGATTGTGGCTGGGAAGAGGATTGCAAGGACGCCTGCTGCTTCCCCATGTCCCGTCATTCCAATATTGATGAGAAACCCTGCACTTTGACCCCTAAAGCCATGTGCAGTCCTTCGCAGGGTCCCTGCTGCACGGGAGATTGTAAACTAAAATATGGCGACAAGTGCCGTGATGACAACGGCTGCAGAGATCCCAGTTTCTGTGATGGCCACATGCCTCAATGTCCGCCGTCCATTAACAAGCCCAACAAAACAATTTGCAACAAAGAGTTCGTGTGCTACATGGGCGAGTGTACGGGCAGCATATGTTTGGCCTACGGCTTGGAATCCTGTCAATGCATACCTGGACCCAAAGATGACAAAATCAAGTCCTGCGAGCTGTGCTGCAAGCTGCCTGGTGAGGACAATCCCTGCCGCAGCTCCTTCGAATGGAATGATGCACCATTTGATGTGCCCGACATGTTTGCAAAGCCCGGCACTCCTTGCAACGACTACAACGGGTAAGTTTTCACTTTCATTTGCCATCCCTCGAGCAGCATTTCAAAAATAAATACATCAGATTTCATATTGAAAGAAAACAACTGCAACGTTTTGTGTGTCAAGTGTCAAATCTCATGAAATGACCGCATCCATTACGAAATTGCTCTACAAACATGCAACCAACCAAAAGTTTTTTCTGTTTATTTTCTGCGGAAAGAAAAAAAGGGAAGACCTCTTGATGTCTTGCAAAACGAGTTGAAGTAACGTTTCTTCTTCCAACTCTGACAAAACGAAAATTGTGAAATATTTTTCATTCTCATTTTCATTTTTATATGATTTTGTGTGTGTGTGTTCTTTTTTCTTTTCATTTTCTTTTCGTGCTGCTGATGCTGCTGCTGGTGTGTGCATATGCTGGCTTCCTGTGCTGCGTGGCCCATTTCCAATACCAGTTACTGTGACGTCTTCCAGAAATGTCGCGAAGTTGATCCTTCTGGTCCTCTGGCGACACTGCGAAAGCTGCTATTGTCCGAGGAGAGTATTGCAACATTCAAAAAGTGGATGCAACAAAACTGGTATACGGTTGCTTTGGCTGCTCTCGGCGTTTTTGTGTTACTGGTAAGTAGAGCGTTAAGAAAAAAAATATAATAAAAATAATTCAGTTACACAAAAAACATTTTAAACAGACAATTATTTGAAAACATTTATTTATCCCTCTCACATGAGAGATGCTGGAAGCTTTTTATCTGTCAAGAAACGAAAAATAAAAAACACTTGACGTTTTTCAGTAGCCCAATGATTTTGTTTTCTTAGTGCTGGACTCTGCATGCGTGTGTCTGTATGTGTGTGCGAGTGCTGACTAAATAGTTCAAGTGGTCATGACTTGCCTCGTAGCCAGCCAACAATCATTGAAGCGTTTTTCATAACAATTTTTTTCTGTCATCCACCCACCCTCCCTCACGTTTCATGTGTTTCATGTCAATGAAGAAAGATTTTATTTTCCAACGTTTTATTTTATTTTTTATCCTTCTGTTTACTCTTCTCTACTTCACACACGAAAAAATTCGTCATTCGAAGATTATGAAGTTTGTCACAAATCTTTTAAAGGACGAATACGAAAGAAAAAACCTAGAAATCTCTCCATCCCTGGATAGTAAGTCGTTGTAAGATGAGAATAAAAAGTACGAGTAGTTTTCTGAAATGTAAAAGCCTTTCTTGATTGGGAATAAAATTGCATTTCGTTGAAATTGTTTTTAAGCTAGAAAAATAATTTGGTAGCAGTTGCCCAAATCAAATCTCATCCCTAAATGTTCCCCCCAGGTGTAGTTGCTCGTAGTATCGGTGTTTGTGATAAAAATAAGAAATAGAATTAATAAAAAACGCACAAGTAAAATTGTCTAAAAAAATTTCTTTTTACAATTCATTTCTTTAGATATTGAGCACGAAACTGCTGGCGAAGCGATCGAATCTGAAGCTAAAATCAGTCACAATAATTCACAGCGCCACCACCGAAACAGTGCGTCTACCCGACGACAACAACGGCGTTATCGTGCATACGGCCGTCCGTACAAAAGTACCCTTCAAAAAGAAGGTAAGAGGCGAGCGCAGCAACTCCAACAACCGGCCCAGCAGTGGTAGCAAATCAAAGATCGGCGCTAGCAAACACAACAAAAACGCCAACAACAACAAGTCCTCTTACTCGCATGTCAGAAACAGCAAAGTGACGGCTTCAAACAACACCACAACAACTACAGCAACAGCGAACGCAACAAATCCAGCCGAGGTGAAAAAGCCGGCCAGAACTAAAAAGAATAGAATCTCCGGTAGCATGGAAAAGTCCGCCCACACTGTCATCAACACCGTCGTCAATGCCGAAAAAGCCAACCAGGACATTTTCAAAAAGTCCAAAAAGAAACAAAAACAGAATAAAGAAATCATCGATTATTCATCTCGCACCGCGGCCTCAATTGGCGGTGCACCCATCAACCACACAAACACCTTTGGCAAGGTACAGAAATGGTTGCTGGAGTCGCCAATTGTGGCCCAACCCCTCTCCCACATCGAGCATTCCTCAAAGGTGAGAAAAGTCATGAGCAAATCCCAAAGCACACCTGAGCGTCTTGTGCAGAAAACGCCCAGCAAAAGCAAAAGCATGGGCAATCTTTCCAACGAAAAGGTCAAGCTGCAAGTCGTCTACAAACCACCCTTCCGCTTCGCTCTGCGCCTCTCCAAGAACACCAAGATAAAGACCCACGTGATAGGCAACAACAAATTCAAAAGACATTCCAGAACAGATAACAAACGCTCCAGCGGCAGCCATCAAATGGATGGCGGCGGCGGAGGTGGTGTAAAATCCCTAGGGGAGAAAACAAAGAGGGCCGCTCTGTTACTGCGTTCCAACAATGACGAGGACAATCAAATCTTAACCTTAAACGAACCCAACTATGAAACGCTTAATCCCAAAACTGCTCCTTCCAAAATGGAAAATCCCTTCTATGAAAACATGAAATTTATCCAAATGAACGATAAGCGTCACAGTGATCCGGCTGTAACTACTGCAGACTCAGCACCAGCCGCCGCCAGCAATAATGGAGACTCTATGACCAACAGCGTCAAACGATCCTCCAGCAAGTCAAATCTGGAGGCCTATCAACAACACTTTCAAAGATCGTCCAGCTCCAGCAATCCATTTGTTGCCTTGGACGCTTCACGAAATTCGCGCAAACTGAGCGACAGCAATGCCGACAACTTGAGCCGAAACTTCGGCAGCACTCAGAACTTAATCAACAGTAGTCAAAATAATTTAAGTAAATCAAAAAAACGCAGCAGTCTTAACTTCAAATCAAACCCAAACAAAAATGGCAAAGACCCTCCTCTGCCAGCCAACATGCCGCCCTCTAAACGCAGCAATTCCAATATGAATCTCAGAAGAGATTCCGCCACTAATCCTGTGGCGGACAATGCAAAAGCTCCAAAGCTTTCGCAAACACAGGCTGTGCCCCTGCGACGTAGTATAAGCAGCTCCACACAAACAAATCAAGTGGCATCCATTCCACTGGCCAAATCATCTTCATCCTCATCAACGCCGCCTAACGGCTCAGCAGCTTTACCCACACAACTGCCATCTTACAACTCTCAGCGCTCCTCAAGAGCCAGTTTTAGCAACATACCCAGAGCTAGTCTGAGTCTGGTCAACTCATCCTCTTCCAGCACCGGAAGCAATTCGCCAGCCAACTTAAACACAAGTCATTCAAATTTTCCCTTCAATTCCCCAACAGCAACAGCAACATCAACAACAATCAACCACAACATGCAGGCTGAGCAACGACGCAGTCGTTCCAGTTTACCGCCACCACCACTAATGCAACCAACTACCGCCCATCAGAGATCTAATTCCGTGCGCCAACATGCCCACAACTATCATCCGCCACCACTGCCCACCAGCTCTGCGGCTGCAATCAACCCCAACAAATCCCTCTCCAACTCAAACTCCAACAACTCCGAATTGCCATCCGACTTGGAGGTCATGGTATCCGACATTGAGAATCTGGTTAGTTAGTCAAAAGTTCACAAAGTTCGTCAAAGAGTCATCCACTTTGTAGGTAGAATACCCATGAATTGACTGCAGTTGCAATCCTGCAACTCGAACAAAACTTGCCACAGTACTTTATGCTGAAGCCGATTCAATGTGTGTGCATAAAGTAAAATTGAATTGAGTTGAATAGAATGGAATGGATAACACACAAAAAAAAAAAAACTACCGCCGCCTCACTGCCCTCTTTTGGACTACAAATTTACTAGATAATTTTAAAATTTCAATGCGAAACTTTACTCAAGCCTTTTGCAAGACGACAGATCGATACGTGGACGGAAGGATGACTGACTGACTGGCTGGTATCATTTTGTTATTAAACAAAAAGAACAAAAGCAACATTTTACGTGCAACAAAAGTTTCTTAGATTATTTTTGTAACGAAAAAACTTAAAAGAAAAAAACGAAAAACAGAAATGAATAAAACTAGAAGACTTTCCTTCCTGCTTCCCCTTCCATCCCATCCTCGCAAAGTAAATGCAAAAGAATTTGTATTTAATCAAATATTTCAATGTTGTAGAAAAAGTTTTTCCCATCGGCTATTTTGCTTCCATTGTTCCACAAAAAAAAAAACAAAAAAAAACATGCAACTGAAATGGGACACATTCAAGAAAAGCGCTTTCCTTTAGAAAAAAATATTTTAACAGCTTCTAAAATTTCCCTACTACTCGTGCAACTTATTTGCTCTACATCCTGTCTGCTATTTAATTTTATATTGTTTTTAAACCTCAAAGCCCGTGTCCCTTCAATGGTCGTCCTATTGAACTGAATACAGCCATGCCCTGAATCCTGAATTCAATTTTTCATCGATTCGCAAGCAAAAGTATTCCAAATTGATTTCAATTCATCGCATCATTAAAAAACTCAGAGCCTACAAAACTAATTTTTAAATGTATCAAATCGAAAGAATTACCTCTTGCCTTAACTACCCAACTCGTGTTAAAATCAAAGCTGTAGAATTAAGTTTCGCTTGAATTGAAAATGTTGTAAATTAAAATCCATTTAACTGAGTTTTAGAATCTCCCAAAAACAAAACAAAAAAGCAAAACAACTAAAACAAGTCTTCAAAACTATTTTGTGATCGTAGTTTATTTATTAATAAATTATTTTAAAATATAATAATTAATCAAGCAACATTTTAAGTCTTAAGTCTTAAAGAAAGAAAGAAGAAGAAGAATAAACTGTATAAATGTGTAAATTTTATGTTTTAAACAAAAAAAATTTTTATCTTCTTCAGTTTATAAATAATTTTATTTTATAATTTAATTATTTAAAAATCGCATGTATGATATTAAAACTAAAATATATAAAGAAACAAACAAACAAACAAACAAACTAACAATTAAATATAATAAAAAATAGCAACTACACGATAATTAATAATAAAAAAATATTGTCTACATAGAAAAATTAACTGTGTGTAAAATAAATCAATAAAAGCAAAAAATTAATAAAAAATATTTGAATATTTTATTACAAATAACTTCATATGAATTGTAGGCTTAAAAAACAACAACACTTTTAACATGTCTTGTGTGTCAATTAATGTATAAAATGTAAAAAACAATAAATAAAATGAAAACATCTACCAAAACGCAAATAAACTAAATAAATAAATAAACAAACAACATTAAATATAATGAAATGAAAGAAAAATTTAAACGCAAAAGTCCGATATTAATTTATGGCGGTTTTCTTTTTTGCTTCTCATTTCCTATTTGCTTGAATGGATGTGTGTGTGTTGTGTGGGTGTGGGTGTGCATGTGCCCAACAACAAATCCTTGCACATCCATTCAATTATTTACTCTGGCATTTGCACGGGTACGTCGTGCATAAAACATGATGTTGGTTTAATTCGTAATGAACGACATAAATTCTGGAATTCATTTTCGAATGTATTTTAAATAAGAAGAAAAAAATCAAATCTAATATTTAAATCTGCAAACAAAAACAACAACAAAAACAACAAAGCAAAGATTTGTTTGTGTTCGATGTACTCGTTCGCGGTCAATATTTATTTCCCAGCCAACATTTCAGTCCGGATGATGATCGATTTAAGAATATACAAAATTCTGACTGACCGACTGACTGACTAATTGACTGCTTTACTAAGTGGCTGACTGAGTGACTGACTGTATGGCTGACTCATAATCACCCTGCCCAATCCACTAAATTTCAAAAATTTTATTTTGTATATGACTTCCCCTCCTGATGTTTACATCCATTAAGAAGGGATTTAAGGAGATTTAAATGCGAAGGGGGTAAAACGGGTAAAATCGGCATTTTTATATTCCTGGAAACTGCCACAGATGAATCAAAAATTTCAAAATCGCAAATCGTTCTGTCAAATAATCCGACATGTGTTTGGTACTTTCCCGATATGCGCACTTTTAAAATGTGAAACTAGGTAAAACTTAATTTTGGTACTTTTTTGTACTCCACACATTTTCGAAGGTAGAGTACGAAGCGACGTGAGATGTGTTTCACTGTTTAGCCGATACTACGACAGAATGTGCTCAGATGACATTAAGAAACTTGTCACCGAAAATCGTTTGCTTTTGCTCTTCACACAAGACGCATCCTTTTGTGGTCGAGTTGAAAATGAACTGCAATCGCGCATTACAGAGAGACTTCATTCTTTAGTTGAATTTTCCGCATGTGGAATAAACTTCCTTCAGACGTCTTTCCTGCCTCATTTAGTTTCGGAAAGTTCAAATCAAACGTGCACAAACACCACTCCCTCTATTCTCCATGCCGTAACCAATTTTCCCAGTTCTTGCACGTGTTTAGACGTCAGCCCCTGCGCGCTGATCCAAGACAAATAAGAAAATTGTTTTCATCGCATGTCATTCCTCGAAATAAATTTACAAATAAGTTCTGGCACTTTTTAAAAATTTCCAGTTATAAATTTTTTACGTAAAAGTAGGTTCACTTAATTGCAAAAGCTACTTTTAAGATAAGATACTTATTTCAAAACGGATTTTTGGAGAAGATACTTTTTACAAAAAGTACTTTGTAGTTTACAAATATTAATCCAAACTTTTCTTTTGCAATTGAACCAACACGGTGCGATATTTTGGTTGGGTTACAGTTCCACACGGCAATAATTTTCATAAAAAAAATCATTATAAATCTGAGCAAAATTGCATTCGAACGAGTCCACATGAGTTGGTGTGTAAATGGCTGATGTTTAAATTGTAATTCATATTAAACAAATTTGCATTTAAATTTTATATCATCGAACAGCGTTCGTGATTATCAAAATGTTATTCTATGCAAACCGCAATAATGAGAATGTCCTGCGACTGCTTATCCAGATAAAAAAAAATCAGTTTAAATAATATTTTTCGTTGAATTAGTGATTCAAATCCGTGTTAGACAAACTATTACAAAATATGACACACACACGCATGCACACACACATACGAGTATTCAGAAATCGTCAAGTATTTTACCATGAAATATAGTGACGAGTTAATTTGCTTTCAGAGTGACACATTGAAAAATAAATTCATTAAGAATATCAAACGACAAACGAATATTTTTACTTCCACTCTCCATAACCTCAATTAAGTTTTAAATACTCCATTCCATCGCTACTGCAAATGAACACTGCGAAGTCACAATACAAACGATGATTGTCTATTCTTATTAATGATAAAACACAACACTCACACATACGCAGTGACTGACATGTTTATTTTATCGTCTCCAGGACTCTTAAATTCAAAATCAAAAACTGAATTTATATTGAGAGTGAGTCAAGCACAAATATGTTTATGGGCATTTCCATATCAAAGAGGCAAACGGAACTATTTTAATTTTTTTTTTTAATTTATCAAGCAAAACTTTAGGAAGCATGAAGTATTTTTTATGAATAGGACCGCTAGTGCGATGTGCGGGGCCCTGATAAATGATAAATACCAGGAGAAGAAAAATAGTAAAAATTTATTGCAGGGAATTTAGAAATGGCCTAATTCCGTCATGTGAATAGTTCTCGCACGGCGCACCGCGGTGTGCATAACAGATTTGCCAACGTTTTGGTTATTCCTTCTTTTTAAATGTTTATACAATTTTTCTACTAAACAACTTTTTATTTTTAGGAAATAATTTGATATACAAGAAAATCAGGACTGTAATTCTAGCCACAGATAAATACACACAAACGTAGAGACGACATACATACATATCACAACTATAAGGCCCGCTTTTGGGGCCAAGCATTTCTTAAAATACTTATTTTCATTAGATAGCAAATTTATGGAAAACAGTTTTGACTACTGGCTCCCGAGACTGCTTCAGTCCCGATTTAATAGTTTGTAAATTTTTTTTTATTATTTCCTTTAATATTTTTATGCGTAACTTTTCTATTTAATTGTGAATAGACTGAATCAATTTGATGTCATCCTTCACAGGGAAAGCATAAACAATTAAAAATTATATCACTCCATATTCCTTCAAACAACTAACACACCTGGAATTCATATAAAATAATTATTTTATCTAAGAAGAAAACAACCCCAAAGCGATTTGCTTGTTTGCAGAAAACACTCAGATTCTGCGATGACAGTATTGCCATCTATCGCAAGAGCGATACCGATTTTTCTATACAATTTTCCAATTAAACGAGGGTACATGTAACCAACTGACTCGAAAAAGAAATAATAAAAATTTGCTTTCTTCCGGTTTAACTAGTGAAGATCGAAATTCGGTATATAAAAATGGATCTGCCCTTCTAAATCCATTTGCCAGCCAAAATATTTATTTGCATTTGATAAATCCCAGTTCTTCTTTGAGAATTATTCTAAAAGCTCTCGAGTCCGAGAACTTCTCTACTGACTGAATATCTATTAATTGAAAAAAATGCTGACTTCAGCACCAAGGAAATGCACGCATCCAGACAGACAAACAGACGACTGGTTTAACCCACAACAAACAACAATTTTTTTTATAAACTCAGAAAATATTTCAAATGAATTTAATAATTTTCACAAGTTCAACATTATTTATTCATGATCAAAAATCATATTGACTACGAGTAAATAACAAACAAACATGTACCGAAATATTTTTCAACATAAAATACATAAAAGCAAAAACAAAAACAACAAGAAAAAAAGTATCAGAAATCATGTAAAACTAAACAAGAAATATGCAAACCAGTGATGCAAAATTAATATTAAAATAAATAAATAGTTTTAAGGCAAAAACTCAATAAAAATAATCAAAAAACATTTCAAAATGAAAAACAGATTTCACCTGTTCGTTATTTAAACACAAAAGTTGCACGTGTAAGTGATTTATGGCAATTCCTTTTTTATGGTTTTCAAAGGCCGACGATTCAGGCATGTAAAAACGAGGGGGGAGTGTTTGTGCGAATACAAATGAAATGACAGTCTATTGAAATAAAAAGTCCGGTGTAACCTTAAAAAATTCATTTTTTTTTCTTTTTTAATTACTTATTTTTTGCTGCAAAATACTTCCTTATTATTTTTATTTGCAAGTTAATTTAAATTATTTAGTTGAATATCATAAATATTCCAACACTTCTTATTTGAGATTTCTTTCAGTCAACTTTTTAAATATAAAAAATGTTTTATTTATTGTGTGGAAACACTTAACGACACAATAAAAAAACCCTGGAATATTTTCTATTTATTAAAATATTTCATCTATCCTTTCCTTGTCCTTTTACCGTTTTAGCGATTCAGAACTTTTAAAAATTCTTTATAAAGTTCTATCAATTATTTTATTGTGAACGCGACAGAACAATTTCAAACTCAATTAAGAGTATTTAATGAACTTATTTCGAATATTGAAACACATTTTATTTAAGTTGCGAAGACAGAGGATTTTATTTTGGCCTTTTTATTTCTTGCATTGCCGGTGTTCCAACCCTGGAGCAAACAATTTATAATTGGCCGTGTGACAAACATGAATTTTCTAAATTTTCTTAAAAATTGATTGGCGTTGAGCCGTGCTGATGGTTTTTGTGAAAGCAAGACGTACTGGAAACTGTAATCACTTGAAAAAGAAGGGTGAATCGGTTGAAATCATCGGTTCTCTACTACAACGTCTGGTTAACACTTTCCCCAAAAGAATTATAAAATTATATTAAATTATTATTGTCCAATAAAAGAGTTTGCAAAATCAAGAAAATTAAAAAGAAAAATATTTCAATATATAATAATTGTTCGAGTATTCCGATTCAGACATTCTATTTTCTACTGACCACCGGTATTTTTATCGATTTCTTCATGTAACGAATCCTAATCTAAAAATCTTAATTGAATTTAATTTAAAATTGTTCGAAATAAATATCAACTGGCCTACTCGTAGTTTGCGTTTTTCATTAAGTTATTCAAGTGTTTACATCCGCAAAGAATATTTTTATTTTTTCAAAAATTATAGTGCGATTGCGGAAGTGACTCGACTGTCCCTCTTTTTCCTCATCCATTTATTTCTGTCAACATATTTTTGTTTTGAACTAAAAAACAATTTGCAAGCAAACTGTCGATTTTAAAATTCACTGCATGTTCCTGATGACAAAATTAAATTTTAATTAAACGTCTTCATACGAAAAATATCGCAACACTCGTCTGCAATCGCTAAACCGAATGTAACTGAAGTTTAACCATTTTCGACAAGCAGTTGTTACACCAGCACTTCCTCGGCTGTAGTTTCATTAGCATATTTAATCATACACATGTTCTGCGTAATTATACGTATTTATCATGATGACTGGGTGTTTTTGTACGAGTATCAAAACAAATAACACATACACACACACACATTTACACCGAAACGTACCGACAACACTCGTGCCAATGATGGTGATGAAGATGATTTCATTTCCATTTTCGATGCCGCCAGTAAACAGATACCATCAAACCAGCTCCGTCAAACCAGCTCCACTACCGCGTCAAGAAAACCAAACACTGCATGGAAGTACCGCCATGATACAGTGAAACAGAGAAGGATAAAAAGTTGAAAGTGCAGTCCCAGCAAACAAGAACGAAACAATTGATTGAATGAAACTGAATTTCAAATATATTTGATTTCAATTTAAAGTTTTAATTTCGAAAGTATACGATTGAGGCATGGCTCTTCTGCTAAAGTGATCCATGATTTTCCCTGATGTACACTTCGAATACGTGTGAGAATGAGGGTTTACCATCAATCACAGCTTAAAGTTCCCAGCATTTTTGCATTTATGAAGTTTATTTGTTGAAAATGTTTTTATTCTTTTGTATTGATTTATTTTATTTTGAAAAACAAGTTATAAAAAATATTATGGGCCCTATTTTTGTAAAACACTTTGCGTTAGTGAATTTTATACGTACACAAAAACAAAATTTCAAACATATTCACTCTCTTCGCTCTCTTGTGCTTCATTTGCTTTGATTTATCACACAAATTTTAAAGACTTTGAGAGGCAAAGCAACGCATGAATTTTCAGTGAACGAATTGTTCACAAAACAACAACAACTTTTAAAATATTTTTTAAAATTTGGTTTTGCTTTCAAATAAATTCCATTAACGCGAAGCAATTTACAAAATTATTTCAGTACGACTCCATTTCCAAATCAAAACTGCGAGTGTTTTGGTATTTCATTCTGCATTGTCTGTATGACACACATACAAACACAAATTTCCAATTCACCGATACAAGCTTATCATGTGAACACCATGTGTCCCTTTACATACATCTGTTCACTGGGTTACGCGAATTTGATGGCTTTTGTGTCTGAATTTGAATGAGAGCTTAAAAATATATGCGTATCCTTTCGGTGTAAAAAAATACACAAACACGCACACACACACACATACAATGCTGGCTAAAGCCATAAAAATAAACCTTCACACACAAACCCATAGTGCAAAAGCTTTAACCATAAGAGATGACATTTGTTTGCCAGCGCTGTGTATTCGCAGGTGTACGCTCGCCTTAATACATATTGACTCCGCACATGATACTCTGGCTAATTTGCATACACACACACACACACACACATGCACTAGAGAATCTATTTGTCTATGAAGTTAAATATTAATTTGTAAGTAACACCTTCAATACACATGCATCCATGCTAACGAACACACACGCATTTGAGTTGCAAATAGCGAAATTATCGTTTAAAGATGCTAAAAACATGTTCGGTTTTGTCCGGAGCACACATTCACAAATAATCGTGTCGTGCTTAAGTCCGTTAATGTTTTTTTTCTGTATTTTTAAACAACAGGATTTAGTTAATTGTACTCTACACCAGGGAACAGAGCGCGTTGTAGGGTCAATATAATATCCGAATTGAGGAATTTTACAAAAATATATTTTGGAGGAGTGGGTTCTCTCCCTCTCTCTCTCTCTCTCTCTCTCTCTCTCTCTTTGATTCACTAAGTCATTTCCTACTATTCTGTAACTATTTACCGCCGTCACATCTATACAATATCAAAAACAAAACACTTCTGTACTCTTTTTCTTCATCAATTGAGAGTTTTCAACAGCTTCTTGCTAATCCGAGGCCGTAGAGATTGATCACAGGCTGTCAAAAGCAATAAGTTGCTGTCCTTGAGGACTAAATACATGACCAATTTTCTATATTGTCTTGACATGACGTTGACAAACAGTTACAGAAAATGGGGGACTGTAACATCTACGATTTGAATGAAATTTTCCAAAAAGTGAAAAAAGTTTTGCTGGTTAAAAATAAAGTACATGGAAAAGTTTTCAACTGTAAAAGAATTGAGTACAAGCGAATTGGTAATAACAAGGGTTTCTGGAAAGGAAAACATAAAAATCCGGGGAATTAAGTAGGAAAAACCCCAATTATAATAAAAGTTCTTGTCTTGTTGAGCATTTTGTAATTGAAGCGAACATTTTCAATTTATAATTTTGATAGAAATTATTAAAAAAGGCACCAAATTTCCAATTGACTGCAAGCAAATTGAGAAAGAGGAATGGGAAACTCTAACAAGACGATAAACATGAATAGTTTTGCTCTTCAAAATTGCTTTTGTGTGTTTATCTGTGTTGTATGTGTGTGTATGTGTGTCTGCGGCATGTGTATTTGCAACTATGCGAATTACTGCAATTTTGTATTTGCATATTTCCAATTGTGGTCTCTTTGATTTCGCAAAATGAAAGCCACAAAACCATTGAGATCTACTTTTGCATTAGAAAAAAAATAGATTCTGATTACATTCGCAGACACACACTGAAACACTTCGTGTTGTCTAAACACTGGCTAACAAAGGACATGCACTCGCACAGGCATCGGCACACACACACGCGCAAACATGCACAAGTATTAAACATTTAAGTCGTATTTATGACTTTCGAACATGTAAATATGAATTAAATACATGAAATACTGAAATAGTACAATAACAATTCATTGCAGCACAACAACAACATTAAAAATCAGTGCGGTGCACTTCTCGTATGTTTTGTATGGAACTGTTTCGAGTGGTTGTTTGTCTTTTGCAACGGATTGGCTTTAAGACTATTTGAAAATTGAAAATGTTTGAAATGAAACAAAAACTATTGTCGCACAAGGAGCCGCTGGGCTTTCATCACGTTTTCGTTCGCCGCATTCTGCCTATTATTTTCTGTCACAAAGTACGAACTTTTTTATAAAATAACACTTTTCCAAAGCGAAACTTTATTAATTTCTATATAGAAATTGGCAAGAGACCGAATATATAAATAAAATAAAATCGAACAAAAATGTTTCATAAAATTAAATATTTTAAATGCCAGAAAGTACGAACTGTTTCCGTTCGCGATCAAATTTAGTTTAAATGGGCCTTATTTTTCATTTTATAACGAATTATTCGTAACGTATTTAAATGAAATACGGCAGGAAAAAGGCAAAATAAATTTCCATTTGTTTTGATTAGGATTTCGTAATAAATCTAGTTGATTAGAGATATTGACTCAGTTGGACGATCTTTCGGGTAACATCAAATAAAATGAACATACCAACTCCTACCTGCTCGCCTTGAAGACGATCTCAAACTAGATTCAATTATAATTTGACGTAATTCTACATATTGAACTATTTTTGAACACTGAGTTTTATATAAAAAAAGAATAACAAAAAATCTTTTTAAATAAAAATTTAGATCGTTCTCTTCATGATTAAAACAAAAAAATAAATCACACAACTTCTGGAGTTGCTTTTCGCATAACCGCCGCACTTCAGTTTTTACTTCTTCTCGTGCTTCGCTTGAATAAGTTTGGAAAGTGGAAATTCAAAACAGTTTAACTTTTCCGTGATATTTTTTCGAGCTGTTACAGATTTGAATTCTGCTTCTACCTAATAATTTTCACTTTTCTCAACATCAGTTTCGTGTTATCGAGGCAATTTAACTGGTTTTACAAACTGTTGGGTACTCAAAGTTTTTGCGAATAAATATCAGGTCCTCAGCCTAAAATCTAACCAGACTAAATGAACATGATGGTGCTCCCACCAACATTCCCGGCGATGTAACCAGTTGTGAAACCATTTTTCTTTTCCAAAGAGGAACACATTTCGAATTGAATGTGTTTAATTCGAGCCCACACATCCATGTTAATGTCGCCAGTTGAAAGCACACACACGCACACATACACACATACACACATTTACTTATCCAAATATCTATTATGTCCTTTTTTCTTGGTTCCACCACCTCCCTGTTGACGGTCCGTACGTCTGTCCCACTGTCTGCCTGAATTTGCAATTCGAGCTTATCAACTCAATTGTGGTTAGTACGTGCATACAAGTGTGCTCAGTTGGTTGTATGTGTGCGAGCGTGTGTGTGCAGTTGTATTAGTGTATTTCCGTTTTAGATTGAATATTGATACGGGTTTTTACAATTTGGTTTCCATTTTAAAAATGAATATGTATGACTCTGGGAGCATGTATGTTCGTGTGCGTGTGCGTGTGTGTGTTTGTGTCGATTTGTATTTCAGTTCAGCAAGTTGGGGTCAACACCAGCACATGTGCTCAGCAGTTTTATTTCGGCAATTGGTTTGCCAATACGTTTTTAATCGAATTTAATTTTCCAACGTACATGATAAATTGTCAAATTTATTATTATTAACAGTGATCGAATTTAGCAAAGAATAACAACAAAAATTATTAAATTTTTTTATTTCGTTTATTAATATTTTGCACGTCCTACACGAAGTGGGCAACAGAAATTTCATTAAATCGTACAAAATCGTTGATTGCACATTTTGTATGAAATTTAATTTTTAAATTATAACGCAACAGAATATTTTGTATGTGTATCTGTTTAGTGTGTGTATGCGTGTGCATGTCTCATGTATTCTGTTGTGGAAGCGCTAATTCCGTACAGGCTTCATAAGCGTTGGTATTTTACAATCTGCATGGGACTGTCGTTTTTTTCAATACCTCAAATAAAAATATTTTTCTTTATAAGTTTCCTTTGTCGTTTTCCGAATATCTACAAACGAAATTAAAAGCACTGCCGATGGGAATGTATTTTGAGTCGTTCCTAATCACATTTCTCTTCAATTCAGAAGCTCAGTCGTATCGTCGTTGTATCGTTATATTATCGTATCTTTAACCTTCAGGAATTGGGAATGTCAACTGCACGTGATCGATTTTAGTTTGGTGACAAAAAAATTTCTTCAATAAGAATAATTGACAAATTAAATTAGAATAAAATTTTGAGGAACTTAAATGAGGAACCAATTCCGTTTCCCAACAGGATTGAAGTCCGAGGATAATTTTTTCATAGAGGATAATTTCTTCAGACGATAAATTGCTTTCAACAGTCCTTCTCTTTCACATCTACAGACAATAGAAACTTTTAAAATAACTTCACTGGCCAATCACTAAAGAATTTTGCTTCAAAATACGTTCAACAACTCAGCAGACAAGTAAAACCAGGTGAAAGATTTTTTTATTTTTATTATTTTCAGTCTTAATTTTAGCACTTTCAAGTCGAATGATTTCGTCGATTTCGCTGCTGCCAACAACTGGTGGCGCAAAATTTAAAATTCTCTGCATATTCACAAAGTAAATGCGGCGTATTAGAGTAGAAACAACGTTTCGCATCAACGCAACATGCCGGAGCTTAATTTCCTATAAAAATGCAAATACTCGTTGATAGGCAGGCATTGTTTTTTCCAAAAAAAAGAAAAAAGAGAACGTATTATAAGAAAAATGGCAATAAAATACATCAGCTATTCATTACGTAACTGCTGGCTTACTTATTCGTACTTAATAACTTGCCACGGGCAACGTGTGGCATGCACACATACACACGTATGTGAGTAATCAGCCGTGTGCCATTGAACAATACGAAAAAGAACAAAAACATGCCAAAAGAAAAAAAGTTTCGTAATTAAGTCAAGTCATCAAATACTTGCGAGAGTGAAGAAAAAGTCACCGGAACTTGCAAAAGTGGTATCGACGAGAATTACAGTTGCGGCGAAAATTGCACGCAAGTTTTCATCGATTTCAAAAAAAATCAACACAAAGATCCAACGCACTCCCATCACTAGTGCTCTCCATCCATTATCACTTCTTAGGGGCTTTAAGTTATCCCAAACCACTGCGGATTACTCCTACGCCTCAGTAGGATGTCGTGTGCTCTCACGAGAAAATTTGGGAGAGTCTCAATAGCCTATCAAACTTGGTTGGTATAGGAACCCAATTTCCTCAATATACTTCCTTAAGCCTCTGCAACTCGAATTCCTCAGATATTTTATATCTGGTACATTTTCAGCACTAAACACACACGCATGCGCATCTTAAAATAATAAAATCACTTGGCATTCCAGAATATATATCAAAAATATCAGAAAAAATTGCAGAGTTCTTCCCTAAGCCCGTAAATTAAAAAAAAAAAAAGTCGATCGGGTTTTATTTATATGCGATTGTTCGGGGGATCTAAAAACCCCTTCAGGACATTTTTTGATCTCAATCGAACGATTGAAACGTTGATTGAAGGAAATATCATGAACCTCACGTTCATGGCAGGTTACTTGTGCATGCTACGGCCCGATATATTTTTTATAATCATCTTCATGCATGCGAATGTCTTCTTTTTGCAAAGTTGTACGTTTCGCAAATGAAATTTCTTCTTTATTTTGGCTCTTGACAAAACGAAATAATTATTCAGAATAAAACCATTTTTGGATGCAAGAACAGAATTAGTCAATGAAATTAAAATGACTTTAATTCAAATCATTTTTTGGTTTTATGAAGAACCAACAAACGGAATAACTTCATTTTCCCAGCAGGTTGGAAGTCTCTGATACGACAGATTGTTATAAAAAACATATAAATTTTCCGAGGATGTTTGCAGGACATGGTAGATAATGTAAAGGACAGTGAGGAGTCGTCGTCAGTTTTTGCAATTCAACTCACACATCAGAGGAGCACAGATGTTTTCGAAAGCCGCTAAAGTTATTTTGCTATTAGTTTTCCGCAACACTGTTCCATTCGCTAAAGCAAAACAGTCTCTGAAAATTATGTTATAGTTTGCAAGAGTATGTCCGTCCGTTCATACAAAAAATTTATCATCGTTGAAAATGTCTCAATAAAAATCGCATTAAACGAGCAGGAAGTTAAACTATAAATTTGTTTCTACCATTTTAACAATTTTTCTTAATTTCAGCATCCAACACTCGCGCATATTTCCATCACTCGTATCCGATTACAACGCAGAAATACGGAATGAATGACGACCAAGTTTAAACAAAAACACAAACTAACACACATACACTTGCACATATTTGGGGAGTGCTAAACGCATAAATTAAGTTTGTTTTAACAAGGAATTGTATGGAAAACAAAACTACATAAATAAATTAAACATGTTTAATTGTTGGCATATTTAAATGACAAAATTATATATAGAAACAATTAAATATGACTTAAAATGTTTAAAAGTCATTATCTTCAGGGATAATTAACAAAAGCCTAAATAATTTGCGGTCGAGCATAAGAATGGAATACATGTCCCATGAATTTAAATATTTATTCGCATACACACACGCACACATGGTCTAAAATAGACACACACACACACATCTAAATGCTGTGAAACTACATGTTAATGTAATCATTTGAATTAAAATTATTTGTAATCAACTATTCGCATAATGGACTGTGCAAATAAATTAATATCGTGCTGGCCGCTTGTTGGTTGCTGTTGTTTGCCATGGATTTGCTAGAATTTATCAATTTAATGTTACAAAAAATAAAACAACAACATGCGATTATGTATTATGAAACTCCATTTCATTTGGCCAACTGACAATTTTAAACTAAAAATATCAAACGAATTTCGTTTTCTCTTCTGAAAAACGTAACAGTCTTGCATTTCCTTTCCAAAAAGTGGATGTTTGGAACAGATATTGTTTTTGGCAAGAAACGCTGAATTAATTTCCAATAAATTCTTTATTTTCGAATGACAGAAAGTTGCCTTTTTTCTATTGAAAGTTGCAAATAATGTAGCATTCTTTGGTAGAAAAGAAATCAGTATTAAAGGGATGTCCGACGTGCATAAGTAATACCCCGAGGAGGTCCTTTGGATGCCTTAATTTGTATTTATTTAAGTTTTTTTTTCAAGAAATTATGACTCCTTTCAAAGCTGAATCCGTCTTTTATTTGTTCAACAAACAGTGAGAGGTTGTCATGAGACAGTTTTTTAGGCATAAATTCATCAACTTCAGAGCAAAGTCCGAACCAAAGCCCTCTTGCCAAAACTGAAATTGCATTCGAAGAGCCATCCGACTTGCCGACATCTTCAGGAACTTCTCTAAATGTGATTCGACGATTCTCCATAACAATTTTCTTTACTTTTTATCGGCTGCTGATGCGCTGAGGCATTCATGACGAGCGTCGGTATTCACATCTTCCCGATCTTCTTTGAAAAGTTTGTATGAGAATTCAATCACCGTATGACACTGCAATATTTTAAGTGATTTTTACACAAAATATGACGCGTATTCTTGAATCCATTTTGCTTGTCGACTACTCAACGATTCCTGCCAAATATCTGAAACGAGTGCACCATCTTAAAACAGGCCAACCGAAAGTACAACGACCCTAAAATGTTTGAACAGGCTTCGTATATTAAAATCAATATTAATGAAAAATACATTGGAAAGAATGAAAAAGTTTATCGATTATAACATTTTTAAATGATATTAGAAATGATTTTGACTTAAATTTCAAGTTTTGCCAACTGAACAGTTTTTCATTTGCAATGAGTTGTGAGGAACCACTTCCTAAAATTTTTATTAAAATCTCATTTTAACTACAATGGCTTTGGAAAATATCCACATTCTTAGGGAAAATGCTTTCAAACGTGCCTCAATAAAATGCTTTAAATGAAAAAATATATCCGCTCTCCTTCGATCTCAATAATAACAGAGTCAACACAAAAGCCAACTGATAATCTCTTCTCAAAGGATTCCGATATTAATTTATGGCGTCTAGACAAAACTAAACAAAATCTTAAAACGAAATCACGATAAACTATTGAGAAATAATAATTTGAAAAGGAAACTCGGCCAAATGTTACACTTCAATGAACATTTTCCCAACAACAACGGCAAACATCCTGCACATTATTTTTGTGAAAACTACTCGATTGCTTAATTATAAATATTCTAAAAACGGATTTGAACTAAATGGCACTCTGGCAGTATTAACACACACACAAACACAGACGTCAATATGAAACTATTATCGCACAGAGTGTTGTTTGCCTTTTAAGGACTTTTCCAAACACGATTTAATGTTTTAGGTTTCGTCAATTCAGAATTTTAATATTTTAGCACTCCAGGCTATGGCTTATCTTATTGTAGGCTCGCAAAATTAAGCCTTTAATTTACTAAAAAATGTTGTTTCAATGGTTGTTTTTAATTAAAATTTTGCTTTTGAATTAGTAAAATAGAAGTAAAAAGATTTGCCTGCTCCACTTCTTTGACTGAGATCTTTTCAAGTCCATTTTTATTAATTTAATTCTCACTTAACGATACGGCGATTGCTGCTACTTTCAAGACTCCGCAGTTAGTCTTGAATATTTTGTCGAAATTTACTGACATTTGCGGTCCTGTCTTAAAGAGCGGAATACTCTTCATCGGTACGTGCAGCAAAAAAAAACACCGTGAAGTAAAAGATAAAAGTAGCTGTAATAAATTTCCCCTCTTCTATTTGCTGCAACACGTCGCAACGTATGCAAACGTACTAACGCTGCTACGCAAGCGGTCAGACCAGAGAAGAAATGTTTTGTTTTTCCCGGTTGTCGAACACCAACTGAATTGAATACATTTTTAAATGTTTTTAATGTTCAGTTAATTTAGTTAATTAAGCGAAGATTGACTCAATTTATTACTAATCAAAAACAACAAGCTTTTGCTAACTTTTCCTCGTTCGCATTGCAGTGGCTACTCCCTGTAGCATGAATGCGCAACTACACTTCTTATATTACACAAGCGAGTGCATACAGATTGTGTAGCATTTTGCATGTTTGCATTTGGAGACGATGTTTGTGTGCGAATGACTACGAGTGAGCATAAGTACAGCTCATGTAGGCTGTAGATCTCCACAGTCTGTGTCACTAATCCTGCTTCATGGAGATACGACTACTCTTCTAATGCCATTTAATTTATTTTCACTTGTTCAAATTGCATACCCTCAAGCAGAAGCTGCCGTTCCAAGTACTATTTGCTTACGGCTTAAGAAATGTTTGAGCTGCACAGATTTCGCAGCACGCTACCGGCTGGTTTGGCCGCCTTTTTAGATTAATTTAGTGTGCATTCGAACATTTTCTGTTTCCCATCTTGTCTATAAAAATATTGACCTCCAAAACGGCCTCAGAATCGGTCCCCAGCAAATCCACAACTGCTGGCTGCTGCTTGAAGCATAAACAATCCCGTCTCCTTTTCAGTTCGCAACTCACACATGCCATTATTAGCAGGGTAGTACGTCCTATTTAAAGGATGTGGTATTTTTGTGGTTGTGTATGTGTGTGGTATCCTTATGTCGTTGTTAAATGTAGCAGCTGCTGGTGAATGTTTTCTCGGTTGTTCTATCGTTCTATCGTTTTATCTTTGATTTTGTGTTCTGGTTCCTCGTCTACTTTTGCACTTTTTGTGTATTTTTGGCAAAAATGCAAACAAACAAAAACAGAAGAGTGGAAAACTAATGGCACATATTTGGAAAAAGTTAGTTGCTTGGATTTTTGTCTTTACTTGCATTTTAATATTTTAAATATAAAATAGTGCGTGTTGTTCCAAACTGTGTGCCAACGCTTTGGAAGGGGTGGGGGCTGTTTACTCTGCTGTTTGTAATAAAAACTAAAACCTTTTTTAGTTTAAATGCTAATTTTTTTTCCTTTTACAAAAGTGTATCTGCTTGTGAGGCTTGCGATTACTTCATTTGTAAAAGTATTAAAAATTATGAAACTAAATGAGGAAAAAATAATAATTGTCGCACATCCTTGACAACGAGTAACAACGATGAATTAATTTAATTTTTATTAAAATAAAGAGACCAAGAGAGCGAGCAAATTAAGTTAAGGCCCGCATATCATTTTAATGCGATATAAATCATGGCTAAAATATTTGTACGAATTAAATATTTACATAAAATTTTAAGCAGAGCAGGTGTAATTAAATGTGCTTTTGGAAAATGCGATTAAGGACTTTCTTTAGTTCATCGGCTTAATTCAGCTATTGCGACACGACATATAATTATTTAGTTTTTAATTCCTGTTTAAGTATTATTAATTATAATAGTTTTTCAAAATCTCTGCTTTTATTACAACACAATGTTGTGCTTTAGTGTTCGACAGCTGCATTAAATCCAAACAATTATAAACTGTAATAGAAAAAAGATTCGTATTCGCATTTCAGCTTTAGAATAATTTAGCCTCAACAGAGTTGTGAATTTCTTTACGTTATTCATTTGAAAGTTTCCAGGATTAACTTGACTGCATTTAGCCGGAGGCTACGTGTTGCGGTTCGAAGTTGGGAGGTAAATAGTCTCTTGTGTCTTAAAACAGTGGGTTTCTATTGTCGGAAAAAGCAACCTGCAACGCATTGCGAAGGAAAAACAAGAATGAAAATAAATAGAACAAATAATAACAACTCAACGTCAGCATTATTTAACAATAAGAATTTAAACTTGACGCAACTTTAGACGAGAATAAAGTTTAGAACTTTTATTACAACAAGACGGTGGATGAGCATGAGGAACTGTCAGAAGGAGGACTCAATTCAATGCCATTAAACAGTCGCACACAAAAGTGCAGCGGAAAATGGAACTCATTTATAAGTTTTCATGATTTTTGGAAAATAGTTTCGAATATATTAACTTGAGCGCGGTTCTACTGAACGTTCGTATTAATTTTTTTATTGTGTACAGAGACTGGATTTCAGAAACTCCACACTGCTGTAGTGGACTTGATATGGGTAGACTGTTAAAGAGAGAGACAGAAAGAGAATGAGTAAAACTATTACAGAACCACTCTGTAAAAAAAATTGCCGAAGTTTTATTTTTGTAACAATCACGAAGTGGTTTGCTGGTCTGCGGCATACGTCTAAGGCTTGGGGCGGAAATCGACACGACCTTAGAACTGACTGCCCGCTGCTGCAGTGATTTCAAGCACATAAACTTGAGCAACTTTTGAAATTATTAATATTTAAATTTAAAATTTCGGCAGTATAATCAGGATACCTCAATCTAATTTCGGATTTCGAATTAGCAAAAAAAATTTTGAAAAATTGCATCGTATATGAAACAAAAAACAATTTCTAAAACTGTAAGAATTTTGTTCCTATTTTGCGTGTAAATTTCACTGATGTGAGGTGATTTGTATAATTATCCCTTTAATGTGTCTAATAAAGACTTGAGCACAACTGCAATGAGACAAAAAATAGAACGAAAAATATTTAATGAACTTAAATCATGCGCTCGCCACAATACGAATGCAAACAACAGGACTTGAGTTCGAAAATAAAACAGCAGGACTTGTTTTTTCTCAAATCAAACACTACAAACAAAATAAAAATGTCACTTAAAACAGAATAATATCACAACTTGTTGGCCCTGCAGAGGTAATAAACGAATTAATATTTTGTACAAATTCATTTAAAATAGAATAAAAAATTTATTCCAAAACAACAAGTTGATCCCTTTAAATTTCACAAGTTTTTCTTTAAAAAAAAACGGACCTCGTGAACAACGCAAGTGCCGACAAATTCAAATGAACACCGCTAATGTTAATCGCATGTTTTGGTTTACCACAACCCATAAATTGAATACGGCGTAAATCGGATTGTTTCACCTTGTAAAAATAAATTCAATAAAAGGATGCGTCCCAAAGTGCGAAAACGAATTCGTGTACTGACATGATACTCGTAGGCAAAAACATGGTTATTAAATGCCCTGCTAACACTCGAATACACGGCGTGTGGCAGTAAGTGCTTTATTGATTTTCATTATGTCAGTAAGCAAACACAGTGGAGAGCAAAAAAATGCGATAAAGGACGCGTTGGTATATATGAAAACGAAGATCGTGAAATATGTTAAAGGCCACAAAACAACTCTGCAAAAAATCATCCGAAGAGTGGACATGACCTGTTTATTCGGGCAGGCATTTGGAGAAATATTTGTTTGACAATCCCAGCAAAGCGTAGTAGTCTATGGACTTCTGAGTCAAATAGTTGTATCCGAACAGTATCCGTTCGAATATTATTTAGAAGAATGAATGTGGTAGAATAGCATGTTTTCAAATAATTGAACAATATTTTTCCAGCGAATCTTTTTTGAAATGTTTAACACAATTCGCTTCAGATCTTGTGTTAGTGAATTTATTTTATTTTGTTTGTGTTTATTTAGAATGCGCTCATCTTAAGCGGACAGACTAGGACAGATAAACAATAAAAATTTTTAGTGAACTTCGTTCTAAATAATCACAGTTCCGAATATGACATGGGAAGTAAATGTGAGTTTTCAGTGTTCAAATAAGAGTTGTTGCATTTGCGTCTCTCAGCAGCTGTTTTACTTGCCACTGTTCGTGTTAACATGCTGATACACAACGGATGTTAAAAAACATTATTATAGTCGTACAACAAATTGCAGTGACACATACGCGCGCACACAGACAAACACTCATAATGCGGAAAATGCATACAACATTCGAATTTCCGGATGACATGCTCGTACCATTTTGATATGCATCAAATGCAAAAACAGCCTTAAGAAACCGAATTTGTAAACTTTCTTTTTTGTTCTTTTCTGAATTGCGAGCACCAGAAAACGTGAATGCGATGAGACACAATCAAGTAGATACACATTTCACAGATGCATTCAAACCGATTGTAGATAAGTGAATAATAATGTTTGCATAATGTATTCGCATATTTGAGCAAAAGTTGTCTGCGCTGGAATCTGTTGCACTGCAATTATTTATAAATTCTTGAAATTGCAAAACTTTCTTCCACCTCAAGTCGTTTCTTAGCTTTTCTTTCAAAATGAGGCGCACGCAACAGGAAATTTTATTGCAAAACTTATGATGAATGCCTGTGCATTAGTGTGTGTGTGTGTGTGTGTGTGTGCACCAACACATGAACACATCAAGCTTTTAAGCCTTTTTGTTTGTGTGAGTGAGTGCATATTTTTAAGGTTGCCATGACATCAACTTAATTATATTTAACAGATACTTAAGCATGTTTATGTTTGTATGAGCGTTAATACATCAGGAAATACACACACACACGTGCACACACTCACACATGTATGTAAACATTGTTTACACAGTTATTCACACAGAATGTATGTTTTCAATTTCACTCGCACATTCATTTTTCGTTGTGTGTGTGTGTTCACACAGGAACATGTATGCAAGGGTTTTCTGAATGTCAAAAGTGCATCTCGACGCACAGTGTAGTCTTTAGGAATAAAAATGGGTTTTCTTATTAAAATAGGGTTGTTCTAATTGCAGTTCAGAACTTCGTTAAGAACTTGTGTGGTAATTTCGAACCACATTTTCAATTAGATATTGAAAAACTACCTTGAACCTGAAAAGGGAGCTCGACTGACCGAAAGTAGAGTTGGGTTAAGTAAGATTTGAGGGCTATTGTCTCCTCGATATAATCCGTTGACTCGCTGCCCTTTTTAAACATTCGCTTTTTAAACCATCCTGTGCTTCTTAAAAAGAATGATATATTTACAAACTCCATGCTCGCCAGGCTCCTTTAGTCTGGCAGGAAGTTAAAAACCTTCTGCAGGAGTAGTCATTAGACAACAGACCCATTCCTCTCGCATTTGCCCCAAAACATCAGCAACCTGTTGGTCAGTGATTAACTGATGCAGGCGAAATTACAAACTAAAAATAAATGGAAAGCGCAGTTTGTTCCGCTTTTTATGAGAAATGCAGTCGTCTCTGGTGAAGTGAACATTTCGCGTAGGAGCACCCACACACACACCATTATTGAATGAGTATTCCATGTATGTACAGTGAAGTCTAGCATGTCCTATTGTGTTTGCATGTTGTTAAAGTTGAGTTGTCAAGTTTCAGAATTAACTTCAATGTTCCTCTTGTCTTTTAAGTTAAAAATTTCGTGTCCACGTTCAGGAATGGGAAAATAGTTGTTATAGAAAATGTAAAGAATAGCATGAATCAATAAATGGAGGGTATCCGCTTATGGGAGATTTTACTGTAGTTTGAAAACGCGGTTATACATTTTATAACCGTTTGACAAGTCAGCTGGCCCAATTACTTTATCTGCTTCGAATTGCCTTGATAAAAATAAATTTCTGTGAAAAAGTTCTAAAGTTATAAGAAAAATGCATTGAATTTAATATTAAAATGAAGTGCCCGAAATTGTATTTCAATGCACGCGGAGTTTAAGCGGCCACATGGCCTACTGTGAGTGGCTCCACATGGAGAAACACACACTCGTACAAATTCCAATCGCATCATTATAATTTTGCGTGTTGTTACTGCAAACTTTGTTCTTCGCTTTTTATTCAATTTCTTTTGCCGCATCAAATAAAAAGCAGGTGAAAATTAAATTTAGTTTTTCTTTTGCAGTGAAACGTTGCAGATAAAATAAAAAAGAAGGTGAGCTGAAGCTTCAGGTTAAAAAGGAAACATTTTCACTACCAAAAACAATATGAAAAAGCAATTTCAATTTGCAACTTTTAACTCGTCTAACGCTTGAAAAAAGGGTCAACATTTTTTCTCCTTAAATTATAATTCGAAACAAAATATTTTCCATTTAATTTGTGTTCCGTCAGTCCTTCGCAAACGCTTCAAAATCAACGCGGCCACAGCAGTTGCACACAACTTAAGGCCATAATTTTTAATAGCACGTCCAGTTTTTGTTGTTATTCGTTTTATAAACATTTAAGTTAATTAAATTCCCGCATAATATATTTTTAAAATTTCGTAGTTGTTTTTCGCATTTACTTTTTATTCATCGTATTTGGCATGTCAATAATAAACGAATGCTGTTGACCAAACATTTTGCCAACCGCAAAACTAAACCGGAGTCTATTAGAAGCAACAACGAAAATGTTTATAAACTGGTTGAAGAAATGAAATATTAATTAAAATGGTTGAACAAATACAAACGTAATGAAAACGAATTTGGAAACTAACTTTGAGATTTTGTAATTAATTTTCTGCTTTTCGTTTTCTTTCAACGAGTTTCTTCTGCTGCTGGTGATACGTTGAGGCATTTGATTAAAGTTAGTGAAAGAGACCCAGAACTGAATCGTTATACTTCAAAGATATTTTATTTAGATACTTTTCGCTGCATTCTATGCATAGAAACTTAACAATTGTTACATGTTTCTGCCGGTAAATAAATTTATCCTTTGCAAAACCATAAAAATTAATGTGATTAGCCAGACCCAGACAACTAAACAGTTCTTGTAATAAAAGCAATCAGTCATTGAAATAAAGTTAATAGAAAAAGTTGCGATTGTTATCAATTATATGAGGATTTACTGCCTCGAATATTTTATTAATTTATTGGTCGACGCCGTTGTTACCAAGTTTTCTCTTGGAATGTTGGTTAGCGTAAAATATTTGGTTCTTTTGATTCTTCACAGTCTATACATTTTTACAACAATTAAATAAGTAAATAAACATTTTTCTAACGTTTTTAGAAAGCCACAACTACTGCAGTTTTATTAAACATCTATTTGAGTGTAACAAACAGTCCATGAAGTGAAATATATTTCATGTAATAAATATCTGGATGGTGTTCGTTTCATTATATGGGCGTTTCCATAATGTCGAACGTGAGCGGATGAGTCGGCAAAGAGAAGAAAGGCCAATTTTTCGCACAATCATCCTATTAAATAAGGCTCACAGAGTGTTTGCCTCGAATTGAATATTTCCCGGCAGTACCCTCTTAGAAAATACCATTGGGCAATTAAATACAATTCGTTGTAGTAAATTTAAATAATTATTTTTAGTAAATCTCTCTTTTTAAAAATCTCTTTTTAAAAATCACAAAATTACATTGATGTAATTTTGGGTATATTCTTCTATATAATTTTAATCGTGATAATTTTATCTCAGGTCTTACAAAATGAACATGCTGGTCATCAACATTTCTTAGAATAACAAAAGCCATCCTTTTAAGCTTCGACTTAAATTAATGACAAGTTTACAAAATATCAAAGTCATTCATCGAACTCAATGATCACTTTTCGTTCTCTTACTTTATTAGAAACGGATTTTTATGTTGTCATAAAATGAATACCTTTTTAAAAACAAAGTATTTAAAAGTTTTGTATTGACATAAATAAATCAGTTTGTTAATATATTTTTGTTTTCTATTTAAGAAAATGCACGTGACCAACTTTATATCTGTTGCTATGAAAGTTTCAATTCTGTTAAATAATTCCTTTTGTAAGAAATATTCGATTATATTTTGTCGCACGTGACATTAAAATACGCTTTCAATTACAATCACTTGCAATCGAATAATTTTTATACACTCTTTTTCAGCTCTCCGTACCCTCAGAAAACTGTTAGAAATAAATCTCTGTAAGAGCTTTTTCTACTTTTTCTTTAATTAATAAGTTTTGATTGCTCCTCTATAAAAATGACTATAATTCATGGGATGGAAACGACCATATCGGAAAAGACGAAGTTAACTTTTCTAAGAAAGTCTGCGAATTCAACACGCCATTGAACAATGCAGTGCTTAAAAGCTTTAATCCCATCCCCTACTCCACAAATTTCTGTTCAGAAAGGAACCCTTTTAAAGCTGTTCAGTTCTTGAAGAGAAAGAGATCTCTCATAAACACAAAATTGCTTTCACACATCTCCCCCTCTTTCCTAACCGACTAGAGCGGTTGTGAAATGACAACTGAAATATTTGTGGCCTTTATCAACTGGGGCTGATGGCTTTAACAAGACGACTGATTTGAAAACACAAATAAATGCAATTTGCCAAACGTATAGAAACGTATTTCGTGGAGTGGGGCGATTTGATTTTTAAGTTACTTTCGCATTATCAGGCTTCTGGACGACGGACCAAACATAGTATTATTGCGTTATGCTGTTGTGTGAATGTGAAAAAATACAAGTGCTGCTGATGAGATTTACAATATTTGCTGGTCACTCGTCTTCAGAGTGTTTATGAGTTTCGACAACCAGCGATGACAAGAGCAACAAAATACAATTCCATTTTTTTCTGCCAAATCACTCAATTACATTTTGGCATTAAATTTACACGTTTGCTGACAGTCGTTACAACGATGAATGCCAGCATTATAACAAAGTTTTACAACTCACATACACTGGAAAAAACAATAACAAGTAAAATAATTGTGACCATAAAAACAATGAATCGCTTTCAATTTTAAATTTGTGTTGTTGGAAGAATATTTTGTTTGAAATAAATTAATAACAAACTTTTGTGTTGTCAAAGTATCTCAACGTGTATGGAAACTTGATATCAGAATAGAAGGCACTCTCGCACGTCATTTTTTATCTAAAAAAATAGATATATTGAAGCCGGTTGACAAGTAAATCCGAAAAGTTGAATTTTTGAGTTGTACAAACCTCTCGATACTCTATTTTTTATATGAAGTGAAGACTAACGATGATCCTACTGACAGCCTTATATCTTATCTTAGAGTTCCATCGCACCCATTTTCAACCTTGAAAGATTCTAAAACTTTACTTATTCTACTCTACTTATCAGCTGTTTAGTAATTTAAATCTAACAGCATCATATAACGGAAACAACGTACCGGCAGTGGGTGCAGTTCTACAGTAATTTTGCCGTAAATCTGTAAATACGCAACGCATAATATTTTATATGTTTTACTTGAGACAAAATGGAAAAACCTCTACTCTGGCAACGTTAACTATTGAGATAATTGACAGTCTCATATAATAATCGCACAGCTGTTAAGTAGGTGCTGCCACTTAATTGTGTTTAAAGTCACAACTTCTGCATACATTTTACCAAAAAATTACTTCTTCTGTCATATTTTAATAAAAAAATTTTATAAAATTTTATTTAAAAAACGTTTTTGCCCCAACTTCTTTCTATAATACCACCAAAAATCTTATTGAAAATAATAGCCCGACTGTTGGTCATGCTACGAGAAAGTTTTATCGCAATTTTTTTTTAATTTACTCATCCATTTCAAGCCACGTAGTTCTCAAATGTACCGCACATTTTCGTCATTATGGCATGTGTGATGAATTTGAAGACTATATATTTTAACGCCTTCTTATAAAGAAAATTAAAAAAAAATTCTCTGGGTTATATTTCTTGCAGTGTATGCAACTGAAGCTGAGCATGTAGAAAAATACAAAACGAATTAGAAATAGAAATAACAACTCTGACCACTGCTTTAGGTACCGAATGCCATTAGAGTTACGAAGCAAATGGATTTTCCTTTATCCTCCCGTGATTTATGTCAAACGATACAAACGCCCAAACAAATAAACAGCTAAATGCAGTATGAAATTGGCAGCAAAATGGACGCACAAACAACAAACACACTCGCACGAGTTGAACGCAATCTTGGCACTTTCCATTATGATGATCATCATTTGCTTCGCCTCCGAGTGCTGCACACGGCAACTCGTCCTGTTTCGTTTTCTTTATTTTGGTTGCAAATCTAATAAAAGTTTGCTCTTTAATCACAATTACATTTGCCCATCGCTGCAAACGATTTCGAAATGAGTTGTTGTTTGTGGTGTGCATACGATGCGTATGAGTAATAAAAATTTATTATTAATTCAGTGTAACATCAGTCATACGCCCTCGCATACATTCTCGCTCACACTAACCGCTCGTTCTCTTCCTCTTGTTGCATACAATTTGTTAATGAACGTTTTGAGGGGACGGGTATTTGGCTGATATTCATACACATATTTTTGCTTTGTTGTATTTGCTGTTGCTGATGTTGTTATTTGCTTAAGCAAATTTTGTTTACAACTTTGTTCTTGATACTTCATAAATATTAATGACACTTTCAAACTCCCCCACTCCTGGCTGCCGCACCAAACAAATAACTAGCCACATGACAAATGACACATACTAGTGTGCACACAAATACACACACACATATTTGCATGTAGACAATGCACCAACATGCTTTGAAATATGACAACAGATACACAAGGATGGTTACGAAGGCGGCAGGGCATACCCACACATGCACAAATGCTGGCAATCATCGTAGATAAACATTCGTTAACCAGACGTTACACCTTTAATATTATTGTTACGGCTCTAATACACAAATACAGATGCACACACACAGACAAACACATGATTACTCGTGCTGACACATTCCATATTAAATTCATAACTTTTCGTTTGTTCACTTCAAACTCTCATCGTTCGTCATTCCCATCAACTCTGGCATTATCATCAGCATGATAATGATGAATTTAATGCTCGTTCTTAAACAGAAATATGTGACACCGATTTGCTACACCGTATACTCGTATGCTTGTATGCTTGTTGACTCTTATTTGTGATGGAACCTCAACAGTTCTTGAGATGATGATCGTTAAGCATCTACTGTCATGTCACTTGTGAAGAATACATCTGATATTCATTCAAGCAGACCAGCCGTTTTTTTATTTTTGTCTTAGACCAGCCCATTGTGCAAGAATTAGACAAGAGGAGATGATGTTGAGAGGACAGAAGAAAGAAAATTGTTGCAACTAATTTTTACTCTTTACTTCGCCGGTGTTCTTGAAGTACTTATGAAAATTAACAAACCCTATTCAGATCTTGGCTGCTGCGAGGAGGAATTTACACTCCATATTTTCCACTGTAAAATCAAAATCTAATTCATCCGTAATCAGTTTCGGCCATATGCGATATTTTATTTCTACTCAATTCTGGAGGTGATAAACTACAAATCAGAAGAAGCAACAGGATTGAACAATATATTCATCAGCACTGCTGGGCAACGGAGCAGTGGAAGTTTGTTTAGTCTGAAAGTCATTGAAACAAATTAAAAGTAGACTCTTAATGAAATTTTATGTTGTAAAGACACTTATAATTATGTGGTTGTTGTCGCTGTTGTTTCAGCAACTTGATGTTGGCAATATGTGACCAACGAAACTTGTATTTCATTTTTGAAAGTTGACGAAAGAGTCTCAACCCATTTAAGCATAACTTTTTAACGTTTATTGCTCGAGAGTGCAGAACAGAAGATGATTTAAAAGACGTGGGAATCAACTTTTAAATTGATTTATTTGCGTAATGAAGCTACACTTGTAGGATATATATTTAGTGGAAAAGAATAATTAACAGGTTGACTAGAAGGAAGTTTATCAGCCAAAAATTCAGCGCATCAAATAAAAGGACGCAGTGGGGGATCGAACGAAATAATTTTGCAGATCGACCCAAAAAGATTTAAATGGTTATTTCCAACGAAATAAATTTTTAACTGTAGCGTGTACGGACACATACACATCGTTCGTCTCATGCAGAAGGACTTCAGTTTGCATTTTAACTGAGTTTTAGTTTTCAATCATATCGCAAATATTTACACCAAGAATGTTAACAATAATTTTTTTTAAGCCAATAATTATAAAAGTTTGGGCCTTTCCACAGAGCACCCACGATATGCGGACGTGTGTATACACATAAATATATTGTTTGTGACTGTTGCAACGTTTTTAGAATTTTGTAAAATTTTAATTTTTATTTTGTAAATTTTGGATTTTTTCAAGATCTCGAGAACTAAAATATGGTGACAGGAATCGAGAATGTCCAGCAGTTAACCGGCAAGAAATGTCGCGAGCTGTTGTATATGCGATCCAAGCATGTAAACGTCAATCAACCAATCAAAAATATTTGCAAGAAAATAACTTTTAATTAAACTTTTCAGCCTCAGCGTGTAGTGCCAGCGTTCACTTATGAAGCCCTGCAAGCGAATACTGTAGTGGAGCCACCAAAAAGGTTTGTAGCTGAGCAAAACCGAGTAAATAAATTTATAAAACGAACTTTTTTTATTACAAAGAATCGAGATATTTAAAAAGAGACCCACTGACACAACCTTCTTCAAGACTTATTGGCAGCGTGGCGACATTCCGGTTACATTTTCGGGCAAAGTGTTCCATAAAAAGACTAAGGAATTCCCTTTGGAGTGGTTCTGTAAACCGCAAGATCTGGACTACTGCTATTATTTGCCCATATTTGTGGACGGGTGAGTTGAAGCCACAAAATTGTCCAAATCCTTTTTGTAAAGGAACAAATTATTTTGCAGGATATCAGACAACAACACAGAGTTGCGTAAATTAGCTCAATATGCCGCCATGGATTTGATATTAAAAGCTCCTAATAAAATATTGCCGGTGCTACCGAAGCTGATTTTACCTCTGAAGAGGGCGTTTAACACCAAAGACAAGAAGATCATAATTTCTGGCTTAAAAGTGCTGCAATTGATGGTTTTAGTAGGTAAAATAGCATCTGTTTTAATTTATTTTGTAAATTAAAAATAATGTGGCGCATTTATATTTCAGGACCCTGCGTTGGCGAAGCTCTGGTTCCCTACTATCGTCAAATTTTATATGTTTGCAACTTGTACAAAAACGTTAATGTTAATCTGGGCAATTTCATAGATCCTGATCGCGAAAACCGCATAGGCGATGTAATCGAGGACACTCTAAATATATTGGAGAAGTGTGGCGGGCCCAATGCCTTCATTAACATAAAGTATATGATACCAACTTATGAGAGTTATGTCTACCCATGCATGGCAAATCCCGAGCAAAAGTCGGCATAAAAACGTTATTAAAGAGGGCCATTTTTTTATTTGTTTTAATATTGAGGCGCGAATCGTTTTCGTATCTATTTTAGAGAGCGAAGTTTGTCAGCTTCTGTAAAAGTAATTGTTGTGTCAAGTCCAAATCTGTAACAGCGAAAATAATGTGTTTGTCTATTAAAAGCGTTAAAATTTGATGCACTAAATAAAAATACTATTAACAACAACATTTCCACGATCGTGAGTAAGATTTCTTGACCACCCCGTTTTCTGCTCGGTAGACGGTATATTTTTCTTCCAACAACCACTTATTGCGTTTTCTCATCACAACAGTCGTTTCTATTCTGTAACCAGAATGAGAGTAAATTTCTCGCCTTGGAAAACTGTGTGACAGCTGCGTTGATGTATACACACCCACACGCACCTACTTAATTTCGCATGTGATATTTTAAGGCAAAAACAAATGGAACACTGCAAATATTTACGGAGAGTAGAGCATTCTGTGTCCAATGAACTACACCTTCAGAAGGCAACGCTCTCTAATCAAAGTTGCACGCATATATCTCAAGCACGCACTCTTCTGTGTATGTATATATGCTTATATTCACATATTAAATAATTAAATCAGTTAAGTTGCTAACTTACCACTGTAATACTCCGCAAACTTCACTGCGTTTTTACAAGTACTTGAATCAAAACAATCGGTCTTGTAGCATCCATTTCTATTCACGCATCTAAAGATCAAAACAATTAACACTTCGCTACCATCGTAGAGTTTATATTTATTCATTAAACTTTAATTAATCCACACCTAACACAAACTATTATCACTTTAATTATATTTTCTGATTTACTTTCCGGTTGACATTCCAATCAGGGATGCCAGATGTGACGAGTTTTTAAGCTCGTTAGGCGTCCTTTATCACGATTTGGCGACATTGCATACACAAACACATGTACAAATATATATAAATAAATAAAATAATATATATATATATATATATATATATATATATATAATATGTTTTATACACAAAACTCGTATATCCGCGAATTGCTACAAATATCATGGCATCTCTGATTCTACTGGCGCAATATCATACCCCAATAATCAACTGTGCAAAAGATTTTTCGCAGGGTTGTGCTTCGACCGTTAACGATAGTCACGTATCTATCCAATATATTATAAGTTGGTTGAATTTCGGAACGCCAAAGAGTAAATACGTATATATCGTTATATCGATGATTGTGTGGAATGATATTCATGATGCAATGAGCAGGTGCAGTACTATGTCAGACTGTTATCTCCTTAAAAATACCTAGTCTTCACATACGTCAAATATCTTACAATAAGAGCCATGTAGAAGTGCTCATACGTACGTAATAGCTAATGATATGTTAGACATATATACATAACACAATTCTACTGACGTAAGCTCAGCAACTGGTTCATTAGTACCTTTGGCTATCAATGTCAAACTACATATACAGGAAGCAACGTGATCTGATGTAATTCCAATTACCGCAGTGAAATCAACAAAACGATTTATTTGATGTTAATCTGCGAGGCCCCTAACATATAATAGACTACTATTTTGTGCTTCGTGTAGTAGGGCCTTCATGTGACTCTGTGTTTAATTATCAAACAAGAATAACTGTAACTTATCGCTTTTCTCTATGTATGTATTTCGCGCACTGTAGTTGTGCATCAGCTGCTACATCATTTATTAATCCAGGTGAAAGAAAATTCACAATTTTCTTAAATATTCGAGGCTCAAACTTAATTTGTTAAATATCACTATTTACGCATGGCCAAAACAAAAATTGATGGGTGAAAACAATTGGTTGTAGAGTTAAGTTGTGAACATATGGCAAATGCATTGAAAAATTCTTAGGTAAGTGTTGGGCAAACTGTGCAAGTAAATTTACTTCAATTTTTTTAAAATTTAATTGTGATTCTGTTTGGAACGGTTTTAAAATCAATAATACAATTATTCAGATCACTGCTCTAACTAGAATTACAATCCAGTTGTTGTTGTCGAATTTCTTTTTAATCAGTTAACATATTTTCTTTTGTCACTCCTTTAATTTTACGTTCATTCAACGTCTTTGCTTTGTTTTTATTTACTTACAGACGACGATTACCATTTTCAATTGCTCAACAAACTCATTCTTCGTGTGGCTGTTGTTCAAAAAGATCGACGTTCACGTTCATAACCTAAAAGCAAAACTTCAATCCCAGCAATAAGAAGCCAATAATAAGAACTGAAAAGAAAACCACACAATTTAAGAATAAATATTTTGAGCTAAATATCCGTCGCGTTAACAAAAAGTTTCCCACAGCAATGTTTCATATCGTGATTAACAACTGAAGATAATTTTTTTTTCTACCGCCCTTGACAACAAGCCGAAAAGCTTAATTTTAAAAAAGTAATTTCCAAGAACTCCTATATTTGTATTTATTTTATTCGTCGTTCCCAGTGATTGTTTATTTTATATTTGTATATATTGCAACTTATTACATCTAATTATTTCGCGTAAGTGTTCGTGCGTTTGTAAACTAAAATTGTAAAGTTCGTGTAGTGCGTCAAAGAAATCTAAGTGAAATTAAAATGGAATCCTTATCTCTTACACCATCTTCAAGTGTTTATAACCATAAAAATGAATGTAAAAGTCTTAAACGCGTGTCGCGGCGTTATCTGAAGAGCGATGATGGATCATTGTCCGATGAGGGCGAAGACTGTGATAATGACAACGCTCATATAAAGCGGTTTAAGAGTTATGGCAGTTCCCTCCTAGAAGATTCTTGCTATGAATCACCCGTCAATGTCGGTCCTAAGATACGCCCCAAGCGCATATTTGAAAATATGTCGCGATTTCAAGAAAAAGGCAATCAAGGGATTCTATCACCCATCTCAGAAATTTCGATGAACTTGCATGAAACTTCTTTGAATTCAACTAAGGCGGACTCGCAAGTTGATGCGGATTATGGTTTTGACGATGATACAACACCTGTTAAGGAATCGAACCAATTTCTTAATACGTCCCAGCAGTACAAAGATGGTGAGTGTTATTTCCCATAAAACGAATTGACATCATTTTTAATTTTAACATGTTAATCCAAGTCTGTACACACATTGTATGTATATAACCGAAGAAAATCGTGTATTTCGTTAATTGGTTATCAGTTTATCCAGTTGTTTTCATAAAAATTACTAAAATCAATATTATTTTTTATATATTTGCTCCATAGCAAAAAAAAAAAAGGAGTTTATACCTATAGGAAATAAGGCTTTAGTGTCAATGCATTTAAAATGATGGTTGCAACCTTAATCTAGAGGACTTGCTCATGTCTAGAACGCACATTCCAATCCGAAAACAATATTATTTTGCAAGTTTTTAAACTTCAGGGCTCACTTTAATTTAAACCAATTGGCTGCAACTTCAAAATTCGGATAAGCTGAGATTATCCTCTTTTGTCTATTGCAACCTTAAACTTAAATACAATCATTAATTTGTGAATGATATCTAAATTAAATCTTTCACAAGTGATTTATATCCTGTTTGGTTTACTCAACTAGAAATATATTTTAATCCGATTTGGATTACGGAAATTAGATTTATACGGTTTGTTCTTAATTCGAAGAACATATCTTTGATTTCTTCCGTAAGAAGTATTAAGTTTAACCTAAAATTAATTACGGTCTCATTTGGTCAAATATAATATATTCTAAGTGTGAAGATTTTCCAATAAGAAATATATGTTATACACATACTGTGTTTCTAAATGATATATACCAACATAGTGCTATCACTACTTTAGCTACTTAGAGCTTCCATGATATGCAAAAAGTGTATTTTATATGTATATGCTGTTGCTTGATGTACAAGCTCGGTCGTATTTTATACTCCTGTGAACAGAAAAAATTGTGTATTGTTATATTAGCTGCGTTTAAGAACGTTAAAGTAAAATTTTGAAAAAAAAACAAAAAAACATTTATTTTAATTTGATGCCACAAAGTCTTTTTTCAAAGTCTTGATTGAAAATGAATTTACAATTTGTAATCTCTCGAAGTGTTCTCAATGAGAACTTTTCATCTAATTTTCTTTGTTTCTGTTCCATCCCAATGAACTCAGAACTTCTTTTTCGTAAGTTTTATATGATTTGTTTATAATTTTCCCAGTTTACTAGATTTTTATATGTACATCGAACCATAACCGACAAAAAGTCTTAAAAATATCTTATATATAATTATTTTGGCTATCTGTCAGAGAACCGTTGTCTTATTAAATACAGTTATGGAAATACTAAAATTTCCCTTTTGATGTAGATCAAAACTAATACCAAAATTTCGTAAGGATATCGATGGAACAGTTAAGCAACAATCCGCTAAGGGCTACAATTGCTTTACGTATTTTTTATTACATCAACTCAATGTCTGAAAATTAAAAAAAAAACATTCAGTCCTTGGCTTAAAGTAAATCTAATTAAACTAATAATGTTTCATATTAGAGTCTGTTACAATCATATTCAGCCAATATTATAACGAGCAAGTACTTATTCAGTTTAACATAATATAATCTAACAAATGAATTATTTGAAAACTTATACGTTCCTGTTATATATTGCATGCAGAATGTTTGAAATTCTCGAAGTTAATTCAAATTGATATACATATATGGCAGCAATGCTAATAAAAGAAAACATTCCTATTCCAAAAGGATATAGAACAATCATATCTAAAATTATCCAGTGTTAAGATTGTTGCTTTTGTATAGTCATATTCGCTGTTGCAGCGCTGCTAAGAAGGATATTCGTACGTACGCTAATGGGTATGTGTGAATTGAAATATTTTAAATTGTCTGTTGCGAAAATTTGAATATTTTCTTGGCTGTTTGTTGTTTCTGAACAATAAAATACGAATTATTTTAACATTGAGAGGTAACAATGCCTTCGGTTGCTGTCTTTGCTAAACAATAAACATTGTAGTGCTTCTAAGACCGTAGACATTCAACGAGATTCTAATTAGAACTTATCATAAATTAAGTAGTTGTGTATTGCACTAGAGGGCGCATCGCACATCAAAATCTTTTTCTTTGTTGCAAGTAATTTCGATGAGATTTCTGCTTGCTGAACTTCTAACAAATTGATGTAATTGGTCACGAAATCGTTGAAAGCACGAGTCATGTACTAAACGAACCCTAAATTAAAAATGTCACATTGTTTTGATTCCTTTGATTTGCTTGAATAAAAGCAGCAGGTATAAGAATTATATTTGCTGGATAGACGGAAGGTTGTGGCAGAATGGATGGATATTAATTTATTACCCTCTATCAGAAATTATGAAATACTTCAAGCCTTTACAATAAACCTTTTTAAAATTTCTTTTATTATTTTAAGGTTCTCTTTGAGACAGCTCGCATCGCGCATGCGAAGGTAAACACATTACTCAGCTGGACAACAAGTTCAAACATAAAATGTAGTTCCTTATAAGGGCTTCCCTATTTGAAATTTGCTATTAAACTGTGTAACGAAAGGGTGCCTCATTCGGAGTTTGCTGTGTTCCACTCTGTGATTCATTTTTAGTTTGAAATTCTCTTAATATAAAATTGACATCAACATCCGTTGATCACCACATAGTGCGCTGAGCAGCACAAACCAAAGAAAGACATTGACATGTCTCCGTACACTCGAATACATTTTTAGCAAAATCTTCGTGCTCTTAAATAGAAACACGAGTTGAAGGCACATGGATAAAAAACATCAAAATGATGATGGATGCATGAGGACAATTTAAACATTTTTAAATCTTTTTCTTCTTTTTGTTTTTTATTTGTAATGAAATCAATTTGACATTTAGTGGTTTTCAATAATCCAGCGGGGGATATTTTGTTTTATGAGCAGAAAGAAATTGTTTTGAAAGAATGTATTGAAAGAAATATCGTTGGTACGATTTGTATCAATATTAAAAACAATTTTGATGTTTTAAAAAAGTTTTAGGAACGAAATCTTCTTGCTTTTAAATGTCTATTTCACGATGTGGAAACAATTATTTGTTTCTTTCGTGCAATTACATGTAAAATCGAATATAACTTTAATATTTTTGCTTCAAAGAAAAAACTCTGACATCGAGAATTAGGGAGTTCATATTTTAATTGATATCCTCTTATTTGAAAAACTGTTTTCGGCCGAAACCGACATGCTTGTAAACTAAGTTCGACGTGGGCTGATGTAATATTGTGTTCAAATTCAGGGTTCAAATTTTTATGTTAGAATGAATATAAACGATTCACGATCGAACTTTAAATGTAACGTTTTAGCGATATTGAGTACCGAAGTTATCTGCGTGAAATTATTTGTATTATTGCACGTAATGACTTGTACAATTTGTCCGAATCTCTAAACAACTCAGCAGTTTTTGTTTGGCAGTTATCCTTTTATGATTTGTTTCCTTAAAATGTCTGCTGTTGTGCTTGTAGAAGAGTCAATTGTTTCGAAAATAAAAGTTAACATTTTCTTTCACTTTGTAAGTGCGAAGAGACTGCAGACAGAATATGTAACTCCTGCTGACTTTTTTGTATTTCTTTCTGAGTTGAAAAAAATGTTTTTTTTAACAGGAGGGTAAACTTTAACGATTAAACAATATGTATTAATTTTAAAGCTACAGACATTTTATGGTGGTTTTTGATACTATTTTTTGCGAAATTTCGAAGTGAAAGTTTGCCCTTTCACTTGATTAGATTTTCAAGCACTTGATTTATTGTTTTATCTGTTACTTCAAATTGCCTACTATTCGATTTGAATTGTCTGTCTCTTTTGAATCACTCATGTGGAATACTTCTTGTTTTTATTTTTTCACTATATTTCTCTGGTTAAAAGATTTTATTTAATTTTTTTCTTATTTCCGTTTTTGTATATGATGACTTTTTTCAGTTTTCTTTGTAAACTATAATTTTCTATACATTTTGAGCAGTTTTGAGGGTCATTTTCTTTGTTTCTACAAGATTGTCGGCTTTGATGTCTAACAATGAAGTCAGTGTTTAGATGTGTGTAAAATGTGCGCACTGTAAATTGAATGTTCATGATGCGATTGTGTGTTGGCCGTTGTTCCTGGCATGAATGCAATAAATTTTTGTTAAGTAGGAGTGGTGTTTCATTGTTTTGCGATGGTATTTCCCCGCGCTACTCAACAAATTTTATATAATTTTATTGTTTTACCGCTCATTTCTTTATTTAGCTCGATCTTGAAAGAAATTAAGGGAACTCTGACTTCCAATACGAACACATACAATCATTATTAAAATTGCTAGACCAAAACGTTCCATACCAGTAAATGGAACTCTTATTTATTTTATTTGTGTTCCCTGCACTGCATATTTATTGAGCAAACAGAAGGAAACATACTGCTAGTGCATATACAAACGTACACGAAGTGTGCACGAATATTCAGGGCAGTTTACGTATGTATAAAATCTGGAAAGGACATGGTTTAGATTTTAGTAAATATATTTAAAAATTTTATATTATAAAGTCGTTTAAATGTTTATAAGTTCTCCTTCTCCTCAGAGCAACAAGGATTTTTTTAATATTCGAAATTTTCCCATGAACCAGAGCGGCAACTACGTAATTCAAAGAAAACGCGTTCGAATTGCCACTTTAATGACATACAAATTCGAAACGTTTTTCTTTTCGAATCGTATTGCAAATTAACCTGTCACTTTATTGTAGGAAAATTAGGTATTGATTCATTGACTTTCACGGGAAAATTTTTTTTCTTCAAACACATATAATTCACAATACAGCAATCAACTCGATTTAATTTTGTTAAAAAAAATTGGTATGTATGTATTTTTGTCATTTCTCTTGGGATATCTCGGAAGCCATTGAGTATTTAAAAATGAATTTATATCAAAATAAATTGAAGTTGCTTCTTATTTTCTGATATATCGTATCGAATTTGAACAAATCGTTCTCAAATAACAATGAAGTCTTAAATATTTTAAAGTTAATTCAGAAATGGGGTCCTGAATGGAACTTGACATTTTGCAGTTAAAAACCGATTAAACATCAGACTAAAAACTTGGATTTTAAATAATAAATACAATAAATTGAAACGCTACACGTTCTCACTAGCACTCGTTATATTAAAGTTTTATTAATTTTTATCAAATCTGTTTACATTTTCTTCTAAATTCAATGAATATAAAAATAAATTAAAAATAAAATGTATTAATTTTAAATTTTATATCATTGCATGTCCCACAAATTTTTATAATTTGTTTTCGTTTTAAAGGAATTTTCGACAGCAGAACGATAGCGAGTTTCTCATTTTCAAAACGCTAAATTTGTAACGTTTTCGAACTACATACTTTATATTAAAGCATGTTTATGCGATTTTGGCGCAAAAACTTTTAGAAAATTTTATCGACTGTGGTTCTTTGAAAAAGAGGGTTTTTGAATTATTAATATCCTGATGTAACGTTTTCTTAAAATGGTGGTGATGCAAATGCTGATCTTCAAATGGTTGGTTGGCTTTCCCAAAAACGCATATTTTCCCATTGTCACGGAAGATGGCAAAATTAAAGACGATAAGAAACTATTAAATTCATAAAATCTCTCGTATCATCAATTCCATCCGCGGGGTGATTTGTAGATCCCTTTTCGTTTTATTAAGTTTAAGCTTTGGGTGTGGTGAATGTCATTAGTTGAACGTCAAACGAAAAAAGGAAAATCATAATAAATAAATAAAATAAATTGAAAGTGAAATTTAAGAAACATAAATTTCCAATGCTGAAATGTCAACGCTTAATGACTTGCGACATCCAAAGAACTTTTCGCAGGCTGCATAACAACACTCACACACACATGCGCACACCCTTTCTCATTCACTCTTTACCAAACACCTGGTTGCGTCTACTTAAAAGTCTGCAGCGCGTGCTTGCAAACGAATCTTGAACAAAATCCTTAAGCAACTGTATGAAATCCGAAAGTATAAAAACATCTAACGCCAACAAATGCTTAAGGAAACGTTCATGGCGGCAGTTACAGTTGCATGCAGCACCCAGCAGAAGTGAAATAAAGGAAAAATAATAATGAAAATCAATAATGTCACAAAATTGTAATTATTTCCGATATTGGATATTGATTTGCTGCGATTAAATGCTTTACGAATCAAAATCCGTACAAAAGCAGAATATAAATTATTACGCAATAACAACGAAAGCAAAGCAAATGCATCTCAGTTCACTTTGACATCCAGACAATGAATTTCTTCTTGCAGCATTCCACTGCACCGCTTTTGCTCTTGCTCTTGCTTTTGCTTTTGCTTTTGTGACCGGTGTTGTAATGTGTCGTTGACACCTGGATATTTTGCAATATCTTGGCAGAATCAGCCAGCCAGTCAGTCAGCCACACACAACATCAACATCGACGTTCTTTAAACTAACATTTGCTTCTTATTTCCATTTCTAACAACAACGACAACAACAACAGCAAGAGCAACGGCAACAAAACTAAATTCCATTCCCTCCAAAAACAATGTCTACTTAAAAGTCAATGAACGTTTAAAACTCGCAGCCCTCAGCTCCGATATGCAGACACATCAGACGGCATAGAAACAAAAACAATAATAAAAACATTTACAATAAAGAAATAATGAAGAATAAGAAGAAAATCATACTTAAAATTGTATAATGAAATCTTAACGCCACATTAAACTAACGGCGAACACATCTGTCCCTCGACAAACTGATTGTGCGGACTGACGATCCTTCAAACGTAAAATGTCAAGGCCGCGCTCGAAAAAGTATCTCTAACTATGCGAGAAATAACATCTGAAAGAACTTGGATGGTTAGCCAATATGCAGTACCGGTCTTTGGACCAGATCTTTCCTTTTCTCTTTCTATAGATCGTGACATGGAGCTCAGCTGCCAAAATATATCACATTTGGTGTCCGTGATATCTTCTCTTGGCTTAATTCGCGCTTGTTAGGCATTCTTCTGTACGAGGCCTGTCGACAAAATAAGCTGAACTCTTTCGTTGGCTACATTTTGATTATATTTTTATGTACGAACGCCTGTCCCGAGCGCCTTTTTTACTATTCGGTTTTTAGTTCGTTCTAAAATTTTTTATATATGGAAAACACATCATTATAATCAAGCCTCAGACACCACATGGGTCTCCCGTGACTTTTTCCCGTAGAGACCCATGACAAAACATCACCAGAGCTGCTTTGAGAATTGGAAAAACACTGGCACAAGTGTATTATTGAAATATAAATTGATGAGTAAATAAATAGTTTTTGAGAAACAAATGAACACATATCTTCTCTTTTGAACAGACCTCGTATATATGTGTGTGCGTGTAGACAAAAGCAAAAAATGTTTCACCCTTAACATTAACAGCGAACAGCGATCAGCGAGTCTCCAGTGTTTCAATGAATGGAAATTAGCGTTGAAGAGACGTTGTGACTGCAGTTTGCACTTTTATTCTCTATTTGATTTCTTATTATTGAATCCTGCAGGAAGGCATTGGCTTCCACAGAGTTGCTTGCCACTGTCAGGGTGGATGTTGGTTGACACGAGCATTTTTAGGGGCATTTGAAACTGCTGATGAAAAACAGAAAACTGAAGTTAACTTTGCACTACAATTTAATTCATTTTTTTTTTTTTTTAATTTGCCATTAGAAATTTTTCAAACAACTCCTCTGCCTGTTTGTTTGTTTTAGCTTCAGCATTGAATGGCTGGTTGGTGGTGATAACTTTTCACCAAATCATGAGGGGACTTTGTTTCTCAATTCATCTTTCTTTCACTCGTTTCTAATGTTTTCTTCGCTTTAGTAAATGTAATTACAAGATCCAAACGATGATTATCGTTTAAATGAGGGTGAAAAAAAAAATGTCAAATTTATATGCGCGCACCACACCGCACCCTCTCATTTGAACGTGCGATGTAACGATGCAACGTACGCTGGCAACGGTGGCTTATTGTCGATAATGAATTCGAAAATGAGAGAAGGAAATTTTTCTTTAAAAAACAGCGGCTGCGTTTTCTTCAAGATGTTTTCCGAAGTGTTGGCGTTAGCACGCGCCAAATTTCTATGTGTTTCGTCGTTTGGTAACGAAATAGAAAATAGGAAACTCTACAATAGAATTAAACTCTTTTGTTTTGTGAGAAAATTTATGCCACCCGTAATTATAGTTTCAAATAAATTTTTTCAACGTCATCATTTGTCACAAAATGGGTGTACGAAACGCGGCAGTTGATGACGACTGAAAATTTATTGGCTGTTGTTTGTAGTTAAAAAGTACTTAATGAAAAAGTACTTAATGAAAAATTTATTCAACGAAGAATAAATAACGATAAAAGAAGTCGAAAGTATAAAATTTGATGTGTTCCATTCAAGGCGAATAATGTGTTCTGCTTTACTTTTAAAGGTTTTCAAATATCTGTTCGAAATACGTCTTCTAATCGTTAGATTAGAGAAAACGTTTGATTCGACAAATTTGCGGTCTTTTGTTTATGATGTTGTCAATCGCTGTTGCTACTATTGAATAACCAGTGCCAGTGCTTTCCCTACTTAATCAGTTCAACAACAAGTAACAGTGCAGTTCATTAGCGCAGCTCTTAAACATTAACTCTCGTATTAATGATTGACGGCAGGATCGATCACAGTCTACGCGTTAACTACTTCAGGCAAAAGGACCCACAGGAACTCCCGGTTTTTTTTTTACTCATCAATAATTTATTTACCTTTTTTTCTAAATTTCTTATAATTTCAATGATATGAGGTCAGTTGAGAGTTGGTCCTAACAAAAAAAAATTTATCGATAGTTTGTATGTAAAAAATAATTTTTATCGAACTTTCGTCCGTATAGTGTTTTTGCTACAACGTAAGATTAGGGTGGCTCCTTTAGATGTCAATTTGTTGTAAAACATATATAAAATAAATAAAAATAATTTTGCTGCTTCTAGAAGAAATAGTCGTGCCAAATTAATATCTTTAGCGGCTGTTTTAGACGAAAATTTTTAAATTCGTTTAATAAAAAAATTCCTTCAATTAAAACTCGCGGTCAACCGCCACCCTGACCTTTTGTTTAGTTGCGGTTGAAAAACAACAATTAATCCATTCAGTCCCTTCAATCGAATAGCATTTGTGACGAGAACTTCCTCTTAAGCCTGTAATCTGATAATTTTGTTTACTTTAAAGTTGCATTACAACTACGGGAACGATTTAAGAATTCTCAAACATGAAAAATTATTGTAAAAATAAACAAAAAAAATTGTGGAATTAATACGCCAACGGACAATTGAACAGATTGCATTTCTGAAATAATGAACTTGAACTAAACAAAAGAAGTCATAATGAAACTTCAATTTGAATAACAATAGAGAATAGCAACACTTGAGAATATGCAACGGATAAGGATATATTTTTCGTTAATAACTGACCACTGGCCAACCAGAACAAATAGGATTTTATGGGCAAAATTTAAATACGCGGAGTTGTGTGTTGCTTTGGCAACGGCTTCGCAATTAAAATTGTAATAAAAGTCAGGTTTCCTTCCACACAACTCTTCTCCACTGCCAAGCGCATGAAGAATATTATTTAATCGCTTTTTATTTTTTGTAACGATAAAAGGTTACAAAACAACAATAAAAGCAAAGAAGGAAACTTTAATACTTAAAAAAGCAATAAACTGCCATTGATGGATGGTATTTCCTGCCATTGTTGCTGTTGTTGTTGTTGCTGTAAAAATTAAATTACATTAAATCAAGTTCAGTTGACCGTGCTTAAGTCAAGCGAATATTAAAAGGATTTGCCAAAGCAAATGTTTGTTTAAGTATTAGAAAAACAAGAAGAACAAAGAAAAGAAATTATTATTACAATATTTGATACCTTGACCACAGCGAAGCGAAAAGCAACAATTCGTTGTTTACTTTGGCCTGAGCGATAAAATTCGAGTGATAAAATAAAAATTAAAAATGAAAGAGAAAAGAAGAACAGCGAGTACTGATCGTTGTGATCAAAAAAAGGTCAAACTTGGCCACTCGGCGCGACTTTATTAAATTACCGAAACAATAAAACCCTTCAGACATAATCACACGCATGCCTGCAGAGATCCAAAAGCAATCAGAAAAAAACAACAAGAAGCAGGAAAAACTTGACCGTTGGTCTTTTTTGCATTATTGCGCCGAGGCAAAGGACATTCTTCCTTCATTCATTCACTCATTATCTTGCATTTGGAAATTAAGAAAAACAATGGAATCTAATAATCTTTTGAGGCAACAGTATGCAAATGATTTTCAAATACTTGAACTTTGATTAGGCAAATGGGGTGTGCGTGTGTGTGTGTTGCAGCCAGCAGCAATAAAAACGGTGGTGGTGGTGGTGGCTGTTACGGCCACAACCCCTTGGCTACAAGCCTTTGCAATGGCTGCTTCTGCTCTTGCTGTTGCTGTTGTCGTGGCCAGCGCTCTCTTTACGACATGTAAAGGAAGATACAAGATTTATAGCGCAGTATCGGCTGCATTAGAAAATGTTTGCATTTATTACAAACATCCTGCACACATGATATCCTTGATGTTGTGTTCAACAAAATAGTTTGTTCCTTCACTGTCTCAGGAGCTTTGAAATACATTCACGCTTAAATTGTAGCAAAACAAATCTCTGCGGGGCAGAGTTTTCCCATTAAAATACTCGTTCGTAGTCACGCATTCCAAATGGCCAAAGACGTCAGTCGGCAGACAGAAATTCCCAAAACTTTATTTCACAAAAATCAAACTGCATTGAAGCGCATAATTTCAAACAATGAAACACAAGAAACAAACAAAACTAGAGAAAAAAGAACTTTATTGATAGAGGGTCAAATAAAGTTTTTGTATTTAGAAAATCCTTTTAAAACATTAACAGCGAAACCCAATTCTTTACACCTTGTGAATGAAAAAAAATTAAGGAAAGTTTCCTAAAGTCGATTGCGGTTATTTTAGTTCAAGAAGCGAGAGAAAAAAATGTAATTGAAACAAAAAATAAAGAAAGGATATTTAAAGGGGTTAATATCCTTTTTAGTACGAGCATCTTTGCTTCTTAATAAAACTGCGCAATTTATAAAAAATCAATAGTTGCGTTCAGGACTGTATTCCCAAACTTGCGAGTAAATTTGGGAATACAGTCAGTGAGTTAATTTTTGATTTATTACAATGCCGCATGCGCAATGCAGCCTGCAGACTGCAGAAAGTTTCTGTGTGTGAGTGTGTGTGTGTATGTGTCGTGGCTGTTTAATGCAATTAGTTGTTTGTTGGAAGAAAATGCCACTGCGATTATGGTTTCGCAACTTGATTTATGTGTGACTTTTTTGCGCTGTTTCTTGTTTTTTTTTTTTGCCGTCAACTTTCTTAACTCCTGGGACATATTTCGAAAAGTTCCCCTGAACGTTTTGCCACCTAAGGATTATTAATTAGATGCTAAAATTATATTCAACACCTCTTAATAAATCAGCAACAACAATCGTAATAATGCAAATATCAAGGGGCGTATCTGTACACGTTTGACAAAGGATCCATACATTCGAAATAAATCAATTGAACAGGAATGAATGCATTTCAATAGTTTTGTTTTACATGCAAAAAATGTTATTAAATATTTTCGAGTTCTGTTATGAAGAGGGGTAATTTTAAAAGTTTATAAAATGCATTTTAAGAAAATGGGCGTGGCTGATTATAATTTATGCTGTTGCAAGATGAAAAAGTTATTGAGATTCGTGTTTTTTATTTAACCTTAAAATAACCTTTCGTAGATCGGTGTTTATATCGATGCATAGATTTGATTTAACATCTTAAAGCTGTACTAAAAATTTACTGGCGCAGTAAGAAGTAGAAATGGCTACAACAAACACTCTTATATTATAATTTCTTGATCTGTTCCCTCAACACCATCGCCTCCTTTCTAGCTCCGGCACAATGTACTGCATTGGGGCTATCCCCTGAGTGCTGGTTGTACTAAAAAATAATTTGTGATGTTATTTAGAAATTTACGGCTCACAAGAGAAAACGTCAAACATTGCCTCTAGTACACACTATTGTGTTTGCTTGCAATAGCACAAAATGCCAGAGTCTGTTTTCGGCTGAAGAGTTACTGACGGCAGGCAGACATTAAAATCACAATCGTAAGTGTTTGATGTGCCACGCGAAAAATATTTTATATTTTTCATTTAAATGTTTGCTGATTTAGAGATTTCCTTTCAAACAATTTTTTAATTGAATTGATGCTTTCCCGCGTTGAGTTTTTCACTTTGTAAGTAACATCACATAATCGTGATTATTCCAGTTATCATCGACATCACTTCGATACAAATCTGGTATTCCTCCACACTCTTGGAAGATATTGCCTGCGTATTGTTATATTTTTTATATATAGAAACTAATAGAATTTCTTTGTCTAGTTTTGGCCTCTTTTAAAGCTTCACATGAGAGAATAAAGCTAAAAATAAATATATGAAATACTATATAAATGACGATGATTAAAAATGGGTGTAAATTACAACAATCGATATCGATCCGAATTTCCATTTATGCTGTAGTAAAATATCCAGCGACAGAAATAGAATATCATTTTTCTACCGGCGATCTTCGCCTAATCGCTTAATCAATAATACATTTCCCAACATGTTGCCTCAAATGAAACGCTAATATAGTCAATATTATTGGAAACAAAAGGCGTGATACGTTGCCACAAAAATCAACAATTGAACAGGATGTTTTCAAAGCGGAGGCAACAACAAACAGTACGATATGAAAACCAGGTGATAGTTGGAGGCCTGTGTGCCCACACACACGAATACAAATACAATTGCCAATTAGTTTAATTTAAATTGGAGAAATATTAATTGTTGTATTTGTCAAATGAGGATGTTGGAACGCGTGCCATCCGCAAATTACAAAATAGAAATCGAATAACAAATACAATCAATAGTCAGTCGGTACAATGACTCTGAACTACAATAAGAAACACAGGAAAACAATAGCCGAAATAATATTGACAATCGAAAGAAAAACACAACAAGATATTGTCCTTTAACACCTACATTTTTGTTGTTGGTTGTTTTGTTGCACACTCGTGTCGTGGAAGAAAATGTAGCAAATGGCAATTGGCCATTTGCTGGGCTGTTTTTCATCGTGCTGCAAAAGGTGGTAAAGCTGCAACAATTGAAGAAGTTCAAAGTCACTTTGTTTCTCTGGCCCAGTAGTAACCAAGTGGTCAATCAAAGATCTTTTTGATTAATAAAAGAGATGAGAAAAAGGATACGAAGAATGAAGGAAAGAAATAAATAAATTAACTTTTTCTTTGACTCTTCTGCGCCATCGTCAGCGACAATGGGACTCCTAATGATATTGAGGTCGTGCCCACTAGACAAAATGTCAAATTAAACCCAGCAGATGCTCAGTGCCATATCAGTAGTCAACTTCTAGTTGCCTTGAATTATTGATAATGAAGGAAATATTGATTGGCGAAAATAATAGATTCAAGAGAAAAAGAAACATCATGAATATTTATGCGTTATTCAATTTTCTTTTCCTCCATAATAATTATTGTTATACACGGTATTATTATCTTACTGCTAAAAATATTTTAGCTAAAGGAAAAACGCAACAGCAGCACTCAAAGTCTTTTTGCCTCCTGCAGCACCCATTTGAAATAAAAACTGAGGAAAAAAAAGACTTCGAATGTGTGCAGTTTTTTGCACTTTTCTTTTTCTTTTCATCGTGTTCAACTCCCCTTTGGCACAAAGTTTGCTCTTCTTTGTTTATTTCTCTTCGTCTCTATTTAAAGAATTTTTCTGTGTTCTTTTAGAATAAAAAAATTTAAGAACATATTTTTAATAATAATAAATCTATAGACAGACTTGTGCAAGTATTGCAAAAAGGTAATATTCTGGTTGTTCAGACTTTGCTGGTTGATTTTTTATATGTTTTTGTTGTCTTTTATTTAACTTTTTTTATTCATGTTTATTTAGTTTCCTTCCTTCTTTTATTTTACGAGTCTATTTTTCCTTTTCCATTCTTTGATTATATTTTTTTCTTGAGATTTGATCGCAGTTCCTTCTTTTTGGTGCAAAAGTACGAATAATTTTAATGACTGCAACGGCATGACCGCATTTAAAAGAACAATTTCTTTTGATGCAGTCGGCAAATTTTATATGTGTCTTACAAATATTGTGCTGTTTTCTTTTCTAAAAAAGAATGTTACATTGCTTACACTTTCTAATAGAAAAACTCAAAAAAATCTTAGAAATGAATCCAACATTCGCTACGAAAAATTGTTTTCATTTCAAAACTCCTCTAAACTGCCGCCTTCTAGAAAAGGAGTGGAAAAATGTTGCACGTTTTCGAGAAAAGAAAACGCCTTGAGACACTCACTCTTATGGCATTAAAAAAATTGTTTCTGCATGATCAAAAACTACAATTTCAAAGCAGGGCCTACTTACGGCCAGTGACTGAATGATTCATATTGATTATACGTTTTTGTATGATCGTTAATGTGAATAGAAGATTCGATAGAAATAATGCCGACAAAACTCAAATTAGTCCAGGGTATAGAATTGGAAAAATTCAAAATCCCTTTTAACAGAAAATTCGAATATCCAAAAGTTTTCTATTATTATAAATATGTTTTTCGTCTATCAGATAATAGATACACAATTTTCCTCTGATTGAAAAGTTGCCAGATAGAAATATATACGAACTCTCAGAAGACTTGTCTGATTCACACAAAGTCGGACTATTTTCTTTCATTTAACAATCAGAACTATTTTCATTTGCCATACTGGACCGCCTGTGTGAAGTACACATAAACAAAAATTCCGAATGTTTTTGCATGATCATGAGCAGGATGTGTCTGTGGGAACCTTAAAGATGTACGCGTGTTATACTTCCTTTGCCAATATGGGAAACTCGATTGAAAAATATATTCTCTTAATACTCTGTTTAAGTTGGAAAGAAGTCTTAATGTCTAAGGATTTTTTTTTTTTTTGCTCGTAAACCTTAAGGCGAACTGCGGTGGTAGGGTAGCATTGAAGAACACTAAAACTCTTACAGAGAGTAGGGTGTTGTTGTATACAATATCAATTCCCCGTCATCAACATTATTCTTTAATATTTTTATACATATTTTTTTGCAGACTTTGAAAACTGATTGGGGGAAAAATCACAGGAATGGCGTTTGCAACACACAAGAAGCAGCAGTCGCATTCACAATATTTTCCCTGCGCTGGCAGATGCGAAAAAATGCGCTCAAAAACACACAAATAAAAGTTAGCCGGTGTTGGTGACTTCTATTATGTTGTTTTGCAAAAGTTCTTGTTATTTCTTCAATGGCAATAATAATAATTTCTGAAGTAGTCATTATAAAACTTTACAGAATCCTTAAGGACACTTTTATTTGGCAAATAAAATATTTGCACTTTTGCAATTGTTGTACATGCGCTCGCAACTTTGTTGCAAAATAGAAACTTGAAGATGTTTCAAGTAAAATAAATTCGTATGGAAATTGCCTGCTTGATGTGGCCAAGATTTGCCACTTTGTTTGTTTATGAGCCGGATCCTTTCAGAAGCCTTTCATGTGTGTTTTAAATTTAAAATGGGAGAAAAAAACAATTGAAAAGGGAACTCTTGAAATTGAATTTTGTTTTGAATATATTATTTTGTGCCTTTGGGCCATTCTGTCATCTCTTTCGCAAGGACATCTGTATGTGCTACTAAATAATTGTTCGGTTAAAAAAAAAAACTTACTTTTAAACGTACGTGTACTGTTTCTGTATTTTCTAAAGGATATGGAAGTAAAAAACGAATCGTTCGGTTCTTATGCGGAACACAAAATGGCCAAGTTTTTTTGAATATATCAGTCTTAGAAAAATCTATGATTAAAATGAACTCACAAAACTGGTGTAACATCCCTGGCAGGTTATTTTCTAATACCCTACTAAACATTTGATATTCTGGTTTTATCTTTTCGTATATCTTCTTAACAGAGTTTGGTTTTATAATAAAAATCAAACCTGTTTCTATGAAATAAAACAACTCGTATCAGACAACATTTTTTCCTTATTTTACACAGACTCCTTTTCATTCCTTTAACAGAAAAGAACAAAAAAAAGTTAAAAAGAGGAGGGAAAAAGATTTTGCCGCGCGCGCGTACTTTACAAATGAGTTTCAATTTGAATTTAAATGCAGCAGCAACAAAAAATATCTAAAAAAAAAGTTGTTCAATAAAACTACCCAAACTCATCCATCTTTCCATCCTTATTTAAAATGTTGTTGCATGATCGCTGACCTTTTAAACAACAAAAATTAATGAAAAATCTAATTTAAAAAAACTGTATAAGAACAGCATCCAAACTTGTTAATAATTCAGCTCAAATTGTTTTCTAAGCACCAAAATATTTGGATATAGAAATAAATTCAAATTAGATGGACTTTTGGCAGGATTTTCTTTTTAGTATAAACAAAACATCAGTGTGGGTTAAAAGGTTAAGAACGCTAAAAAGGGAAAAGATCTTGATAATGCGTTACATTGAAAATTATTGGCCATTATCTGCTGTTTCGGCTGGTTGTTGTTTCACTTCTTTTTCGAGAGAATTTAATAAATTAAAACTCTATGAAAAAAAAGGAAAAAAGAAATATTGTCTGATTGCAACGAGTTTTACATTGATTGTCAGTCGAGTAGATTTCAGTTCAAGAGATTCTGCATTTAAAAGTGATTTAAATTTATTTGAAACAAGTTTTTAATTATTGCGCGAAATTGAATTAGAAGTCTCTTTTGTATCAGAATGTGTTTCACTGATTTGAATAATTCTTTGAACTCGTCCTTTGGAAGGCTTTTGATGTTCTTGAAATGTTAAATGATGCACTTTGGAGATTAACACTTCCTGATCATGTTTTATCCGCAGTAATTTTGTTTTAACTCCTTTTAAGTCCTTCACAAGTGCAATTTTGAACAGGATTTGAATTGATAATTGTGGTTTTGGTACTCTTTTTTAACAAACGAATTCTCCAGTATTCAATTCGACATTCTTCTAAATCAAGAAGTAGATGTGGCGTCATATGCGTTCTTTCCCCTCGGTGTCCGTTGCAAAAGCTGTTTCCGTGAAAACAGAAGAGGCGCCAGTACAACATTTTATCTGTGACTAAGACTTATGGCTGTAGTTTTCTGTGGGATTTAGACTGTCTCAGGGATACACCAGTGGCTGGCCTAGAGAGCCTCATCAGAAGTTCTGGCTGGTTCTCAGGGAAGGGTGTGCAAGGATTTGATAGGATTGTGTAATTCTCTGGGCTTCGCAATGCGCCTTTAAGGAAGCCAGCCCTTTTAACCTCACCGCGGAGGCACAGCGATGCGCAGCATAATTTATCTGATAGAACGATCATATTATTTTACCGTTGAAAATAAAATTAAAATCTCTACTCAATTGCACGTAATTAATAATTTTATGTCCACTTAAAGTGACAAAAAATTTCATGGCCAAGTTATTTACTTGACATCTATTTTTTAACTGATGACGTTGAATTGTATGAAGTTCACGCGAAAGCACTGAGTTTTCACAAGACTTAAACTTGTTTGACTTTAAAATAAAACGTGTGACCTACTCTGGCTCCCGTATGCGCCGTTCAGGATCCGCGTGCGAGCAGATCCCATTTTACGTTAAGAAGTGTTTCTTCTTCGAAGATTTTGATCAGCACATATCGAAACTAATTTAAGGCCAATAAATTGTCTATGAATAAGTGGGTGGGGGTGCCGAAGCAAGTACCCATAATGGGCCGCAAGTCATTCACATAGACTTTAAATCTGCCGTGTTCTAAATTTTATTATCAATTGAAACATGAATTCAAGAATAAGATTTTTCACATCAATCGAATTGTAACAGAAAGAAATTTTCAAATCGAAAATTCGCTGCTCCCTACTTGTTTGTGTTGAATGCAGTTGATGGAATACTGAAAGATTGTGCGCGTATCTTGTCACTGCTTAGACATGTGAGCGTTTAAGAGAATTCAAGAAAACAACAATAACAACAAAAAAGATTTTGATCACGTCTGCGATCAATTTCTCGCAGCGTTTTACGTGCAAATCGATTTATGGGCATCTTCCACTTTTGGAACGTCTTGAATTTATTTTGATTAACTATTAAACAGGAAATAAACACGTAAAAGCATAAATAAAAAATGTGCAATCGAAATACGGTAGAATGTTAATCCCCTGCTTTGCGAACTTCATCTTCACGTGTCCCTTTTCCCGTTATTGCCACACATCGCATACACTTTAAACTTAAACTCATCATTTTTCTTCACAGTGGCGATGTGAACATCATCAAGATCATGCCAAAGCAGAAGGAAAAACGAAAGATCTCTACATACGAGTATTAATAAATGTATCCTTGGCGCCAAAATAAGCACATGACGAATTGCTGTTGCTCTTGTTCAACTCAAAGAAACTTGTGAACAACAACAATAACAACCGCACCGAACAAAATAAGTTGCAGTGGCTTTAATTTAATTCTTTGTATTCTGAGTTGTTGTAAGGATTCTGTTTAATGCAAATTTGATTTGCGCGATTTCGCATTTCACACATTTGCATTTTATAATGATTCCATTCTTGTTCACTCTCTTTCCATTTCGATCTCTGTCTTGTCGTTCTCCTGCACAAGTGTTGGTCTTTAACGCCGCTGGGTTCTTCTATTTTGTGTGATTTTCTGATATTATTTGCAATTTGTATGTGGCTTTATTTTTGCTCTTTGCAGTATTTATTGTTTTTGTTTTATGCAGTGCAATTGTTGTTGTAAAAATTCGTCTTTAAAATGTGTCTCAGGCATGGAAAACGGAAATTGTAAAATGTATTTCGTACAAAATGGCATAAAAGTTGAGTTTAAAATGTCACAGAGTTAATATGATTGAATTCCCTTTCACAAAAAATTGCTATTGTGAATAAGTTGGTGGTAAAAGCTGCTATTGTGAATTACGTGGCAGTGATAGTTTCTATTGTGAGTTATTTCTAAGAGTTTTATAAATAACTTGTGTAAAAGGAAATTGTTGTGAATTTATTTATTATCAAATAATGCCCGAGTAAATATTTGCTCTCCGTAATAATTTTTAAATTTGTGAAGTCGCCTCCTCAAACTTCGTTATTATCTTCTTAGAAAAATCATGTCGTATCGTAGACAACATCGGTGAAAATATAGTTCTGGCTGCATTTATTTTTAATTCTGTAGCATGGACCAGGGCGCTATTTTTTCGTTTGGGAAAATGACACGTTAGTGAAGGTATTGCGAATCATGTGGTGGCATAATATCTCCTCATTTGCATTTGACGAGCAACTTTTTTTTATACTGCGCCATTAACAGAATTTTTATATGTTTAATATATATATTAAACCAGTTGAAACTGTTATTCCGATATTTATTATATATCTGGCTGCCAGAGTTGCATTCTTCCTTGTTCGTGAGGTGATATTCCAAATTAAGGGCTTAAGCACACCGTGTGGCGAATTTAATTGCTGCTGGTGTCTGCTATAACCAGTTATCTTGGCTATGTGAGATGACTCCATGATTGCCCTTCTCATTCTTGTCCAAATTTATTAGGACGTATATCAAAAAAAAGAAAAAAGTTGAGGACTATGAACCATTTGCCCAAAGTGCTCTAACTGCTTCCGAGTTTTCAACCATCCGTATACCACCTCAAACACTTACAAAAGACCAGCATTTTACCTGTAGATCTGAGTGAAAAGGCAATATTGAGTCCATGATAACAAAAGGGCATCGTAACATTGAACTGATCGGCTTTCGGTTTGAACAAGTCCATTCGAAAAATGTATTGAAAAAGAGCGATAGTATTGATCTTTCCATCCCTGCTTCGTATGTCTTTGTCTCGTGCTACGAAGCCAAGGCAAATGAAATCGGAACATGACCGTGGTTGTGGGGATAGTGAAAAGTGTGTGATTGCTTGGATGTATGGGAATTTGTGTGACTGGGTGTTGTTTGTGTTGGTAAATGTATCTGTAGCAAAAGGTAGGAAATGATTTCTTGTTTATTTAATTTGTATCGGGTAGATTTCGTTTGTATTCTTTTTATTAAATTTTTTTCATATTTTTTCGCAGTCTTATGTTCGCAGGGACGTATGCTTTTTCGTCTTGCGTTTGGTTAATTTGCGCAGCTGCGTATTTCGAGACTTTTTGAGCGCTATTTTTCAATTTGATTTGATTTCTTATGCCTAAATTATGGGTTCATATAACAATTTCTTTTGGTATGTGCACTGTCGGTTTTTGTTCTTTCTGCTGTTGTTGTTGTTGCATGAACTTCAAGAATACGAGCCCAAAGTAGAAACGCGAAAAATATTGCGAAAGGTTATGGTGCGTCCGCAATGGTTAAGGGAGCTGAGCAAGTTTTTGCAGCACGTTCTTTATTGAATATTTTAGATAATTTTTTTTTGCATTTGCTTCGTTTCAAAGGAACACAAATTATTTATTAATTTTCTGTACAAATTTGAATATTTTCTAATGACTTGTTTAAAAGGCTTTTTTCTCTATTGCCCACAAGTTGTAGCCACTTTAGTTTTCTTCAACAGCACTTTTTAAATATTCAAACACAAACTCGAAAAGAAACACAAAACAAACAAAAAATAATGGTGGACTTAAAGTAAAGTGTGAAGAAATTTTCCTATGCTGGTTGTTTTATTGCCTCAACAGCACCATCATTATTAATGTCACACATCTTGTTGTTGCGTTGGCTTAACACGTCCTAAACACTAACTGCGTTGTAAGGGAACGTATAGAGAGTTGCATAAACTCCTACCTCTCGTTTTAAAAGCGTCTGTGGTTCCCAAATATGTTTTTATGCAGGTTTCGCAATTAAAGCCAGCAGCTCTTTCCCGTGGCCGTCACAGTATTAAGAAGTTTCCTTAATCTGTGTAAAATTTAAAATTTATTTCTTAATAAGATTTAATTATATCTCAAGTCATTAGGCTCTATTGTAGCGTTTAAATGAATTACACACAAGACTTACAAAATAATCCCCTCCCTGCTGCCATAATTCTTCCAAGAAATCAAAAATTGTCACTTTAATTATTAATAGAAATAAAAAGAAATCTCATGCAATTAAGAGTGTGATTGTTGTTCTTGAAAAAGAGGCGTAACCAACAACTGTTACATATTAAATTCGTTTGCGGACTGCTGCTGAAAATTGTATTTTAAATTAACTGAACCAATAATTTGTAATATTTTGCTTAATGAGAACAAACATCTGAGGAATAACTGCCGGCCACCACATCTTCCCCACTGGCGGAACGAACTTGTGAAGTACTCGTAAGCCGCCTTAAATCTTATTTACTCGCGGTGTAGTAAATGGTTTAAGATCGTAACCGAATGCAGGGACTTAATGAGGTCTTTAGGAAATTTTTTTAGTTACAAACATGTGATCTACATGTGCAAAATTTTGTTATTGTATGCGGTGTAGAAGTGAATGAGTAATTGAGCAGTTTTTTTTTCTAACATCCATGAGCCCTGAAAATGTGTGTCCAAAAATGTTGATATTTTTATTTGGCATTAATTTGTACATTTTTATTATTCTGTCAATTTGTTTTCTATTTTGTTATTCTTGATTTATTTTATGTGTTTATTATGATGTGTTTTTTGTAGCAAAACCATTTGCTCCCAATTCGTTCTTTGCTTTTTATATACTCTTCACTATTCCTTAATAGAGGTTTCAGCGCACAATGTAACGGGTAAAAATGGGCATAAATATTTTAAGTTATATGATAGATTTAGTAACATCAATTAGGATTGATAGAAAGTCTTAATAAACATAGGAAATTGCAAGGAAAAGTTACAATTAATTTAAGTCTTAAACTTACTCAGCAAAGAGTAACAGCTGTTTCGAAAGCCGGCACACTTTTATCATCAGTACTTCCATTAGATGATTAGTTGAATCTGATGATATTTTTTGTTTATACAGATTTTACTATGAAAAAGAAATCGAAAATTTTATCCAAACGATGGCAATACTCTTTAAATCCCCGTCTATTATTTTACATATTTACACAAGCCAAACTTTTTTTTTGCTGTAAATGAATTTATTTCAATTTATTTTTACGTGAAAAGCTTTCATGCATTCATATATCTTTCAAGACGGTCGATTGGCGCAACACCGGACACAACTTCTTTAAGTTGACGTAACGTAAATGTATATATGCGATGTTATATACTTGTACGTACAAGTATTTCTTAGAGAGATCTATACACGATCAAAATGCTTGACAAGCGCTTTGACACACTTTGCAAACATATGCCCAGAAAAAGTTTCTCATTGGTTACGTGTTTTGAGCAAATGTTTGCCCAAATGTGGCCGCAGCTTTAGTATGAGTATAAAATCGTGTGCCACTGGCGACGCTTAATGCCCCGTTTGCTTCATGTAGTCTCTTTGCTAAGATGATACTGGTACTTTTGGACTCATTGCCAAGGGTGAAGACTGGACAATCGGTAGGATAACTGCACTACTCCAGCTTAACCCAAAGCAAACTAAGTATCAGGTTCAAGTGGGTCTATTCGGAAGTGTAGTGACTTAAACGTTTTCCCCAGAAAGCATTGGAAACCCTCGTTCATTATCTCTGTCTATAAAAGGCGCCAATTAAGCGCGTATTAAAATAAACTCAACCGCGACCAAAAACTTTGTGGCACGATTGCGCCAATTTTGACATGTTTATTTCTTTTTTTTTATAATAATTGTAGGAATTCAGTTAGAAAAACAATTTTTTTATTTTCGCAACAACTTTTTTGAATATTTTGCGTGTGACCCCATTTTATTATCAATTCTACTGGTGGAGGCTGTTGGAAAATACTGTTGAATAAACTATTTTGTGTAGGGATTGATTTCGTAAATGCTCTACTGCAATTAAAAATTCAAAATTCGGCAGATAGAGGAGAGAAGAAGATGGAAAGAAATGCGTACAAATTTATCATACGGAATTAACTGCTTTTGAAAACGGTTTTTTTCTCTTAATCCAATAATTTAATGATTTCGTTTGTTCAAATTTAAAATTTGTATTTGGGGCATGATGAGTCACGTTGTGTTTATTTTGTTTATTTTGCTTTGCGTGCTGGAATAGAAGTATTTTTAGACAATTAATTTATTAATTTTAAAGTACGGGACTTCATAGATTAACTTTTATTTCTCTTGATACACGAGCACAGTGACCAACGATCATTTTTGTAGTACACAATACACTATTATTTTTACATCATTCTACGATCATTTAAAGAATAAATTACCAATTTCAGGTGAGACCCTGCGAAAGAAGAAGTAACTGGGTTGTGGTACCATTTTCTTATAGAACCTATTTTGGCCAATTTCACACACCAAAATTGCTTAAATAAATTATATACCATTCGAAAGGTCTCAGCTTATTCTTTCAAACTCTGTTAAACAACAGAAAATTTTATGGTGTTGACTGGAGTTATTAAGCTTCTGAAAGTATAAAACAATTTTTATTCGTAACTCAGGGCTTTTGAGCTGCTTCGAACGTTTCTGTACATAATTTTTTCATGAAAAAGTTCAGCGTATGTATGAGTCAACTAGAAATAATTTCAAAGAAATAAATTTTTCATCTGCCATTTGTGCAACCCTTCTTCGTTATATATTTTAGTTACACAAACAAAACTTGACCTCTCCCACTCGCAAACTGTGAACCAACCAACTCCTAAAAGTAAATAAATGTCCTGCTGAAACCCCCTCTACTTTTGAAAGACATGCGGTGTCTTTTTATTTTATTTTAATATTTTTTTACTACAGAAACGCAGTCACTGTCAGTCAGACGAACTGTTTGTAAAATATGCTGAACAATTTGAACGAATTTATTTTGAAACATGAACTTCGTTTCAAGTTTTGCACTTTTATTTTGTTGGTTTTCTTTTTGTCAATGTGGATTTTATTTGAATTTTCAATTTATTTTTTGTTATGGCTTCATGTGTCCCTCATGTGGTGACTTAAAAATAAACTATTTTCAACTTTTGACTCGTTTAGTTTTGTTGTAAAATTTTCCGCTTCAAGAGTTGCAAACACATGGCAACAAATAACAAGAACAACTTAATATTAACGTGTGCATAATTCCGAAACGTTGGAGGTGGTCGGTCGGTCGCTCAATTGCTGATTGTGCCATTATGAAATTATGGCGCGTACTATTCCTTTTTTACAACAACACAATATCCTTTGTTATCCTTTTTTTCTCACTTCTAACTTTCCATATGTGTACAGAATGCTCGCTGGAGTACGAGTTATTGTTGTTTGCATTTTATTGTAATTATTTATAAAAACGTCTACTACTGATTTGAAATGTGTAACATGTTTGTTGGAATAATTATACAAACGAATATCGAGTGGTAAATACAAATTTCAAGCCTCCTACTAGGCCGTAACAAAGGAAATATAAATAAAATGCCCTGCATGCAAACCGCTTCGTATTGGAAAACAGGCGATAGAAAATTGAAGGAAAACTGCAATTCTCGTCTAACCGTTTCAAATAAACTGATTTTACTGTCTGCGGAAAGCGGTTTCATTTTCTTTGAAGACTTGGCTCTGCTATTAATTTCAATTATAAAACCCTTCGCATTTCAAATGCAAAATTGCAATTTCTATTAGCCCCTGTGTTCTTTAAAGATTGTTTAGGGCAACTTGTTTTGAAGTGTTTCCATGTTTTTTGTGTGTTTTCCAGCAAATCTCTTGATTCGTCACGGATTTCTTGTTATGGAACCTTTTTTTTTCATGGCAAACTAAAGATGTAAAACTAATTTGCTTAAGCCAAATTATTTTAAATTATCAGAAAAAAAAAATACAACGTTAACTCGTATCTCTTTTATAAAATTGGGGAGCTCTTATTACGTATGATTAGTAGCCAATTGTTAATATATCATTGTGCTTATTTAGATTTAAACTTAAAGAGGTTCTATTATTCAGAAAGAGTTATACATCATCACAATTTCAAGGATATATTTCGGATTCAAAAAAACTTTCATACTCTTCGTTACTCATACCACAGTACTGGAGAAGACAACTCGTATCAGCCTTTTAATATTTGTGGGTAATCCAAAAAAATAAAAAAATAAAAACTACAGATATGAAACTGTAAAAGCGACATTTGTTTCCATTTCTAATTAGTTGTGACATCTTTAATTCTATTCCTCTTACAGTTTTAGAGTTCATTCAACTCTTGTTACCAACCCCCCAGGATCCACTCAACAAAAACGAACTTTTCTTCTAAAATAAAAGACGACATTTGCTTAATCACATTAAAGTGATATTCTTTATAAAAATAAAATAAAAAAGCAAAAACAATAAACAAGATGTTTAAAAATTGTACCACAACAAGGAACTCCCAAATTTCAAAACACCTTCAAGAGTGTCAGTCAGATGATCATGAGCCTGAAACACACACACGACTGATAAAAACTGAATGAAATAATTCAAATAAGAATTGTTTTTTATTTTGTTTTTAATTTTAGCAGGGTACAAAACAAATAAGTTTTGTGATATTCAATTTTCCTATCGTTGTTGTTGCTGTTGTTGTTTGCGTATATATCCTGTGCAGTCATAATGATGGCACGAGCCCTTGCCCCGTTCCTTGTAAGTGCGTGTGTGTGTGTGTGTATAATTTCTTTTTAGTTAACGTCCTTAAAAGTGGCTTATTGACGTCGTGGTGCCAGCTAAAATAGTCACTCTTTGTTGCTCGTGGAATTTCTTGCACCTTCGCTGAAGCATTTCATCATGTCCACAAGATTAAAACTTCACAGTGTTCTTCATTCTCTCCGTACATTCAGTGTGGTGGTGGTGGTGTGGCTTCAAATTTATTCCATTCATTTGTTTTTGTGTGTCCCATATGTTGTTTGTATTTGTATTCGGGTTTTTGTGATCCTTTTGCTTTTGTTGTATTTCTGCGTTGTTTTTCTGTTGCATAACACACGAGCTATCAACGTCTTTATCATTTAGATTGTTGGCGTTTTTACGCCCGCTGTTTTCTTTTTCATTCTCTCTTCATTCTTCTATGGGAAATTGTTCGCTCTTATCAGTGTGTTTATTTTGGTGTGAAAAATGTTTTAGTTTTCTAATGCTCTTTATTTTCAATACAACGACCTAATAAACAATCATATTATGATTGTCGAAATAGTGATAATTTAGTTTCGGATCTACTAAACTTGACCCTTTCAAAACCATGTGAATTACAGATCGCAGGATTAAAAAAACAAATAAATAAAATTTTGTTTTTTATCGGTCTCTGATTGAAAATTCTCATTTAGTTTGGGAGAAGGATAAAATTGAACGTAATAGAAAGAAAAACGTATTGAAATACCTACAATTCCCAAAGAAATTTTTCAAAATACCAAATTTTCGATTTCATTATATTTCCATTATTTTAGGCCTGCTACAGATATTTTTGGGAATGGTTTTAAAACCGAAATTTCATGTCCATCGATTTTGATATATCTCCAGCATTTTATAGATATTCTCAATCACAAAAAATTTCAATATCTTTATGGTTAACGTGGTTTGGAAATAGTTAATTTCGATCCAGAAATCTTTGGAGAAATGAGGCGTTTGTCTTAATATTGGAAACAGCCGGTCAGTTTGCTTCAATAAAGAAAATTTTCAAAAACTTTTTCTTTTTTAAAAAGCTTTACAGTTATTAAATAACTACTTTTAAATGACTGGCCCATTTGCAAACAATAATTAATGAATGTGTTTTAAAAATAAAACTGAAAATTTTTATTATTTTGGATATCAATTGCATATAATTTCTATCATTAATATTTTTCTTGTGTCTCTGCTAGCAGATTAGACTTGAGTTCTTATGATTGAAATTTCCGAATTCGGACTTGACCCTTAAGAATTAAGTCATATTATCGTTGGCGGAACTAAAAGCTTATGGAGTTTGTTTTTAGTTCGTAAAAGTTCCTTCTCTTGTAAATAAGTAGCATTTATTTTTTTTTAATATTTTGAGTGTGTGGACATATTTGGGGGTTGATTTGCTTTTATATGGAAGTTTCGAACAAAAACAATAAGAAAATGTAACGTTTGTCTATTCCGTAGAGGGTGCCGAAGAAAACCCAACCAACTTTTTAGGTTCAATGCACCCTAAGTAAAACTACATATATATATTCACACACACACACACATGTGTGTGTGTGTTGTGTGAAAATGGACTAGAAGGAAGTCTTAGAATATTGAGCTAAACACCGTGTACATGCAGCGTAGCGCTTCGATGATTTTCCTCAATTATGCAACGCAAGTAAGTCACTGTCTGTGTGTGTGTGTGTGTGTGTGTCTGTGTGTGTTTGTGAAAGTTGTTTGGCAAATAGCACGCGTTTCTTGAACGGATGGATGGATGGCTGGCTGGTTAGTGAATAGATCAACTCGACATTTAGAGAACAAGTGTTTTTCCTTCAAATATTTTGGTTTTTGGCGGGGTTAATTTGAATTTTATTTAATTTTTTTGTCTTTTCTTTTCTTTCTTGCGCTGTGAGCAACATAATGAGTTCCGTGTCACAGGTGTATGGCGCAATATGTCGGGTTGAATGCAGTACGAAATTGTCTGACCTTTTTAACTTAAAGCAAACGCATTGTTTTTGTTGTAAACTTTTATTATGTTAATAATGCGCGTAATTATACGAGTGCATACTTGAGACTTTAATGCGACTGCAAGTATGTTTTTCTTTTCTATTTGTTTATTAAATGACACAATTTTCAGTTATGAAATTCCTTCGCATGTGAAGGTGGTGGTTTGGTTCAGTTCTTTTGTTGGTTGGTTCATGCTCGTTTTCTGTTTTGTGGTGGAATAGTGGTTGTGTCCACTGTTTTGAATGTTTCCATTTGTAGTCCACTAGAGCATGTCTTGGGCTCTTTTTTCTTTGTGTGTTATCGTACATCACGAGCTTCGACATGAATGGATCGGCATTTGAATACAAGTTAAGTGGCATTTGCTGAAAGTTTAAAGTTAATTTGAACTGTTTGATTAAATTTTATGTGGGTTGTACTACTTCGAAAGCACCATATGGCGGGGTTTGATAAGCAGGAGTATGTTTTTAGCGTATTTTAGTTTATGTCGCATTACAAAAAAACTTCTGTTGCGAAATAAGACTATATAAAAATGGAGACATCATATGGATTAAAAAAACAGTGAATGTGCCCGCTTCCTAAAATTCCTAGTTCTCTTCGGTTGTTATTTTTTTCAGTAGCATTTCGGAAACGACTTGATGGTTATCTGTTCGTTTGCCCATCGTCCTTTAATGAAAAGGATTTAAGCAGCATGCGTATCTTCACGATCTTTTAGCTTTAGTTGTTTTAAAGCTAAAATAAATTGAAACAGTTAATGGTTTTTCTGGCAACTGTTGCCATTCAAAACCAAACTCATCAGCATTGAAAAATATGAGAGATGATTTAATAATTATCATACTCTTAAACCTTCCCGTGTGTCTGCTGATGATATTCATTGTTTTTATAATTCATTTGTTTGTGTATTCATGGCAGGACTTTAAACTTTTTTAATTTCGATATTTTATTGGCGATTAGTTGTTTTACACGCGTTAACATGTTTGCAGTTGTAAATCTCAAACCACTATCGTACGTGATATTTTACATATTTGGAAAGAAAAAAGGGCTCTTAATTCTTAAGCATTCACGAATTTATGAAATTCATTCATAACTTTGACGCACGAAAAAAGACGCAAAAACAACAACTTGCAACAGAATATGAAAACAATAGACCCACACTTTCTTTGAAACTTTCAAGTACGTAAAACGCAAATTGACACACAATTCATGCAAGCCAATATTCCTGTTGTATTTTGCGTACTGATCGTGTAATAAAGCAGAAAAGGGAAATAGGCTTGAATAATTTTGCTGGTAAATTTCTTCAAGGGGAAAAGCAAATTTAGTACACGGATTGCAGTTGTTGATTTGAAGTGAGTTCTTTTAAGGAGCGGTTGATATTACGTGACACTATCACTGCGATATTTTCATAATGTAACCGAAACATGTACCGTCCAACACACACGATCATGTGAATAGCATGCATTTTTTTCTGGAAAAAAGTTTTAAAATTCAAACTGGCCATGGATTTGCTGCTGTATTTGTGCTCATCACTTTTTTGTGTTAACACAGGAAAGAAAATGTATCAACACAAAGTTGTGGTTTTTGTATGATCGATTATTTTTGTCTGTTCGTTTGCCGATCGTTTTAATTCAATGGTGGTGGTCTCTTGTTTCTTATTACTAAAGGATTTTAACAGCTCTAGCGTTATTTAGCTTAAAATGCAAATAAAGCAGATTCAAATTGTTGAGTATTAAGTTTCGGATTTCGAAATTTTAAAACAATTTTAGCCCACATAATATTTAAACTGACAGTGCCAAAATCGATCACATGTTTACATACTGATTGCGAAATCGAACCCCCTGCCCTTAAATATTTAATAAAACATTATTTGCAATATTTTTTACTAATTAATATATTTTTGAACATGTTCTAACTTTCTTCTACAACTAATCGTTCGAAGGACACAATTCGATTTGAACGGAATTAAGTTTTAGAAGGTCGCTGTACCGTCCCGACTTTGAGTTGAAGTGCGTGCGGGGACCTGACATTTTCTTTCGTGCTGTTTGTTTTGTTATTGAAAGAAAAATTTCTAAAAGATTTCTGCAAAAATATGGATCGATAAGGAAGCATTTGAGAACTCCAGTAGTAAAATACTCAACTCCATTACATTTTAATCGACACTTAAAGGGTCCTTCAAAGTTGTATGCTTTCGTCACTTTCGTGTTTGTGTGTGTGTGGCCACCTTACTGACATTCACATATTTCTTATTATTTTAATTTTTAAAGTGCACCGAATTCAATATAATTGTGAACAAAATTATAGTCAGGCATGTCACAGTCTGATCGTAATGGATTTATTTCCGCTGCGATCATATTCATTTTACATTCCATCGTAGTGCTTTTTCATTAACACAATTCTTATGGTCAAATGTGTGGCTTGGCTTTGCTCTCTGCTGCAAACGAAATTAGCTGAAGAAGTGCAGTCGGACTTCTGTGACATGGAGGAATATTCAAATTTAAATAAAAGTATGATACTCATCAAGGAAAAAAGTTAATATTGTAAAGCGAATAAATAATAAGACAAGGTGCTCTAATTTGTGTTTCTAAATTTCATATAAAAAAACTTAATTTGACTCGTGCTGTAAACATAAATTTACAACAAACAGTTGTTGGTTTTTTTTGTCAAAAATAATAATAAAATAAAAAAAGAGGACAAAAGCGTTTAGTTTATTTCCTGGTGGCCCAACGAAATGCTTGAGTGATCAGTTAATAGAGGGTTGCAATGAAACCAAAACTCCAAGTCGCTGTATTTCATTGTTGGCTATTAGTAACTCCTTAGGCAAGTCAAAGTCTTATTTACTCTCTGACTGATACGCGGAGAGACAAGTTGAAATGAAAAACCTTCTGTTCCTTGAAATGATTGTGCATTCCAATTGTCAGGTGCACGAGCAAAATGTTTACAATTAACCGTTTGTTCGTGTGTTATTATCAGTTAATAAAAAGTTATTAATTGTTAGATAAAAGCCAACAGCAGGAATTTATTTAAACTTTTGGTCGTAACGCTTTCGCTTTTTTTTCAAAAACTCGATTGGCGTCAAGTGTGAAATATTTTATATGCCAACTCCGTTTTTTAGAAACAACAATTCAATCGGGGCATGAAACTGTAATTTGAATGAGCGATTTCCATCATTTACCAAAATCTTAGTGCGTGTGATTGCAGCTTGAGTTGACGCTGTAGGAGATCTTCCGCTCGGAATTGTTTAGCATAAATTTACTTTCTTTTCAAACGCATCCTTGCAATTGTTTGTCTTTGGTTTCCTTTAAAGCGGATAATTCGGAAGCACGTGTCCTAAAACATACTTCTTATTTTATTTTATATTTTGTTGTTGTTGTTTTCAAATACGTTGACAAAATTGTCGGTTACCCTATTTTCTATTGATGAAGTATTCGATATATTTCCTTTTATCTCTTCTTATTCAAATGCTATTATTAACACTTTCTATTGATTGAGGAGAATATATTTTCCTTGCAACCAGATCCTTAATCCCAATCGCTTATATTGTCATGGTAATTTCGTTGTAGAATATGTTGCAGATTTTGTAAGCAACAAGGAAAAGGGAAATTTTTTCCGAGTGTTTGAAAATTGTTGGTTTGTTTAAAAAATTCTTGACTGAGTAGTCTAGTTAAAAGAAGATCAATTGATTTTACAAAGACAGCAACAAGAAGAAAACCAAGATATTTTCACAACATTTACGCACCAACATGACGTTTTATTTCAAAATTTATGTTGTTTTATGGGCAAACTCGCTGATATCTATTTCCATTCAATGCATTTTACTACTTTATTCCAAATTTTTGTTATTTACAAATCTGTAGTAAATTAAATTATAAAAATTAATATCAAAATTTTACTTATAAAATTAATTCCTACCACAAGACTGTTTGGGTGTTGTAGGCCTAATTAGGCCGCTTCAAATGTTCACAAAGATTGAAGTCCTGCTATAAATTGTAGCGCTTTTAATGGCCAAAGCGGAAGATTATGCGCTCAGGAAGGTATTCTTTTAAAATATCAAAAGGGTCTAATATTGCATGTGCGGTTACGCCGTCTTGTTGGATGCTCATATTCATATTCATTCACTTCCCGCAATAGGAAGTTGTTTTCCATAGTCCTGATATGATACTAATCCCGCTTAATCCCCGCACCACATATTGGAGTTAAATTGAAACGCGGTTACTCTTCTGATCATTGCTGCTGGTTTATAAGTACAAACATTTGATTTGAGTAGGCATCACAGGAAATAATAGTCGGCTGCCAAATAACACGACTTAAGAAGTCAATTCGCCGGCCCATTTCTCGAAATCAGTTTATTCTACAGGATGGCGGTGCATGCCAGATTTCATCGGGATCAATGTCACTTAACAAAATAAGATCGTGATGTTATAACGATCTCCATTCAACTCTCAGGGCTTATTTTAGCAATGGAGTCTGGAGTTAATTTTTTCATATGCGGAAATTTTGTTTGTTAAAAACTTTTCAATTTAAAAATACTACTCATATCCAGTCAATTTGGAATTGAATACCGATTTTCAGAGTAAATCTGGATGATTTGGTAGTCTTGCTGCGGAATAGGTCGTACTGGTCATAAAATAGATAAAGTGAGCGCAGGTCGTTTGGTAGGTGGGCCTTCGATAAGTTCTATGGAACTCGTACATGGCGGGAGTATATTTGAAATTAATTTAAACAATCTTCTCTTTCATTTCTAGGATTTGCAGCGTCTTTTCTCTTTTTATTTTGTTTTACAAAAAAAGGATATTTATTAAAACAAGTATTGAATAATAAATTTTTCGTAAGAATTGTTTAGACACATATTTAATTTAAATCTGCACATGTTTTTCGAAATGTTAATAAATTTTTCTTTCTTTTCAGATGCCAAAATAACTTCAACAAAAGACCATCATGTGGATGAAAAATTAGGCGACGAAGAGTGAGTACCACTTTGACCACAATCTATGAAAATTTAAGGCGCCTTTAAGCAAAAAAATAAAAAATAAAAGAATTAGAACATTTCAGTACTTATAGATTTCATGATCACGATGCCTCTTCAATTCCTCTCTGTTCGTATAAGAGGACACAAGTGGCAGAATAATAATGACTTTTATCTTTCCAAGAGTTTTCTGTGGATACTTTTCTTATTAACTGGTCGGAACTTATTGAAGTTGCAATCACATAAAGGAAGTCTTTGTCGAAAAAATAAAACTGCAAACAATTGATGTGCGCCTTAATGTTTCGTTTTGTGTGGAAACAAAAACAAATTCCTATCGATTTCATATTATCTTCGGCCAAAATAGTACCTGTTAAAAATCTCTTTTTATTGCCTGGAGATGTTGAGGAATTTTTCTTAAAATCGAAATTGAAAAATTGCAATTGTTTGCTTTTGAAGAATTTGATATTTTTTAAATGCTCTGCCCATAAATTGGAAATCTGTTATGGACCGTAATTTTTCAATTGTATGTTGTCTGGGCTGCTTGTTCATTGTTCTGGCCTTAATGGATTTTAGCCAAGTATTTATTAATGATTTGCTATTGTTTGTGGGACCTGTAGTTGTTGTTGGCTCTGCTGCTTGGAGACCGGGTAGTCTTATCAACCGTTATCTGTTTCAGGTTGTATGAAATTATTTTTATGTTTCCAGAATTTTGCACACGAGTGTCAAAAGGTTAATCCGTTTGATGGCTGTTGCCTGCGTTTTGTATTTTGTTCGATGCGGCCTTTCTTCGTCTTCTTCAGTATTTTGATTGGTATTTACAATTTTTACGAGTGGGTGTTGCTGGTATTTTGTCCATCATCTGACATGAAATGTGAGATGAAAAATAATAAAACAAGTGTTGGGACCACCACCACAAGGCATTATTATCGAGCATGTGGACATTTAAGTTTTAATGACGTGCTACCATGAATTGATGGTAAATTAACGTCTTTTAAAAGGACTGCCTCCAAAGAACCACCTTCACTTCTGAATTTGGATCGGTGTTGCAAAAACATTTTACGGTTTCTTAAATACGCTCTTTTCTAATTGTGTGGTCTGTCTGTGTGAGATTTTAGTTGCGTCATTCTTACAAAATTGGGCTGAATTTAATTCGAATATACACGGAAGAGTTAAGTGTCATTTTGGTGTCATCTGCAAAGAAATTTCAAACAAATTTAAATTATTTAATTTGAAAAGAAAACAACATATTTTTTACTCTTTAGTTAGCTGAAAACAAATAATACGTTTTACTGAATTTGTATTCGCTTTTAATAAATATATTTTAGAATGATTCTAAACCGTATTTGAAACTGAAAATAGAGTTTCATTTTGGCCGAAAGAGTTATAGAAGAGTGTTATAGAAATGCACAGACAAGAGAATAAGAATTATTTGCCTCAAGGACAAATAAAAGTTTGAAATCTTGTGTTTTGAATTACACTTGCATTTTAATTTGTATATTCTGCTGGCAAATATCAGGTGTATGAGGACAATAATTCATGGTTTTTAATACATAAAACAAAGTAAATTGTTTATGTTTTAAATTGGCAAAACAAAAGTCGGTTAATGACTTTTCAAAACAGCAGTTGATGTGCGGCAAGAACACAGAAAATGTAAATGAAATCCAAAGAAACAGGTCGCACTAGGATTGGCGCCATCTCCCACAAAGTTAAACCAGCGTAAAGTCTACCTTTTCCACTGCATTAATTCTTCTCAAAACACTTTTAGCCAAAATACTGAAAATCTATTCCCACACAGACAGCATGACAATATTCTCTATTTGTTTTTTGTTTTCTTGTTGTTCTATTTTGCTAATCCTGGCGCTTGCAGGCACAGTTTCTAGGCAAAAAATCAAATTAAAATGTATTTGCAAAATTACACATATTTTTGGTGTTGCGTACGGCGCAGAAAATCGAAATTGTCAAGCAGTGATTTGTAAGGAAACAACGTGTGCAAGCACGCATGCTCATTGCGAATCCAAGAATGAGCGTTTTTAGTTCCATTTCGTATCTCTCGTCATTCACACCAACCTGCTGGTTGCTGCTTGGCAATCGTGCACTTTGCACTATCTAAAGTTAGACCATCTTAACCCCTACTTCTTACTTACTTTCTTACTCAAAAAGGCAATTGGCACAAGTGTTAGTGGTGGTTGAGTGTTTAGTGGAACAGGTTGCTGCTGTTCACTGACTTAATTGTCTGCCATACAAATTTTCTAACTTCAGTTTTCTTCTGTTTCAGGAATTCCTTTGTTGTGCTCAAATTTGTTTATCAATTGTTTTGTGTTCACCTGGCAGTCATAAACTTCTCTAATTATTTTGACATTGACTTCAAACTGGTTACACCGAACGTCATGGTCGTTATTGTTTTAACGCTCAGCTGGGATTGTTGTTATACCTTCAAAATCGTTGTTGGCTTATCCTTTTAACAAAATCAACAGTTGCGTATACGTTAGGAATTTGTGTTGAATGTTTTGACACCTTTTCGTTCCTTTTTCTGCGCAAGGCCGCTTATCCATCAAAGTGTGAATATATTTGGGCACCATTTAATGTCTTCCAAATTCTTCATTGAAGTCGTTTAATCATTTGATGTTACTTGCAACCCGGGAAGTGTTATTTAGTGCTAATTTACATGAACCTTCTGCTATTTTATTATGGTAAATTCCTTTTCTTTTGTGTCCAGATTGAATAGATTTTAATTTATATTTTGATGAAATTCGGAGAATTTATTTTCCCGTAGCAGTTGGCTGAAAATCGATTTTATTTTTGTGTCAATTGTGACACAGTCATCCATATGGCACCGCAACTCTTCTTATTTGTAAATCATGGCGTTCACCCTTTTACAAATATTTTCTTAATGTCATTAGGAAGTAAATTTTGTCCTGGGAAGCTTAAAAAATTAAAACATTTATGCCCTTTATTGCCAAAATACCAACTAATAAACTTTAGCCAGAAATCTATCCATTTATGATGCAAAACAAATTGTTGGCTTGATAGTGATTTTCCATTGAATATTTTAAACGACGAGTTTTTTAAGTGCCCACCATATCTGATATCTGATAAATATAAAACGAAAATGGTCTTGTGAACGAGTATTACGAAGTGAGAGTAGATTTGTTTCTTCCTGCTCCGATATTATCAATCCAAAGTAGTTGAAAGAAAAAAATTATCTGAGATATAATTATGAAATTAATAGAATTAATAAAAAAAATAATTCTATTAATAAACAAAACTTTCTTAAACTGGGGGCAAATTACGGCATTCGATACGATTCGAAATTTTAAAATATTTCCATATAAACTCTATTGAAATATTTCGTAATTTCGTTCGATAACGAGTGCTGTAATTTGCCCCCAGATTTGAAAATGTATCAATTAATAACAAATTGTACAAAATTCAATTAAGATTGATTGACGATAAGTCGCAACGTGTTTTTTATTCAAAAAAACATCCAAAAGTAGAAGGGAAATTCTTATTCAACTTATACAGCAGAGCACCTGTTTTTGAAAGCCGCTACACTTATATTAACAAATTTAACTAAATCAATTTTAAATGCATTATTACGAAAAATAAGTAAGGAAAAGAAAATATATGAATCGATAAAAATAACTGAATTAATAACCAAATTAATGAAAATTACATGAAGCAAAAATATTTTTAATTGATTAAAAATATTAATTGAATTAATAAGAACAGGAATTAAAACAATAAAACACTATAAGGCCTTAAATTGTTTGTTCTCTTTTCGGTACAAATCACCATATTTTATTGAAAGTAAAAATTAAGTGGATCTCCTTTTGAGAAATTTTCCTAAAAATATGTGATTGTTGCTCTTTAGTTTAATTCATCATTTTCACACGGTTTATAAAATTTCCAAAATAGTTCAACAGGTATTTTGGGCGAATTTTATCGCGGCTCTTTGGAAGCACACTATTAAACGTTATGATGCTTTTGTTGTTTTTTTTATGGCCAAAAGATAATAAAGCAAATTACCCGAAAGAAGAAAATAATAAACTGCGGCTCACTTTCGTTATTGTTCTTTTTTTTGTTTTTGTTTTTCCTATATTTCTGGCTGACCTAAAAAAATATTCTCATAAGGCACTCACTTTGCAGTCCTTCTAGGAAACAAAAAGTAATTAGTTGTTGCAAGTGGCAAAACAGCAAAACAAAAACAATGTCTTTGATACTATTTTCTTGCGTTGCCTGTTTTTGTTGACAGTTATTTGTGTAGTGGCCGTATTAAACGAACGACGGAACGACCACACAAACGTTTAGCATCATCCATTGATTGGGACTAGACCATGGAGGATTTGTGGTAAAAATGACGACGTCGAAGTCTGCCATTGCAACTAATTCATTTTCATTATCGGCGCTTCACTTGATATTCGAAATGATGAATATTGAACATGACTTTGTGTTTTATTTTTATTATTTTTAAGGCCAACTGCATTCGCAATGAGTTTGTGCCACCGCCAGTGATTGCGGATCCATTAAAAAAAAATTTAATTTTGAGTTTCTAAGAGTTTGTTTCTTCCATCGCAATTGTTCATTTGGATTATGTAGGAAAAACAAATCAACCTTAAAGATTCATTGTAAACCTTTACAAAAAAAAATTTGTTATAGAAAACATCACTTGAAGTCAAACAATCAAACGAGTCACATGTGTGGCAAATACGCAACCACCAAATCGATTTTCCATTAAAGAGAAGGGCCGAAGCCAATTCGAGCATTAGCTGCGTCAATATGACTTTGACCGAGAGTGAAACCGCAATGGCATAGAAGGTCTCGTCTAAACAAATGATTTTTATTCGTGTTAACTGAGCGTTCAGCTCAGGAAATATTCAAGGCGAACGATTGAGATTTCAACAAGTGCCACAATATGACGCGCCTTTGCCCAAAACAACGTAACTGCTGTTATTTGAGATTCAGCACAAATACAATTATAAAAAGCAAACAACACAAGAAGGATCTTCAGACGTATTTTATGATCATGATGATATTTTTGTGTCCATCTCCAATATTTTTATAGTTGAGTGGATTTTATGAAATCCAAAATCGAAATGGAAATTTGATCTCTGCATACTTGAAATTTTATGGAAGTGCACACATGCATATGTTACTTGGAAGCAAAGAAGATACCAGCACATAATCCTCATAAATGAATAACATTGTGTTTGCCACGTACACACACACACACACACGCCGAGATCATCTCTGGACTGGTCTTATTCAAGGCGGAGAGCCAACTCGAAGAAACCAGTGAAAATATCCTATTTCATTGTGATTAACTGTTATATTCTTTAATTATGTAAACAATTTTAACTGTCAGTGATAAAATGGCCACAAAACCAGCAACATCAACAACAACGTTATTTGTTTTGTTTAAGAATTAGCGGCTTCTGTTTGCCAGATTTTTTCAAAAGGACTTTCTAGAATCTCCATTGACGTTTAAATACGACATTCTGTTTAGTTTTGTCTGAATCCTTTTTTTTTGCATTGAGCAACATGTGTTGCAAGTTTGTGCTCGATTCCTTTTCCTCTTGCTGCTTGTTGGGAACATAAATTAGAACGTCAACATAAAAATAACTGTATCGATTTCATATTTCGTATTAACTTCAAATCTGTTGCTGTTTGTTTAATCAAGAGGAAATGCTTGACAGTTGTGGTTTTATTTTGGTTTATAAACGGCTGGGCGCATTGGCGTCAATGGATTTTCGCTTATAGATTTTTAAATGGTTTGAGAAATGGTCAAGTGAAAAATAGCATCGTTTCGAAATGATATATTTTATTCATCGTACAAATCTGGCGATCGATCGCTTGGCGCCTGCTTGTGTAAAAGGATATGACTACAATATTTTTTTTTATCAGTCCTCTCACCTCCATCGCCTCCTTTCTTGCACTTCCGCTGGTCCCACTAAAACAAACTAAAGAAATTCCCCACCCAGAGGTACGCTCAATGGCCAACAAATTATCTTGCAACACTCAATAATTGTCTCTGGCTTCAATCTCTACTTGCTCACATTTCTTATTAGTTTTATTTATTATTTATTTTTCTTTACCTTCTCTGATCGATTTTCTTTTGTTCTTCTAAACATTCAACAGGTTCGTTCCTCTTGGAATTTCTCCAGGTTCGTTTCCTTACCCCTTCTTTTATTAGTTATCAATTTGTTTTCTTTGAACCTTTTAATAGCTTCGGTGCTTGAATGTTGAGCCAAGTGGAGAAATCAGGAGAATATTTTCTCTCTCCTTTTCTTGTATGTAACACTTGCGTTAGTATGAGTGGTGTGTGTGTGCGTGTGTGTGGGTCTTGCTTTAATACCCAATAAGTACCTGTAATCTTATTTTCTTTTCTATTTGTTTTTTTACAAATTAAAACAGATATATTTTGTAGTGATTTTCACACTTCCAATCACATGACTGATTCTCATTCCCTTTTCGAAATGTTGAATGTTTTGAAAGGAGGTCGTTAGATGGCGCCACCAACCTTAATTGTGAAATATGTCCATTAAATTTAGTTTTGCTTTAAGTTAAGTGAATTTCTAGCGAATTTCGAGTTATTTAAGTTGGAAATAAATTTGTGTTCGCATACATTCTGCTAGTCTTGCTCCCTGCTAACAACGATTTTATGAATAATTTTTATTTTGGTTTGTTACAGGTCTAGTAAGTCTCTATGCTGCACTTCTCGGGTTGATTATTTGGTATAACAAACAATTCAAGACTAAAAGATTATTTGAGACATATCCGATAAATAGTTTTGAAAGCACAAAGAAATAATTTTAAATTGACCAATTGTTTATTCTATAAGCTGATTTTCGCATGTCTCGAGTGAAGTTTGTTGTATATTAAACTTCAGTACAGGCAACTTACAGATTTTGTTTTTAAATTATTTGAATTCTTTCCTTAAAATGCAAATCAAAAGTCCTTTATAATATAAAATAACTATTTCGAATTTGCTTGTCCTTAAGACAAATTTACACAAATAAATAATTTTGTTACTTTGAAAAATTACCGACTGCCTGCTTTTCACATTCACTTTTTTTAAATCTTGTCCGGTTAACAAACACTACCTTCAACTACCACTAACAATAATTGATGGGTTTTAACTGTAAAAAAGTTGAAGGCATAACGATCATTCATATGTGGTGCTCATAAGGCTCGGCTGACTGTCATTAAACTGTTGCAAATTATTGTTGACCACTAAATCATTGTTGTCCACTCGGTCATGCTTTGAATGTCCGCCATTCAAATGTCAAACTAATGAAAGTCATTTGCGTTTTTCACTTTTTCTTTACCCCTAGAGAAAATGATCGCTCTGTAACATGACCAACCGTTTGCTTGTTGTATGCGTGTGTATTTTTGTGGTGGGAACTGAAATCATAAAATTGATTAAACACGGTCGGCATGATTTAGCAAAAGTGATATTTTCTTAGATGTTTTTCTTTTGCTACCGGAATGACCGTTACATTATTGTAGGACCAACAGTTTCACATTCTTTACAAAATTTGGAATTCGACAAAAATTGTGTTTTATTTCTGGTTGTTTCATTTTTTATTTATGGTATTTTTAACAATCATTTTTTTTTTATATTTTAAACTCTACTCCAGGGACTTGTCCAACATTTACCGAAGAGTGTGAACATTTTCGCAAATCATATAAGAAATTCGAAGAAGACTTTCCATAATCGAAAATAACACTCTGCGGCAAAGAAAAGAATATCCTGTGAATATTCCATAATTAGAAACATTTTTATGTAGTTTTTCATATAAAAATCATTCCGATAATAAATTGAATTAATAAGTGTATTCAGCTGTGATTAGAAAGAAGGCATTTTGGATTTTCCAAAATCGGTTTGAAATTCAATATGTTGTATGAATTATTATGCAAACAAATTTAATCAAAAAGAAAAGTTTTGGCCATTGTAATGACACAATCAGGACGTTAATAAGATGATTCTATCATTTCCCAGTTTCAAACTGTCTTCAACTTGGATTAGTTTTCCAATTATGATAATAGAAAAACATAATGGAATAGAACTTTCAAAATAAAAAGGCTGGACTAGTAGAACCAGAGCAAAAGACTTGACATCGTATTCTGTTAAATATTCATTTTTCTAAAAAAATTTAAAAGTCACTATTCGACAAAAAAAAATTCCAAATTAATTTTTTTTAAGTCTGGCTAAAATGAAGTAGAACATTAGCTGCCGTATTTATAAAATTAATTTCTCTCAAAGCCCGGGCGAACTTCATCCCGAATTTTAAAATAACATGATGATAAACATAATTTAATAAAAAATTTCTATAAAAATTCGAACGTCATTTTTGCATTGGCACAGTAACGTTTCTTAACATTTCTTCTGCTGATTTATAATAAATGGTTTTATGAATTTTTTTTTGTAGGTTCGTTTTTAGTGAAACCGGCTTATTCATAAAATACATTTCTTTTATTAAAGATTTAGTTTGTATAAAAATGTTTGCAAGTGAACTGTTAGTGTGCCAGGTTGTCAGAGCGGGGGTGCAAGTCTGTTACTTTTCTCGGTTAATTAAATTGTAATTGTAATTGTATTTGTATCATTTAATAATTAAATTGTATATATGAATAAGCCCGAAAATATTTACTAGTTGATTAAATGAAATCAAGTTCTTTTCTGTTTAATACTCAACCGAAATTCAAATCGTCGCACTGTACAAAGTCATTGAACTTCAGCTGCATTGAAAATTCCTTGCAGGGAATTGTTTTGAAAAATAATCGTATACACACGATTTTGTAAGATCAAAGAACAACTGAATTTCACTTGAGGAAAACGATTAAGATTATGTAAAACATTTGTGCAACATTCAGTTCCAAAACAAGCAAATCAACTAGAGGCTCCTGCATTTTCACCTCGAGGGGACAATTTTGTGTTATTTTTTTCAAGCAGGCTGCGATTTAGTTGCCCTTCTTTATTGCCTACGACGTTTTTTATGCAATCATTAAATAAATAGTAAACAAAAAATAAAAAGGAATATTTGCAAAGTATTTCGTAGATAACTAGAAACATTGTGTCACGAGCAGAGTGAAGAAGAAGAAAAACATTTCCGGGAATAGTTTTTAATATTGCAGAACTGAATAAATTTGCATAAATATGCAGAAAACACACATTCCTAGATAAGAACCATTCAGGGAATTAAAGCAGAGAGGCAGACAGACAAATCGACAATGTCTTTCGAAACTGAAATAAAAAATAAAAAGAAAACTAAATGAAAAGAAACGAAAAACAATTGTACAAACAGAAATAATATAAATAATAATAAAAGAAGTAGTACGAATGTATAATGAAGTTATAGAGTATTTAAGTGATCTATAGCAAACAAATAGACCAAATATACTCATACAACTACAACAGAGACGATCAAGATGATCTTGTATGTCAACAAAAAGATATTTTCGCACATTTAAATGCAATGAATGACAGCAAATGACATGAAATGAGTTCAGTATTATTTCGTAACGCACAGAAGTAAAATAAATACTCGTACACACTCTTTGTAAGGAAAGAGGTCAAATCTTTCGGTTTGTCTAGCGTTTTGTAACGATTATTTTCAAATTTCCAATCTAGTTAAGACGGCAAAACAATTTCGCAAAATATTTCTTAAGAAAGTTACTTAAAAAAGAAAATGAAAAAAAAAACTAAGATCATGGGGATAAGTCTTCTTTAACTTGAAAACATTTGAATTTTCCTAAAAATAAAACAAAACAAAACAAAAAAAAGAACTGCAAAAGTAGTACAATCAATTGCTTTTAGTGTTGATTTAGTTAATAGGGATTAAGATTTTGCATCTGTGTGGAGCGACAACTGCAATCAGTGTCCGTGCGTGTGTGTTTCTTCTTTTCGGAAAATAAATCATAAAATGCACCACACAGTCACTAATAACAGCCATCAAGTAAAACGTTACTTTAGCTCACTCACACACACGATACCAACGAAATAAGATGTCCATAGGAGAAATTGCGTCCATGGTATCTGCGAATGCAAGTGAGTGAGTAAAAAGAATGTTTAATCCTTTTCTTTTATTGTTCATACTTTCACTTATTTATTTTTGCATGGCATGAGCCCTTCCTGGCTACGCTCTGGGTACATGACACGAATTCTTTAGGTTTTATATTTCTTCCAAAATATGCTGATCTGTAGGTCGGCTGCTGCAAGCCACATACGAAAATCACTTATTAGTTATTAGTTTTCTATTGTTTTTAGATCATTCCTTTTTAGCCACATCTATTGGTAAAATATAAATAGTGCGTGGGTCATATGAAGAGGTTGTGTGGTTTAGAAAAGCACAGGTCATATTAATTTTAAAATAAAGTCCACAATACAAAAATATTCGGTTTTATATCTGCTGCCATCTATCGCTGTAATTGTTCAGATGTGATCCTGCTTGATATATTCATTTTGTGATTGGAACTGAACCGGAGCTTTAAAAAAATAATAAATTAACAGACACGACCTGTTAAAGTTCCCGGAATTAATATGAAAACAATTGGGTCTTGAATGTATATCCATTGAATCAGTTACTAAAATTTGTATTTGATCGAGTGAAGTAGATCGTGGTAACAATGGAGTACGCAAGACAGGAAAGTCAACAACATCTCAGAGCACTTACAGTACAGGGTTGCACTAAAATAGTGTGATCAGATTGAACAAAATGATGCAGCCAAAACTACTTCAATAAAATTTATATCATTTGAAAAAATAATTAATAATAAAAACAAATAATGGAAAAAAACTTCTCCAATGTCCCTCGTACTTGAAAACGTTTTGATGTTGTTTGTTTTGAAATCAACTGCAAAAAGGACAAAACATTTTCCGGCACAACTCATACAGAACTATTTTCTCTGAATGATAGCAACAATGACTTAATCCTATTTCTTCCGAACATAAAAAGCAAACAGGTCTTTAAAAAGCGGGCAAAATATTAAAAGAAAATATTTTGAAGATGTGTGTGTGTGTGTGTGTGTGTCTGACTTTTTTCTCCTCTTCGATTTTTAGCATGCGGCCTGGCCTGCAGTGATTTTATCTTCATATTTATTTTAAGGTTGACCGTTCGCCCACTCTTTCAAACTGCCTGCTAATATTGTTGCATACAACCGGTGTCGGGTAATAATTTTTAGCCTAAATTTTTATAATGCAGTTGTTTTCTTTTTGTGAGGAAGTATATGAGCAGCAGCGCCAAGTTTTTATCAGTGGAGTTGGTTCATTAGGGACGAACCGTTTGAGTTCGAGATAAGATTATTTTGGATTTATATTAAAACTTTTTTTCTGTTAATTTTCATTGATATTTTTAACAACATTTTTATGCGCAAAACAATCTGCTAAATCGTGTTACTTGTTCATTCATTCACTCATTCATTCATTCATTCATTCATTCGTTCTTTTCAACAAGTCGAACGTACGTTTCCATTTTCGAAGATAAGAACACGACAAAAAGTATGTCGGCTTCAATTTGTTGTTGCTGCATGTGGCAAGCAAATATGTTACTTGAACTATTTGCTCACTGGTAGTCAAATAAAAATTTATAGAAAACAATTTTTTATGTTTAGATTTCAATATCAGCAATCGGAAATTTGTAATAAAAATATTTAAAATTGGATGCAAAGAAGGGGCCGCCATTGTAAGTCTACATTAAAGTGATAGTGATTGAAATTAGTAAATGTTTGACACGTTATTAAATAATTGGCCTGGACGGCAGTACACGGAGAGAAAAATTAGTTTTCTATAAAAAATATAATTCATACATGTACCCCTCTTTGATAAATATTGTGAAACCTTTAATAAACCTTTGATAACTATTATGAATAAGAGAAATATACTCGAAACTAAATTAACAAAAATAAAAATCACAAAATTCTGGAATTGGTATTAAATGGTCTACGCCTTGGTACGCTACATTGTAATCTTCGAAAAACTCGCTTGGTTTTATTTGAAACACGTTGGATAGATCAGCTGATTCGGTGCGTTTTGTTAAAAAATACACTTCACGTATAACGTTTGCGACTGGTTCATTAGAGTTTCCATCAAACTTTTGAAGGTGACCTATTCCAGGTACATATTTTTTTTTTACTTTTGCGGCAATTGCTGTAGGGAGTTTGTTATTTAATTTCTAATCTTTCAACCTAAAACCAATTTACTTCCTAACCTCAAATTTGCCCAGCCTATTTAACTGTAGGGGTTTTGTGATAAACCGCGAACGTTTTATCAATATATGTGGACTTTAAAATACCAAAACTGTACCACAAAAAAAATGTGTGGCCTGGTTATATGACACATTTATTTTAAAAATATGAAGAAAAAAAATTCACTTGCAAACAACTGTTTTCGCATGTCGCAGAATTTTTACGGGGCACTGGCGGGTAAGGCAGAAAGGCACAAATTAAGAAGCGGCATGTTACTGCGATTATATTTATATTTCCAAAATTCTACAGTTTTGGAGTTACAATGAAAATTATTTTGCACATTTTTAGATGTCGCTCTGATTGTAATTGAGCTTCTATTTTGCCAATTTAGTTTCTCTTTCAATTCAATTTAGGCCTTCTAATTTCACATACTTTAGTCAATGGAAAGATAATGTTTTAATCTGATCATTTAGATCTTATCTGAGCCAGACTAGCATTTAATTAGTTGGTTCAGCAAATTTGGCCAAAACTGATGGAGAGATTAACAAACATTTGCCAGCAAGCAGTTGCTTTTAACAATATGCACGTGGGTCTATTTGTGTAGCGTTACGGTTGCCAGTAGCGCCTTTGACCTCAAAGACTTTTGCAATCCACATGTCCGTCGTTTGTGTTAATTAAGTAGAGTTGCAGGGTTTTTGTTCTTGAAAGCAAAAAAAAAATGTTGTTTTGCTAAGATTTGTGGTTTGATCTAGAATTATTGTTAAGATTTTGTTTTGTTTGCAAATGGTTTGTTGCTGCATGTCCTTTTTGCTGTTCAGTCTGTTTAGCACGTAACTAAAAATGAGCAAAATTTAAAGAAAAGAACTTTCTTCTGTTTTTATTTTATTTGTGTGGCACAAGATTGAAAGAGTTTCAAATTTCTATTCCAGTGGTGTTGTAGAACCTGTTTGTTGCAAATAGGAATTTATTGTTACCCGTATTTGTATTTGTAGCATCAGTGGACTGCGGTCGTCTAGTTTTTGTGTAGATTTCAGTTTGCTGAGGATATGAGTGTGTGTTAATTTGTTATGCAAAAGATTTAATAACTTTCAGCTGCCATAAAACAAAAGCGTAGTAAAAATGAAGGACCAACCACAATTTTAATTTTATTTGTTTTTCTTTAATAATTATTAACACCATCTCAAATGACACAGCAAACATGGACACGGATTGTTTGAGGAAATAAATAAATTTTCTTCTAAACTGACCATTTTGCATTAATCTTATTTAAGTCCAGGAAAGACTTCGACAAAAAAAAACTACTGACCAGCACCATCCCCAGCATTCTGGCTATTTGGCAGAACAAGAAAAAACCAGCAGAGCAAAAGCAGAAGCGGATGGCTGACAGGCTGGTTGGTCAACATTTATGATGTGTGATGTAACGCTGTCACTTTGACATTTATTTCATTTTATGTTTGTTTATGTATTTACAAATTTGAAAAATTATAAAATGATGATAATGATAACCAGGACAACGACTTTTCTTTGGGTGACTGAATACTGGAAATCTTTCTAATCAGGGGTTGTCGTCCAGCTAGAAATACTGCTGTAAAATCTGCACGATTATGATGAGGATGAGAACCATGATGATGATGATGCTTTTGCTGCTTCTTTCATTAAATAATAGGAAGACAGATTTGAAAGCAAACCAGTATCAAAGTTCTTTTCTTGGCTAAAGTTCATACGCCCCTCAAATAAATCAGATAAAAACACATAACGCGCGCACCACATACTGATAGACAGATACCTCTTCTCTTCCGTGTACACATACAATTGCACACTTAATAGGAAATGCTCTGTGGAAGATCAGTAAGTGAACGTGAAAGCGAAATGTTGTAACCACCACAATTTGGAATCGTTTCAGTTGTGCCATGAGGCGATTTCATTACATCTGCTGTTTTCTGTGAGCGACTCGACTCGTTGCCGAATTTGAAAAAATTAAATTTAAAAAAGTAAAAATCATAAATCCTGTCCTATGATTTTCAAATGAATTTTTTATGTTCCCTCATTTAGTTGTTGTTCATTTAGTCCTGCTCATTGTCTGTGCGAGAATGTATGTTTCGTGTGTCTCGTTCCAACCATCCATCGAGCCATCCATCTACATCATCATGTTGTAATATGCAAATTAATTCGTGTGTGTGTGTATTTGTGTGTTTGGTGCGTTCGTAAACACAGGGATCCTGTAATTATTATACATTCATCAGGATACTTTGAATTTATCCTGCTAAAGAGATTCGTTTGTTTGAAAAACACACTTCCGCACACAAACACACACACACACACATACACACACATGCGCACTCGTAGCTAAACCCGTTTATAATTTATTAAAGTTGTAACGCTTTACAAAGGCAAACAAACAAAAATAGAACTTGATTTAGATTCTTTTTTCAGTTTTAATTTTCGTAATTAATGCCTGTTTTCGCTAAAAAGCTTTTAGGAAACTATTTAAAAAAAATTATTTTGAAAATTAGTATTCCATTTGAAAATTATTTCATGAGAAAATATATGACTTCTCAAGTTGTTTTTGTGTTTGTAGTACTTTTCTTCTTTTAGAAAGTGTCCGTTTTTAAATGCTAAGAACTTGAATGAAATTAAATATTCTTTAAACAGAAATTCATAGAGAACAAAAAATATTTGAAATTAATTCAAGTGGACGACTTAAACGTAAACCAGCCAATCGCTTCAATATATATGATGACGTTTATGGTTGGTTGCATTTTATCGGGTGTATTTTTAACTGCATGAGAACTGTCGATAACTCTGCCGTACGAGAATCCTAAAGCCATTAATGAAACTAAATTCATCCATTAAAACTAACTGTTTGGCGCGGTTTACACTCTGACGGCAACATTTTCGTCCTTATTTCTGTCAAAGTGAGGAAGGAGCTGTTGTTATGGCGAGCGATACCGAGCCGAGATGACTAAATTTTTCTATCCAACAAAATTACTCAAAACATATTCGATTAGTCGTCGTCAATTAATCGAATTATACCTGAATTGAAAATAGGGTGTTTTTATACGAATGGAAGTCGCCAAACTTAAGCGATTAATCGAATACATCTAAACAATCGCCCGGTATTTGTTTACTACCACACTGTGATTTAAAATATAAAGAATCTTCGAATTCATTTGTGTTTAATCTACCAGATTTAACCGATTGAATCTTCAATCGAAAATAACCAGTTTTGAGTTAATCGAACAGCAATTAATCGGTTTAGTGGTTAGACGATCGAATACCCTACTGCTTGCAAATAACCTGACAAGATAAACATATCAAAGGACCTGCAATTTTCTTTCTTCTCTCCGAAAACAAAACGTAACTGACAAGAAAACGAAAACTAATATTTCCTTCATCATAATTTGTACTTTCGTTATTTATTATTTATTAATTCATCATCCTTAATCCTCCAACAAAATTTTTAACAAGGAACCATAAAATATCAGCCCATAAGAAACATCCTTTTAGATTCGAATCAGTTGCACACAAAACGAGCATGAAATCACCTGAACTACTGCGCAACTAAAGTGATCAAATCATCTTCGAGTTAAAAACCAGTTGATAATTTCTGCAGGCGTATGCTGCTCTCGATGTGGTTGCTGTCTGTCTGTCTGTCTGTCTCTCAAATGTCATAACCATCAAATGTTAAGATTTGCACATCCTTCTAGGAGTAGTCAGCACCAATACACACACAAATACAGTTGGCGCTAAAATATATGTATTTTTTTGCCCACATTTTGGTTTTTTAAATAAATTATCTGTTTTTTCAGAAACTCGTTGTCCTGGTTTGTGTTGCAGTCGGTTGTTGTTGGTGTGCAGATTTTTCGAATGTCCTGCTGTGAAGGGTTATTGTCATGTTGAAATTAAGCATCTTTTGTTTTTATTGTTGTCGGTGATTATAATTTTTTTTTTTGTTTTTTTAATTTTATTTCTGTGCATTTGAGTGGAGAATTTCGGTTTGTGTACAAGAAAAGGATTAAATTTTCCTTAAGGATGTAAACTTCCCGCCTTTTTCGAAGATTTTACTATTAAAAACATTAAAAAAAATGTATGCCCGTTTGAATATTTTGCATGTTGTTTAAGGATGCGTATAACGAATTTTAATATCACCCACAACAACAACTAACACGACAGCAGAGAAAACTAATAACGATGATGATGTTAATAGTGACCATACAAAACTACCGATGATTGGTCCAAATCGCTCATATTGTTTAGGTTTATTGTTTTCAACAAAAGGGATTTCATTATTCTTTTTACCTTTCGAATAAAATTAACAAAAAACATTCATCCAGAGTTTTTTTAAATCTAATATTCATAGTTTTTAAATTGGACAAAGAATCCTGGCTGGCGGACCTCCTTCCTCTTTTCTAGAAATGATCATTGACAGTGTTGACAGTTGGCTGATGGAAAGATTTTATGCTGAATTCGTTTCTAATTTTTAGGAATTCTTTGTTGGAGTTTTTAGATCCTGCAAAAAGATTCATGCGCATATTTGTAACAGTTCGTTAACAGTTGATCGATACTTGTTCGTTGTTGTTGGCTATAAGCGAAAGAAAAATCCGTTAGGATAATCATGGAAACGATTTTAAAGGATCAAACTTTAATTTTCGTTTGAAATCATGTGGTTACACAAATAATCTTCAGTTTTATTTTTAATCACGTCACGTAATAGAGAATTCCAATATTTTGCAACTTGACGCAACTCGAGACAAAATCTTCTAACGTTTCAGAAGTGATTAACGCACAACAACAACATCGCTATTAGCTCCGTTGCTTGTAACAAAAGCGTCAAAACAAGACCACTATTTTTTTAATTAAAATAAATAGTTTTCGTTTTTATGTATCTCCTTTCTATGACTTCGTTAAATAATATTTGAAATATGTTTAGCTTTTAATAAATTGGATTTTATTGCACTAGTTACACTATCCACCATTGATGCGAATGACTTCTTGAAACCATGAACAGTTTCATATCTTGACTTCTTGTACGAGGTCCAGATGAACCAGATATTTGTTCTAATCAATGGACCTGACTATTTTGAATAAAAGGAACGTTTTTTATTGAAAAAAGTTTATGTCAGAATACGATTAGAGTGGAAAAATGTATGCTCCAATATTTTGTAAATCCCCAAGAATTAAAAAAACTTAAAAGAGTATAAAGAAGAGTAACCAGTTATTCCTCTTGTTGTATTGATCTTGTCGTTAGCGAGGCTTGTACTAGTATTTTATTAACTCCAGGGCATATGAAAGAAATTTCGGTATTAAATTCATAAATTGTTTCTTTGTTTTTGTTTTGAATGTTAATGAAAGTACATTTCGATTTGTTTTGATCGCTGGTAACTTCACACCAACTGCGATCACATAACAAATAAAAATTTATTCTCAACGTCTTTGTGTCATGGCAAATTCAATATAATTATGAATTCAAATTGCGTTTTATCAATCAACCAAAGATTAATATGAAAGACGGTAGACGGAAGAGCAGAATATTGGACAAAACAAAATAACTTAATATAGGGTGTTTCATAATGAGGGGGTTTTTGGAAAAGTAATTTTCTTTACGAGAGGTTTGAAGGAAAAAATGTTTTACTCATTAAAAGTCTCAGAAGCATACAAGCAACAGGGCACCTGCTGTAGAATATTTAGGAACATCGTGAGCTCTGCCACACTTGTGCTAAGCAAAGCAGGAGAGACAGTTCCCAGAGGAGTGGATAGTCCGCTTAAATACCTGCGAGTAGAAGTACGCCACGTAGCAAATAACCATGTATTTGTTGTATGATGGCCTGCGTATTTGTTTAGTCTTTTCAAAGTGCCTCCACACGCGTCTCCCCTTTTGCATAATAAGAAACAAGAGAGAAGACAAGAGCAGGAACAGTATGCATACTTTGATGTGGAGAGTTAACTGACAGGGAAAGAATATGGAAAGATGGATTGTTTTATGAATGAAATGGGAATATAAATGTGCCAAGAAATCTATTTGCTTTTTGTGTGTGTTTTATTTTATTTATTTGTATTATCATTCCTAAAACGTTATTTATCTAAAATGTTAAACACACACACACCGACGACTCCACGCAACTTTGAATTTTTTATTGCAGACGAGAATTAAGAATTTAAAATTTATCAAAAGAATGTTCACAATTATTTTTCAATCCTTTATTTATTCTTCTGTTGCGCATTTAATTTATTTACAACTATTATATTTCTTTTGTTACAACATATTCCTGCTATCGTTGTTTTTGTATGTTCGCTTTTAACTTATTCGTCGTTGTCTTGTTATTTCTTCATAGATTTTTGTTTACAAAACCATCAAAATCAAACTCGGCATAGATTGTGGTTCTTGTTGGGGTTACAATAATGCAGGTGATTGACAACAACTACTACAAAACCCTTCGGCTATAGCCCATTGTTGTTATATCATTGTTTATTAGGGTATTCAATCGATCACCTGTTTGGAGACTTGTCTGCGGTAAAAACAGGAATCGAAGTTTTACTACTCCACAAAGGAAAACTGATAACAAACGATTAGCGATAAAAATGAATTTCCTTTAAAACGATCTCTTTAAATAACCGTTTTTCGGCTCATCGACTACTTCGTTTTTAATTCGCAAGAGTAACTCTAAATGTCAACAAGCTTTGCATCAGACTAAAAAGGTTCAAATCAGAGTAAAATGGATCAAATGCTCAGAAGTTAGGACATGAAGAAAATAATCAATTTGCAACGCAGGGATTTATACTGTTCCACCACCGGTCCGGTATAGTTTCCGTATATAATTTCCTGATGAAATTTTTGTAAATAAGAAACTGTTAACACATTCAACTTAGACATGCAGGAAGTGGTGATAAGTAAAAATGTATATGAGTGCTGATGATGAGAGTGTAGCGGCTTTCGAAAACAGTTGTTCCGATCTTCTGTGTAAGTTGGACCATTAAATTGATAGCGACTTTGCATTGAAATATATATGATGTTTTTCTGAATTAAAAACGCATTATGAATTATATAGCTTACAAATCTGAACTCAATTTTCTATCAAATTTAAAGTCTTTAAATAGGATCTCGATTAACGTCTGCGAAATATAAAATAGAAAAACCTTTGCAGGGGAAAAGAACTTCATACATTAAAGTTAAAAAACAAGTTTCGAAAATTTTAAAGTTCGTCAATAAATTATATATGAAAACGATACAAAATAAAACTTTCTATTAAAAACGAGTTCAAAAAGGTGCATGAGAAATTAAATTTGATTTTAATCAAATTTGATTTAGTCTAATTATATAAATATATCGATTGTTTTCATCTTGTGAAACCATAAACCATACGATTGAGTTTCTGAAATAAACGACTAAACTTACTAACCGATTAAAACGGAATCACTATTTATTGAATGCCCTACTGTTTAGCTCGTTCCTTGTTATTGAGTTTTTTTAATACGTTAAATATAATGATTGTTGTTCTTGTCTTTGGCCTTTTAAAGTCTTCCTAAAGTATTTACAAAACTGATGTTGATTTATTTACACGCGTTTATGTTGCCAGACTTTTGATTGTCATTTCGAATGTTTCTACAACCAGATTCGACGATTTTCACACCGACACACGATGTGACATACTCGATTAAGGATTGATGCGCAACTAAAATTTAGAAAAGTCAATCGAAATTGTCTTTTATTTGCATTTAAATTAATTTTAATAGTCTTGGAAGCTTGTGATATTAGGCGTGACCATGAAAGCATGAAACCCTATACGTCCTTTGGGCAATATATTTTTATTATTTTGTGTGAAATATCTGTGTCCTAATTTTTTGTAGCCTCAGAAAGATTTGCCCTTTCCAAGTAAAACAGTTTCGTCAACATATTCTGTTGCCGCTACTGTGTCATTCGTCGGATTTAGAAGCAACAAGTAGCGCTTGTTTACATTTGATTTCAGTTTTCCCGAATTGCAACCAACTGGAGATGCCTCTGCGGGAAATTAGTGTCATATAGGAGGCCATTATATCTCTCGTCTATCTATTATCTGCTGGTTATTCCCTGCAACGCAAATTCCAGACGACTGAACAATTGTGCATGAGTTGTGGAGGTCCTGGAAGAAGAATTTGAAAGCTGAATGCTCATTGCGAGTTACACTGGTATATCTTCTGGGTAACCCCACATTTGTTCCGATGCCTACACGAAGTCCAAACCAAAAGTGAATAAATCGCCTGAATGAAACGAATATTTTCAATACTCCAAATTTTAAGCGAACAGTTGTTTAGTTGTTGCGGCACCATTTCCTTTTGAGTTTGTTCTTCTGAGAAGAACTGAAGCAAAGGATTGCGCTGCTTGAAACTCGTGTAGGAAAATATTTACAAAATTTAAAATGAACTTCAATCGTGATTATTTCTGTTTTCTATTATTCTCTCTTTGTCTTTGCTTACACGTTCTTGGCTCTAACTTGTTTTGGCCCTTTTCCCCCCTGTTCTCTTAAATCTCTTCACGTTATTTGTCGCTGCTGTTAACGTTCTTATGCAAGTTCTTAGATTCGGTAATAGAACTTGTAGTGAGGAGCAGGAGGTTCCATCCAATACACAATTTTCCATTAACTTTTCGTTGAGAAGGATGGCCGCTACAAAGTCAACAACAGCAACAACGAGTATAAAACTAATGAAAAGTACAGTCTGTGACCAGTTTTTCTTTTTAATAAAGAAAAACTTGCACAGCAAGTTTTTACTATTTTTTTCTCTTCGCTTACATTTTCTTTTGATTTTCAACGGAAAAATTTATTATTCCCTGCAGGTCTTTGACTTCTAAGCTGCATTATAATAGCGCATTCTATAACGAATTATTCTAAGAATTCCTTCAGACAATCGTTTTTGATATCAGAAAATTATTGTTAATGTCGTAAATAAGCAAAATTCAAATAATAAATAATAATCGTTTAGCCGATTAACGACATTAACTGAAGAAGGAAGGAAACCAGACTTAGAAAAACTAAATTTAGTCAAAGTCTATACAAACAATTGATTTCACCTTAACGCAGAGGAAGCGGTCATATTTGGTAGTTTTATTATGGGACTTTACCACTGACTTAATAAAAGAGTCGTATAATTGATGGCTATTGTATATTTACTAAATTTAGTGTGGGAAATAGATTTTGAAACTCTTTATTCTATTTTTCAAAATGAATCTAATGAAAATAAAATGATTTGATTCATTTGAAAAGAAGTTAATCAATAGAAGATTTCATAAACATCTTTAATATTAATTATGTGCTGATTATATTTTCCTAAAATTGTACTAAAAATTCAAAGAGATCAATTGAGGTGTTTTCATTGGGGCTAATGCATTGATCACTTTGAATTTTTTAAAAAGATCTTAGACATAATTAAAATGAAAGAAATATAAAAAACGAAAATTTTCAAAAATATGTACTAATTTGAAAGAAAAAGGTTTCATTATGTTTTATATCGTATATATGAAGTTATGCATTTTATATATGAACCCTTCATTTTGAAAGTGGCACAAGTCGAATTATATATATTTTTAAATTAATCGTTTATACTTTCAAAATGATCAGACAATATTTGCTACTTTGAAAATAACTTCAAATACGGGTTGGACATCTCTGATACCGTTAATATCAATAGAGACTTTCGGAATACTATTCCTGTTTAGCAAATTGAATTAGTGACGTCTACTTCGATTTATTACTAATCCAAAAATCAATTAGCAACTGCAACTTGTTTTTCGATCAATCGAAATATGAATCCTCTATTTTCGAAATGATCAGGTGAATGACCAATCGCTGGCAAAAAATCCTGGTTCGAATATTACTTCGCCTTTTCTTCAAAGGCTGTGGAAAAGGAAATAGACCGTATAGAAATTTTTAAATGAATTAAATATTATTTATGCAGTTCGACAAGGAAAGCTAGCGGTCATATCAAAGGATATTCACTGTGGCCAGTAGCATGCGCTGATACAGGGGGAATCGAAAAGGGTTAGTTTTTAAAAAAGCTGGTCTAATCCGAATATTTGTGTTGATGTTTTTGGCAGCAGCTAAAATAGATAAGACTTAAGTTAAGTAATTTATTTACAAAAATTTTTTAGTTTTTAATAGATTTAAATTAAAAAATATATTTTCTTTCTGTTTATTGCAGGTCTTTAAAATGTTTGGAATCACGGTGAGTAAAAATATCATGAAACATAATAATTGTTCTTAAATCATGGCTGCATTCTTGCGTAAGTTATTATTTTTTTTTTAATTTTGTGGTTCACCAAAATCTTGCGATGAAAATTTTTTATATTTAAAAAAGAAAGTGTGTTGCGCGAATATGGCGTTGGAAAGTGTAAATTACCGCTGCCCACAGTTTAAAAATTGTAATCGTTAATATGTTTTGATTTCCTTAAAAATTGTTGTTTGATTTTATGATGGTGAAACCAACGCACGTTAATAGTAAAACCCCAACATTTCCAATCCTTTTGGCCGTTTATCACGGGGCTTTACGTCATCTATAAGACTGGTTTCGTTTTATTGAAAATGTGATGTTTGTGTTAAAAACTATTTTAGTCGCGTCGTAGGCATCGCTGCTGCTTTACATCGGCATCATTTACTTTTATAATGATGACTTCTAGTTAAAACAAAAATATTAATGCGATTATTTGCGTAACAAATCAATTGACAGCGTTACCAACAATAATAATTGTGAAAGACAGCCTTCATTTGACTGACTGGTTTTAACGCTGAACCCCGCTCCAACGTATTCTTGTTAGGAAGACACCAACAACACCGACAAAAACCAGCTCCAAAGAGACGAAGAAAAATAACTGAAATTAAGGAAAATGAATGTAATCGACAAGACGCGCCCACACGTTTTGACTTCACATGCTCCTCGCACATTCAATTTTATGGATGTTGAGAAACTCTGTTCTTCTTCTTTCACGTTTCTTGCATTCATTTCCACTCCTCTGCTCTTAGGGCTTGAGTACGTGAACGTATACGCATTCAACAAATTGTTGAGGCCACACTTCTCTTGTGGCTGGACTTGTGGCTTTTTGTGTTTTTTTAATCGTTGTTATTGTGATGCGAAGGAATATGCGCACAAACCTCATAATAATCGCGGTTTTTCTTTGTTTGTTGTTTTTCTCTTTAGCAAATATATTAAATCACGGCAAAGGCTCAAGAAGAATTAGTACAAATGCATAAACACACACACACACACACACGTGTATATGTATATGTATATACTTCTACACTCTTTCCCAATTAACATATGAAGGAAACAAGATATCAAATCAATAGCAAAATATGTTTTAAATACTCCTGTTTGCTGGGTTGGGGATAAACATTGAAATTTCAGTCAGTATTAGATGGATGGCAAAATCTTTGTGGTTTTTGCACAACTTAGTGATCAACTCATTCAGGCAATAATAGCCTCAGTGTAAGCGAAGAACCGAAAAAGAAACTTAAATAATTTTTGTGTGAGAAAAGGAGAAGATAATTGGAAGGGAAGGGATCGTTTGTTAAAATTGTATCAATTGGAAATAACTTTTTAACCACCCAATACTATTTCAGTTGCTGGGAATGTTTCGAATGTTTGTGTACGTGAACAAACACACACGCATACAATCAAAGAAAAAGTTAGTACGAGCGGTTTTGTACCGATGGGCAAACAAACAAACAAACAAACGAACAGACAAACAAAAATAAACACAAAAGTAAAATATCTAAAGAAAACTAAAAAGTGCTTTGGAATTTCAATAAATTCTTAGAGAGATAAAGAGCGATGCAGCCCAAGAAATTCAAGCAGGCAGACCAAACAGGCGCATTGAAAAACAAACCACGATACCAGACACATAAAATACTCGTAAATAAACAACTTTAAGGTGACTGAACTTCTACTTCATCTCCTCTACAAACTACCAACGGCGATCACCAGTGACTGTCTACTACGAGAACAACTACTGTTGACAAGAGAGATGGGACCGTGAGCACCTTTTGACTTGCAAGACGGTTCAGGATTATGGTCATGAATAATATTTTTTTTTTCGCTGCTACATAAATAAATCATATTCACAGACGATCTAAGACTGTTATTCAGATTTTATCATTTTGTAAAATGTTTAACTACTTTTCGTCATGTTTAAATATTTTTCTGCATCGACTTCTGAAATTACCACGAAGCTTCTATTTTGGAAGTCGCAGGTGACATTTTTTATAATCAACTAAATATTTTAGAATTTATCAGCCCGTTGTGAAATTTATAGTTAATTTTCGAATTAAATTTTCCAAAACACAAACTGAAAAATCAAAACCAATAGAATCTTGTAGCCTCTTCTTCTCATCGATGGAGAAATTATTAAGTTGATCACGTGTAAACATGCGTGACTCACGCCAATCACTGTTTGGGTGAAACTAACATGTCAACTCCGTTAGAGACTCCAAAGACACCAGACTTCTCTTGTTTTGTTATAAATAAATATAAAAATCAAAGTTTTTTCCAGGATATCAAAAGAATCGATTCCAGAAATAGTTATCCCCGATTCATACACAATTTCCTCATGAATAATAATTTCGAAAGCGTGAAAGTAAAATATCAATTAAAGATTCACCTTGAACCTCGTGAAAACGTATTTCAAATACGAATAATAACGATGTGTAAGTCTCGTAGTGTCCATAAGAGGTCCGAATCCAAAAATCATTTGCTTAAAAATTTTTAAAATAATAGATTTCAAAAACTGGAAAAGCTTTTTATTTATATATCAAACATCACGAAAAAAGTAAATTTCGAAATATTTCGAACTCCCGGCATCAATCAAGACTATTTCGCAGGAAAGTTTTAGAAACATGAATTATCTGAATGTGGTTTGAAAATTTCAGTTGGAGTATGGCCTATGAAACCAGAGTTTTTGGTTGCAGTTGGTCACATGCATTTATCCCTGAATACCGTTGATACTTCACTGATCATATAAAATTCTTCAGCTGAAGCCAAACTTGCAGTCTTCAAAGTCCTGCTCAAAGGAAATAAGAGAAAGAAATGAACGTGGAATAACGAAAAGACAACAAAAGCAGCGATTTTTATTTTGCATTTTGTCACATAAACTTTGGCTTTTTATAATTCTTTTGAGCGGTGCTTACGTACCACAAAATGCCGTATTCCCATTTCTATGGGCACGAGTTCTCTCGACAGTGGTTGTGTGGTAGCGGTGGGGAGTTAAACAGTTTCAGAATCTCTATCGCATACACGCACGACCATATGGTTTCGCTGGTTTGCTGAATGCATTTAATATCTGTTGTTGAGTATTTCTTTATTTCTGACAAAAAAATAACGTGAATTTGAAGCAAAATATATGTGTGTATGTAGTTGTGTTGTGTGTAGCTTAAAAAAGTATTATTTGGTTTGTTGGAACGTTAGAATTGAATATCTTCATGTCAGCTTTTTCGTCTGCCCCAATTTTGTTAGCAAACAAATAGTTGTTTTAATTTGAAGTTTTATAATTCTATTTAATGGATAACCCTCATAAAAACTTGTGACGATTAAAAAAAGAGTAGATATTAAACAGCTAAACTTTGCTGCCAGTCGCCCCCTCTTGAACATCTGCATACTGACATGTTCATAAACAGCTTTACATAACAAAACATACACACGAGTATTTGTAAATAAGTGAGCATTAGATATAGAAATCTTGCGGCTTTGATTATATGGTTTGGAGTGTATGTATGTATTTGATGCGTTCATATTAATTAATTAAAAAGAGTTTTTGTATTAAAAATATACAACAAACAACTATTTATTTGTCTTTCAATAAGAAGTTTGTTTATCGTGGTGTAGCTTTTGGGAGTTTCTTGTCCCATATATTCTTATCAAGAACAACTGCTTCAGTTTAAATCTGTTCTTTTAATATTATTTATTTTTTTATTTCTTGCCTTTTGGTTACGTAATGTTGTATCTAAAATTGATAATCTAACAATTTATTTCAGGTCGCTGGTAAATAAATAATGTTTTTTAATATGATAAACTTATACCACGAATACTTTATTAACAACTCCCCAGAGGTTGCACTCTTTTATATAAAAAACAGTTCAAAACTTTTTTCAATTGAAAGATGAAAAATTATTTTAAATTATAAGTATGTTCAATATGTTCATATATGAATATGTTCAAAAAGAGACAGAATACTTTATATTGTAGTATAATGAGCTAATGAATACTTTAATTATTTCCGAGAATAGTAGAGCAGCACGTAACTAATAATTATCCACAGACTACAGCTGAAGCGATAATTAAAACACATAATTTTAACCGTTTTTCAAAATATTCTCAGAAAATCAAACGCTTTTAAAATTTTTTATTTGAATATTTTATTATTTCACTTTATTTGTCATTTTGTTTCGAAATAATCGATACCATCCATTTTATATATAAACTGTTTCGTTTGTGAATAATTATTGTCAAAATCTGACAAATATTTCTAAAAAAAATTAATAACGTAAAATAACAATTATATTTTAAATTTTACTTTACATAATTGCCATAATTGTCATGGTTCCTGGTTAACATTTTGAGTCGAGATATATAACGTGGTCAAAATGACTGCTCAACTTGGATTAATAACAATAATTATTCTCTCATCAAATCTCTGTGAGAAGCAAATTTTTTTGGGGAACGTTCACGAATTCGTCGGTATTATTATTTATTTAGTATAAATTTTTATTTTGAGAACGTAAAGTTTCTGGCGATTCACACCCGTTGTGCACCTTTTCGTAATGAATTCTATCCTCTTCCAGCAGGAAGGAATTTCAAACAGACTAGAAACAATTGACTTAATTATAGTTGAACTGCAGTGGGTGTTTTTGCCAAGAATTTCCAAATATTTGGAGACTTCATTGTACAATTATCAGTTACCCTAATTTCAGTTTGAAAATTTTAATTGCAGCCATACAAACGACTACTTCCATTTGGAAACCGAATCACACAAAAGGAACGCTATAATTAAAATGTCCTACTCAAACCAATTAACATGAAATTTATTCGATCAAAGAAAATAGTAACGATTTAAATTTGTATGAAATTACAAAACAATAAAAATAAATAAAAAAATATATTTTTATTTAGTAAAAGTGCATTTATAACGTTTGAAAGGCTTCATCATCATCATCATCTGATGAAGACTGCAACAAAAGAGATGAAAAATATCCTGACTACGGCCAAGTAAAAAACATGAACCGTGAGAATTAGTTCAGCCAAACAACCACACAAAAACAAAATCTCAATCACTACCAAAACCCAAAATAAAAAAGTGATCAAAAAACATTAAAACAAACATGAAACACATCACAAGACCATCTCAGAAATTCTTTTAAGCCTTTTTAGTTTATATGGCTGTTCTATATTAGTGGCAGGGATGGCTAACGCAGTTCGTATGTGAACAAGCCAAAAAATTATCCAATGAAACTTAAATTCAACTGCAAACAATTGCTAATATTTTAAAGAATTTTTTCTAAAAGTTGTCCCCATTGGAGAACCTTGTCAAGTCCATCTTACCAATTAGTTTGTATATAATTTAAAAACTGAAGAGAAAATTTCCCTTAAAATCAACTTTCCAACGCTGGTTTTAATCAAAGAATTTTATTCAATAAAGAGTTTCAGTTTTTGTTATTGTTTTTGTTACATAATAAAAACCCTACAATTAAACTGGTTTTAAAATTGTATAGAGAAATGAAGGAAAGAATTTAGAATATTTTTCAAATAAATAATACAAATAAAATGAGATTTGGGGGAAAAAAAACTTCTTTAAACGGTTCAATAAGCGGAAAATATGCCAAGAAACCACTTGCTAGAACAGATCCTAGAACGATTATAACGCATGAGTTTTGTTTTTCCTCTATATTTTTGATTTCTAGTAGTTGCTCCACGACTCGATTTTGTTGGGGTGTGTGTGTGTGTGTCAGTATTTTATTGTAATAAAAATGTGAAGGAAGAAACCCTAAAAAGGGTTTTCATTTTTGTTTTATACTTTTTCTCACAATTAATTGTATTGATTTTGTAAATGAGAAAAACCTGTTTAATGAGTGTAACTGGATGAATATTAATTTTATGGCTCTTTTATATTCACCGATGTTTGTTGGTGTTGGTGTCTAGTACTAATCAAGCGATATTAATGTGGCAGGCGGGATAACTCGTATTCATTACAGACTTTTCTTTATGTTCATTGATTTATACATATATTTTTATTAGGGATTTCGTGACTTGATGTGTGTGTGTTTGTGTATAACAAAAGCATTGTTTTGAATTATAATTTTTAAAGGAGCAGACACACAACGTGAATATGATCACTATTGAAACATGCAATCACTTTGAGAACGTGGGACAGAAAATAAGTCAGATATCAGGTCATTGTTTGTGTGATCTCCAAAACGCATTTAAAAAGGGCAGCATCCTAAACTCAAGTCATTGTCAAATAATTTATCAGTCACAGTACTCAAATAGAGAAAAAGAAGAAATTTCCTCGAAATCAATGCCAACGAATTTCGTAATTAAGGAACAATAAAAGCAACGAAAATTGGAAATTCCTTTTGGGTTTTTAAGGAGTGCCTCATACAAAATAATTGAAGCAAACTTTTCACAGTCCCTAATGAAAAATATCTTTAAGAATTTGAAAAATTCCAAATCATTATCTATTTGATTTATTCTTAATTTTGTTTTTGTTCTAACGAAATTTTAATGTCATGAATTTTTACCCCCTTTTCCTGTCACTTTTGTTGTTGATAAGTGAAGTTTTCGATTTATTTCTCATTATCCTGCTGTTAGATGTCGCAAAAGTCGACTGTTTTATTTAAGTTCCTCAATCTATTTTTCAGAATTGATAAAAAAAAGTTTAAATACCTTCTCGTTTCACTATTTTCCTATTTCACATATTTTTCATAGCAAAGCTTTAATATAAAAAAATTCATACTTCAAAGCTACTCTAAAAGTTTTTCAGTTTACAAAACTGAGTAAAAAAATTAATATCTCTGGCGCCTAAAAGTATTTACTTAGATATTTCCATAATATTTCCGCGTAACGTATTAGAACCCTTCTGTTTGCACGATTTTACGATTTTTTTCTCAAGGATAGCTGATGGATAATGAAATGGATTTTCAACGATATATTTAGATCGATTTCGCTGCCAACGTAAGAACTTATTTTTGTACATAAATTCTTAAATTTCTAAAAACGCAAAAGCTTGCCAGCATTTTTCCTTTTTTGTTTTTCAAATGTTTATTTATGGGCTTAAAACACTTTCGGTGTTTCTTTCATATTGAGATCTTTAAAAATTATTTTAATTATTCCTTTTGTTACTTTTCAAATTCCTTTAAGCTAAATCCTCTTTTCGGTGGCAGACCACCCCTTTTCTCAACAACTTTGCCGCAATTTATCCACAAATTTCGCGTCTTTTTTTCAAGGCGAACGAAATTGAATGACGACACTAAAGCCATTAATTTTCTATCTTGGCAACCTTAAATTGTTGCATAAACATTAAACGAAACAATTGAAATTGTGGATATTAAAGAAATAATGGTTAGTTTTTTATTGTTGTTGCTGTCCCACAGGCGCAGACAACAGTACAGCATTGAGTGCAACAAACACTCCTTAACGATTAACTGAAAATTACATGAATTTTCTGTTTAATGTTGCATCTTCTTTTGGGTTCAAAAAAGTAACCAGCAGAAGAAAACAAAATGTTTCTTTTGTATCTGTTTTTTTTTTCTCTTTAGCTAAAAGATAAATATTTTACGATCTGTTTTTATGATGCATGAATAAATTTTTAATTTTCATTTTAGTTTTTGGAACTTTTTTTCTAACAAAACTTTAATATCATGGATGTTAACCCCTTTTCGTGATTTATTTCTCTATATCCCGCTGAAGGTGTTGCAGAGAAGATTATTTAGAATTAAACCAGACTATTTTATCGCTTATTTTGTTTATCGAAAAAAATTCTTTTTATAATAGAAAAAGTGTTTCTAGAGCGGATTAAATTTACATTTTTAAAAGATTGTTTGGGTTGGAAGAAGGGCTTAAACACTCCAAAAAATAAAAACGAGACGATAATAAAATATGTTGAAAAAACATATTGGAAGTGAAGATGAAAACACAACATATCGTACTTGGACAAGGCAAGCTCTACATTCTGTAACATACAAATAAAAAAAATCAGAGAATACTTTCTTAAGTGGTTCCTTTTCGAACTATAATTTGCATAAAATTATTTCAATTATTTCTTAATTAATTTGGCTGCTAAAATGTGTTTAGTTTTGTGGCCAGAAACAATTGCCTAAACTGACACCCCAGGGTCTGCTGAGGGATATTTATAAATTATATCCTTTTTGAAAATTTTAATCTCAATTGTTGCTTTACACTTGAAATTTGGAAAAATTTATGAAAATTGTTTTTAGAAAAATGTATTGCTGAAACCTGTATTGAGAAATCAATATTTTATAACGATTTAAAATTTTGCACCGTTTCAATCCAGGGTTTGGGCACAGGAAAATCAAGTAGCAAAATTCAATTATGAAGTAATTAATTAGCATACATTAAATGAAGCAATTAATTAAGCAATTAGTGCGTAACTGTTTCCTATATTGAACCGAATTTGTAGTGCAAAGGCTGGGAAGTATGTTCAGGGAAAAAGAAAAAATATGTACCTGAACAAAAAATTCGATGCCCTAATATTGCCTGAGAGCAGAGTCGAATCAGAGATCTTGGGTTTCGTAGTGTTCTTTTATACTAATTATAGTTACAGCAGGGAGTGTGTGGAATGCCGACAATGAAATCGCTCAAGCTTTTACGAATGAAATTCTACCATTTTCAATATTAATATTAATTCTCTAAATTTTTATATTAATTGCCTCAATTAAAGATAGTGAAATTGGCTTTTTTAGTAAATTTTTCTCTTGAATATTTTTAAATAATCGAAAATATAATTGAAATACCTTCGCGTACCCTGTAAATTTGTGCGATTTCAAAACACGCTTTTTTAATTAATTTTATTCATATCAAACTTTTACGCCGACAACGTCGACGTGTCGTAAAATATTTTTATAGCCGATTGAAAAGTTTGTTTTAAAATTATTTTAAACGTTGAAACTTCGCACAATGGAACAGCATCCTCAAAAGCTAAAAAAGCTAATAGAAAACAGCCATAAATAATTTATTTTATTAAAACTACAAAGTGAAGAAGGACAGTTTCACGTTTTTAACAGGATGACGGCGTATGTTGACTAAAAAGTCTTTTTGTATTTATTTTTTCTGAAAACAAAACTCTTCTACTTGTTGCAATAAAATCACACATCAGCAGATCCTAATCCAGGAATTATTATCAATTACAGTGAATTCCTTTCCAATCCACATTCTTCAATACTTCTCCCCTCTACACTTTCATTCAACAATAGTCTTGTTCATACGTTTTACACTGGAAATGCAATGATGCGTTAAGTTGGAAAAAAAAATATTCTCACGTTTGAAAATTTTTTATCGAGCAAAATCCCACAAAAATATTGGAATTTTATTACAAAAATTATAAAGAATTCAAAGAAACAAAAAAAGAAATACACAAAATCAATTCGCCTCAAAAGAGGCGCCAAAAATCTCTTGTAATGCTTCTTCCTAAACAAGAGATGCCGATAAAATACCGAGAAAATTAAACAAATAAAATTATGGAAGGACACAGAAGAAAAACGTTATAAAATAATTCACTGCATGACATGAATGCAAAAGAGATTCAGCAACGGAACCGAACACCCAATTCATGCCACCACTATCTACATTCCATCACAAGACATTTCTTGCCTGTATGTGGCATATCCTTTGGATAATCCTGGAAATGAGTACTTGAGGTTTTCGGTCTTCCTTTCGACTGAGAAAGAAAAAAAGAATACAAAAATTAATGACGAAATCATAAAAAAGCGCACTATTGTTGTGAAACAATTTATAAACGAGCCAACAATGAAAATGAGAATTTGTGAATGGGCTCACAACATAAATAGATCCTTTATGTCCTGTGTTGCGATTTGTGCGTGAGTATGTGCTTGTGTACGAAACATTTTAGTGATTATCCTTGTCAGCAATTTCAGTGTTATTGTGTTATTTGCAACAAAAACATATTAAAACATGAATAATTTTGCCGAAATTTTTCCAACGAAAATATTTTATGAACATTTTTTAGCATCGTGTTACGCAAAACAAGAGAATGGGAAAATATTTTCCTATTGAGAGGAACTCACACTCTATAAGTCGTTTAAAGTAAGTGATAATCACGCTCCAGAAGAGAATGGAATTTATAAAAAAGATTATGCCGCAAAAATTCCTTATAATGTAACCAAATACTCCGAGGTGGTCTGTCCATTTTCCTCTTCTGTCTCTCACTCGTTCCCACTCTTGCAAGCAGTCCCATGAGGTTTCTGGCAATTCATTCCCAGAACTGTGCGAGTAATTGTTTCCTAAAATTGAGATTTCAAGTGCAAAACAATAATAGTTTAACAAGTTATCAATGAACATGTTTAGGACTCAAATAGAATAGCGGAACAATTGCCTAAAAGGACTTCCGCAAAATTCCTAAGTATTCTATTGTCTGCGGACTGTGTTTGTTGTGTGTTTTGAAAAAGCAACTGGTGAAAATATTTGAGAATGTCAGAGGCGGTAGAAATCACAGAAAATTTTCTTCTTTTGTTTTATACTCTTCTTTCAGACCTCTCAAACTTTCGAGAAAACTCATAAAAAAGGTTTAGGAAATTCACCCACGGAGTTTAAGATATCACGTTTATGCCTGATTATCCTGGTTGGAAAATAATTTAGAAAATATTTCTAATAAAGCAGAGATTTATTTAAGACCACACAAAAGGTTTGTTCTTCCGTTCCATGATATTTTAAGGGACAGCAACCTCAAATAAGTTTGCAGGGAGGCGGAAAGAAAGCTTGAAATTTAATTGGGCTCATCTGAGTGGCAAGAAAACAAATTGTTTGTATTGAAGACAAAGACGTTATCCAATTAAGTTGAATACTTAGGGATTATCTTAATCAGAGGCCGAGCGAGGGGCTCAACCTCAATGCGACATCAGTAGAACGGTGGAGGTTAATAGAGAGGAAGTAACAACTCCACTATTTCGAAGATACAATACAACTTTTGATGCAAAACGTTGCCAAGTTATCGGTTACTAGATCGGCCGAAACAATATACCCGTCTCTGGACGTCTATAATGGGTGCCACTACGAAAAGTAGGACTCTTGGCTCACTCAAACGCTGCCGCGAATGCCCGTGGAACGAATAGTGATGCTGTGGATAAGACAACCAAAGTTCTGAAGGGCGACCCCAAAGAAGCTAAACCAAGGACGCTGCTCAAACTGAGCAACTGTAGAGGTCATTTGCATTGGATTGAAGCCACTGATGAATGTTGGCCATGCACTGACCATAATGAGACAATAGAGAGATCTCTTTATTTGTGATACTGAGTCGGAAAACTTTAACGATACCGAGCTCCTCTGAGAAGGCTTTCACTCCTTATTTTTCGAGCTGTAATTATGGCCTGTGTTCGTGCGATTACTACAAAAGTCCTACAAATCGACTGTTTGTCCTGTCAAACAGACAAGTGCTCTGCCTGGTACTTATCACTGCTAAAGAATTGACCAGGTATAATTTCAGAGGATTCATACTTAAGACAAAGCAAAACAGGAAAGAGATTTGATAACAGATTTATTGTCATATATTTCTGGCAGCTCTGCAACTTCGAAATCCTTAGAACTTGTGTTTCTTCAGTGATGCAGCATTTCAGAGAGTTCGATTCACTAATAAAAGGAGTGCGAGTATCGAATACCTACTCTGCCTCATTGAGTGAGTACCCACAACAAACCAAAACTGCAGGGTACTCACTACCCATCGCTATTTAATATTTTGGCAGCACTAATGCCAACAGAGGGTTGGATCGTGGTGCAAAATTAGAAGCAGCTCCAATACAGACGAATGAACATCAACACGGATTTAGTGTTAGATCGACTATTTTATTCAACACATTTAATTTCTTTTCTATTCCATTCAAATTTTAGACACCCACTGTTCGACACATTTTCATCGCCAGATTTTCGATTCCAATTCCAAATGACATCATTGAATCTTAAATATTTCTTAGAAGTGGCGCAATGAATATGTGTAGCATGTGTTAGTATCTCGTTAATCTGCTGCAGTCCAACGACTGTCACTCATTGACCGATCGTGAGCGCAAATGCAATACGTGTCGTTAGATGGACGGGAGTACTGAAACTGTAGTACAAGACGTGCTCTGCATGCAGGACAATTCTTTCAAAAAAGGAATTTTTTACTTGAAAAAACGAAGAAAACCAAAAGAAAAGTTGTTTGCTCTTTTTGTCCAAAGTTAAAAAGAAAAGTACACACACTCACACACACAAAGAGTGATATTATTTTGGGCGGGATGTATGGCAGTCACGTTTTATTATTATTTTATTTATGTTTCAAGAATCTCAAGAGTTTTTGGCGGGAATCCGTATGGGTCTCCTTCGTTAAATAAATCAAAGAAGAATCTCTAGACAAGACTAACATAAACATGTTAAAATAAACAACTTGCAAACAGTCAGACAGGAAACGACATCGCATTCTATTACCAAATCGCATTTGGAATAACTATGCAAATGCTTTCGTACGAATGCCATAATTTATTATTGTTCTTCTCAGTAATTTCATTTTAAAAACAGATTGTGCAACCAAATCAAGGTTGCATTTCACACTCTTGAACAATTGACCTGCACAGGCGAAGGCAGTGCCACCGGCCACCTTGTCTTTAAACACACAAAGGATTTCCAGGACTCTTGCAATAACTTCTTTAACTCTTTAATATCATTTCACACCTCCATAAAATGTTGAATGCAACATTTTTGACCTTCAGGCAGAATGTTAAAACTCAAAACCGAAATGTAAAAATGCACAAATTTGTGAATGAATTGCAAGTGATTTTGCTTGAGGCTAAAAGTACATGAGCCAGCCCGTCTGTGTTCGTTTATGTGTGTGCGAGACATTTGGGCAGTTGAGAAATTTTAAACCTGCCGTGTCATTCTTTGCGGATTCTTGCTAAATGCCCTGATCACCTTTTCAAGCAACCACAACATTTAATGTGTCACCTGAGGTGTCATTCAAATTTGTTGGCAACATCAATAAGTGGATGAGGAAAGCAAGCGTCTGCGTGCAAGTGCATGACTGAACTTGTTCGATAAATGGCATTCTTATTAAGCATTTCAAATTTTATTTAAACAAATTGTTTGTTTTCTTTCTCTTTATTCTTCACTGAGAAAACTCCGACATAAAACTATTAATCTTTGAAAGAACTTCTATTACTCCCAATAATTTCAAAGAATCCTTGCATACAGACTTTATACTTTGTTGCATGATTGCAAAACAATTACCAAATCTTTTGGGACGTGGCAAAAGGTTTCTTGGAAATAAGAAACGAATCGTTTGACAACTTGCATGTTTTGCAAATATAATTTATGATTTTGCAAATATGAAAAATCACATCCGTTGTACGTTTTTGTTTTCTCGTCTTTTTATTCAGCGTGTGAAATTAATTTCATCCTTTTTTGATTACTTTGAAATGCATGAGACATACAAACGGCAGAATTCAATGATGATTTTAGTAAAAAATTTGTCAAATTTAATTCAAATTCAGACAAAGTGACCACAACTTTAAAGAGCGAAATAAAACCTTTTTTCTTGCATTTAAAGAAATCTAATTATGCAAAATCATCGAAAGAAAAGTTTGCAAAATAGTTTTAAATCAACTGCGTTTGATTCACTTGCAGTAGAAGAGACGAGCAATGGAGCGCAAAAGGCCCAACTATAATATGCGTAGGCTAGCTTAGGCTACTGTCAAAACTCGACGAAAAGACTGTCAAATGCATAAGCGAACATTTGTGTGGCTATATTATACTTACACTTAGTTGTAAAGCAATGCACTTTTGCAAAAACTAATTTATGATATATACATAACATGTAAATACATATATAAAAATTTTCAATTTATACATATATAAATATATTATCACAAGTAGGTTATTACCAATTTAGAAAGTAATTTAAGAATTAAATTGGAAAGTACTACAATGTATAACAATGTGTGCAAGTGGTTGGCAACGTATCATAAATGGTAGGAAAATACGCAAATACACTATAATATATATACAATAAACAAACGCTAAACATTTAATGTTTGCATTAATTTTTGACATTATTTATTCAATTATGTGTAGAATTGATTTCGGCGTACATTGCAGCTTCTCTTGTGTCCACGTATCACAGTCTATGGTATGTGTGTATCTAAAAATAATTATCAATAACAACGAACAAACAGTTGGCCTTTAAAGAAAATGCGATCAGTTTCGCTCTATGCGTAGGAAAATTAAATTCAACGAAAAGTTAGCAAAGCAAATTATGGTTGTACACATTTGATTGCATGCATTCGCAAATTCGCCTGCGCTAGCGTACGCATATTATAGTTGGGCCTTAAAATTGTGTCGATTTCATTTCACCAACAACGATCGTATCGCGCCAATTTCTATGTGATTTAAATCAAAATTTCTTCGAAATGAAGTGAATACCTCACAATTACACCCTTATCCTACTCAAAATTAAACAAGTACAACATATGGGTCGATGCATCAAAATATATTTTCTAGATACTCGAACGCTCAGAGAAAAGGGTGCAGAATAGTATCCCGTGATAGTAGGGTGCTCATTGACGCATCGACGTAAGGTAGGGTGTCTTTTTCCGCTGCAGTGCAATGTGTTCAAGTGGTATTAGCGAACTTGTGCTCGAAACCCGATAATATTTGCAGAGAGAACCCGTCGCTTATTTTCTGTGGTGGTCCTTCTTGTAACTTTCAAATTGGGGAAATTCAAATCGAATGTATCATAATAAATTTTTTTAGATCTTGCAAAATGCATCGCAAACGTAGAGTTCATTACTTGAGCGAATAATCGATTAAACTTAAAAGAGAACTCCAAGTGACTGGAAAACCCTATCGAAAACTTTTTCTCTATCTCATAGTTGTTATATTTTTCAAGCACTCTTTTTTAATCTCTTTTCCAAACATCGTTTGAAAAACACACAACAACAATAAAAAATCCATTCCGATAATTGCATCAATTACAATTTCCACCACATTTTCCGTTCATCTGTTTCGTTAGACCGCCTCAACAAAGAATTTTCGAGCCTTCAAAAAAAGTTCCAATTAATATTTTTATATTTTCATTTGTTGCTTGTAAGTGGCCTGGAGAAAAGATTTCATCAATATTCATAAATGCGTGTAGAAGGAAAACTGAAATTGGCTTAGGAAACATTTTCCTCGAACGCCTTTTGAAGAAAACCTTTTAGCAACTCTACCCCGGGGTTGCAGGCTACTCGTATCTGGTTGTTTGTGGGAAAGACAATAATTTTAAATGAGACTGCCAATCATTGAACACAAACAACTTAGCAACCGAATACGAAATTAAATTTTTTCAATATTTAAATGATTTTATGCAAATTCAAATCCAAAAGGAGCAAAACACGTACTTTTAGCATAAATAGAATTTGATGGTGAAGAACTAAATTAATTTACACTTTTAATGATGTGCTGGCTGGCTCTTATTCAGCTGGTAGAAAATACAAGTTGTCTCCAGGTAGAACTTCTTCCCCTGTTGTTTGAGTTTTCCTTGAATCAACCAACAAATCAGGCAGAGCGCAACTGTTGTTGCGTTTTTAAGCAAAATTAAATTCAAAGTAGTAGACCTTGAAAATGTTAATATTCCAAAAAGGCAGCAACAAATTTATTGGTGATATTTCATATTTGGGTTTTTTCGCCTTTTCTTGAACTAAATCTTACCCTACCCGTCAGTGGCAGCAGGCAACAACTGGCAACAGCCATACTCGCACCGTTTATCCCATGTGAGAATAATTAGATTGTATATTTTAACAATAAATGACAAAATACAAGTATTAAATAAAGGATATTTATTATATAGAACAGAACAGAACAGAACGGGGGTAACAAGCGCAAGAATTAATGCACATGTCTTTTGAAAAGCCTGAAAAAAATCAAAGTTCCTTAACAAATTTCTCACAAAACTTAAAGTCGTGCACACACGCACACAAATACAAGCCGGAATACGTGAGACCTGGTCTACGTATTGGAAAAATTAAGCGGAGAAACAGAAACGTGCATTTCAAGTTTATTGCTGGATCATCTCTCTAAATGGCTACCGGTTCTATTCGAAGCCCATCATTATTTTTCAACTCAATTGCACGCAAAAGCTTACAAACCGATCATCAATTAAAAAAGAGAGAGAAATCATTTCACAATCTTCAACACCAAACAAAAAATCTATTAAAAAAAATAAAACAAACTGAGTTGAACGTCTGAAACAAAAAGGACACAAAACAATACATCATCTGTCAAATTTGCTTAATGTCCTCAAAACTGACCACGACATCACTTTTTCCTCGCAAGCAATTACCAAAACCAACAACAAAAAGTTGACCACAATGTAACAGTGGAAGGACGGACGGACGGAAACGGGGACGAGACAGCGTGTGTTGTGCGTATCTGTTTCTGTCTGTTTGTTCTTGTCCCATTTGAATATCGGCCGCCATCAATCTCCGATGCAACACGAAATTCCGACATTTATCACGTGAAATAGACTGTGATTTCTTGCAAATGTCCATTCAACAGCTCTAATCCTTTTTGTCATTGTTTGTCGAAACACCCCTTCCCTTCTGCCGGCTTCTGTCAAGGATTCCTTGCCATTCCATTCCCATACGAGAATGTGATTACATTTTGGTGGCTTTTCTTACCCATTTTTATCCTGCTGCAGTTGCGTGTGTGTGCGCCATAAATTTAAAAATTAATAATGGGAAATGTCCGGATTTTCTTTACAACTTTCTTTATCTCTTTACATGCATGTGAGCGAGTTTTCCTTTGTTTTGCTATTTATTTTCTGTTGTTGTTGTCGCTTTGTGACATTCATTGGGTCAGAGTTCAAATTTGTGTATTTGAATTTTGCACCGCGCATGCATTTTGTTTTCTATTTTTCGCGTTTTCGTCCTTTTTTCGGTCGCTGTCGTCCTTAATGAAAATGTATGTTTTTCTTCATGTTTTATTGTTTATGTTGTCTTGTCTTTTCAATTCAATTGTTGTGTTTTCATGTTACATTTCAGTGTAATTAAGTTGAATATTTATGTTGTCACATTAATTTTGAATGCCTTTTTGCCTCCGTCCCTGTTGTATTGTTTTTTAGTTTATGGCACTTTTCTGTGCTGTTAGAAGAAGTTTTCAATCTAAAGAAATTACGCAGTCATTTTTTTAAGGAAAAAGTTTTTTTTTCTAAATAATATCTCTATTGAAAAATAAATCGATTTTGCTTTTGTAGCTGCAAACTGCAGACAAACCTTCTCTTTCGGCTACATTTTAATTTTTAAATTTAAATCTGTTTGATTTTAGTAGAATTGCTGGTGAAAAACTTTTAGTACTTGTCTTGAATGCACCTGTGCTGTAACTGGTGCAGAGGGGAGTAGTACAAAATGCTCCTGACTGGAAGAGTCAGTAATTGGCACCCTTATTTACCAAGCCAAAATAGCTGAAATAAATCCTCTATCTTCTCCTCTGTCCACTCAGCACTATCCCCTGCTTTCTAGTTCCTGCAAAATGCACTGCGTATATTGAGGTCAACCTTTAAAAAACGACGCAAATGTTTGAAACATTTTCCTTAAAAGCGGCGTTATTTGAAAACCACAAGTTCAACTTGAATCGATGTAACTTTTTCTTTGCTTTAATGAAATGTAGCATGAGAAATTAAATATTTAAAACAATGAACTTGTAACTGTCTGTGAAAAGCGATGATAACTGTCCGGTTATGGCGTGTTTCATCATTCGGCCCTGAAAACTATTTCCTTGTAATTTCCCCGATAACTCCTAATGAAATAATTTTAAAAAAAAGGATGGAAGAAATAAATCTCTATCAAAATTCAATTCTTTGACATTCGAATAGAAAGAAATTGACATTTTCAATGTGTAGAAATAAATATAATTAAATTAAACGTGTGACCCATGGAAATGTGTTGAAGTGCAGAAACACGTTTTCCGCATGGAAACAATGGCAGAACACCCAACCAACATGTTGATTAAGTCACACAAATTAATGCAAAATTGAACACAATTTGCAGTGAAATTGTGCTCTTTAAAAAATGAGACCCAATTTTGTCACGTAAATTTCCGAAAAATAAAAGTATGTAACAACAAAAAGCGTGTTGAGTGCCAAACAAAAATGCAACATGATAAAACAAAAAGTGCAAATCGAACAATTGCAATTGCAGCCGCCGCACAAATAAGTCGTTCAATCTGCCAAATCATGTCATTTCGAACAACTGAAGCCAACAATTCAATGCAAAATTTCAAAATTTCGTTTGTGTGTGTTTAACAACTGAAGGCACAACGATGACAATCATGTAAAACAACAATTGGCCAACAGATAGTGGTCAATCGTTCGTACCTGCCTTAAGATGCGACATGTTTTTCTTTTTCTAATTTGTGGAATGAGAAACATCTTAGACGGTTATTAGTTGGCCAATAAAGTGAATCAAGACACAAAAGTCTACGTTTTAAGGCAATTTCGCTATTGTTTTTTTTTTTTTTTTGTTATATTTTCTGTTCTGAAAAGAAGGCAAAATCGATTTCCCAGGCTTGAATGGACCATAAATTTATGAAAGTAATTTTTAAATGTTGGGAAATTTTAATTTGGAGTAAATTTGATAGTTTGAAAGAAAATAAAATCCAATCCCTGGAAAAGAGGAAACAATGAAACAAATTTCCACAAATTTTATTTGTTATTTTGCTTTATAAATCTCAGCCATGGCCAGAATTCTTTATCCATTAAATGAATGCAATTTTTTATTTATTTTTCTTTCGCCTTTTTCAAGAAAATTAATAATGTTTTTGAGCCTCTTGAAAAGTCGTTATTTGTCAACAAGAAACGATTTCGAAAGGCTGTGAGAATTAGAGGATAAAAAGATAACAACGAAATAAAATGAAAGAGAAGTTCTTTTTTTAAGATGCAACAGATTGCAGAATTACGAGTACAACAATCGCAAGAAATGTATCGAAAGACAAACACGTTAAGAAGGGGAAGACAACTGTGGGATTGCTGGATGCAACACAATGCGTTTAGGGGCCATTTAGAGACGTACACAGGGGTTTTATGAAAAGGCAGAAGGAAATTCTTTCCAGCCAGAGATTAAACGATTTCACAATGTGATTTTTAGGTTGTTTGGGTTTGACTGTTTTTTGCGGGTGGGAAAAAGTGCAAGCAAGTGTCGTCGGTCTGGATGTTGCGTCTAAATACAATAAATGTTTCCTTTTTCTTTCTGTAGAACAAAACAAGAAAACTATTAATTTGAAATCAACAAACCCAAAGACGCTCCCACAGACGGACGGACGCGACCATCGAAAAGGAAAACGATGAAAGTCTTATTGTAGGGAACCTTTGCGTTGTTTTATAATCAGCTGATTTAGTGACCTTTTAACCTTAACAACCTGATCTCAGCTGATTTTCTCCAGGTTTTTCAACAAGACTGTGTTACCTGTCGTTTGTAATTGTCTCGCCTCTACAACAATAATAAACACGAGGGAAACAAATATAAAAAGGACCTGTACGAACGTTGTGTAAAGACAAAGAAATCAAATGAAATGTCATGTTGTTGTTTTTGCTGTGATTTTAACATCCTTTCAATCTAGTCCTCTGCTTGAAATTTGTTTGCTCTCGTTCCTTGCACGTGTAAAACTAGAACAGTTCAAATATGTGTTCGTTGTTGTTGTTTTATTCCTGCCGCAAGTGACGATAATGATGTTTGATTTGTATAAAAAGGATTCGGTTTCGTCCTTAAGATATCAATACCGAGTGTTGTTGTTGTGGTTGTTTGTTAGTATTTTAATCGAACGGTTTCCAATGCACAACCAAAAAGGTTCCCTTTCTGATGTCGACTTTCTGGAGCAAGTGCATAAATCAGCTGATTATTGTTCGTCGTTACCTGTTTCTTGGGACCTTTAAATCTTGGAGTCCTTGTGTCAGGATGTTGTTACTTTTTGCATTTAATGAATTTCTTTTGAAAGCGTTTGGCTGCTTTTCCTTCTTCTTAACAATAAATCTTTCTTCCACTTTCTTTTATAAATTTTGTGGGAAAATTTCGTTTTCGATTTGGGTTTGGGTTTTATAGCCGAAATGACAAAAATGATTCAGCGTTAATAGGAAAAACTATTTTGTTGTATGGCCAGAAAAGTAACCGACATTTTGCAGTGGAGACTTTTTAATAAAAACTAATTTTTATTATATTTTTTTGTTTGTGTTTGGAAATGTAATTACCGATGGATTATTTTTGCTGCAACAAGAAGCTCAAAATTAAATATCGTCGTTTCCGTTCTGGCAGATTCCGATCGAAATCTCTAGTGTTTTTGAAGAGTCAATGTGATAGACGGTAATTAATGCAGTTTTCGAGTCCTTACAAAAGAATCAGATCACTTATTATTCAGATACACAATTTCGGATTTTAAGAAAAGCACGTCTTTCGAATTTGTTGCTTCCACGATATCTCACGATCGTAAATAACAAAATATTGCAGAGAAATGTACGCCGATTCCAAAACGTGTGATCAACTCGAACCCTTAAAACTCATATTTTTTGTTAGACAGGTGAATCGGAGAAAATCGGGTAGTGTAACTAACGTTCAAAGGCAGCAAATATCTTCATTCGGTTATTTCGATAAATTTTTCATAGATTAAAACTCGCAATTACATTTCAACAAGTCTTGTGTTTATAATTCGTGTGAATGAATCAATTTGCTTGTAGTGCGATTTTTTCAAGTCGAGTACATTTTTAGCTTATCTTTTATTGCTTAATTGTATTGAAAAATCATAAAATTAATAACACTTTGCAACATTGTGTGTGGCATACGAGTATGGTTGATTGCGTTGTTAAATATTTGATCGCACAATTTAATGTATTTGTATCAGTTTTAAGGGCGCCTGAACAAATTGAGCCAACATTAAATGTTTGCCAACGGATTAATGGCTTGTTTATGAGTTTATTACCGTATTTACCTCAAATAATAAATATTTGGTTGTTATCAGTTGGTTTCCGTGCAGCGAATTTGCGTAAAAATTGGTGAAATTTTTAAGAGATCGTTCGCGAAAGAAAAAAATTGTTCACAATTACAACAGCCACTCCAGAAAAAACGGGAATAATTACAACATGACCACTGTCAAGAAAAAAAATATTTTTTAATCCAAAAAATCGACGACTCTCAACAACAAGCTCTACATTTTTCTGAAGATCTTATGGACTGATTGTGAATGAGAAGAGAACGAAAAATAAAAAGATCCATAAAGTATAAAAAAATGTGCTGAACTCGTTATAACTGAAATTTTGGTGTTACACGGTTTCTTATGCCGCTTCACTGTAATTAAGTTTAAAAGTGGAACTTTACTCTCTATCACAGAAATCTGGAAATCTTTTGAAATTCCCATTCACGCACATGATTCTTTAGTCCTCTTTCCAAAAATTAGTTTTTAGACAAAAATTGTTTTTTGTGGCAAACAGTGTAATTTGTTCAGCATAAAATCAGAAAAATGTTTAAAAATTCATTCGTTCTTCCTGCACTCCTCATCACGCATCAAGTATTCCTTCAAAACAGACGATCATACTGCTCAAGAAGCCGAGGATCCATCAAAACTTATCATTCTAAAAAAAAAAGAATTCCGTTCTGGAATAGCAAAACACAAGGAGGGTGCAGACGTGAGTTGTAACACACAAATGCAAGACCAAGTGTGTGCGCGCATGTGTGAAACCGTGTGTTAATTTGAATGTTTTCAATGACATGTTTGTTCATCTGATCAGCACCGGAAATTGCACCAGAGTGTTAAAAAATAAAGAGAAGAAGAAGCAGAAAAAAGCACGGCTACACTGCGAAACATTCACTCCATATCTCCGACTACCAGTAAATAAACTGGCAAAAGAAGCGCCATGTGTTGCTGCAACAGCACCGCAACGTGTTTTTCAAGCAAAAATCTGTTGTTGACATAATTGAACCGTAAATGAACTTTTTATTAATTTTGTGCAAACAAACGTTTATTGCTCCGTATTGTTGCTATTGAACAAATATTTGACTTGAATAAATAAAAGTTCAGTTTAAATGTTTAAAGTACTTGTACGGCCCATCGAATGATAAAATAAAATTATAAAATGCGTTGCAAAAGGCGCGAATTATTCATTCATTAAAATTATTGTTGTCATAACGAAAAAAAAGATAATGAATTATGAATGAAAGCTATTTTTGGTAATAATAATATCAGCGCAAAAATATTTGTTTAAAGTGAGTAATTCGTGAGTACTCTACTGTTGGCCAACTAGGCTGTGTCGGATCATTGTTACGATTATATGTGACCTTTTTTAGACCGCTACTCAGGTGATGATGTCCCCTACTGACGCAAGGCTTCGTGCCAGAACTATGGAAAGGAGTGGCCTAGTGAGCAAGTAATTAGTGCGGTTAATCGTTGTTGCACTCATTTTACACTCCTCGATTCAAAACCATCAACAAGACAAAGACATGTGCGGTTTACTCACTAGCGGTATCACCGAATCCTACTGCTTTATAGAAGGTCAAGGACCTGTCTTTATTGTTAATGCCGACTGCTCTCGAACCATACAAAACGGACTTTTATTTCCAAAAAGTGATCAGCTTAACATCAGCGACATTCGACTCCAAAAAGACGGCTCACAAAATGAAATTGGTAACTGATTTATATTTAGAATCTTTTCTGTTCGCTGGCTCACTCGTTTTGTCTCTGGATTACTTTTTATGTGGCTACTTCGACAAGCCTCAATTGATGCCATACGGCCACAGTTCTTGGGAATAGAAGTTAATAGTTAGAAGATCGAATTGAATGTGACGCGAGGCTCATATGCTACAAATCATATCAAAAATAAATGCCAAGAAAGAGTCTACAAGATATTAATTGAACAAATTTCATTCTTATAACTTTGAGGTCTCATGCAGCCAAAGAACACCCGATTCATTCGTTCAGGTTTTTTATGTATTGAAACATAAAACTCATATAGGAAACTGAATCTGGCACCTATTAAACCTTCAAATTTGCAACACAATTCCAAGATTGCACAATATCTCGTTTCTTTTAAGCAAGAAATCTTTTTTCGTTTCACTCGTTATCAATGCATTCAGTGGTTTTATGTAAAATTTAAATATTTCCTGCGTTTTGCAAAAAAAAAAAAAAAATCATGCGACCTTGGACCGTTTATTCGCAGCAGAACTGATAATTAAAGTAGCACTGGTTAGTTCGTAATCCACAGGATTTAATGGAATTTTTTATGTTGGCCGATTAATTAGGGTGGTAAGTTTAATAATTTGATAAATATGCTTGTGACTTGAACTTTCAATAATATCTTTAATTAATAAAAACCTTTTAAAAATACGTTGTCTTTACAAAATAAGGCCCCAATGAAATCAATGATAAGATTCGATAAAAGTCTTTAAAAATTTTTAATAAAGTAATTTAAGCCCCATGGCATGCTATGGAACGGAAGAAAGCCTCTGACCGAATTTTATAAAAATTGTTAGGGGTCGTCCGTTGGCATAGAAAATTACCCGTATATGTTTATAACATTTTACATCCAATCCAGAGGTGTCCAGAAATTGTTTTGCAACTGTATTGGTGAGATAATTTCAGAGTGCAGTTATACAAAATATCCTCATCAAAACGTTAAAGAAACTAAAATATACGCTCTTTAAGAGAACCAAACTAAAAAGTTTAAAATAAATTAAAAACAATAATGAACCGAAATACAAGTATATCTGTGAAAAAAGCATTGGGCGCTTGATATACGAAAGATAGGGCACACTCTTTTCAGTTTATTTTAAAATATATTTTCAATTTTTTAGTTCGGTTTTCTTAATCGTATTTTTAAGTTATTTCAAATCGTATTTATTTTAAATTTTTGGGTTTAGTGTACGTCGAAAGCGTGTAAAAATACTTGCACATTGCGAGAAAATGAGAACATGAACCATACCCTAATGTGACGTATGAGCAATATTATTGATAACATCAAGCATACGCGTTGAAGCACAATCCAGAAAGTTGGATACATGCGTACAAACAAACATGTCATAGAAGTTATTGAATTGCCTGGGATCGGGTAGCGAGAACTGTATGAAAATAAAACAAAAAATAGCACTTGCTTTTAGTTGCATCTGATTTACGGGTGATTTATTTAACAATCTTTTGAAACTAAAACTTTCTGAATCGGTCACTCCATAATAAGAACGAATAATAATTTGCTCTGCCCCGTTGATAAAAAAAGTGTGCTATTTTATTGCGCAAAACTGTATATCATGCTTTGGGCGCACATGCATTCGAACATGGAAAACATCATGTGCTTCTTTTTTAATTAATTAAAACTTTATTTAGAAACTGTAAAACCGTTGAAGTTTTAATCTGCGTTAATGTTTGCACTGCGTCTGTGGTTTCAGTTCCTGAGTTTATCACTGTTGGTGCTGCTGACATATTTTGAAAAAAAAGAAAATAAAATTATATAAAAACTTTGCAGATTCTGTTTTTGTTTGTATCTCAAGACCGCAAATTGATTAATTTATGTTTATAAATATTTTGTAACTGCCTTAATGTGCGTCATTAGTGGCGATATTGAAAAGTATGATGAAATCGTAGCGATCTTTGTAGTTTACAACAATCACACACTCACGGCAAATGTTGGGTATTAGAAGCACTTTTTGCGTTTCCTTCTCCTCTTCTTCTATAATAAAATATTTAACTAGTTTATCTCTGCCACCCGGTTCGCGTTGTTGAATTTATGGCCTGTTTTTGAAAACATCTGCAAAAAATTCTACGAATTATGTGTTTTGTACTCAATTTAAATATGAATTGGATCCCTTCAGCTATCGGCTCGTAGTGTTTGAAATATTATAGTCAAGCAGAAATGAAAACAAAGTGAGTGTCCAATAGATTTTTGCACACAAAGTGTTCTGAGAAAAATAAAATCTAGTCGTATTAAAGTCATATAATCTTATTAAGACTTCTAACTTTGGAGTGTTTTAAGACATAATCCTGTTGAGTACCTACAGGCTCATAATGCAACACTTGATATTTGATCATCTCAATTTAGCACAGGAAGCGATTGTCTGGCTGGCGAACATTTAAATATTAAGAGGACTGGAAAAGAATTACTGCATACACTTGCATAACTTGTTGGATCATTCATTTAGATTTCTGGTTAAGAAAATTGTGTGTTTTACCATAATAAAATCGTTTGAAAACAACACAAGTGACAACATGTTAGCGAACCGCTTAAAAGGAATTTTCTTTTAAGTGGTTTTCTGTAGAAAATCAAAATAATGCGATTAACCAACAAAAGCGACCAGCAGCACCACTTGCAATGACCGCAGTGTTTCGAATTTCAAAGCGAATGCGAAATCGTCCTGGTCTGTCGCTGGCATGGATTAATTAGTTCGAAATCCCACACTTGAAATCACATGTAATAAATAAAAATTACATATTAAACGGATCTGAGTGCGTGTGAGTGTATCTTGAAAATACATATAATAACAGCCATAAAACAGCAAATTATAAAATTCACGCCTCTTTGAAAAGTGTCCACTGTAATTTTTATTACATGACTTTTTTTAGTATTCACAGCACTTTGAGCACAAAAAGAAAGGAAATTTCAGTCAGTCAGTTAATCGTTCTCTCTTCTTTAAAGTACTTGTTGTATCTTTAGCCTTGATTTTGTTTTACTTTATTTCTAAATGAAATTTTTCGCGCCAAAATTTTGTTTGATATTCAAGTGCCTTTAAAATCCCATCGTTTGAGTGTTTTTATTTGCCTCTATCTGTGTGCCACATACTTCCATGATTTTATGGTGGTCGTTTGTTTTGCTGTTTGGTTTGGCAGTTGAAATGGTGAGACAGTCAGTCAGTCGGTTGGTTGTTTGGCTGCCTTTCCGTCCGTTGTTTTGCCCACTCACTGTTCTTTTCAACTTGTTTGATCACATTCCTTTTATTTTTCAATTCCAATAAATAAACTACATTGTTTTTGCTCCAACTCAAAAAAAAAGTATCAACTTCAATTCGTAGGCTGTTTTGGTGATTTTCCGTTTGCGCTTGGAAACAACGTCGTTTCGGACAATCTTGAAGTTTCGACTCTTTTTTTTGACTGTTTTGCGTATTTACAATGTTTGATAATGATTTTTGAATTGTGCAAATTTTTCAAGTTATGAAATGTAAATAAACGAGTAGAAAGCAAATATTTGATAAAAGTGCGATTCATTCATTCCCGTTAAAAGATCAATTGCCTACTTGATAGTGGAAATGGGCAGCGCTGATATGCTTTTATGACACTCATGCATGATAACGAGCGATCGGTACGTACCTGTTGGTTAGTCAACTGCTCTCTAAATAACTTGAAAGTGCTTGGAAAAGTTTTGGCTGAATGCCGATTGAATAATAAATTTTCCTCGATGTTTAGATTTCCAATTTTGATTAAGGAAAACTCTTTTCGGGTTGTAATGCACTCTTTTATTGTGATACATGATGAAAATTAAGAAATTCGAAAGCAGTCCCAAAACTGGTGAACTGGAGTTTTTCTTCTGTTTTAAATGTTTAAAAAAACTTTTTGGCTTTCAAAGGCGCATAAGGAAAACAAGAAGTTCCCCAATCGCAGTTCGATATCTGGCACTAGAGGTGATTCTACCGTTCAGACGAAAAGTTGGCACAGTAAGACGTGATTTTTTTTTCTATAATTTAACAGAAAAGGATTTATTATATTCTCTTTTTTATGGCTTTGAAACAAAAAAATCATAATTAAGTGTTTAAAATTTCTAGCAGATACAATTCTACGATTAAACAGTAAAACCGTCAATTTTCTTGAGTCATCAAAACATTATGTTTCTATTTCTATTCTAAAATCTTAATATTCTTAAATCTTTAACTCATTTTACTTTTAATTCAAAGGCCTCTGAATGAAACCAATAATTATTTCAGTTGGAAAGATCATAAATAAAACCAAAATAAAAAGTCGACATCATATTTAATGATTTCCATTTATTTGCGTTTTTATAAATCATAGAAAAATTATAAAAGTAAAAGAGAGAAACTCATAAAATTATTCGACCTTTTTTGTTTACAAATTTATAACAGATCACACAGGATATGCGCTGATCAAAAGAACAGTAGATGAGGAGATAATTATTTAATTCACTTGGCAGAGAATATTTTGCCTTTCCACTGATTGTTTACGATAGAAGTTAAACATTTAACTTTAAGATAAGCACTGAAGCAAATAATTCAAGTGAATATGACATGATCAAGATCAGCTGTTTAAACTTAATGATTTCTGCAATCAACTGACTCTTTTATTCGAAAGATGTTACCACTCTTCGTGTGGCATATGGTTTCTTCTCTACCCCACGCCTTTGCTGGTAACATTTCCATGGTCATGTGCGTGGCGATTGATTATTCAGCCCGCTGAAATAATTTTGAGGTTATGGAGAGTGTAGTTAAGCAATACCTGCTGCATTCTCAGCTTCCAGCATCAATTGTTAAATACATACTTTGGAAATAATGTTCTGCCTTTCCGGCGATGTCATTTGTTCGACAAACTGACAGTTTGCAACATCGCCAAACAGGCAGTTAGTCAGCGCTGCAGTTAACCTCGAAAATTGTCTTTGGTTTCAAAACTCATGGCCATTAAAATTTCCCAAAACAATGAGCAGCGGGTCACGTTAATATTTTTTTATTTTGCACAAAGAAAAATTATTGAATATCGACCGATACCGAACTTGGTGCGTCATTGTCTGCAAATATCACTTGCATAACGTGACAAAATCTACCGAAAGTGTTAGTGAATGGCTTGAACCGCTGTCCAACAGAAAAGATCATAAAAAATGGGAAAATATGAATGGACGAGAAAGACAAAAAATAATTTCACAATACAAAATCTTAGCGGGTATTCTGATTTGAATTAAAGAAAAAAACTTTTCAGCTCAACATACTGCGGCAAAAATTATGAAAAGCGCTTGACATTTTTTTCAACATCCTCTCGATTCAATTGAATATGATCACTTTTACGACCTTAAAACCTTTATTTTGGTTGAAAAAAGATGTACTCGAAAGTGTTGCTGAGGAACAATACAACTTTCTAACGAGTTTAAATTCTCAGTTGGCTTACATGAATTTCAATGATCTTTTAGCATCCTGCAGATCAAGGGTTCTTGTATCCTTTCTTTCCTATCGTGCCAGTTGGCAAAAACCCATGAAATGAATGTCGTTATCTTCAATGTTTTTCAATAATATAAAAATTAATTTTGTAATAATTTTCTGTGAAAGAGTCTGGAGCTAAACAAAAAAGAAATAATATCCGAGAAAATTTTATTGATAAAACAATAACGTTTTACCGCAGTACTATAACGAATCGCAAGGAAGTGTCTAAAGGAGCAAGTGGAAGGATAAAGTGCCTGGGAAACAAAGAAGGTTTCTCTTACGTTTTAACTTGAAATATTTCTTAACATGTTTGGAAAAGTACAAGGAAATTTTAGCGCCTTTTTCTTAAAGTCAACAAAAAACTAAATAAATAAAAAATCGAATAAAGAAAATAAAGTAGTCCTTTGAAATGAAAAATTACATATTGAAGTTGAAAAATAAACAAAAATATTTTCCCGCTGTTGTTTCATGAATGATCATCCCGAGAATTTCGGCTGCGGCCCTCCATCGAATTGCGGCTACAAAAAAAGAGGCAGTTTGAAGTAACGGATTTAACAATTCCGTCTCAAAGTGTTTGTTTTAGCTTCAATATGTACTTAATGAGTCAAGATGATTTCAAGTGTCAGTTCTTAAGTTAATTTGGATATTTGCATAAATAAAGGTACCAGCCCATGCATTTACACTTGAAGAATTTTTTTGTTAGTTCTCAAAGAAGAAATGCTAAAGAAAAAGTGAACAAAAGGATGCTTTTTCCTCTAAAAAAAATAACACGCGTTTTTCTCACTGAAATAATTGTAAAATTGTATCTATTTCGCGTTTCCAGTATCAAAAACTTGATAACAAAAATAAATAATAAAACTGCAAAAAATTATACATAATTTTAATAAAATTTTAATGAAAACCTCTTACTCTTATATTTTTAAATCAATTTTAAGTTATAATTTTATTTGATTGTAATAAAAAAAACAGCGCAATATAATAGAGTGAATTGATGTATTCGAAATGAATGCATTCTCTTCCGCTGTTTTGTGGAATTGATCTCATAATAAAAAATAAAATTGGAATTGTGCGGTTCAATATATTTCGGTTTTTGGTCCGACAGTTCCTTATTATTGAAAATATACAGAAAAATTTAATATTTGTAACCTGAATATCCCACTTCAGTAGCAGAGAACCTGGACATGGAAGGATTTTCCCCTACTTTTGGCAACACTAATGCACACTATTGAAATATTAATAAAATTAAATTAAATGTCATGTGAGTGTATCCGTTAAGGCGTTAGCAAAAGTATCTAAATCAAAATACTACCGTTCTGATCTGATCGTGTTAATCCTCTTGAACCCTACAAGAAGTTCTCAAATATTACATTTCAGAATTATTTCAATCCATAAGTTTATTTGCAAAATAAATGTGCGTACGTGAGATGTCAATAAGATTTGTGGATTGAATAAATTTATGGACAATAAATCAATCGAAAGGTTTTTTGAATGTTTTATATGTTTAACATGTGGCTGTACAACGTAGAATGTATTCTTAGCGTTTGAAAAACATGTTTAGATACCAACTAAAATAATAAGGAATAAAACAGTCCGGCGTTTTAGTACATATCCCTTGGAATGTAATTGAAGAGAAAATATTCCTTGATATTTTGCAACATCAGGAGGAGTATTTCATTGTATTCACGATCAGTTTCATGTTTCGAAAGCAGCAGCTTGATCGTTTTTAAACTCTTACTTGACTCTTCCAAAAAAAAGGACATAATATTTAAAGGGGAATGACTAGAGTTTCTAGAATTCCCGATTTGGATTGTATTGAAGTCTAGAAATTAATTGAGCAGAAATTACATATTAATTTCACCAACACACACATACACACTCTGCTATAGAAAATGTTTACTGTCAACATTTTACTGCAGAGTGTGAAACTGATTTTAAAGAATTGATAATAAAAAAAGGTTAAGAAATTCAAATGAGCACCCAGAAAGATTTGAACTACGAACGAGAACGAACAAACACATGAATTAACTATTTTTTTTTTTAATGTATCAACAACAAAATAAATAGTTCAGTGAAACTAAGATTTGGATTTATCAAACGTTTAAGATCACTTACCATCCATGTCTCGTAGATCGTAGAAAGAATTTTGTAAAAAAAATAAGTGCCGAGACACACACCCATATTCCCACAAAAACAATAAGATGAGTATTGTGCTGCTGATATTATTAATTTTACTGTTTAAAGAGTTTAAAGAGTGGAGCACGGCCGGTCGACAGGTACAAATGGAGTAAATTGAATGAACGTCGGTCGTCTGCCTGTTCTTTCATTTTTAATAAACTGAATATTTAAACACTTTGTTCAGTTGTCCTAATATTTGCCCTCAGTCAATTTTAGCCGTTATTGCATGGCTAAATGCACAATATAAAACATGTGATATGCGTGCGTGAGTGTGTCACGATCGTGATTCCTTTCAATTCAGCGATACAACAATAAAAGTAAAAATAATAATAAAATAAAAACAAGCAGTTTAATGTTCATTTATATTAATTTTTTATTAACGATGACAACAGCGATACGTTGTTCAAGGAGAAGTAGTAAAAAAGGGAATCCTGTTTGAGAAGAATCAACATTTAAATCATGAGAAAAATGCGCCTTCTTTATTTGTTTTTGTTTTCTTTTAACGTTTTCATCAGGTTGGCTGTAGTGTTGTGTTGTGTGCAGTACTCCGTTGTTGTCAAAAGTAAAATTTCCAAGAAGTCTAACAATAAATACACGTTTTATTTAATAAAACCGAAATAAATTTAACAAACAAATACAACTATTACGACTTAAATCACTTGCATACCAAACAACTTGCACATGCACACTTAAACTCACCAGCGATTTGATCGAAGTTTGCTCATTTCAAAATGTTTGTGGTTAAATTGTACACCGTTTCCAGAAATTTGTACGAAGTTTCATTCAGCATTTTAACTATAACCGTCACTGAGGGGACATTGGAAGATCATTATATATAACTTTTGTGCTGAGAATCTAGAAAATATATAGTGCACATCTACATAAGAGCACCTTTTGAATCATACACATTTCATCCATATTGGCAAACTGATGAAGGAGAGTGTGTTAATCCGTGTTTTGATTCTGTAAAACAACAGCGAAAGCCTTTTGACGATCATTGATCCTCTTTAATGTACTTTGTGTGGAGCAAAGTTCACTTAAACCTCATGTTTATCGACATAAAACTTTTTAAACCCAGAGTGGTTTTATTGTCTGAGTTATGATTTTAACTATGAAAATTCGGTTTATCCATCCAATGCTCGTTTGCCATTCCTTCAATCCAAAGTCATCCCAAATCCTGACTTGCATCAATTAATTTGAACAAACAACTATTTGCAAACGGTGTTTGACATACCGCTGCTCACTTTAACGCACATTGTTTGGGCTCTTAATAATTTCAAAAGATGAGACGTTTGATGGATGTTTTTCTTATTTTTTTTGAATTCTCAATTTTCGAGCTCATTATCCTACACAACCTAAGAAATTCTAAGAAAATTGTTAATAAAAGCACGAAACAAAAGTATTGAAAGTTTTTTTTCATTTCATATCTGTAGCCGCACTCCTTTTTTAAAGACGAACAGAAATTGTAGGTTTCCAAAGAATTCTATTGAAAAATGTCTTCATCCTTCTTCAGTTTAAATTCATTCACTAAAAAATCTCTCAAATGTGCCAGGATAAAGAAAGTCTATGTATATTTTAAAGAAATTTTGTTTGAAAAATACTTCCGTTTTGCTGGGTATTAGACAGGAAATAAGTTTTTAAACTCCCACGCTTTATGTTAGACAAATTTGTCTGGACACTTCCTATTTGACAACAACCGTTAAACGAAAAATAGAAAAGTGACTGACTTTTAACAATCTAAAAGTTATTCTTCCTTATTTTTATATTTCTTTGCACAAGTAGAACGGAAATGTTTGTTTAGGTTTGCGGAAAACCAAAAAATCGTTTCATGAGATTTAAGTAAAAGCAAATATATCTATCGTTTAACACCTCAGCGAAGCAAGACTTGCAAGGAAGTTATCTGTTCAGCTAACACCAGGCTACAAAAAAAATAATTAAAAAAAAAACAATTCATGTTAGACATTTCAGAAAGGCATGTGAAATTAACTTATTTTTCTCAAACATTTGCAAACTATTAGCGGAAATAATTCACTTTGCAGTATCGAAATTCGAGGGTGATGTTGACTGAAGTGGTTACCGCAACACTACCATGCCTTTTGTCTCGACTTCGACTCCGCAGTCAGTCATGAAATAGGCTGTTGTAATTGGTGTCGGTTTGCGTCAATGACGAAGGCATTGCACTGATCGCTGATCAATGCCGATAGTGATTGACACTATTGTGTACCGTATCAGAAACTCTGCTAGACAAGAAAGTGCAAGTAAAAATCAGTATTTTTGGCGGTAGTCAGACGGCAGTGCAAGGCACAGGTGAAGTGGTCGGACTGACCTCTGCCTCTTTTGGTGAAGACTTATGGTGAGGTTTATCTTTAATATGGAAGTCCACTGGAGAAATGTTGCCTTGCTGCAGCGATAGATGATCCACGCAATAAACAAGTGGAATGTGCAGAGATCTTTTAAGTCCTGCAATAATTGTGAAAATATCACAGGAGAGATCGATTTAAGTGACCTGATAACATATTTCAAGACGACGTGTTGAAAGATATTTGCATTTAAGTGATGCGCAGTATCAGCAGTAATTCAAAGTACACAGCCGAACTTCCGATATCGAAACTTTTATTCTATTTTATTATTTTAATTATTTTCCAGTGCTATTTATCCAGCTTATCTGCTATAATTGTCACTATTGTTATTATTTGTTTGCTGTCATTTGATCGTATCCGTTTGCATTGACGGAGAGCGCTCATGCTTATAAACAAATCTAATGGCCGCCGTTATCCTTCAACAGCCAATGGAACACTCGTTTTCAATTCAGAGCGAACTCATTCATTAATTGTATCGAATTCGCTCTGAGAATTTTCCCAGGCCCAAAAATTTGTGTATTTTTACATTCTTCAGTGCAAGAGATAAACTCGACCGATCGCTCGTAAGAATGTCATTGACAAACGGTTTTATTGACATGCGATACTTTTAGGATCAGCACTTCAGTATTTTCCGCTTTGTATTTTGTTGCTGCCGGCAATTCGCAATCGCACCAACACAATTTAAAATGTCGTCCGTTTGTCCTTTTCGTGTAGGAAGAATCTGGATTGTGAAAAAGATAAGAGTAACTGTTGTTGTTTGTATGAGTAAAAGAATTCCAAAATAAATTTTATTTATTTATTCCCAGCACAAAAAGGAAATATGATTTCGTTTTCTCCATGTTTTAGATGGTCAATTAATAACTTGCCAGCATCCTATTCTTGCAATCCCAGCCTCTTCAAATGACAGAGGGAAATCATAACGTTATGCCAAATATCCTGCTGATGTTGCTGTTGAAGAGACCTGCTACAGGACGACAACAACAACGTTGACTGTGGAAGAAAACGTTAACGTACAAACAAAAAAGTCATTTCGTATTTGCCCAAGCCACTTATGCGATGTAGTATTTGAGATTTCGTTCGTTCCGTTTGTCAGATTGACAAACGTATCAGTTTTCTTCGTTTGGACAAGAAGAAAAGGTTCCTTTAGCCAACAACAACACACATCCTGAGAAGATTTTTTATTGCACAGACAGTTCTCTAACTTGCACTTGTATTTAGCTGTAGTTGTTGTTTGTTTAACAGGACTTGTCTATTTGTCCTGTTACTTCTATAAATTCAACTGTTTAAATGGTTCGTTTAACTGGTGGCTCAATATGTAACTGCAATAACAATTCAACAAAATCCTGGGAATTTTCGTTTGAAGGGCAATCAGCTGGTGTCTCAGTTTCCTTTTAAATATTCGGGCAATGGGAAAAAAGTGTTTTCCACTTTGAGCTCATGGAATTAAATGAAAAGTCAGTAGTTGGTCATACAATGAATTTAGGATGGCTCAACAATAAACACCAATTGATTGTATGTATTGAGCCATTGTCTGGTGTGGGAAGAACAACAAAGCCAAACAATAGGTCACAGCATGAGGTGCTTCTAAAGCACTTTGTAAATGTTGCACCATGATTTTTCTGTTTCATTTCTAAATTCACCTGCAATTTTTCTCATACCCTGCACACAATTGCAAATACCAAAGAATTAAAAACCTGTTATTGTTTGGCAATGATTAGCTGCCATCCGTTTGTTGATCTCACGATCACTTCGCGATGTATCCAACATTTTGGCCGAAATGCCACATTCATGCAATTTCAATAAACAGCTGATTAGGAAAATCACTTGCGATTTGCAACGTACCTGTAAATTGAAATTCATTAAAAAAGAATGCAAATAATGTTCAAAAATAACTCAACACGCGTTTGGATTGTTTTGAAGTAAAAAATTAATTTGGAACTGTTTTTTTTTCACTCCATACATTTTCTAAGTTATTAGGCATAGCAAAAAGCTTTTTAAAGCGTTCTATTCTTCCATGAAACTTTCGAATATGTTCTGGCACTTCTTAAAAATTTCTATTTATAAGGAGTAAAATTTTACCCGTTCCCGCTAAGCTTTTTATTAACGTTTTCTTGATTGAAAAAAAAAACTTCTTAAAACATACTTTTCAAAAAGGTACTTTTAAGGAAAAGTGCTTAATTCAAAAGTAGTTTTTGGAGAAGTTACTTTTATGGAACAAGTTTATTGTAATTTATAAGTGCGGTGAAATGGGCTTTTTATTGTAAAAAACGCTAACGAAGTATCGTGTAAAATGCTGGTCGACTATGCAATCATTCTGGTGCCACTGAGTAATGAGTTGCACCATTTTAAAAATTGATGAGGGGAGCTCTTTCCAAAATTCAATTTAAAACTGCTGACTGAACTCTTTCCTTAAGATTGTTTTCGATAATCATAACTAACACAGTTTCTGAATGCACAATTTCTTCTAATTAATTTCTATCGCAGTATTATGTACTAGTGTTCGTAAGCATGTCTGTATGCATCGATGTACATACATGTTGTATGTATTTGTTAATAGTTTGGAATAAGATATACTTAGTTGCCCTATTATGACATCAATGAACCCACATCGAACTTTCTATTCTCTGCTCATAAATGAGTATTAATGGCCTAACAATTGATTAAAATAAAAAATTAAATTTAAAAAAAATCATTTGCTGCACGCACTCACGTATGCACATACATCCAATCTTATGAGTGTATGTGTGTATGTGCTCCTATATAAAATATATTTGTTGAGCATTAATAAGCTCAACAAAGTGTCTCCTCTCATTCTTGTCAGTTTTTTTTTTTGAGATATGGAGCTCGACAATAAAAACGCATAAAAGAAAAGAATGAAATCATACTGGTTTTACTGGCTGGAGCAGATTTTTACATAAAACAAACGTTGATAACATGTTTGTCTATGTACGAGTATGTTCTTATGTAACACTATGCAGGGAGAGTGGAAGAAAAAAATGCGAGAGAGCATAACGCTGAAAAGCGCGGGCGCCAATAGAACTTGTCATTACAAATGCGAAAGCACTTAAAGCATGGCCGAGAAATCATGGGAAGCTAAAACATACAAGCAGAGAAAATGTAACGGCCGTTTAAAGTTTTTTTTGCTTGTTTATTTTCTCTCTTATCTGTTAAAAGCAACTGGAGTGCAAGGAATCGGTGATAGAGAACTAACAAATCTAAAACCATTTATTTGCGAGAATTACAAACTACAGATGTGCATACATCAAAGTATGTCTGTATATAGTACAATTTTAAAGTCATTTAAATCCTAAAAACTACTGGAATATAATAAAATTGCGAATAATAATCGCGCGATCCAGTCTGTAATAACACCGAATATGTCGGCACTTCATTAAACAATTACAGATTCGTTATGGACAAAAATGTATTGCCATAGTTGTTTATGGTCTCACGACCCAGATTCAACTTTTCCATAAATATTCGGGTAACAAATAACTTACATGAGATTGTTTTTCGTAGAGCAGAAGAGGTTAAAGTTAAAAATATGCAAAAGACACAAGGCGCGCAGAGAAGAATTTTTATATGCAGGGCTCTGTTTAGTTTGTATTTTATTGTTGTGGAATAAATCAGTTGTTTATTGAAATCGGCTTTGCGGAAGAAACTACTGAACAGGTTGTAACAGATCCCCTGAGTGCTGCTCTTTATAAAAAAGTGTAAGTGAAAGTCTACATCAGCTTCATTATCAATGTCGCCGTGCGCACCTGCAATTTTTGTTGCAGCGATTCTGGTATCTGTGGTGTGAATGAGCGAACAAGTAATACAAATGGTATATATTTCTATTTCACCACAACTGTTGTAAAAAAATTACATATTATGGACACAGCAGAGCAGCGAATATGTTTTCGCTAGTCGCTACGCTTTCGTTCTAAGTAGTCATGAGCATTTTTGGATTTTGTATCTTCGATATTGAGTTTGGTCTAAACTCATCAGTTCACTTCTGTACACTCTTGCGAATTGAAGTCGTGAGGAGCCTTGAGATTGCGATTTACAGAAGTGATATGCGAGTCTCAGAAGATACCGGAATATTAAATTCTTAAGCGAATCGAAAGAGAAATACTAATAAGCCAAAGTAAGACATATTGCACCGATATTCGTGGATTGTATCCTATTTAAGTATTTGGGAGGAAAATAAAAATTTTATAAAAGCTACAAAAAATCAGAAAAAGTTTTCTCAATTCTGTGTTTCACAGAGTGACAAAAATACCTTGGATATGAGCAGTTCTCACATTGAAGCAGAAACCTTCACTGCAGAAAATTCTACTGTTACTCTGATTTTTAGAGCGGATGCCCTATTTGTTCGGAATCTTTCCTAAAAGCTTGCGATTATATGGAACTGAGCTTCATCCAATTATCTAATTACCAAAATCTTTCGGAATCGTAGAAAATTTTAAATCAAGCCACTCTTGAGTTCTGCGAATACACTGGCTGCAAGAAAAAAGTAAAAAAATAATAAAATATAAAGGCCCGGGTTAGTGTGTCTGTCTGTCTCTTATATGTTGGAGCAAAATTCCATATTCATGTTGAGCTGAACATTCGATCGTATCACTTAAAGTTGAGCATGAGCAACAACAGCAATTGCACATACCACATGCTTGGCTGTATGTGCGAGTAGACGATGATGCATTTACCATAAATATTCGGGTAAAAAACAACGTACATGAGATGAGATTGTTTTTCGTAGAGCAGAAGAGGTTAAAGTTAAAAATATGTAAAAGACAAGGCGCGCAGAGAAGAATTTTTATATGCAGGGCTCTGTTTGGTTTGCATTTTATTGTTGTTTTTTAAGTTTTATTTCTCTTTATTTTAACTAATGCAGACACAGTCAGTCAGTCAGTCAGCCAGGCGGTTGCTTTGGAGTTTGAGGGCTTGGGAGGGAGAGAAAAACCAAACAGAATATCATGAACGAAAAGAAATTTTGTCCGTTACAAAAGTTTATACATTTTTCTTTTTGTTGTTTGTTTGCATGTACTTTCAACCACCACCACTAATGCACTTATGAGCTGTCTGACACACACGCACACACATACACAAACACTATTATTTATAATTGAGAATCAGATTTTTTTATATTATTTTTATATGTATAAACATGAAACAAGAATTATAAATTGAGCTGCCAGTTTGATAATGTGTTTGAGAATTTGTATCTGTGTGATGTCTGTCTTATGAAGATATAAAATAATGCTGAAGAAATGAAAAAGAGAAATATTCTTTAGAGTTTCATATTAAATATTCGTCTGTCTGTCCGTGCTCGTTGAGCGTTGAGCCATCAAAGCCGTTACAAATGCATGTCCGTATGACTTTTCCAAACAATTCTTCTGCAGTTTGGGTTGGTATTGAGAGTCGTTGTGTTTTTGTTTCATTAATTGTTTTCGTTTGCTAGTCAACTGTGGGTATCTTGTAGTTTGTTGTTGCTTTCAAGAATTTCTTGAGCTTGGAAATGGAGGTTGTGTTTGGTATACTCGTATGTGGGCTCATCATATGCTCAACAAAAGTCAATGTGTTAGAGGGAGGAAAATTGTACGGACTTGTAGAAATAAATAAATTCGCGGCGCGCTAACTTCACAATTGATTGTTGAGTTCTCTGTGCATTTCTGCATTAAATGAGCCGAACTCACACAGCCATACACCCTTCGTTAAATGCACACAAACATGAAATTTTATTGCAGTGAGCAGCAGCGTTAAATGCAGTTCAACGTGTGTGTGCCAGCTAAGAAACTATTCCAGACTTGAAATGTTCTGGGTTGTTATTGTTTTTCTATTAAATCGTAACGTATTTTAACACTCTGTGAAATTTTCTAAAACGCAATCAATTTCGCATGTAGAATTCCTTCCGATTGAGGGATGGCAAGCATAATAAAATAGGAGGATGACTTGGAAAAGAAGTTAATAAACTCGCAAAAACAATCTGGGTCTTCGTTTTCATTTAAACCTGGCTTGTTTTGAAACTTACAAAGGTGTAACAAAAATTGTTTTTCAACTCTTCAGAAAATATAAAAATATATGTTGCAAAATTTTAAAGATATTTTAATAAATTGGGCAACCTATTCTTGAATATGTTGCAAGTACTTGGGAAGGAGCTGAAATTGTTCTGAATTTAGGGCTTGCAATTTTTTCGTAAGCTCGTTTGCATTCGATGACCACCGATTGAAACCCACAATAAGTGTTTGACATTCAAATGGAATTGGTGTCTGGTGTTTTTATGTTGCACAATGTTCTATTTGAATAGCTCTATTGGAGCAACATGCAATTATATAAATTGCGCCGAGTGTAAGAGCATGCAAAACATATGGATTTATATTTGGATGTGTGTGTGTATACATAAACACATGTGTATGTGCATGTGTTTGTGCACTGTATGATTCAAGAAAGTGGCAAAAGTAACGTACTTTTTTGACATGTTAGATATCATAAACAACAAAAACGGCAACAACAATAATGCTGCTAGAACTTCTAATCGGAACAACGCATTCATAATGCTGGAGAGATCTGCTCATATTCAAAGACTTTAATAATCTGTTTAGGTTTGATAATTTGAAAGTATCGCCAGTTGACTAAAAACTAAATTAGAAAGGCTAGAAAAATGCGATGAAAGTTTTGAAAATATCAGCAGGGCTCGTGGTACACTGTTTTTTGGTTTGACTTGAATGTCTCCATCTTGACGTATTTTGAAAAAATTATTTCAAACGTATTGTCCTCTTTGATAACTGCAAATTTTTAACAATAAAGAAGCCATTTCTTTGAATGCAGGAGTAAATTAAAAAGGCGTTTTTGCCATTCATTTTCGTTCAATTGTTAAGTACCGACCGGCCTCAGATAAGACAAGATAACAACACTTGAGAAGACTTTTCAAACAAAGACTCATTCCAGATTGTGGTACTCGTATGTCCGAAAAGAAAAAGAAAGCAACTTCCCACGATCTTCTTCCATGTTGAGCGACACTTAAATTGTGTGAAAAAATGGAGAAAGAAATTTTTAAATCTCTTACATATTTTAATATTTGCGTTTAATATCTTTAGCAAACAAAAAATTCTTGTTTCACTTCTTACTTTTAACCACTTGTGGAAGCATATATTCGCACATGTGTTTGTGCATATTTCAGCTCAACACCAACCATCCATCCTTTTTTCTCAAAAGTAAGAAAATAAATAAATTAACAAAAAAAATTGTAGAATGTGTCTTTCTCAATCGTGCACGTACTCCTCTGATGAGTGTGGCTCAACAACAACTGATCTGTTTTGTTGTTGGCACATGGTTATAACTCATGCTCTTCACGTTCACAACCTGTGTCTGGCATGTGCACCAGCCAACTGACTGAACGGCCAACATCGACTTTATTGCACTTTTTACAATATATTTTCTTCTTTCCCTTAAGATGTCCTGTTGTGTTTATTTTTGAAATTATTTAGTGTCCTGCCTGATGGGGTTTCAAACGAAATTTTCCGTTTTCTTTCTCACATTTTAGGAATTATAAAAATTCACTAAACTCGTGCTTGCAACAACGCCCGCAAAACTATGGGTTGTCTGTTGTCTCATCTTGCTAAGATGTGTGGGCTTGGAATGATGGATTCTTAAGATAACAATGGGCATTTCTAGTATGCCAAAGAGAGCGATTTTGTCTTATGTGGCATAATCTCCAATGTATTTAAAAGTGCTGCAAGCAAGTGCATGTGTTGTATGTGTATGGTTATGGGCCGCCTGCCCCAAAATAAACTCATTGATTGGTCTGGAAATCAATATATTGATTTCCTACGTGACCACATAGTTGTAGTTGTCAAAGAAATGCTGTAGATGAAATTCCGCTAAATATTTCCCGGGTGTGGGGGCTTATTATACCCCTCTTTCTTTTGTAGGCCATTCAACGTTGTCAGGCTGCACTGTAAAATTTTCTGAAAAAATAGTTAGCGGATCACCTCCTACTTTCTTGAACTCCTTATGCTATTAGTGTAGAATATGGATATCCTTTGGGCAGCGTTCATCTATATCCCGCTGAAAGCATTTTTTGAATCGCTCCGGTATTTCCAAATTACCTGCAGCTTTAATACAAAGTTTGGCTTCTGGAGTTTTCAAATAAATAAAAATTTTATGTGTCGTTTTTGATGCAGATCTTTAGATGTTTTAAGATTTACGAAAGTCAGTTGGTTAGTGGCAAAGAGACAGGAATTTCCCCTTACTGCTCTTTTATCGCTTTAAGAGGTCTCTGCTAGTAAAAAAATAAACATTTGCCAAGTGAGAGGAGTTCACCGTGTCTGGATCCTATTTGAAGATCCTGTTTTTTACATTTCTTACAAAATTATGTTTTCGCATACGTTCTTCAAATCGCTCTATCACAAATTGCTTTATTACCGCACACTGAAACTCTTTAACAGTAATTGTTGTTTTTTATGAGATCCCATCTTTCACGCCGTAGGCTCAGACAGACGACTATTATTATGCCAAGCAGGCATAAGATGCAAAAGATGCCTGGATAATCATTGGAACCACACGCAGAGTTTCAAGCATAAGAAAATCAAGAGGATGATGTTAAAACCCAAATGAAATAATATGAAGTCATCTGAAAAACAGCAGAAGAAAATAATAATTTTAACTTTTTTGAAGCTCCAACAGCAAAAGAAGAAGGAATTACTGCAACTTGTGCTTTTTCAAAGTCTTTCTTTAAAAATTCTTAAAAGTGATTATCATGCAAACAACTTTAAGATAAACGATCTAATGAAAGAAAGAAAAAAATATATTTTTGGCAGAAACTTCATCAGCAATTCCAGTGCAGAGATTCTTAAATTTCGATAAAAATTCCAATACAATTCGATAATATTTGAAAAGAAAACTAAAATTTGGAATAGATACGAGAAACAACTGTTTGGAAAATCTGTCTTGAAATTCAAAACAACAACAAAAAGAGCGATTAGGAGAGAATAGACTGGTCGAATATTTCAAGGAAATATATTCTCAGTTTGTTGGATACACTGGCCAACAAAAATTGAAAAGTATCCTTTTAATGAATGAAATTTGTTATTCACGAACCAAATTTAAATGAAGATCTCGTTGACCATGACTTTGAAACCAGTTAAATAAAGTACCAAATTGCAGAGATGGATGGGTGTGGCTCGCCATCAGCTTCAGCAGGTTTTAAAACGCTTTTTGCTCATCTCTTGTTTTAATGGGAATTTTCAAGTTGTTTAATTTAGTATTTATTTATATTTTTTTCTTTTTTTTTCGTTTTTTTCGTTTTCTTAACCACATACAATGAGGTGACAAATGACAATCTGTCAATGAGTATGCAGATTACGAACGTGTGATTTTTTCTTTAAGTTACGAGACATATTTCGACTAAAAAAAATTGAACTTAAAATGACAACAAGAATTTCGGTGCGCTCAAAAGGTTTCTTTGGCCAAAACCAATATTTGTGGTTAAATACCCATATTTTAAATCAACATTTTAGTTTGGCTGTTTTCACAGCAACTAACTTGTTTCTTAATCTTCTGGTTTGCCTTCTTCTTTTCTCAAGCTGGTTTTTTTTTTATTATTGTTTTGCTTTCGGAATTTGATGGATTCTGTCTTAAAGGATAATGTGGCAGTGGGATATTGTGCGCTGATTGTGTGTGGTTGGTTATATTTAACAGACATTGAATCAAAGTGAAGAACCTCTACATAATTGTGCCCTGGCTTACATAACAATTTAGATTTTGTAAATTTGTGAATGAATTGCGTGTTTGGAATTCAGTTACAATCTTACGGCGAAGGCACCAAAAACTAAAAATTGCACAAAGTAAGAAGTCAAGTTAATGATGTTTTAATGGACCTTAACCTGTTGTTAAGTGTTGGGGATGTTGATGTTAATCATGAGAATTTTGGTCATTCGCAGCAGCCAACAGCAAAAATAATCAATGCTTGGACAGCTCCACTAGAAGTTAACCCCCACCAACACCTCTATATTTCTTATCATCATAATTACAACACGTTGGAACATAAAATTAAAAAAGAAAAAAACCTTGAATATTTCGAATTGCGAAAAGAAACTGTAAACCAAAAAGCCAACCGTTTCGACGCAGTAACGAAAACAAAGTAGGACGAATATCCACTGCACTGTGGGGCACTTGTTGAGAAGTTCTCATATATGAGTTTCTAAGGGATGTACATTTAAGATCACTTTGGCCAAAGTCAGTGGAAAGTAGAGAGAATGAACGGGGTTACTAAACTGCGTTTAGTCTTTTTTTAAATTGTTTTTGCGAACTTTTTTTTGATAAAATCAGCTGTCATTCCATAAATTAAAGGTGAGCAAAGAATGTAAATATTGTTTTGAGCTGCGAACATGTCACAATATTCTTAGTTATACCTGCAAGCTGAAGATCGGAATATAAGCGACTTTGAACGGAGCATTTATCCTAAAAAAATATAGGAACGGTGCTGGTGGTCTATTGCATTATATCCTGCCCCATCACCAACCATAACTGAACTCATACTGTTTACATGTCAATGAAAAGTCAAACTGAGCTGTTTAGTTTCAATAAAGTCGAGGTACGAAGTTCTACACCAAATTTCAAGAGATATCAAGTGCCGTAATTTAGCACGGACTATCAATCGAAACATTAAACATTCACTTTTGATCTCATCTTGATCAAGTTTTTTTAACTTAATTCCCAAATCGATCTGCTCCTTATGAAATGGCCCACTGTGTGTTGTCTGAAATGGCCCACTGTGTGCTGTCTGAAATGGAAAATAATTCAGAATGTTGTTATCACATTAACACAATTCACGTGTGTGACCCAAAACATAAAATAAAAGTGCATTAAATTCATCCTCTCTCTCGTTCTCTCTCTCTCTCTCTCTCTCTCTTTCTTTTTGTAATATTACAATAATTTGTTGAATACGATGTGTGAAGTTCATAGGCTTGGAACAGTCTGGAACAAAATGGAGAATGAATAAAACAATTTGAATGTCCAGAAAACAATCGAAGACCATAAAATGCAGTTTAAATGGTGCCATTATTATCGACTTCAAGCATTAAAACCGCTGTCAATTATCGCATAGAATTAAAAGGAAAGATATTAAAAACATTAATGAGGCTCAACAAAAACTCTGAAATCACCGCCACAAAATCAGAACCAGTGCAAAGAATTTGTTTTGTTGTGGCTTAAAATGTTATCACAGCAGTGGCCTGCTCTCATGGCCAGAAACAATGAGTAAATAACGTTGCAACAAGCATTTAATTCTGTAATCAGCAGGTACTTGTTGTAGTTGTTGCACCGTAGTTAAACTCCAATTTCAAATTTTCCATGACATCATGAGCATGAGCACTTGTGTTACCTCTAATTTCTTTTATTTTTTTATTTTATTATTTTTTTTTTTTTTTTTGAGTTACAAAAAAAGTTTCCAATTTGTTGAATGAAAAAATCCTCTTTTGTTCCGAATGTTTGTAAGAGAAAAGCGGCAAAGTTCAGTGATTTGATGCTCTCCTCAGCTGAAGACGTCGTTGTATTTCCTTTCCCAATCTTTACTTGGTTGGGTTTAATGCATTTCCAAGAATTCCATCATAATTTTTATAGTTTCTATAGACTGTCTGTGTTGTTTTTACTGTGTGCTCTTCGAGGTTGCAACAAATCCTCAAACATTGTCAGTGTGTGTGCTTCGTACAAACATTTTCAGTACGCTGGTATACTTGTTGGGCCGAATCTTTAAAAGATTTCTTTTAACATCTCATCATCAGCATCGTCGTCGCCGTCGTCTTCGTCAGCTTGGGCTCCTTCGGGGTAGGAGTAGTTGCATTAAAAGACATTCGTGTGAAATGTCGAATAATTTCAAGATTGAAGGTAAATATTTGTGTTGCATTAACACAAACATTCTCATTGTATTCGTACTACTAAAATAATTTCTTTTGTGCACAACACACTCTTTCTGTCTTCCATTCATTTGTTATGCCAACGTAAACACTTTGGATCTTGGAATTGCTTTTCATCATTTTTATTTGTTTCCATTTTGATTTTTCAATTTTGAGGAAACTGTAAATGTGAAGCATGAACACTCAGTGGTGTAAGAAGTTGCTTTTTTCATTGCTACGCACAGAAAAGAAGTTCCATTAATGGATATCAAATAATCACATCGCATGTTCACTTGCTGTATGTGTACACACTTCTCATTCACAAAACACTCTTATTTGCTTTGAAACTCCAAAATATTGTTGCCCGTTTTACAGTTAGATTTTCTTAAAACACGGCCCAAAATGTTGTCTGTAAGGACTGATTACGAAATTAGTTGCTCCCTGGAAAACTTCTAGTTTCTTTTGTACACAGAATGACATTGAAATGATAAACCGCTCAACGGGTTATTTTTTTCTTCTCATATTCCCAGGAAGTAAAAAGCGTCAAAAAGTCTGTTATGCACGAAATGTTTTTCATCTGACTTCTTAATTCGTGTGTCAATTTGTCTCATCTCTGAATGTCTATAAAAAATTGTTGTTCTGGAAGTTTTATAATATTTCCTCACTATCGTACAAGCTAATTGCTTCTGGCCGATATTGTCATATTATCTCTGATTTGTAAAGAAAAAATTTGTGACCAAAAAATCGTTTAAAATAAAATTGCGTGCTGCGTTTATTTAAATGTTGCTTCTCTTCATTAAGTTTTGAGATATCATTCTGACGTCCAGTGCTGTCACTTAAAATAAACTATCGCTTTTGGTTTCTGCTCAGTATAGTGCGGTTTTTTGACAATTTGACAAGTCAAATGTAAAAGACATATCGTGTGTGTAGGGCAGGGTGTGGAAACCCTAAATGGAATTCCTTTTGTAAGCCGGTGTTGCGCAGTATCACAATATTATATATTTCTTCTAAAATATTAAGCTCCCTTTTACATATGAATCATATCAGACGGACGAAGTTTGTGGAAGAAGGATCAAAGATACAGAGTGTGTAATACACGACCCTCTGTACCAGACATTTTTTAGTTTCTCTTTCCTACTTCTGACAATAAACACACAAACATTGAGTCTGTCTGCTTATAGATTTCTAATAGGTAAAAGCTTTAGACGGAACAAAAGAGAATTTAAGAAGGTGTGGCAAGAAAAACTGTAACGGGAATTTTTTCTGGAAGCACCCTTCGCTGAAATGATCGTGCTTTAAAAAGAGCTCAGACTGCTGAAGTCAAATATAGAGCCGATACAAGGAGTTATTCCTCTTTTCATCATTCCATTTTTCATATCAACACTCTTCCCTGGTTTTTAGGGTCATCCAATGAGTTTACAAATAACCACATATTCACCACATCTTTACTTCCAGCAATAGCAAGTCGTTTATCATGGCCCTGTAGCTAACGCAAATAACAGAAACCGTAAAAAAAGCTCTCAGTCACTAGTCTCGTACAAACGGGGCACCCGATAGTGGCTCTTCATGCAGCCAAGTTTTCCAATCTGTGAATACTTCTGTTGATTAGTGATCTATGGCACAAAATATCCATTTGACTAGATCTTTTCTGTGATTTGATTCGTCATTCAACATGACTAAAATTGTTTTGGAATGACAGCCTAATTTGGACCATAGACAAATTATATTCGACCAATTTTGTTTAAAATTATTTTTATGATCGCCATTTCCAACTGCAGTCTGCTTCATATCCTTCAGACTCTATAAGACAACATGAAAAGAGAACTGCTACAAATAAAATGTTTAAAACTATTCGGGTTATTATTAAAGGCTCTAAGAGAAAATTGCAACAAAAGCCATGCAATTATTTTATCCACAATCGTAATTGACCGTTTAATGAGATGATAGAATGGTTTTCTGATTGATCAATTTATTTCGCACGGCCAGCTGTGGGCCTTCGTTTTTTGTGTTTTCTTTTTTATTCCGAAAGAAAAGTAGAAGATATTTCTATAAGAAATAGTCTTTATGATTGATAACGTTATTAACTACTGTTTTTATTCCTGTAATTGACGATGAAAGAATAACAAGGATTTATGCTTTAAACATTTTACTTTCTTTGTTTGTGCCTGGACCTCGTAATCCACACTTTTGTGAAATTATTGCACAGATCACATGCAGTTGAAATTTTTTATTCTTCTATTTTTTGCACAGGAAGTTGCCTGTAATTTTTCGGATTATGAGTTTCTTTCCTCTGCGCATTCGGTTAAATTTTTTTTATCAAACACAAACAACAGATTCATTCAGAAAAGTAACAAGTGCCAGCCAGTGGTTATCAGTTGCCTGATGTTGGCAACGAGAAGGAGGATTTGCTTGCACTTGTGTGGCCTCATTTGGTGTGGTATGTGTTCAATGAAAGGAACCTTAAAAAACAAGGCTTTTGTAGAAGTAGATTGCAACTGCAAAACAATACCGTCTTAAGGGATTTTTGTGGTTCATTATGTGGGGATTAGAATTTTAAATTAACGAAAAATAATAATTCAATCAAATATAGTTTTATAACTTGATCAGCAAAGTAATTGATAGAATGCTTAATATCCTTTCTATTAGCTTCCGTTTTGTTTTGGGGATATCAGGAGGAGAACAAGACATGCGTTTTTATTTTAGTAAATTGCGACCACACCTCATTTGAAAAGTGGCCTCGTAAATTAAATATTTTATATTAAATGCGTGGGAATATTTCCTTTACAACTTGAGCTTTCTTTTAATTTATTTTCTTATTTTTTCCAATTCCCACCTTTTTAATATCTTCTTTACGAGTGTTTAACTTGAATTGCTTTCTGCCGGCCCCACACATTAAAAAACTTGCCTGTCGTACACACAAACATGTATTCATTCCGCACATTGAGTTTTTCTTTCTACCCACTTGTTTTTGTTGTCTGTCTGCGACTCCTTTTTCCTCGCTCGTCTCTCTTCTGTTAAACCAGTGAAGCAAAAGGATTGTGGCTTGGGGGTTTTTGAATTCAACTTGGTGATAAGTAAGTGGAAACCTGTAGAAATTTTGGCGCCAAAATTTTTATTAAATCTTGTATATCGAAACCTGTTTTGCAACAAAATCATCTCATTTTCTCATCGTATATTTTGCGAGCGAATATTGATGAATCTCAGAGTATTTATGTTGCAAAGGGTGATTCAGTTTGCGGTTTCAAAATTTTAATTAAATAAAACTATGATTTCGATGAAACTTTTATTTCATTATAATGCCTCGATCCTGCCATTATGTACGAAATACAAAGCCGATACACATGATCTGCTCTAGATCCGTGGCAACAGTCGATCAGAAAATACAAAAGGATGTTGCTCTAGCAGACAATCAGCGTGTCTACAACATGGTGAATGGTAAGCCGGATATAATTGTTACGTGAGTGGCAGTTTATAAGGATGGAGATTCAAAGATACTGCCAATTAAGAGCTCTATTTTTACGCTCTTCGTAAAACCATTAACGGATGATCCGTTTATTTCTAATTTAGTTCCCAACTAATTTCTTTCTCTCCCTTCTCTTCGTTAATTTAGTTTGTTCTTTTTAAATTACCTTCCTGCCATATTAGGCGAGCTTTCCATACATCTTTACTTGATGTTTTTATACTAGAAACCCTTGAGACCAAACATCTCTTTATGCGCCCAGAAATTGCATTCTTTCAATTTATTACCTGTCTTCCCTTAACATCCGTTCCTAATGATCATGTGTTTCGTATTATCTGTTTTTGGGAGGTTAATTTTTTGGGCTGATTTTTTCTCTGCGCACAAATGAATTTATAATTCTTTCCTGAGAATTTGGCGAAATTGTGTAAACGGCTCAAAATAAAAACTGGCCTTTCTGCATTCCAAGGGACATCTACATAAATAAACAACAACTACCAAAAGCAGTCTAAATCAACCGTCCAGCCAGTCAGCCAGCCACTCTACCCACTAACAGCTGAAAGGTATCTCTTCGCATAACGAACCATAATTCTCTCATTCTTCTTTGCTCTCTTACAATAAATTGGCAGTTTTGGAAATCAAGTAACCAACCGAATGTATACTTTTTCCAAAGAGAAGGTATCCCATTAACCTGCTATTGATTGGGTCTAACACCAATTACAATCTTTTTTCACTCCCCAAGTCTTAAAGGTTTTTAATATATTAATATAATATATAATAATTTTTTATAGAGATTTATATTTTATAAAAAAAAAAAAACATTTAATGTTAAAACCTTACTAGCTTGTTAAGAGTAGAAAAGCTCAGAAGGACGAAAAAAATATTTTGATACCCAAAATCAATAAATAAATTGGCAAGCAAAAATATGATCTCAGAGCAACACTATTTTGTACACGATCATACCAGAGATCTGTACTAACGTTTGTGTTCTAGTCGGGGTTGCAAAACTTGGTGCAATTATGGATGTTTTGCTGAAGTAGTGCTGACGACTACCATGCCTTAGACCCCGAGTTCGAATATGAATATGGTGTCGAATTTTTCTGATCTGCAAAAAGTAAAAATAGCTACAACAAAAATTCTCCACCTTCCAATCTGTCTTCGGCTATCCTTTTCTTTCTAGCTCGGGCACAATGCACAGATATGTAGAGGCCAATCCCCGCGTGGTCCAAGGCAAAAAAGAAAATCCAGACTTAAAATACTAGGTTTTTACAGTTTTATTTTATTACAATAATTCCCAAAAAAATTCATAAAATAAAAAACTGTTTTTGCATAAAAAATAAAATTACAGTTATAAAATATTCATTAAACAAATATTTATGTCAAACTGGGTTTTATCAACCTGTTATAAATCAGAAAGGAGACACAATTTTGATGGTCTCATTTTGCAACCCTGGTTCGTTGAAGAACATCTGAAATGTATAAGGATTAAACTGTAGAAATATTCGGCATGAAATGAACATTTTTATTCCCTTTGCTGAGCATCCATTCCCATTTCAAAAATAATTTAAATTTTATGTTCTTTAACTCACAGTTTTTAATTTAAGCAGCACTGATTTTCGGACAACCCTTAACCAGGTATCAACCTCATAATACTGAATGGTTTGTTATTAGAGACCACAACAAAATACCGCGCAACAAAATTAAGAAAAAAAAAGAAAAAAACCTCCATCAAAAATTATTCTCAGACCCATTTAACATGAGTTTTTATTTCAAAGATTTGGCGGCACAAAAGAGAAGAGTTGCCAAAAGAAATAAATGGGTATTTTGTTGTGTGCCATTGATTAAATTGGACATTAAGTTCTTCAACTTAGTCGAAGATCGCACTCGCTTCATTGCGCTCCTCTTGTGTTGTTCTCATTGTGTGTTCGCTTTAAGGAGTTGAAAATGGAGGGGACAAACGCAAAATGTTTAAATGAGAATCGCTGCCAGTTATAAATAGTTTACGAGTATGTGATCACTCTGTTCTTCTTTTTAACATTTATTTTCACAGCGATTCTCCTTTCCACATGTGCATTCTGAAAGAAATATGAAAATGCATTTTATAATTTTATGAAATCGTTATTTGAATTGTGACCTTTCGTTCGGCAAGAATCAATTCGAGTTATTTTATATATAAAATAATTGAACAGGAAGCTCGAGCTGGTAGCTGCCGTTTTGGATACAAATCAAATGGCATTTAACATGAAAGACCTTAAGAAATAAAAATGTGGTTGGGATGGGACACAAGAATACTTTCGCTTAAAAAATGCTTGAATATGTCGATCTCCTACTACTTGGAAGCATTACAATTATAATTGACAGATAATTAATATGCGAGTGTTATAAGCGAAAGCTGTCAGCGTGATGATCAGTTCGAAAGCATTTAAAAGGAGTTGCATATGAAAATATGCCAGCAGATCATAACCGTTTCCATTGTGAAGGGTCTTCAAAGATCGTTTCCACCACACATTCGCTATTTTTATGTATCTGTTTTATTTCAATTACTACCAACAACACTTCATTGGGGACAAACAACAGGCTGAGGACAAGATGCAACGAAATATTCAAAATAATTGCATACTTTAAGCGCCGTAAAATTATAACCAAGAAGGCGAAAAGGAGTCCCAACAGACATACCGACAGTTAAATTTTTTCTTTCCTTTTTTTATTAATATTCATTTTATTATTGTGTTGTTGCGAACATTAAAGTTGGTTTAGTTTTTTTAATGTGACTGCTTTGTTCACTCTTACAATCATAATTTGTTAATGGGTTATTAAGTTGCAAGCTGATGATGCAAAGAAGAGATTCTTCTGCATGCAGATACAAATTTGTTATTTTTAAGTAAAATGCATCAAAGAATAACTTAAACGCACTCCATTATTTTTAGTTTAAAATATTTCCTTCAGCACCTTTTTGAAGGTTTTCGCATGCAGCGATATGGCAACAAATTAGAAAAATAAGACTTCAAACAAAAATTCAGCCATTTCTAAAAAAATTTTTTAAAAATCGATTTTTTGAACAAAGAGGTACCCCTTATGAAATTTTCAATTTTCGCTTTTGTCTTATAAAATTAAAAATAAGCTCCCAAACTTAAAAAAGCGATTTGTTTTGAAAAATACTGGGAAAAATAAGACTTCAAACAAAAATTCAGCCATTTCTAAACAATTTTTTTAAAAATCGATTTTTTGAACAAAGAGGTACCCCTTATGAAATTTTCAATTTTCGCTTTTGTCACATAAAATTAAAAATAAGCTATCAAACTTAAAAAAGCGATTTGTTTTGAAAAACATTCTCAACTTTTTGCAGAGAATGTTTAAAATTCCGAATTTATTTTAATATCTTCCTAACTTCCTGCTAATACGCTGGTTAGTTTTTTTTCCACATCAGATATTGAAATTACGCTCAGCAAAGAATCTAAAGCCGTTAAAAATAAGAATAGGCCTGTAAATATCTGCAAATAAGTTTGCAATTCATTATACAATATGTATCATATTAATAAGACACTTCAACCCAACATATAGGGCAACATCATCGTTAAATAAGTGTTGCGCAGAAGCGCTTTTTTCCAAAGCAATTCCAACATGAAATTTTTGTGGAATTCAATTAGGAATCAACACATTAAAATGTAAAAAGTAACATGTCCTTCTTTGTTTTTTTTTTTTTTTTTTTTTTTTTTGTCCCGACATCGATCTGATTAATTACTTGTCTTATAGCACGTACGCTAAAGAACTCTTGAGTATCTCAATACGCTTAAAGCCATGTTTCTTGCCTTCCCCCTGAAGAAGTTACACAAAATGGAACGAAATATTTATCATGTAAATTGATTTCAGAGCTTAAAAAATTCTCTTGTAAAAATATTTTATATAATATTTGAGAACCGTTTCCTACTTCTTAATAATGAAATCGCTGAATTGAAAAAAAAAACGCGTGAATGGTGACGAAAAATATTTAGATACAAAAATTCAATCGACAAACAACAAACGATAAAATAACAAACTGCTACAGACAAGAAACAATTGAAAATAAGACAAGAAGAGTGTGCAGGACTGATGTGATCTGGAAACAACGCAATGCTATTTTGCTCAAGATCAGACGGCCGCCAACCAACTGATCTGCACACAACAACTTCGCGTGTGAGTGTGAAATTGTTATTTATCATTTACGCAGAATATTAATATTTGCAATATAAAAAACGCGTATCTCCAATGTGCCAGTATGTTAATCACAAGCATGTATTGTTGATCCATTCAGCCTCTTCTTTCTTCTTTCGTACTGAACTCCCTCTGTTCGGTTCCTTGCTACACTTCAGTCGAAACGCTGTAGCCATACGTTGTTTTATTAAAACCCATTTCTTTAATACTTTATTATGTTGAAAGTTTTGTTGTTTGTGTACATTTTAGTTTTTAAAACAAACAAGTATTGGCGTGGGAATAAAAACCCAGATCCAGATACAGACCAACATAAAAACAGATGATCTTTCAATGTGTGCTCAAGTAAATATGATGTGTTTTACATAATATCTCACACGCACACATGGCACACAACGCGAATGCACACACACACACAAACAAACATTTATAGTTAACACTCCCCGTTATGTTGTTAATTGAAGAAAAAAGAGCCCTTTGCCATTCAAAGAATATTTTTGTTTTGTTGGTTTGAATTTGGTCAAACAACCATTAACACAAATTGACAATTGACATCAAACCAAACTAATACATATACACCAACACAAATGAGTTAAGAAATATACATATTTAATTGAATTTTTTTCTCTATGCCTACAGTGCTGAACACGGGTAACGAAACATATGAATTGCCCTTGGTTTTTATTGTCTCCTTAACTAATCTCTTTATGTTTCCGCGAATTCTATTTATCACATCTTTTTTGTGCGACCTGGCTAAGTATATCCAAAAAAGTGTTTTTGTACATAATCTCTCACTATTTTTGTGTATGCAAAAATATTTTGCCTGGACTTAATCGCATTTCATGGAATGCACTTCTTCCTTTCCTTCTATCAAATACTTTTCTGATGTTCATCAATATTTTATAGTCTTAATTGTTCACTCAAGGTCATGAAATAGTTCGATATACAGGCAAATCCCGTTATAACGAACGATATAATATCAGACCCATTAGTTATACCGAAAAATTCGTTATATCGCAAAGTGTTTTAAGTGTCATTTTTATTATTATTATTGTAGTTGTATAAACAACAATGATTCACTTTATACATATTACAAACAATTTTTGATACCATGTTCCCCAGTGTGCAAATTGATGATTTTGGTATTCCGTATTTCATTGAGATGTCACTAAAGCTTTTACATTTCTACATTCAAAATTTTTACTTTTTCTTTCGATCAAATTCTTTTTCTGTTTCCCATTTTTTATTCACATTCACACTTGGGCAGCTTAAAATACATAAATAAATAAGCTACGGAATACATGGTAACAGTTTATATTTGCATTCCTTCTGAATGTAGACTTTGTTTTCCATTCGTTATACAGAGCACAAATTTACAAAACATTCATTCACGAGATTCGTTATACCGGGATTTGCCTTTACCAGCTTTCCATTATTTAGGAGCGATTGTGTCAATTAATAACTAAATTCAAGCCCTAATCAGGTTTCCAATTATTCAAATATTATTGATTTGCTCAGCATTTCTATTGTTGATGCTATACTACAATATATTGGCTAAAAATTTTGAAATTGTAGCCCAGTGAAAATGGGAGAACTGCCCATATGATTCATCGAACGATTTTGTTTCCCACTGTACATTTCTATTGCTTCAAACTAAGTGAAGTGAGATGTTTTTTGTTTGATAACAAATGACAAGATGGTATTTTAAAAATTTACAGACAAATCTAGTTACTCTTCGGAATATCCATGCGATTTTGTTGATTGAATTCTATCCAAGCAGTCGAAATTAATAAACACAGTTTTTAGGATTTCGAAATCATAAAAAGTCATAATCTAAAAATCTCTTTCAGTCTACTAGGAGTACATCAGCACATCGTTTCTAAGAAAACTATTTGAAAATAAGGCGCGTCTTGGCGTATTCCTTGATTCTCTGCTGCCGCGCTGTGGGCTGCTAGTATTTGTTTATTTGTACTTCTTCAATTTGCGTTCTTTCTCAGTAATTGTTGTTTTGTTTTGTTTTGTTTTGTTTTGTTATAAACAATTTTGCTGCTGTTCATAAAAATATGTGAGTCGTTAGACTTTGTTTCATACAGTCTGTGTGTGAGTGCGTGTGTGTTTGTGTGGATGGATGCTGCATGGGGGGGAAATCCCTTGTAAGTATCAGTTTGTACTTCACAATTGCAATTAATGTTTATGTAGTTGTTTTGTACTCGTATGTACTCGCAATGGTTGTATCTATTATTAAAGTACGAGCAACTCTTTGTTGTAGAGTTTTTTGAACTTTGGACTAACTCAGAGTTGGCTTTTGTAGACTTACGAGACTGAAAGGGGGGTACATTCTTGAAACTTGTTTAACATTATTATTGCCCCCTCTTTTCTTTGGCTGCGCAAGAGCTGCATTGTGACGGCAGGATGTGTTGCTTTATTATATTCTTAGTTTGGACTCTTGTTCTGCTTCGTCTTTTTTTAGCTCTGTAATTCTAATAGACCACGATTAGTTGAAACTTTAAGTGTTTGCTGTATCAAATGATCGTTAAGAAAGTGTTGTGACTTGCAGATGATGTCTATCCGTATCTATTCAGCTTGGGTTTGTTGAACTGGCGTTTTCTAGCAAACAGAAGGATTCTGTTTAAAGAGAAGATGATGATGATGTGTATTCTACAGTCTGTAATTTAAGATCATTTAAGAAATATAACTTTATAATGGGAAGCTGTACCACACTCAGCCGGGAATAAATCACAACAAAGCACGTATGAAGAAGATGTTCGAGATTCAGTTGCAAAGTTTGGGGTCGAAGAAGATTATTTTTAATAAAAATTACTTGTACGTGGGGCTGCCTTAGATTAAAATTACTTTGCAATTAATTGCATTGTATGGGTAACCAGTACATGCATACATCAGAAAGTATGTAAATATTTATGTTGCAAAGGAAGTTTTAATTGGCTTGAAGACACCTTTTAAATTACTGACTTTAATTTGCTTAATAGGCGATTTAAATTAAGCGTGACTGGAGAATAATTAGGCAGTGTTATCAGGATAAGTTGACTAGCTTTTTTATCTTGTGTTGCTACGGGCTCGTTTAGTTGGTTTGAGAGAGTCGTAAAAGTCGAAAAAAATTATCAATGAATTTGCATGAAATTTTGTGTAAAAATGGAATTAAGACTTAAAGTTTATATTAATTCTGCTTTTTTATGAAAATGGAAGGATTTTTAGCTGTTTTCTATATATTTGGAACAGAAATCGTATATGGCTTTTGTCAGTTCAGGCCTGAATAGCTTAGAACGAAAATTGAAAAATATATATCAGTAGACCTTATTTGTCTAGAATGTTGATTTGAATATCATTTTGCATTCCTAATTTCCTACTTTATAGGGCATAAAAAATCATTTTAACATGAACATTTTTTTTCTTCGGCCAGTACTAATTTTTTTCTATTTATTTTGTTGGATTGAAACAGCAGCTTCACGTACTCTACGCTGCTAAAATTTCAATTTCATCTTACGAATCTCATTCATTGTTTTCATCGTAATAAGTAGACTTTTGACGTCACTTTAATGTTTGTTAAGTCAATTGTCAGTGAAACAGAAGAACAAAAGAAAGCGGCAAAAGATAAAAAATGCTAAATAAATATTAAACAAATTCAAAACTTATGCTCTCTTTGAACTCCAAATTATTAGTAAAATAATTAAGCAAAACCTGAATAGAAATAAAAACTTAGAATTGGTCAACGTAAAGATTGAATTGTGATAAAAATTTTAAGTTTTAAATATTTTTCAATAGTTTTGTGATCATAGTTAACCCATTACATACGCTAAACCATTCGGAGAAGGCCAATTTATTCCTCGTGCAAGTCAACAATTTGCTTCTGGTTTTCGTAGAAATTCAGAGGTCGCTTTGGCTTTTTAAAACATATTAAATTTTTATTAAAAATAAAAGGTTAATTTTGAATAGTTCTAAATTTTGTTTTTGCTTTTCAAATGTTGTTCGCTTTGCTGACATGATTTGCAGTGATAATTCTCACTTAAACCGGAAAGATATAATTAATATATATGTATATATATATATATATATATATATATATATATATATATATTTTTTTTTTTTTTTTTTAATTTGTTTTTTATTTTTACAAAATCAGTAAAAATGTTGCAAATATGGGTTAATGAGTATCTTTCTTTTAGTTGAACTGAGCTTGAGAATCATATTTTTCATGCAAAACCGCAAATGAAGCCAACCAAATGACGACCCAATTAAAAAAAAATATAGTAAAAAAAATGAAAACTTCTTCCACCACTTTTACAGTATTAATATGTCATCTGTAAATAATACTCTGGCAGCAAACAAGTCAACTCCTTGACTCTGCTCTCATCTGTACGATGGTCATGTATTAATAACCTTGACAGCTTTAGCCAAGTCCCACTGCCAACGGAAGTCATTAAGGAGTTGAGAAAAACAAAAAGGAAACTAAACGAAACCGAATCGCATGAAAAGGAGTCATAAAAAACAAAATGCGAATAGATATAAAAACAATAAAACAACAACACTGGCAACAATAAAATCAAACAAACATCTAAATTGCAAAAAAAGTATAAACTTGTAGAAAAGCTTCAACGCTGGTACTTGCGAGTCTTTGTTTGGAAAATAGATACTCACTCGCAACCGAATAAACCTGCGGACAGACAGTTACACAAATCTTCGCAATGTTTATAAAGTTCGCGCAAGGTCCTTGCCCCCGAAAGACGTTATTACGTCTTCTAAACAGAAATAGATGCATCACACTCGAAACGATTTCAATACACGCACTGAGCGATGGCCGCCCAAAACAGTATCATTTCATTTATATTAATCTTATTGATAAAATTACTAACTTAAGATCTATGAAAACTAAATCTCTAGTCTCTGCTCCCGTAATAACGATGCGATACATGTTTATTATTATCAGAGTGAGGCCACCGGCCGCCAACACATTTTCTTGTGGAGCCTATCCACAAACCACTAACTCTGTAGCAAACGCTGGTGTTGGTGCGTGACAGATACTTGATACTTGACAGATCAGTCCATTGCTGGACTAAACAGTCAACTACTGAGCCACATAGTGGGCCTGCTTCGATATTCCCTCTTCATTAGGGTTAGGCTAACATATACGCCACCAGTTTGTTTTTGCTAATACCAGCTCATCAGTGATAATGGAAAATGGCTTAACCAGATCCCATGTCGCTATACTTTAAAGAAATTTGTAAATTTAGCAGTTCGTACTAATTGATGCATACCTGGAACTAAATTCCTGAAATGAGTTAATTGGCAATTGATACTAATTGTCAAGTTTATTGAAGGGAACTCGTCCTTGCGACCCTTGTGAAAATTTATTGATACGGGTAACAGACATTTTCTACAAAATTTTTATAAAAGCCGGAGTTGACGCCTTGTAGAGTTAATAAAATTTCAACAAAAAGTACATGTTAAATATTTATTAATTCGCATGAAAAAGGTACAAAAATTAAGAAAGAAAAGGCTGTAATAAAATGACGACCGTGAGTAGAAGTTTTTACGAACAAAATTATTAAAACTTACAGGTGTTAGTAAGTACATGATTGTTATTTAGGGAATTCAAGAATGCCACAGATGTTGGAAGTGAAATTCTCTACTTGGTGTGACACGGCTTAAGTGTTTTTTTTTTTGCTGTTAAAGCTGAAAACTAAAAAAAAAAAATTTATGCACGACCGTAACTAAGTACTCGGATCCTGTGATTGTCAAACCCATCACATTCAGACAGTTAATTAGATCACTTGAACCGGTTTCATGAAACCGAAAAAGTCACACAGAGCATGACTGCCTAAAAACTTGTCATTCGAAAAGAAAGTGGAACACTCTCTCATTTCTTTCTTCACGACAACTACGACTTATCCTATCGAAATGTTTACCGATCCTTCGCTGCCCCGCCAGGACAATGACAAGAAGCCTTAATTTCGTGTTCTGTTTGTAACCTATTTTTCAACGGAGTAAAAATTTGTAATAGATTGTTGTCAACTTTTACTTGTTCAAACATTAACTGATCCACTGCTGCGTAAACTCGTTAACTGCTTGAAGTGGTTAAACAGAAATGCTTTGAAAATATTTTGGCGTAAGATCATGATTAAAAATAAACGAAACCCAAAAACTCTTAATATGTCTGTAAGAAAGTTCCAATCACATCGGAACCACTGCTGGTTGAAGTGCATTTTGCTTCGAAAAGTAAACTAAATCAATCCATAATTATTGATCTACCCTCGTGTAACATAAATATTGGAGGAATAATTTATTTAGCTTTCGAAGAAACATGTAAAAGTCGTCTTAAAATTTAGAAGGACGAAGTGCCTCCTCCGTTTAAATGTCATCCACTGCAGCTGCAACAATATTTTCTAGTAAACAGAAATTGTAAACACAATTTTGTTTTTCTTTCCCTACGAATACGTTCGACGATCTCTTGCACCATTCCAGAAAAGTAGTACGTACGAGTGAGTACTAGAACTTCAACTATTCGGTTGTAGTAGAACCAACTTAACTGGTTTGTAGAGAACGAATATTTATACATCAGCCTCCTCTTGAAAAACTACAAGTCACGACATTTAAGCTGATACAACATCCTTCCAATTTGATATGACCCCTTTCTTCTTCTCCTCCTCCTCGTCATCTATCGTATTACACCATTGTGCTCATATTAGTCTTGGCTCAGTATCTCTTAATGCGTTTGTTAAGCTGCATGAGCTCCCAACTATTGTCGGTTTGTTTTTGGTTGGTGTCCGTCTGTCTGTCTGTCTGTCTTTGGGGAAATTGAAAACGAAGCTTTAAGTATGAAGTTTGTTAATGAGTCTTATTAACATTTTGTCATGCTTTCAACTTTTTCAAGATAAATGTCTCAAGTTTAACACACACACACACACATACTCGCACACATGCAAAACAAACACAGACTCATTCAAAAGAGTTATGATAGAGAAAATTAAATTTAATTGGCTTGTTTGCAAACTCTCGCTGGCTCACTTTTTTTGATCTGTTTGTTTAGTCGTATGGTTGCTTATTTAATCATCTTAATTAGAACCATCTTAATTTTATTGAATGAATTGTAATTTGCAAGGAAACAAAAACTCAAAAAAAGAAAAAAAAAAGAAAAATTCGATTAATGAAAAAAATGTTTACGCATGATTTTTGGGAAAGGAAAGCACGACGATGCAGTTTCTTTCGCTTAATAACTTCGAAGAATTCTTAAATGCTTCTTTTTTGCCGTCGATGAATTACATCTTTGAAGAATTTCTAAAGTTCTTTAAAAACAACTTTCTTGACACTCTTTGGACGCCCAAACGCCTTTTCCATTTATGTTTTACTTCTTTGAAATGCGCCGTTGAAAATACTTTGACAAATTTTTATTTTGCCAAAGAAATTTCTAAAATGCTTGAATCATCGTAATTCGAGTGTAAGTTTTTGTGTTAAGTGTGATGAAGAAAGTGCAGACTCATATAACAACAAGTGAGAGCTTTAAAGCAATTGAAAATGTTATTGATTTCATTTCAATTTTCGAATTTCGATAAGTAAAGTTTCTTATGTTGCGTTTTAATTCATCTAAAAGTTTTCCAAACAATTCAAGATTTCTGCTTCTGAAATTTATCGAGATGTAAGCGAGATCTAGTTTTTCGCACCAGTTTCTTTCACAGCATTTATTAATCAATTATAGTTCACGTGTCCCTGCAGATAGTTCTTGCTTGTCAGGAGAGGCGAGAAACGAAAAATGTTTACATCAGCTAATCTAGAGAGTAGGGAGGAAAAATCCTTTACTTTTATATTGCGACCGGTACTCAGGGGATAAAGCCTACTAATCTAATTCAAAAGAGGGGAAATGTTAACAGGCCATATTAGTTAAAATAAGGATTTTGTAATAATGACTAAAGCTAATAATTTCATGTATTGACAGGATGTCATATCGGAGAAGTCCTTAACCTAAAATATTACTGCGACTTGTATGTAGGCAATAGTTGAGCCAAAAATTGTTAACAGATGAAAGAAAAAACAAACATTTTCTGGAATCTGGTACAAATTCTGGAGTCGCGTCGACAATTGTAATGAGACACACTAGTGAGCAATTCAGGAATAATTAGATGGCGAATATTATGAAATTCTTACAATTCGGTTGCCACGTCTAACAATCAATTGTCGATTTTTGATGTTATCAAAGGATACAGAGACATTTCAAATACTGCATGATTCTGCTACATTTCTGTCTTATTCACAACAACGTCTTGTTAAATTAATATTATTTAACATTTCGAAAATCATTAGCAATTTAAAGAGTACAAACAAGGAAAAAACAAAGAGAAATAAAAGCAAATTAAATTTCAAAAACCATAAAGATCGATCAGAAAAGAATCATGTGCTTCAGCACTTTAACTTCCTACAAAAACGTCGGGGTACCAACTCCTCTGCGTTAAATATAGTTTGAACGCCATAGTGTTAGTGTTTGTTATATGCAAGAACGCAAATTTATTGAATACACACACACACATCTGCACTCACTGTCTCCTTGGCCTTTTTCGCTTAAAAGAAATAAAATAAACAATTTAAGAAAAAAACGCAAAAATACACACAATTTCAGACTTTGTTGTGGCTGACGAACAAATAAACAAACATGTGAACAAGTTTGTATTAAAATGCTGTATTTTATTGCAGCGTTTGGTTGCGAATTTGTTTTGTTTTCTAGAGATTTCTTTTCTTCTTTTCTTATACACTCGAGTAAATTTCAATATGCATTTTGTAATGAAAATTAATGTAAAAACTTATTTTGGTATCCGAAATATATTATTAATTACGCAAAAGAGTCTCGCTCTATCGGAGTACACGAATACTGTAGCGGAAATGGTGGGGAGAAATGTTATGGAGTGTTATTTCTATTCTTTCAATAAAATAGTTTCAAAAACATCGAAACAATATCTATCTTGTATTCCTCTTGATTGGATAATAGTTTTATGGGAATACATATTTAAATTTAGTTCTAACGTTTTTAATTTGCAAATCAAAGTAGCGCAACACTTTGTCGAACTGCAATCTCCGATGTGTCAATAGAAAAAAAATAACACGATCGTAAGCAACTAAATGCAACAGACACTCAAGTCTAATATAACAGTGCAACAAAATTGCACTTGAAAATGTCACATGAGTAGATGCCACACTACTCTCGCCTTGTCAATGAAGGAACTTAAAGAGGCGTGGGGCGGGGAGACACACAGGAAACAAATACATCGTAATATGTGGCATTGTACAGATACATTTTGCAAAGTTTGTAATTATTTCGGGCATTGCTCGTGCACTTACACATAAACGAAACCCACAGAAAAAATACTCAAAATATTATGTTGCTTAAATAATATCGTAGGTTGTCTAAAGAAAACTAAACCCACGATTGTACTACAACAACACACAGTCAGTTTTATTAATATGTTGTGTTGAAGCAGCCATCGAAAAAGGAAAAGAAAAAACTCAACGAAAAATTCTTTGGAAATCGATGGAAGTTGAATATGTTAAAAGCCATGCATTTCATGCACAGTGGGACTGTTGGAATCTGAGCATTTGTAATTCAAAAGTGCTAAACTGGTTGTAATTGTAGTTTTACAGCAAATTTCGAAACGATCGCCGTACCGATTCACAGCTGAGAACTGAAGTTATTTTTATGGGTTTTAGGAAACGGCTTAACGTGGAATATATTTACCATCAATTCGTTTCATAATTATTGTGCACTTCATTTTATTCAGTTTCAAACTGCCAATTAATGCAAAAACCTAAAATACATTTAAAAAATGCATGCCCTTGTGAATCAAATAAACCTACAGTATTTTTATCTTTAGAATATGTCACGGAACTGTCGCATTGAGAAGGACCTTTAAACATTTTTTAAAAATCAATTTTTTTAAATTCAGTCACTTAGTGAGAGACAAAAACTGCTGCTAATGCATTGAATTGATTAACTATTTAAATTTTTATATAAATTGCCCACCCACATCTTTTTATGGGAAACAATATTTCAATGTCATTTCGACGCTGAAGATGATCAGTATCCCAAAATATTAAATAATTGTTCATTAATGATTATAAATTGGCTCCACGGTTCACCAAAAAGCAGAAAAAGTAAAGGAGGAGGAATACGAGTGCTAAAAACTGTAACAAAACAAGCCACGCAAAATATTTTCATATTAAATTGCTGCGCCATATGAGGATGGTTTCTTAAATTGCCTATAAGAATGGTGTTGTATATCCTCCGGTACTCCCCTTAACGGCATCGATACATGTATTTCTTAATATTCTCTTTGGTCTTGAAGGCATGATGGAGATGATGGTGATGATGATGATGATCGTCGTCATCACCATCATCATAATGAGATGATTGTCGTCGTTAACATTAAACACAGATGAAAGAGTAGGATGCTTTTAATGAGTTTTTAGTCATAACAATCATTGAAACAAGAGCAAACTTTACACTTATCATTTGGATGCTGTTATTAAAAGGGTCACCGAAAGGGTGCATCCGCGCCCAGCGCCGCCTAAATGATATGTGTATTGCACGTATATTTCTAGGCCTCTACAGATGGAATGCATTTTCACAAATAAGAAAATTATACCTGCAACTCTTGATTTTTATTTTATTCTTCTCAGCTTTTTTGCTTCAACACCTTGAAACAAAAATAATGAATGAAATTCATTGTACCGCACTCTGCTGTGGAGTTTTTTGTAAAAGTGTACGAAAAAGATCTGCCGCAGTCTCTGTATTGCTCGACAGAAAATCATTCTTTCTGATCTGATTAAATTTGTTGACTGAAAGTGCGTGTGTGTATGAGTTGGCAACATTTGTTTTGTTGTTGTTATTTTTCCAGTCTGCATGTGCAAAAATTAATGTAATTTTTAACAATAAAATTTATAAGTTCGTTGTCGAGCGTGTAATACTTATTGTTGTGTATTTAGCAAATAACTGGCAATTGTTGTTCTCCGTCAGTAATCGTTTCCGTTTGTTTGTTGCTGAATTACTTTAAGTGACAACAACATTGATTCATACACACGTTCCTTCCAACATTCGTTGGTTATCTCGTTCTGTCTTTTTTTTTTTTTTTTTTTTTTTTTTTGTTGCCGGTCACAATCTTTTGTTGTAAATAATGGTTTTTTTATTATTGTAAAATTGTTTTGCCTAAAGAAGACTTTTACTTTAATTGTCTCTGATGTATTATTATTTATTCTCTCTTTAAAAAGAATGACATTAACTTTCGTAATTAGTAATAATTGACTTTTTAGGTCTTGTAAAAAGCTGTCGCATGTTGTACTTAGAATGCAGTTTTTGCTGCACTAACTCTGAGCTGATGGCTGTTGGTGTTGGTGTTGGTGTTGGTGCTCTTTTATTACAATTCTTTTTATTCCAGTCATCGTATTTTTTATAATAGTTTTCGGGTTTGGATCGTAATCCATTTGAGACTTATTAGGATAACAAATTTAACTCATAATCACTGGGTGTTTTGTTCACACTTGTCAAATATTTGCCCAAAAAAGCGTAACCACTAAAAACCAATGAAAAACTTATTAATTCGCACAAGTTAAACAGTTTCCTATAAAACTTTATTCCATGGTACCATGTATTAGTTACGCTGAAACTGTTTTACCTAATACAAACATATCGTAATCAAAATATTTTTCATTAGCAGTGGTTAGCAGTGATTTTTCATAGTTAGTGGTTACGCTTTTTGGACTAAATATTTGACGAGTGTGAAAGCACTTTTAGACTTTAAGCCAGGACGCTGCCTCTCGCGCAAAATAATATTGCGTTGCACTTCTGGTGGAGCACTTTTTAAACACACCTCTCATGCAATACTTTTTGCAATAACTTCTTACAACTTCATTTGGTATAGGAAAAAAAAATAAGCAGAAGATGTCTTTTGGATTATACAAGAAGACCATTTCAGCGAGAAGATAAAATTTTAATCAATACGAAGATGGAAGAACTAGCGACGGTTTGAAGACCATAATGTCTTGTGGAGTTGTAAAACTCGCCGCCCAGGTCTACAGAATCCTCTATCTGCTACGTGAGCCTCTTCTCTTTGTTATTTTAGTCTTCTGAAACTTATACCAAGAAACATTATCTGGTAATCTGTATATAGGCTGCGTAGTACACCAACTATAAATAATAAATTTATTGAAATTTTATATAAAAAGTACAGTGAAATAAATAAAACAGATGGCTAAATGTAACAATACAAAACTTCACCCTCATGGTTTCGAAACTCCCCTCTGTTGAGTCACACATACAAAAAAGGATGCTAAAATAACATTTTAAACAAGTTTTGTGGAGCTAATCAAATGAAAAGGGAGGGAAATATAAAAGCCTATTAAGACAAGACATGATAGTGGCAACGAACCCACATAATTATCATGAAGCAGCAATTGTGATGACAAATTCCTCCACACATGCGCAGCATTCATTCATACGTTCAATTACTGATCCATTTTCACCACCTCAAATATGATGGGATACAAAAATAGATTGAAATTGTTTTTAATAAATAAATGTTTTTAAATAACGAAAATAAAACGAACGAAAAACATTCCACATCCGTTTCTGTTTCTGTGTTTAGCTGGTGGCGCGTGCTCACCAGAAAAATTTGTCTTCGTGATTACTAATCGTTAGTCACTGGGAGAAACTGAAGAATATCTACTTTAAAAGAAGCATTTGTTTCGATCATAAATTAGAATTTAATTGCAATTATAGTTAAGCCTTGCGACTACATGCGATGAAACGAAAATATTTGTAATAAAAGAAAAGAAACCTTTCCGTGGCCATTATAAATTATAAATCTGTCAAAATTTCAAATTAACTGGACCAGTTCTAGCAAAAAAAAAAATTAAAATAAAAAATAATAATAACAAAGTAACCCTTCCTGGATGCATTTTGTTTAATTGTTAAACAAAAACGCTGAAGAAATTAAAACTGGGTCAAGTATTTGTTCAACAAAGAAAGCGAATGGAAATAAATTACGCAGCATCTTGCGCAGACAAGTTAAAAACAAGAGAATCTAATGCCAATCCCATCAAAGAACTATAAAAATGTCCGCACATGTCCACACAAAGAATAAAATTTGCGTATGAATGAATCCAAAGAAGTCGGTCGTAAAACAAACACTTGATTAGAAGTTGTGAACCTGAAAAAGGACGAAACAAGCAAATATTTTATTGTAAATATTTTTCCACTGCAGAGGATGCTAAAGATAAATAGCCGTCTTCGTTAGCATTGTAAGGCGATTTAAAATGTAAATTAGCTACAATAAAAAAGGACATAAAATATCCTCTTGTCAGCATTGCCGTCCTCGTAACCCTGACCAAACCAATGCAGCAACCAAGAGTTAAATATGCAGTCATTAGCCTTTGAAAATGACAAACGACATCAAAATGCAGTTACGCATAGATGTGAGTAGATAAGGAAGGAATCTAATCTTGTCCTCCTTTACAAATTCATATGTGAACGAGTTTAGGGCGATACGTTTGGCTCATGATGCTGCACATAATCACAACCCTTTTCTTTTGTTTTCCCATCGTTAAATCCCATTGTTTTTCAGGATGGTTACTCGATTGATACTCTGGGGTAAAGCTTACAACAAAATCCGCCAAATGGAAAATTAGCGGTCTTTCCTTTTTCTTATCCGGGATGTTTACAAATGTGTGCGTGCGTGCATGCGCATGTCACAGTGTAGTGCTGCTGCTCCCTGCACTCATCATTGCTGTCGATCATTAAACTACCACCACCCTTTTTTCCCACTCTACAACAAAAGCAAATCCAAATCTTTTTGAAAAATCTCTTAAAGTTTTTTCTAATCTCTGCTTTTTTCTCTCTAAGGATCTTGAAGATTTTACAGCCATTCTCTTATGTGACCTCATCTAATTGTTTCCTGGTCCATGAAGCACATCTAAAGCAAATTTATGTCATTTATTATTTGCTTCATTTCATACGGGAAAAAAAATTTGAATTGCACGAAAATCAAACATGTTTCTGGGACCGGCCGCATCAAGCATCAGCCAGCCCCTTTCAGGCTAATCATAATAAAGTGATCTTGTTATGGCAAAACTAATACACAACTTTAAGGCAAATGTGTGTTGTATTTGTAATGAAACTCTATATTTTTTTAATACTTTTTATGAAATTTATTTATTCTTTTGTAAATTAAAATCTCTCAAAAATTATGGTTTCTCATTTATTATTGTGACAGAAATCATATAATTTTTTTTCTTTTGCTGAAATTAGTTTTGTATTCTTTTGTTGGATGTAATACAATAATTTATTTAATAGCTTTTTCTCCTTCAAAATAACCCTTTTGATTACATGAATGTAATTGTTAAACTTCTTTGTGCCTGGATAATTGCATGTCAAATTTATCAAGAAATTTATGTAAGAAATTTTGACACGAAAAAAACAACAACAACTGAGCCAATTTATTTGCCTAAAATACGTATTTTAATTTGAAAGAATGCGTTATTATAATAATTGAGCTTGAGAAATTGTCCAGCACATTTCAATTGATCATACTTCCGAGACAATTTCTTCGTTTCCACAGTAATTCTCGAATGTGAATCTGTTCATGAAGAACAAATTAACCGACTGTCACTAAAATGATGATGATGTTAAGCGATACCTGTTGAGGATACTTGCGAAATCCATGTCTGTTCAAAATTCAGCTGAAGCAAAAATTTAAGCGAGCAAGTGAGAGCGTTTTTGTTTGGATAGTCTTGGTCAGTTGGGTTAACCGTAGACTGCGCTGAGGTATATCGACGTCGCTCAGTTATGATTTTGTAGTCTATGCACGCCTGCATAAGAATTCAAAAAATTACCACAAACTCTCAAAAGCTATCCAACAAAGAAAAAACTAATTGATTTACTACTCATAATTTCAATTTTAAATCAGCTTGTGTTTTCAAACAAAATTATTCCATTCGAATTTCAAAAAAAAGAAGTATTTTGCGTCTGAACTTGACAAAAGTGAGGTTATTAAACTCTGTCTTAAAATAGGTGAAGTTCATTTAATCGACAGACGGAAAGTCAATGGAGGGAGAGTAGACAGACCTAAACCTACTGTGCATTTACATGTAAAAAGCCAGTATGTGTGTGTATTTTTTTTTTTTTTTTTTTTTTGTATGTAGAAGGGTTGTTTTATTTCCGATCGTCCAAGACACCAACGCGTCTATGCAAAGATATACAGACAGACAGACTTACACACAAAGAAACTCACGCATGCCCTTTTTCACAACTAAAATAGATCGACCCACAAGATGCCTGTCTGCAGCACGCAGCATATGTACGCGTGTTTTAGACTGTTTGAATAATGAAAATTTCTATTTGTAACACCGTCACGCAACTCAGCGACTTTATTGAGGGAGTTGCTCTTTAAATTGATTACCTTTCAAATGGGTTACTGTGTCCGAAATACATACGATTTCAATATTCTTTAATACGAACATTTCATTATACGAATGCATTTGTAACTACGTAATGAATATGTGGCTCTTGCTGGGTCATCAGATCCATTTTAGTTCCACGAAGAAAGTGATTGGTACAATCGCGCATGTGATTCTAAATTAACAGCATCCCAAATAAAAATTAGTCGACAGTTATTAGAAGTGCTGTTGCTAAAATAGCGAGTGGTAATTTTTTTAATTAGTGGCAAGAAGCCACATTTCACAGGAAATGCAATAAAAAACGTGCTTAAGATCTCAAAAGTTTTACTTATTTAAACAAACAAAGTGTTGGCAATTCGTGCAAAATCTTACAATACAAGTGAAGTGATCGTCAATATTTTTTCTTTCAAAAAAGTTTCGCTTTATTTGTCAAATTTTTGAAATATTAGAAAGGGCTTTTCAAGCTTTCTGTGGCGATATGAATCCAAAAAACCAAAAATGGCTTGGAAACATGACTTTAGCTGTTGCCAAAAATGCGAAGAAGAATAGTTAAAATTTTTTATAATATTGGTTTAAACGGCCCGACCCTCCACCCACCTACGCTGTACGCTGTGACGGAGCGAAAAGGTGGGAGATGGGTTTCAAAGGAGAGATGTAAAAAGATGAGATGAGAGAGAATTTATAGTAGCCTCTTTATGTTTTATTATCTCATGCACCCACTTGGACAGCGACGAAGGAGAAGGTCTCTCTCTCTTTAGAATATGATGATGTCAATCGCTATCCGTACCAACAGCAATTGACACAACTGAGCAATAATGCAGACCACAAAAAATGTTTTAGTTTAGGCCAAAGCAGCAGGACATAAGAATTAACTATTATGTTTGATAATATTGTGAGATCATTGATGTTTGGAAATATGCATTGAACCAGAGCAACATTCACTAAAATTTTTTAATTATAACAAACGAAAAAAGTAAATAAATAGAATCATGGAAATAAGAAATTGAGGACAAGGTTATTATTGTTATAAATATTTACGGTTTGTTTCATATATTTCTTATAAAAATTTGACTATAAATAGCGACAGACTGCAGAACAACGGACAGCAACACTTGTCATGTTGGTGCCGCTTTATATACAAACACATACATCTACAACATTTTATGTTTAATGAAAACCACACCAAAAGTATCAAAAATCAACTCCTTCATAAAAACTTAATGAAAGACAAAAAGCGAGCAACAAAAAAGCACCGAATTTGAAATGCCTGTCGCCAATTTTATTTATTCTGTATCTAAAATGCTTGAAATTGTTGTTACTTGATTTGAATTCCAGCAAGTTTTTGTTTTTGTTTTTTTTTATTCATAAATATACGAGTATCTAAACGACATCCGTTTCGTTTTAAACAAAAATCTTAATCTGAAAGAGAGAAATAAAAGAAACGTGTCGCTTTTCATTCATCATAATTTCTCAAATAATAAACATACACAAAATGTACTTGTAGAATGTTTGATATGAACAAAACCTAAAATAAAAATAAATATACAATAAGAATAAAAGAAAAGAAACTATTAAAGCGTGGTTTTTAGCAGAAGAAGGAGAAGAATCGTCTCAATTCGAACGAAGAAACAAAACGAATTCATTTTTAATCATCATCGGAAATCATAATCATGTTTTGAAAGCAATTTCCAACAGTTCATAAATTAATGAAAAGAGAAATAATATCGCTCCATGTACGTATATTTCGTTGTCGTCCCCTTTATATTATCTCATCAACATGAATTTAAAAATAATGCGCCTTTTTAAACGAAATGTATCGAAAATTTAATTAGGGCCCCGACTACACCTAGAACACGCTTTACAATCATTTTTAACAAACTTATTTTAGTACAGGGGCGTTATAATTAAAGTGATGCATTTGCAAGTGTCCACCACATAAATTTCACGGAATCTTTTTATTCTTAACCGCTTAGCAAGAGGGTATAGCTTGATTCCTCGGATTAACCAAGCCCACAAAATATCGCAGGACTTTTGTTTATGCCGTTACTGGAACTAATACCGAACGAAAAAGAAAAACATTGTCAAACTGCTACCTGAGAACTTATTGTTACAGGAGCGACTACCTTAAAGTGCTATATTTCCGAATCGAACTGCACTTTATTTATTTAACATTAACTTTGTTAAGTCCGCCTTCTGCATTGTGGCAGAGAATTTTCATTAGGCTTTGTAGCTCTTTGGTTATTTGCTGCGAAGCACGAGTTTGAAATAGATGCGCCGTGCCGCGAGTTTTAAGTATGAAAATAAAATGAGAGAACTTGTTATTGCATATTCATGTATGAAACTATTTTCATATGGTTATATATCATGTACTAAATTTAAAACAAAATCAATTAAAAGTTCATCTAGAAGTACCGAAGAATCAAATACAGCCTCATAATCTCAAGTACACTCAATATTTTCTTGTACTCAACCAAAACGGCAGAGCTCAACCTCAACCCTATCCTCGTAAGTGTATCTAGACATTCATAAATAAATAATGAATGAATGTCAGACTTAATCTGCCATCTGTATTGGATGTGGTTTTTAGTTTTAATTCTTTTCTTAAATATGCTTAAAGATCTAAGACGACTTTGAAGCTGAAAACATTATTTATTTAAAATTTTTAAATTTTAATGAGCAACAAGCAACACTTGTTGTTGTTAATTCCATAAATATAAATTCCACTTTATGTTTTTCACATTTTAAATGAAGAATTTTTATGAAACGAATTGGTCTCTTTCTCAAAACAAAAATATTTTTTTTGTTGCTTTTGCTTATTTATCAATGAAGCACGACTTATTTGACTAAAATTACATTTTATATACTTTTAATTGCAAACACATAAAGAAGTTGAATTATACGAGTGTTAAATGAAATAATCTTGCGCTGCAAACATTTGATATTGAAATATTTAAGATTTAAAACGTGTACATTAAAGTAGTATTTGATATTTTTTAGGGTGTTCACAGTATTCGAAAAGTGAACACAAATTAAAAAGACTCACATAATAATTACGAAAATTTTGAAAATGATCGATATTGCCTTTGATCTTTTCCACCAGATCACTTGAAAGTATATCCAAAAGGATTGTGGTGGAAGATTTCTCTTGAACATAGTCCTCTATTTGCTCCATTTATATTCATGAGCGTGCAAAATAATAAGACAAACATTTCACCTTAACAATTGCAAGGAAATTTAATGCAGAGATTGTGGGCCGGCTACTCATTCTTCAAAAACCATGTCAATATGCCTTATCTCGAACAATATTTTTGATAAACCATAACGAGGCTTAATAATGAATTAGTCTAAAAATACAACGGTGGTCACATGTGATCTCGAATAAAGCACTTAAGAAGATGATTGGCTTAAGGAATTCCGTGAAACTGCAATCGCTTGATGCAAATGGGAACGCGTTGATCTTTACCTCCAACGTAAAAATAAAAATTTTTTCTTAGAAATCACGCATGCGTTCTCTTTTATTCGGCCATTATCCATGTTATTTTAGGCATTATATTTGACAATTGAATTGCTCAATAATATCTGTTTTCCAATTGTGGCCGTCATCCACAAAAGAGCGGTTAATTGTTTTTATCTGAGAGCTCTTTCATTTCAAGCAGTTTAACTTGAATAAAAGTTAACTAAAGAGGCAAAGCTGCTGGTATTTGTTTTCATTGTTATCTTGGAAATGATCAATAAATTATTTTGCATATTATGAATATGTTGTGCACATCCAAAACTTTCGTTTAATTATGTCAGTTGCGTACTAGTTCATGTAACATGAATCTGGTGCAAGTAAAAAACTGTGAATTCTTGATAAGAAGAAACAAGGAAATTCATAAAAACACGGAGGCTATTTCACATTTTTCTTTTGTATAAAATTTTTTGTCTGCTTTCTGCTCGATCTTCACACTTACCCTGCTGTGTGAGTACACAGGCTTTCCTTTTCAGTCAGCCCGAGTTGAGTTTTACATACTGGGTGCTGATGATGTTGCCGCTTCCTAAGGTGCTTTTGATGTACAAAAATCAAATCAAATGTAAAAAATGTGCGTGTGAAGATCGGAGATGATGAGGGTATTATTTAAATTTTTTGTAGATAAATTTTTCTTATTGATGAATATGAATGGCAGTGATGCAGTGAAGCGTCGCATCATAAAAAAGGATGCTGCTAAAAATAATATTATTACATCAACGCCATTCCCATAGTGATCATGAGATCGAGTCTGCATGCGTGCGTGTGTGTGTGTGAGTATGTAAATATGTAGTTAATGTAAAAGGACAAAAAGTGCTACAGGATTTTGGCTTCTTACTACTCTAACACCAAAAAACAAAGATGTGAAGCTGCTTTTTTTTTTTGTTGTATTTCAAGACGAGGTATTCTAAAAGTTCATGACTGTTTTTGTGAATCACTGGATTGACGTGTGAAATGGCTTATTCTACAACATAATTTCTCTATTCTCTAGCATCTTTTATGTGCGTTTGTTAGCAAATTATAAAAAATAATTAATGAATAATAATTTACAATATCAGCAGCAGCACTGTGCGGAGTTTGTCATGAAAAAAAGAGAAGCATGAAGCGAAATAAGCACCCTGAATGTAAAAACTTAGGACGCCTTACAGGGGGTTGTAGTGAATGCACCGGGTTATTTTTTTCTTTATTAAAAGTTTGCTTTCTTAATTTTTTTAAATTTCTATATGTGCCGTATTGTAATTTCAAACCCTTTTTGGAATTCATGTGTAATAAAAAATATCTTGGGACAGAACATTTTGTAAGCATGTGGTTGCAACGCATTTGTTTTTCACACCAAGAAGCAGTTGGATTTTTTTTTTTTTTGTACTTTTACTCGTTTTACCCCTTCCATTTTTTATAAAATTTTTTGTTCTTAAGGATTTATGACACTCTTTTTTTAGGAAAAAAAAACTTTATATTCTAAATTGCATTGTACTGAAATATGATTGTTCTGTTTAATTTATTGTAAAATCTTAGAAATTTTATGATATATTTTTTTCTTTTTGTTTAATTGTTGTGTAACCGATATATGAACACAGTTTTTCCTATTTTCTTTTAAATTTTTATTACATATTTCCTATTCAAATTAGCTCGGTAGATTTGAATAATAATGGATTTTCCATCGTAAACCCATTGAGAGAAAATTGCTTATGAATGGTTCAAGTAAATGATCCATTTTGTTTATCTGGGCGTTAATCATGTTGCGCAATAAATGTGCATCACGATTTTGTCTCTGTAACTATTTTGTAGCCATACAGTGTGGCTCGAAACAATGACGAGCACTTTGCTTTTCCACTTTTAAGACTGTCAATCATATTAAATATTTGGGAATCGTGGTCGTGTTAGCTCTTCAATTTAGATTTGATTGTGCTGATTCATTGAAATGTTTTTAGCCCATTTCACTGAGGCTAATGCATATCACCAGGGAATGATATATCTAATACCCAGAGATATCCTTTTTAACCTTTCACTTCAATTAATAAGAAGTTTAAGTCATAAGAAGAACTCGGTGAGCACTTTTTCCTTTTTTTTGGTACTCTATTATTCAACATTGACGGATTATAATGAAATTTCATATTGTGTTTAAGGAGTTGTTTCTAAGGTTAACTCTAGAATTTGGATTTTATAGGTTTCAAAAAAGCGTAGCCAAAAAGTATGGCCAACTGTTGGTTTTGATCTGATAGATTTTTATTTCCAATAGATATTCATAGAATTGAAACAAAATAAAAATTTTGTAAAAAAGCCTGGAGTGTTTCAAAATAAAACTTTAAGAATTATTTTCCCACAAAACTGCAAGTAGTAAACATTCTGAAAAATCTCAACTAGGGGATTTCGAAATCATCTTTGATAAACTGAACCAAAAGACCTAATTTTGAATAGAAATAGCATTTGGAAAGCTTTTTTCCAATATTTTGCCGTTGGCATGAGTGCTAAATAGAACGCAAGACAGCCTTTGACCAAACTTCATCCAAATGGAAAGCGTGTAAGTAAAATTTAAAGAAATATTTATTTTGTTAGGATGCATATTCGTTTGTTTTTAAATTATATGAAAAATGAAGATCCTTGACAGTCCTGATCTTACTTTTGCGTATCACCTTCTGCGGATATAAATCGTTGACTAAAAATATTTATATAGACTTAAATTTTCTCTTTCAATTTTCCTACATAATTAATGAGCGTCTTGTGTTAATTTAAATAAAAGCCCGCTGCAAGATACAGATAATTTTCGAATCGAAAGTGCATTTTAGGGGAAAATATTGAAAATATTCGTTGAGTACGATTTCTACCCCCACCCCATATAAAGAATATGTAAAATTATAAGAAGTTCAACGGTGTGACCTCGAAGAGTAGGGAAATTGATATTGAGACAGACAGTCAGACAGACAGACAATTGTTGTCTAGAATACTTCAAAGAAAGCCCAATCTGTTGTGTGTGCGCATGAGTGTGTGCGCACTCCTCTCCCCATAATGAGTACTTCTGTTGTATGTGTTTATTGCAAGTATTCGTCTGTTAGAATATTGATCTATCGGGTGGTTGTGAATAACGTGCATAAAGAAGTATTTATAGTTTATTTTTTTTTATTGGTGGTGGTAATTGTGCTTTCGGTTTTCACTGTTTTCGAGGAGGCTGCAAACCAAAACCTGCACTTTTAGTTGTACGAGTGGCACGAAAAAAGTGCACAGCTGGCAGCGCACTCCCAAAAATATTCATCTGGAATATGCGCCACCGATATTAACCGTTTATGCTTTCATGCTAAAAACTCAAGAAGAGAGTAAAAAAAGTATGACAAATGCATGTGTGTATGTGTTTAAATACATGAGTGTGAGTAAATGTATGGCTTATCCTTATTGTTTCTTCACCCTGCATGAAAGAAGTAGTTTTTTCTTTATTTGTTTGTTCATGATTTCAATATACACACACTTTAATTGAACATATTTTTTCCTTAAGCTTCAGTTCCGAAATATTTGTTTCTAAGTAATTCTTGAATTTGACTTGATGTCTGCTACTGCGCGCGCTAAAACTTTGAGGAACATAAAAAAGTGAGTTTGAGATTGTTTCCTTGCATTTACGGGCATATTTAAAAAAACTTTAATCTGTTTTATAAATCATCTCTAAAGAAAATATCATGCAGTAATTATATATTATCAAAGTACAGCATTTACTTTCCGTGGCTAACGTGACATGATCTTTGAAATTTGAAAGTAGATCCAAAAATTAATGCGGGAAAGACAAATGCCAATGAAACACAATGGACGCTACTATACGGACATAATCTGATAATGGGCAGTCAGGGCCGAGGGAGTGAATCCTAGCCCCGATTTGCATTGTAAGCCCATGATTGAGGACTACCCAGTATACGCTGGAGCACGTCTTGGGTGCAGGCCAGCAAGGCGTAATCGATAGTGAGATCGCGAATGCTTCTACGAACAAGGAAAAAAGCATTACAAACAACAACGATTATTAACGCAAAGCATTTGAAGACAGCGAGGATTGAGTTGCTAAATTGGTCGAAGATAGCCAATAGGACATAAAAGAATTCTTTTACTCCGAATTCTAGTCCTATTTTCTCCAGACATGGGACAGGTGCGTTACGTACAGATCCACTGACACAATTTTAAATCTAACGGAGAAATGCAATTCGTTTATTTATTTATTTATTTATTTGCTATGACTTTTCCTAATTAAGTGACAATAATTAACTGAAATGCAAACAAGTTTTCTTCCCAGGTTGTGTTTTTCATATGCAAATATTTGTGATGAAACTCTCTCTAATTAGGAGATCTGAAAAACACAGCAAGGCTCCATTATGTATCCTTAACAAAAAGAAGCTAATGTGCTTGAAGCCAATCACATGACTACATCCTGACATCCTGAAAGGAAAGAAGAAAATAAGTTAGATGATTATGTAGTCGTACAGTAGAAGGAAAACTCAAGTGTGTCAACAATAAACTCTTTAAAAGAAAAATTTTAATACTCGGCAGCAGCATGGAGAACGATAAGCCACGTAAACTTCATTGTCACAGAAGAGAAAAGTCAATCGAATTTTCAGCTTTGAAAATGAATTTTTGTGAAAGTTCAACGAATTGGAAAATGCAAATTTTCAAAAAAAAAAAAGAAAGAAGGATATGCGGAGCATTCGAAACTTAATGTTTGTATTGTTAGTAAAATTAATCCTGCCCTTCTGTGCCAATAACAATTTCAATTTCTTGTATTCTTTGACGCAATTAAAAGACTTTCAATCGATAGAAAAATGCTAATATGCCAACTTATGGAAATTTATTTATGTGTGTCAGAGGGCAATAAAAATCATATTTTGCACGATTAACATGACAATAATTATTATAAATCAAAGGCTTGCGCAAGTCTATAAATATTGAATTGGTTGGTTCCCTTGGAACAGCTCTGCTAAGGGCCACAAGCGGAATTCAAAATGTATCGAAATGTTGCAGATTAAATCTTTTCTATTTGGGCTGGCTTAGTGAGTGCCTGCTACTTTCCTTTTGCAAAAGGGGTTTCTTACACATGCGTTCAATTTCACCGAATGTACGAGTGTGTGCTTTGCAAATTATGTGCGATCATGCGCAAACGTTTCAATTAAAGAAAATCTATTGATACATTTGTTTCCTTTATTTTCCATTTTTTTCTTTTTTTGTTACATATTTTCATTTGCTTTTTTTCTTTTTCGAAGGAAACCCTTTTCAGGCTTTCGCTTTCAATTTTTCATTGTGGTAAACGTGTTTTCGTTGCAACAAATGAAAGGAGCCAAAGAAAAAAGTTTGAATCGAAGTTATCTTTAGAAAAGCATGGAACTCCTATGGGTTTGTTTGTGTTTTTTCGCAATTGATTTACGGAAAAATCAAAATAAAACACAATACAACAAATTTCCCTGGGTTAACGTCAAAGGAAAAAACAAAACCTATTTATTGGTGGATGAATATCGTAGTCTTGGCAAGCAGAGTCTTTAGATGCACTTAAACTTGAAATGATGTTGTTCCCAAACTTTTGTGCGATATTTTCAGGAAACAACATAAATAAACTTTATTACTTTTGTCGCATTATACCTGGAGAAATCAGTAAAGCTCCTTTTATCCTCCCATGGCCGCAGTTCATCTTATTCCCCAAAAAAGCTCTTCGAATAAAAGGTAGTTGAATTTTGGCTAATTTATTTCCTACTTTGTTATTTATAAGGGATTTGAAAACTAAAGCTCCACCATGACATTTCTGTCGTCCTTTAGAAATATACATTTTGTTAGGCAATGCCACAACACGGAAAATAAGATGTTAGAGTGTAATCAGTTTAAAAATAGTATCGCGCTGCGAAGTAGACTTAAAAGGCCATCCGCCATGAATGGAGTGAAGAACTTAGAATGCCTGGAATGAGGAGTAGCGTACGCAGACAAAAAAATACCCTTCTTAATGGAAAACTTTACAAGTATTTTTAATATAAAAAATTTCAGTTGCACAAACTCTTATCAATTGTTATTAGAAATTCAATGCACTGAACGAACAGATGTAAAAAACTCGTTCCCAAAGTGAGTTTTTGATGAAAAAGTTTTGATTTTGTTGTAAATAAAAAAGAAATTTGCATCATCATCAATTGGCATTTATCAGCGACGAGTCCCTTTACTTTTGTTTAATAACATTTCATTTATCAATACATTTCATACACTTCCAAGATCAAAACATTTTTCAAAATAAACAAACAAAAATAAAGTAGAAAATCATGATGTGCTCTAAATATTTCTTTCCGTTATTTCATTATCCTGCGCAAAATGTGCCACAAACAAAAGGAGGCATTGTCGTCTTGTAAATTTTTGTTGGATGTAATGAAGCTTCAGATGTTTGCATCTTTGAGAGAAAATTGTTGTGCATATTGTCAATTGCTGTGGCAGAAAAGGATTTGTTGCAAATGTATCGTATCCTGTACCCTGAAGTACTTGTACGCATGCGCAAATATGCAAGACACGTCAATGCGAAATATGAATATGTAACATGCCAAAAGTACCACCACCCAATTTCTTTGATATTCTTCAAAGATGAAATAATGCAAAATTGCCATCATCGTCGATCGCTGATCTGCCTGATGAAACTCACCCTTCATTAATCTAATCTGTTACAGCATTCTCAGGTAAATGCTCTAATTCTTTTTAATTCATTCGGCATTTGTTAAGCCACTTCAATGTTCTGCATTCGGCAGATATTTTTTGGGTGTTATTCTACCTTTTTTGGCATTCATTTTAACCCACTAAAAACAACAACACAAATAATTGAGATTTTCGTCGTTGGTTTGTATGGGAAAATTAAAAATCCTAGAATGAAATAATAAATGGCAGAATATATCAAAGTATCTATGACGTTTATGGCCATTGTGTGGCTGGGCTATTTTCATTAAACCGAAATATGTGAAATATTGGAAATTCGCTCAAATAGCAGAAACAGCTTCTGAGTCAACCAGACAGTAGCGTGTAAACCGCGATAATGATATTGACACTAATAAATATTTACCCAAACGGAAGTAATATTTGTTTTTCAAGGAAACTAAATCATGTTAATATACCCAACCATTTAGGACTAAATCTCGGGAGAATTACAAAAGAAAAGTGAAAATATTTTCAACAAATTTTTAAATTGCAATAATATTTCCTCCTGCAGAAATGTCAGAAGTCCCATATGGAAGTCCTATCGATAGGATTCATACAAGAGAGCGAATCGCAATGTGCTACGCAGTTGGACATCACTAGACATATCCTATAGCGAACTGTAGTTGAAGACTTAAGGTGTGGTCACACTTTGCAAAACATCTGTAACGAAGAATATTTACGCGAATGTCAGATGTCGAAAAACAAGTTTTGGTCTGACAATGCTTTTTCGTTGGTAGTCAGTTCAGGCTGTTGGAACCCTTTTCGAACACTTGCAAACTCTAGCAATCGATTGAATACAGAGCATTCTAGCAGACAGTCACACAACGTTCTATTATCAAAGACGCTCCAAGAAGACCTTTTCCATTTTGGTGGTGCCCTGAATTTTACATGGTGTAAATAAACTGTTTTGAGCAGCTGCAACATTTTGAGCTTTAAAATCATTTGCCTGTGACAACACTTGATTAAATATTTGCCACAAAATCAAAAAGATTCGGAAAGGTTTTAGTTTCATCCATGGTGAAACAAAAACAAAAAATATAAGAGTTGTTCGAAATCATAATTGAAGAGATGGCCTTAATTTGTCGTGTAAACCGCTTGGGCGAACAAAAGCCCGCATAATCATTATCCCTCTCGTAAACCACTCGGCATTGATTGGCAATTTTTGTGATGATAATAAAATGAGCGAATAAGCACGCGTTACAGATTTGTTTCCAACTATCACCTGTCGTTTTTGGTGTTGTACGCGCACTTCTAACAAAAGCTGCTTTTGTTATATTTTTGTAAGTTATCCGTTACGAAAGTTGGGGTTGCTTTTTCACTACCACCATGAATTTCTAATGCATTAAATTACACCAGCAGTGTGTGAACGGCAACAACTGCACCATCGCCACCACCCTCCACGATTCAGGACAATTTACGAAAGCTGCTTTTGTGCTAACGTTTTAGGTAAGCCTGTGTGCACTGTACACTCGATAGTGTTTTAAAAGGATGGCCTTAATGCCAGCAGCTGCCTTTGCTGTTTAACACTTGTTTTGATTTATATTTCCACAATTTTTTTTTTTTTTTTTCATTTCTAACTCAAATATTGTACAGAGAACAACAAATTCATTATTAATATTGTTTTATAGATTTTTATGCTGGTGGTAGTAGAATTATTACATGTAATATTTCCATGCCAAAATAAGGGCTTTCTATTCCATTCAGATCCTTTCAATTGTACCTAGAGAGATATCCTTTTTCAAAACATTGGCAAACAAATCTTGCGCGTGCGTTGTTCAAATAAACACTTGGTTGCAGTTGTTCTTGGTGCACCAGCAGCAACAGAGAAGTCGCCGGCTTCATCATCAATAATAGTAGATTCGTTTAAATACCACGTGCTATTTTTATAATACGAGTCTGTTCAATTGTAAAGGATATAGGGGGACTATCAGTGCCACCACCATCGCCATCGCCACCAACCACCATTAGAGTGAGTTGTTTTACAATTTTCTTTCATTCATTCAATTATTGTTATTTTATGTTTATCCTTTTGTGTTTGTTTTACGCCTGCGCAGATCTCATTTTCTCCCCTTTGTTTGTCCAAATCGTTTGCTCAACGCAGAAGATGTTGCTCTTGTTAAACTCTTTGTGTCCTTGATACAAATCACATTCTTGTTTTGAATATATATTTTTGATTTAATACTGTTTCTACGAAACAGATGGATTTTTGCTGGTCGCGTGTCTACTGTCAAACCAAAATGTTGTTTTTTTTTTCTTGCACAAAATTACAGATTTTCATTCAAATCGCACGATTCGCTATTTTCTGAGGAATCGATTTGGCAGATTCCGAACTTTTGTTATTCTCGAAATAATGGCTCTTGTGCCAGTTTTAGTTGTTTTGAGAAGTTTCTATTTTCCAATTTCGGAACTACGAGAAGATGTTGCGAAATGCTCTCGAGTTATGCAAATAAAGTTTGTTGTTGTGTAAGACGCAGTATGCTTTAATGATTATTTATTTAGAGAACAAAAGTCAATTGAGAAGCAACTGATGTGATGCAACTTTCAATGGATCAGTTCTACACGAAACGTTTTGAAGTTATACAAGATGTCGCAGCTGGCTAACTCTTCATGATTATCAAACTTGGCATTATGTTGGTCAGTCCCATACAATTGGTTGGCACGGTCATTAATAATATGACATACAAACAAATCACAACTGACCACAGCATCAGCAGGACATGGAGGGAGCAAAAATTTTGCTCAAAAATGAATGAAGAAGTAAAACACACCTTTTGAAATTCATAAAGAAACCACCGGTAATACAGGCAATAAATAGCACGAGCTAAAGAAACACTAACAAATTTTACTTAAATATTGCAAAACCTTAAATTACGTGCATTTCGCGCTGAAAATGCAACAGCATCTTGCGTTTTTGAATGCAATTTATGTCCGTATGACTTTCTACATCATTGATTTCGAAATATGTGGCACGTAAACTCTGATTTTTCTTTCTCCACTCACTCTCCGGCTGGTATTGTTTCCCAGAGTCAATAAGAAATCTTTTAAGGTTTTTTCTTCCGTTTAGTGTTAATAGTATTTGATCGCAGCGTATTTTAGGGGTGCTTTTTCTGTGTGTTGTAAAATAAATTGTAACTTTTAAAACTGCTCCATAATAGAAAATGCTCACAACATCGGTCCACAGTAGTCCGTTCATTGAGGATGTGTCACATAAATATTAGAGACGATGGCTTTAAGTATCAATATCTTTGATATTTGCCAACATTTTGTTTCTTCTCAGCTGTTTTTTTAGTATTATTATTTATTAATTCTGCTGTAAACTGTTTTGCAGAACAAACTCAACCCCTGCGCTTGCAATATTTATGGATTTCTTAGCTCGTGTCCTTTTGAAGGTCTAGCTAAATGTATCAGCAGCAAAAATTATAAAAGCAGGAAGCCTCTACTTTTATTAAACGTTCTAAATTGTAGTTTGCGTAAAAAAGAATATTTGCAGCTTATTTTTTATTGAAAGAACCAGTGTCTACTTGTTATTGGAAACAAATTCGATATCTACTGATAATCCCAACATGTGTGAAATTAAGCTTATCTTGAAATTTTTATTTGTCACATGCAGTAGACTCATAGCACTTCCAGTTGGTATTTTTCAATAGTAATTCAATTGTATTTTATTCGTTTTCAAACATAAATTCATGTACTTTTGGCGTTTAACAATCCCCTTCCTTCAACAAAATGCCAAATAATCAATATATAAATTGACATGTGCAAACCCCCACCACGTTCCACACAAACAGTCGTAATTGTTTCCCCTCTATTTCATCGCAATACAGCTGAAAAGCGTTTGGTCGTATCGTTTAGCACCATAAATCTCTTAATTAAATCGATGTTCAATTATACGCAACACAGTCACTATCAACCATCTTGTAATCAAATCAATATTCATAATTATACTTAAAAGCTTTCGGCTTAATGAGCTAAAATTAGCATAACAATTTTCATAAAATTCATTTACATACTCTGGTACATGTGGAGCTAAATTATGTTCGATTTATGAAAACCGATCGATGACACCCTTCAAGCAAGTGTTTGCAACTCGTAGCTGCAACGCTACGATATTCTCTTCACTTTATTTATCAAGTGTTTTAATTATTTATACGACTCTCTTTATGATAAAATATTTTCACCTGAAAATTTGTGCTTTTAAACGTTTGAGCTTCAAATTTAATTAAGGTATAAAAATAACACTAAGCGAATTATGCACAAGCGTACACTGGGAAAAATTTTATTGTAAATTCATGTGAAGCATACGCTTCTTAAATAAATCGAAACTCAAAAGCTTCTACAGTATAGTATAAAAGTATATCATCTGCTAGGAGTGGAATAGCAGATGATCTACAATCGAAAATTTCTAAGTCCACATATTAAATTCAATCAAATCCAACTCAATCAAATGAAAGAAATTGGTAATTTAAAACTGATCTATTCTTAAACACTTTAAATTCAAATTTATATATTTTCATTAGCAGGGTTGCGAATAATTGAAGGGATATGATGTCTCTCTAGTGGTTTAGAACGGTAGGGTGGCTGGCCTCTTTATATGGCAATCAATTCATCACAGAACTATTGTACAGAAATCAATAGATATTCAAGTGGCTGTATTTTTTTTTTTTTTAAGAAATAAAGGACAACAGAAGATTTGCAAACACAATGTGCTGAACACCTAGTTCGAAAATGTCCTTTTTAGTGTTCAACACTGTCGCTTGTAGTTGTACTTAAACATGTTGACACATGTTTTGGTATTTATGAATTAAAAAAAAGGAATAAAACAATATATTCCATTAGTTTGGGCAACTTGCACAGCAGGTTGTTTGGTATTGTCCAACGATACAACTGAATATGAAAAATTATTTAGGAATTTCATTGCAAACCACACTTCCAACCTAAATTATTTATAGAGAGTAAGAAATGATATTTTGAGTTAAATAACGTGTCAGATAGCTGTGGGGGCAGAGTAAGTCCTGATGAAGAACTTTGAACAGATCATCTTATTTTTTAGGTTGTTTAAGTGCAACAATATGCACTTAATCAGCATTCTATACTCTGCTTAAATAATAGTTTAAGCTAAAGAGTGGACTGTTTCACAACAAATATGTGGTGGAGAACAGGGGAACACAAAGTGTTTATGGTCACGAATAGCTGCCAAAACAAATAAAAGCTGCCTCAATTTGAAGTCATACGTAAAACTATCTGCCTTTGAAGTAAATATTCCGAAAATATTCATATTCAGTTTTGTGTTTGAATAATTCCCAATTGTTGTTCGCTGTCTTCATATCTCGAAACTTTCTTCAATTTCCCATTATATCCTGGGAATTTGTGTATGTCAACTGCTGTAATAATTGTAAGTGTTTACAAATGTTTGTACTTAATACAATAAATGTCTCATATATAATCCGCTTTATTAAGTTTCACAACAAATTATTCGCAGCATTCATTCCAGCACAGATGAAATTATGCGTCTCATCATACCTGGTGTATTTTCAAAGCAGCATCATATTTTAAAGATTGAAATTAGAAATGCACAAATACCCTCGTCACATAAATTTCTAATTAAATCACTTACGGTGAATCAGAAATAAAAATAACTTCCCCTGTCTAAAAGTTCACTTCCCTGTGGAATGGTTACGGTTGCTTAACCTGAATCACCGATCGTGAAGTGAACATGAGACGATTCCAATAGTCTGTTTATTTTTTGTTGGATAGACAAAGTCTTGTCATAACTGTAGGACGATTTGAAAAACTGTCAGTACGTTTCAAACAAAAAGAAAGAATACGAGGAAGGATGTCATGTACAAAATGCTCGTCAGTATGTAAACTGTCCGCTGACTGTGGCGTTTCAAATATTTCCCATCACTTTCAACGAACAACATGCCTTTTTAATTTAACTGAATTAATAAAATCCTCCGGGTGCTGGATACTTTTAAGACATGTTGTGCGAAATGCTTCATTTACATATTCAAATGTGACATGCACTGATTTCGAAAGTTGGTTGCGTCATATATGCACGCATTCAACCAGTATCGGACGGCGATGAGAACAGCAAAATATTACTTTAATTTCACAGTTAAAAACTAGTTAAGGACGTGTCACATCTATTTGAAACTAAATAGGCAAACGTATATATGAATTAGATCTGCAAAAATGTTTAAGGTAGATTCGCCAGAAAGCTCTCCAGCGCATGGCCTCTAAAACACTTGTTTGTATTGAATTGCTTTTTGAATTCTATTGTTGGGCGAAATTTTTATAAGAATTGAAACTTATACAGTTTTGGCGGGGTTGTTTCGATATCTGGCGGCTTTTGAGAACATTTTTCTAAATTATTTCGAATTGTAGTTTCAAAATAATTGTTACCTTTTGTAAGAAAAAAGTCGGAGATAGAGTTCTAAAATGTACCCCGTAGCATTTTACTGTAGGATTTATAAACTTTGCTACGCCCATTCACAATGAGAATGTGCGAAACGCGAAATCGTAGTGGTTCTATAATAAATCGTAGACATGCACTTTTAGAACGACAGCAATTAGCGTTTTGCATCACAACCCGCGAAAAGTGGTATTTGGGTCTCACTGTGTAAACGTCAATGAATAAAAACCATTTAAAATATAAAATGTAAACGTTGAAATCTCAACAGACAAATTTTTAGTAACCAGAATTTTATGATTTTGATTGCTTTATGAGCAGTAGAATAAAACGTTGAAAGAAAAACTTTGCCAACTTCCTCACAACTCGCAAAATTTTATTGTTTCATGTATCTTCGGATATTTTTGTGTGTTTCCTAAAAATGTTTAGAAAATTAAGTTTAAAAATGGGCGATTTACTAATGTATATGTATGAGCATTGTATATATGTACATGCATACATATATAAAATATTTTACAAATAAAAAAATGCTTAAAGAAAAAAGTCAGTTGTTGGTTGAAAAAGGGGAAAGAGAATTTAGTATCTAGTATGTTTAGTATATTAGTATGAAGCTGTTTCATTGGGAAATTGCTGAGAAAGTTTCTAACAAAAAAAATTTTTATAATCCAATATATGTATATATATATATATATATATACACACACATATATACATATATCCACACATGCATAAATCTATTGTGTTATTGTTGGGTTCCGGAAACAGCGAGGGAGTATAAAACAAGCAAGAAATTTATTCACGTTCAACTTGCCTCTTCTGATTCCTTTAATGCCATCATCATTCATTCATTTCACAAAATTTTGTTTTGCATTATACAGCAATTCAATTGTGGAGCAAAATTACACAAAATCTTTTAATTTTTACTATTGAAAGTGTGTATTGTGTTTGTTCTTTATATTTCAATTAGACAGAGTCTTCAGATCTGCTCCCTGCATATTTACTAACGAACTGACCCATGACTTGATACAATTGATTTCAGTTCATTTTTATTGAATCTTTAGTAAAATCTTTTTTTACTGCATTCCTCTTTCCACTTTTCATTGATAAAATAAATTGTGTCTCTGATATAATATTTAAATCTTTCCATCCCCTTCTGCTATTGGTGTTGACAAATTAATCGTAATAAAAATATTTCGAATAAAAATTAACAAATTATTCGCTGAATCCGCAAGTCTTTTTGTGTCGCTTAAAGTTGCTTTTGGATTGAAAATTCTTTGCATACAAACTTCTTCAAAACAAAAACAAGTCATTTGTAAAATATATTTAATGTGAGAGATTTAGTTTGAGATTTCTATTTGAATTATATTGTGAGTAGAACTGTCTTTCTTATTCGGATTATCGCAATTAGTCAATCACGTATTTGCAAGTATTTGGCCAAGTTTAATTCGCATTCCCGGCCATCTTCTAAATGCACACAAAGGAATATAATGAAATAAGTTAACCTCTTTTTGTTTTGATAGTTAATTTGTGGATTATTTTGTTGTTCATGTTTTTAAAAATTTTTTTAAGTAAAATGTAATAAATGTACATCTAAAGTATATCCAAAGGGGATATTTTTATAATCTTATTTTAGTGAATGGAAACTAGGAACAATATTGTTGTTGTGGAGACATGTCCTACAATACGGACAGAAAGCTTACAACTGCAAGAGTAATTGCAAAATTATTCGACTAATCGAGAGAATTGTTCAAAATTAAATATATTTATTCGATTGAAAATTCTATTCTGTATCTTAATGTCTTTGTGAAGTTTCTTTTGTTTGTTTATTGTCGTACGAAGTATATTAATAAAAAAAAGTTTATTATGACATTTATATGAGATTTCAATGAAATTTTTCAAAATAATTTAATCATGTGCAACTGCTCTAATAGATAAAGATGAAAGTTAAATTGATGTGATATTTTAATAATATTGTATATAATCAAAGACTATATATTCATTATATGTAGACGTACTTATTTGTGGCATGCCAAACACTGGCACAAACATCTCTCTCTCTCTCTCTTTCTCATCCGTGCTGTCAGATCAACAGTCAGTACGAGAATAAAGATAAGATAAGAAAAAACTTTAAAACTCGATTTTGGCTGTTGTATTTCGTTTTCATCATATTTCCTTTTTTGGACACATTTCACATACATATATCTTCCTTTTTGGCGCAATTATGTTCACTGCCTCCTTGCACTTGGTGCTCTTTTCAATGTCCTTTTTTTGCTCCTGGGCTTCGTATATGGATTTCTGTGATTGCAGGAAAATCTTGCACACACATTCATATATATTGTGATATATTTGTGGTGTCTTTGTTGTTTTTTAACATATTTTTCCCAAAAAAAGTGTGCGCGCTAGTCATTTTGATCCTTTTAATTATATCTCGTTTTGATGTTCTTGTTTTCTTCTGAATCCTTGTTGTGTAGTCTGCACAGACACACTTTGTATGTTGTCTGGTCTTTTACCCTGGTGCACTCTTTAGCAAGGAGTAGCAACAAATCCTTTTTTTATTTATTTGTTGCTGCTTGTGTGTCTATATATACACGTGTGCATGCATACATACTCGCATGTGCATGTATCCTTTTTGCAGTCAGCTGACTGAAGGCTGTTCTACCTACACACATTCATACATGTTTTGATTGTGTGTGTGTATGGTTTTAAGAATTGATTTGTCTTGCTTCTCCTGTATATTTCTCCTAACCATATGATATATTTGTTTGATACATTCTTTTATTTATTTTAAATACATGAAGTATGTACATGCTTGATATTTCTCCTTATTAGTTTATTTTTTATAACTTTTCAATTCTTTACTCAATTGTTGGAGTTAAAAATTCAGTAAATAAAAGTTTGAAATTGAATTTCACATGGAAATTAAATTCCTTGATCAGGAATTTTAAATCTACAATAAAAGTTCTTCTCATATATTTTTCGTATATTTCAGAAACTGTTAATTAAGTTAATCCTAGTTAAACTTGTATGTGATGAAATCTCTTTAACATTATCTAGCATTTATGATTTTAAAAGATTTTATTTGCTGCGAGTTAATTACGTGCGTACATACCCATGCTAGCAACTCTTTGGCGCTTGCTGCCTCAAATACATAAGTCGACTTCAACCTTAGCAGTATATTTAAAAAGCTTCCAAACCTCTTAACCAGTATTTATAAATTTTAAGTGAAAAATAAAATTTGAATTATTCAACTTTATTTAAAATAGAATTTGATATCTCTAAACATGGCTGCATATGTATATGTATGTATGTGTATAGTCCATACATATACATATTTATAGATTGTACTAATTAAATGTTTTAATCAGAAACAACTCGGGATTCGTATATTCTCGTTAATAGATGTGCAATTAGATATATGGAATGCCGCAAAAGATGCCTGATACGGCAAACCATCTCGAGGGGATTGACAACTTCATATGATTAAGAATTAACCGAAAAAATTTAATTATACGCAAATCAAATATAATTTAACAAATAACACAGAGTTTTATTATGGACATTGTAATTGCATGCGTATAGTTTTAAATATATTACATTACAAATGATTTTCGTTTATTTAATATCAAATAATTGTCTCTCTTTCAGTACTTAATTTAGGATTTTGTATTACACTTCAGTGCTCAAAAATTTCTGCTAAGCGAAATCTTTATCTGTGAAATATTTATACCAACACACACACAACAAAATACATAATAAATAAAGTGCTCCAATACAACATAACTAACTTGTTTATTTCAAGTATTTTATTAAGTGTATTCACCATCCAACCAACCTCCCATTGTCGTTAAGAAGAAAAAAGCACAAAAATCCTTTGTTATTCTACAAAGTTTGCCGCCTTTTTCTTTTCCAAATAAAAAAAACTTAGTAGAGATTCAGATTATGCCCATACAAAACACAACCACACATGGATATATCCATACACACACACATATATCTATATATATATATATATATATATATATATATATTTATATTTATATATATACATATGAGCACATATGTACATTTACAGACTTACTCAAGAGCCACTAACATAACAAGAGCTCCATTGTGTGCTGAAGAAGAATTTCTTTGTTCACATGTGAAGAGGAACATCGACAGCCAGCAACAATAACAATAATAATGAAAAATAAAATAAGTATGAGGACAATAAATATAAATAATTCCTTTTGCCGGTTACCTGAGCTCCACTAATACAATATATGTATGTATTTATATGCATACATGAAAAGTATATATTTTTATAAATGCTCCCCTTCAGGGTTGCGATTGTGTTTTTAATGTAGAATTGTGGGATTCTTTCAAAATCTCCGAAACTGTGTAAACCTACATACTCACATATGTAAATCGTATATGCACTTGTAATTAAAAAGTCTTATTCCGTATATAACCCCTTTTACTATTGAAGTTCTGGCGCCGCAAGGACATTTGAAAAAATTACGCTCTCTTATTCGTATAATAACAAAATGACTAGGAAAAATTAAATGTGATTGATGTTATATAACATGAAACATGTGCCTATTATTATAGGCAGTGCTGCGTGCGTTCAGGTCACAAGCTCACGAATTAGTATAATACAAAAAGTAAGTCGGAGAAGCTCCGCCTATATGTTCCAAAAGTCGTATCGAATCGTACATCATTTATTTAGATTAGATACGATTTGAATACAACACGTTTTAAAATATATTTTTAAACAATTCGATTTAGTTTCAGTCTGTTGATGTTGTGGAAGATTCTTCTACTGCCCTTCAGAATTAAGGCATCGATATCTGGGAGTTATAACAATTTCAACTCTCGTGAATTTTCTGCAAAAGAATGTCAATATAAAATTTATAATATGTTTCGAGTATTTGATATAATTAACATTTAAATTGGCTCATGTTGCTTTAGACGTGTCTGATTATTTTCGAATATGACGTTGCGAACCTTTGCCTGATAACCACTCTGTGTTCATAAGAAAGAAACAGTTCGAAAAATATTTGAAGCAAAGCAAATAAAAGGATATGCTGAAGCGTTTCTCTTTTAATATACATTCTCAAGTTAGAAAATCAAAACAGTAAAACTTTGAATTGAGTAGAATGAAAGAAAAGTTATAAATGAAAACTGAAGAAAAATTAACAAACCAACGCTGACGAAGGAATTTAGTTTGGCATGGATGCAATTCTCGTAAGAAGAAATTATTTATTTTAACGAAAACTTTGAAATATTTTGGGACATCTGTCAAAGAATCTAAGTAATTCCAAGTGTCATTTTTTTAATTAGTTCTTTATACATTTCTGGCAACGCAATTCAAAATTTATATGGTGGAAGACAAGGGGTTAACTGCCTGTTACACGATGTCGAAGGCTCTCTTTCTCTCGCACAACTACATTTAAAACAGAAACAATTTATAAATTTTTTTTTCATTTCAAATATAATTATGCGAAGGAAACAATTGTTTCGACATCGTGAAACAGGCCGGAAATCTCTCAAGATATGTGGGTACATATTCTGGACTCTTGGCTACTCTGTTCGATTCTTCATTCTGATATGCTCTCAGAGAACCTCTTTTCTTAACTTAAGGTTGTTTATCTTCTTTTAAACTTTTTGTTTTTGCATTGCTTGGGAGCTTGCCGCTATAAAAGCTTGCGCGCCAAAATTAAGTTTGGCATTCAATAGACAGCCTCCAAAGTGAAAAGCAGAGACATTCAGACGAAGAAATATTAAAATAAAATTTAGTGAGCACGTACATATACATATATGGGTGTATGTATGTGTATGTCTTACAAAAAAGTTTACAAATTTGCCAAACTTTAGTGGAACCCACCAAGAAATGGAATCTTTGCATATAATAAAACAAAAAAGGGTTCATTCCCCTGCTGATCTAAATTTTATTTGATACATTTCCAATCACCTAAAAAAGATAAAACATTTTAAATGAATATTTAGTTTGTAATTGCAAATAACTTAGCATTTGTGGATATTCAACTTTGCAGCAGAAATATTTCTTGAGTTTTGATTTGGAAGTACATAGATATACACATGCACATATACATGCATATATGCACGTGTATGTATGTGTATGTAAATTTGGATTTGAAAGGAATTTAATAAGACCCCCGGTGTAGTTTGAAAACAAAAAAGAATACAAATTTATTTGTGTTGAATTTTTCCGGTTTTCGAGTTTCTCCTTTTTGAGTTTCTCTGTTATACACTTGTTCTCCTCAAAAGGGTATGCAAGATTTAAGGACTTCTCTCTTGTGTCTTTCGTTGGACAGACATGAATGAGTGTATTGAAAATCTCATGAATTGTACAATAACAAAAATCATATGGTTTTGTTATTTCTTGCAATTCCCTTTAAAATCTCTTTTTTAATTTATTTTAAATTTTCTTTTCTTGAGCTAATGAATGTTTGTACTCACGTACATACATATATACTCATTAAAGTATACGTGTGTACGTGCACCGATCTATACAAACTTATTTATGTATCCATAAGATTGTTTTTTTGTTTTGCTTCCAGCTGTATGGTGTAAGTTGTTTTTGTTTGAGCTCTTGTCTGAGGATCCTTTTGAAGATTGTTGCTTTTTTCTGTTTTTCTTGATGTGATCTCTGTTTTTATTCACAACTCAGCTGATTTCAATTATGTTGTTGTTGGCAGCAACAAACCTCTGCTTTAGGAAGCAGAGGGTTATGCATGCTTTTGCCGAACGGTTGAGTTTGTCCGGTGGTGGGTTTTAAACAGAAACGTAAAGTAAATGCAGCAGATATATTTCTGACGTTGACGTCGTGTATAAAACCCGGTGTTCTTAAATAAAGTCAGTCATTCGAGTTCTACTCTTCTCTTCGTAAGCGTGTAGCAGTAGCAGTACAGCGGTGATTGCTTTGAATTACTGCTGTTTAGAAATATAACAAACAAATAGTTGGACTATCAATAACTTAAATTGTACTTAATTATTAAAACATAAAATTTGGCAATATGAACTTGTAATATTAGAAAAGACACTTTTATCGAAAAAAAAATTATTCGGATATTTGAAGCAAACAAATTCAAAATTTGTGCATTAACAAAAAATATAGTGAAAAAATTGTGTTTTAGCAATTTTTAACAAAAATTATTTTTAAACAAAGTTCATTCAGAATGATGTGGGAAGCAATTATTGAAGAACCTGGAGATATTGGTATGGATTGCCAAAGGTAAACTGAAGTGCTTATAAATCTAATGATAAAACGAAGAAAACTACATATTTTATGTTTGCAAAACCGTGGATTACCTGCAAAATAAAAATGAAACAGCAAGAGGAAATGAACTTGAACAGTTTTAACTTGTAGTTCTTGAATATGTTCTTTTCTACCAGAATCTTCAAATGAAAGTAAAAGTCAATTATTGCAAAAAGCTTTAGCCCATGCGCTCTCCATGATGAAAGGGGAGCTTTACTCATTTTTATGAGTTTTGTTTTGGGGAACTCATTCATAAACAATGAACAAAAAAAACAATATGAAATAAAAAAGAACCGGTGCAACAATTTAGCGCACCGTTGTTTTATCGCAGTTGCGACCTGACCCAATAATCATGTTGCTTGTTTTACGTTTTGTTGTGCGTTTTTGGCCAGCAAACCGTAACATTTTCATGTCAAGAGGCAGCTGTTTTGCAAAATATTATTCATTTAGATTCAAACTTCTTGCTTCAGCAGTTTTTTGTTCTTTAGTCGCAGAGAAACACTTCCTCTCAAGGAGGACTTTCCTTCAAAAAATAAAAAAATGCAAAAAGTTTTGTTTACATTTTATTCATGTTCGGTCGTGACCAAACCATCTGCATTATTATATTGTTTAGTTCCCATAACACGTTCTTTGCACATACATACATATCCACATATCGCCACCTGAAATGTAAAGCGCACTAACTAACAAAACTCCTATTCACTATATCGAAAATATCTAGAAATAAAATCAGATTTCTCAGAACAAAAATAACTAAAAGACTTATTCATGATAGTTTCAAATGTTTATCAATTATGATTCGTAAGTCGAGTGATGTGACCCTAAGAACTAATTTTCAGAGTAAGAAAAATCAAAGCAAGTTAAATAATAGTGAAGTGAAATGTTTTAGTTTCTTGGTTTTATTATATATTATTAATGATATAATATCGTAAAACGTAGATTCTAAATTTTAATATTAATTATAAATATTAAGAAAAAAGTGTAAGCGTAAATTTTACTTTTATGAGGAAAGAATAAATGAATGAATACTCCACAGGAAAACTACGACGTGTTACGCTTAATGTGGCGATATGAATACAATTTCGTGTTATTGAATTCCCCTGGTGTTTTTGTTTTCTAATTCAGACAAAATTCAAATTCCAACTACTTTTAAAACACCATGTGTTGTATAGCACACATTTGGTGTTTTTAGTTTATTTAATGTTTTCTATACGCCAACCAAACACCAGCCAAGAACCAACCCTCCACAAAATATAAATATATTTCTAGTTGTCGTTGTAGTTATCATGAGTTTAATGAACCTTTACATTTACACACGCACACACTCACACTATGCGACCAGTGTAATAGCTGATTGAGTTACTCCTGCGCTCTGTATAATTTAGTTAGTACTAGTTCTACCCTCAAGATGATTGTACAGTTCTCGGTTTTTATTTTAAAAGGGAATCCTTTAAAGATGTTAATGTAATTAATTGGAAACTATTTTCTTAGTGCTGTTGTTGTGCAAATAATTTATAAAGTGTTTTTCCGTCTATTTTTTCAGTTTTCAAGTGCAGGGTTCTGGACGTAGTAACCCACCTTCACGGCGGTTGAACTTAGATACTTCCATTTCTGATATGGCAATGGAAGAATTGTCGTTTTATGATGATGATCACATCAGTCAAAATCGTCATTTCACAGCCAGTCCCCAGTTTATGACTTTACTTTCACCGGAAGGCTCGCCTCAGCGTTTCCAAGTTGTGGAGAAAAAAAAATTCTTGCAGTCACGCAAGAATCCACTCCCCTTAACTACAAAAAATTTCATTTCACAAAATGTTAGCCGTAGCACCGCACTTAGTACAAACACTTCCTCAAAGGGATTCCGTCTTTTGCATAGTATGTCATCCACTGGTTCTATGGAATCATCCATGGACGATGAATATATGGAATTCTTTAACATGGAGAATTTGGATCAGCTCTCTGAATCGAACAGCTTAAATTTTCCCAGTGACTTGAGCTCCTTGATTTCTGGCCAAATCATTAAAAATTCTCCTGCGAAAACACCAGAAATGCGCAGGCCTTCGGTGCGACGTTGCCTGAGTATGACTGAAAATATCCAATTCCAGCCAAAGACACCCGAGAATATGGATTCCTGCATTGTCAATACCTCAATAACCCCGTACAATTCACGTCTAAATGGCAGCTCCTGTTTTAAGCGTCCAGATCCACCGTCCACTACATGTTCACCCATTCAATACAAGCGACACCGCGGTGCCGAAAAAGAAAATCTCGATAGCTCTCTTGCAGGCAATAGTAAAACTTCACCCGCCTCTTCGTCATCTTGTTCGTCATTGAACAGCGCAAGCGCAACTACTCGTCCCACCTTGCGCAAATGTATGTCTATGAATGATGCTGAAATCATGACCGCCTTAAATCGATCTGAAAGCAAAGACGAACCCGATTTAATCGGTGATTTTAGTAAACCATACGTTTTACCAATAATCGAAGGACGCCATCGTGATCTCAAATCAATTTCCAGTCATACCGTAGCTCGCCTATTGAAAGGTGAATTTGATGAAACGGTAGCATGTTATAAAATCATTGATTGCCGTTATCCCTATGAATATGAGGGTGGTCACATAAAAGGTGCCTTGAATTTATACACACAAGATCAAATTATCGAAGAATTCTTAACCCAAACGACTGATCAACAACAAGACAAAAATGAGGCACCGGGCATTAAGCGCAATATTATTATATTCCACTGTGAGTTTTCTTCGGAACGCGGTCCAAAATTGTCACGCTTCTTGCGCAACTTGGATCGTGAACGTAACACGAATACCTATCCCGCATTGCATTATCCGGAAATCTATTTACTGCACAATGGTTATAAGGAGTTTTTCGAAACTCATGTTGAACACTGCACTCCTCATGCGTATCGACCCATGCTGGAACCATCATACAATGAAGAATACCGTCATTTCCGTGCCAAGTCAAAGTCATGGAATGGTGATGGTGTGGGTGGTGGCACACAGCGTATTAAGAAGTCTCGTTCAAGACTTATGGTATGAAGGGCAAGATCCGTTTGAAATGAAAACTGCCCTGCCTGCCCGCCTGCCCTAACAAAGAAAACAAAAAACCAACAAATTTTATGTAAAAAGTATTGTCATTGTTATTGTCATTTTTAGTTATTATGTAATTATTAGTTCTTTTTGTTGATTTTTATGTTTTGACCACTCGACCCTCCTCCCCGCACAGACAACATTTATATTTTTTTATTATTTTATAACAATTATTTTTATCTTTTGAACTTAATTGAATGTTAATGTTATCAATTCTAAAATATACTTATGCGTTCTCCTTTCAATTGAAATCTAGACATTTGTAAAAAAGAATCCAAATAGAATTCACCCAATCACTACATACATGTACAAATATTAACAAAATGCAAATAGGAAGCTCATATATACACAAACACATACATAAACAAACATATTTGTAACCAACAAATTCTTATTGAAACTTCCCTTTGATAGATTCTAAGAATTATTATTTATTTCTTATCATATAATTTAGTTAATTTATACATTTGTAGAAGGGTTCCTTCTCCACTTACATATTTGTATTTTAGAAACTTTTTATTTGTATCAATAATTTTGTTTTTTAGTTGAATTTGTGGATAGCTTAAAATTGTTTAATTTTATTCCTTAAAAAACAGCTATGTAATTTAAAATTGTGTGCATTATACTATAAATAAGTATGTATGTTTGTCTCTGTCCCTCAGTCCGTCCGTGGAAAGACTCGACATTTAGCTATATTGCTCCCTGCTTTTACGAATCAAAAGTCAAGGAAGGCGAGCTTAACAAATTATTATATAAACTACAACAAAAATTCGTAAAGTTGAAAACTTTTTACGCACAATTACGCTTATTTTTATGTTTACTTTTATTTTTATTTAATTTTACCTTTTTTATTTAAAGCAAAGCTTTTTTGTATCAAAAAATGCAATATAAAATTTAAAAAACAATCTGAAAAAAATCCAAAAAAAACTAAAATTTTTTTGAATAAATGCATATGTTATGAAATTAGTCGAATTGTCTTTTTAATATAATTAAATTATTAAACAATTGCTTTGCTTTTTGTGGGAAAGTTAATTGTATAGAATTTGTAGGAAAGTAAAATTGTTCTACGTCGAAAAAATAAGTTTATTATGTATTCGACAAAGTCTCGCAGAGGCACGCACCCCTTACGAAAGTTTCAATTTTTACGTTATATCTTATGAATTATGAAATAAGCTTTTTTATTTTTTGAAAATACTTCGTTTTGAAATATACTTGCAAAAAACGGTGTTAACATAAAAAGCTTAGCCTTTTCTGAGAAACTTTAAAGACAATTTTTTTGGCCAGAGGTACCAAAAAGAGCTTGTCCCTAAAGCTTTTTTTTGGCGGTTATTGCGCGATATTTATTATATATTTAAACGTCAATAAAGTTATCTCTTCATATGTTAACAATCGATTTTAATTTCATATTAGCTTTCAAGCGTGACCTTCATGGCGTAATTCAAACGAAGCTTGCTAGTCTATATCAGTAACACTGAGATATCAGGTACTCCATGGGACTTCAATAAAAGTTATATGTAAAACTCTTTATAATCTAAGTGGCATGCGCACTGCAAACAAATTTTAGCTGTGAACAAACATCAATTCTACATACATATATCTGTTATGTGTATGTGTAAATATATATTAATACAAAACAATTCGTGTTACATACATAATATTCTACTTTTGCAAAACAAACAAATTAAAAAGCAACACAAAATGGGAACTGTTTTGAATGGAATTAACACGCAAAAAGTATTTCGTTATAAGTTCGCTGTGGCGAATAATGTTTCTGTGAAAATAGCAAATATATATTGGGATTTTAAAACTAGGTCGTTAAAACCGAGAATCTGCAATGACCAAGTTCACTATAAGCGAATTTTTCTGCAGATAAATATATGTCGAAACGATATCATGACAGAAAAATGTTGAATATGATAGCCTTACTTAAATACCTGATTTATAAAACTAATTGAAATACCAGGAAGTAAATGCATAGTTTTTCAGTTGCATCTGGCAGCTTAGAGAACACAATTAAGCAACTGTGGTACGAAGTTTACAACTCTGATATAAAGTGTCTGATAATGTGCCGTTATAAATACCGACGCTGCGATTCTCATTCATAACCACAGTTCATAACTTCTTGTAGATTGTAAATACATTGTGTTAAATCGTGGCGTGGCTTCTTGTTCCATTTATTTGTTGTATAGCTTTAGTAACTTTCAAGAATGGGTATAGAAGAAGTATATTGTTCCAAGTGTGGACAAGCTGCTCAATTTAAATGTGAACGTTGCTTGGAACCGTATTGCAGTTCGCAATGTCAAGTAAATGATTGGCAGGATCACAAGTCAAAATGTTACAAATTTCCGTACGTTTGAAAAAAATTAACTAAATACATGTAATGTCACACATTCAAAATATCTTTCAGGAATCTAGTTCCCATGAATATCTTGAAATCAGTGTCAAATCTACATTTAGATAAAATTGGGGTAAGTCAACGCCGGCAGCATGGTTCTGCTCAAAACCTTAATGACACCCGGCGTTCAAGTACAAGTGGTAATAATAAGCCGAAACCAAAACCGTTACTTAGTGATAATGATTTCAATATGGTCCCTAAAGCTTCAATCAGTACTTCGGCTATCCCAGCTGTAAAAAGTGCTTCTGAAAGGCCGGTCACTTGGCGTGAGCCCTTTCCACTTTCAGAAGAATTTTTTAACGCAATCATCCAGTTCAAAGAAGAAATTGGAAATGAAAAACGCATTGTGTGGGTAACGGATGTAAAATATGACTCGTCCTTACGTAAACTATTGTCCCAAATTAATCGTACAATTAACAAAAGCTGTCCCTGTACTAATGATGACGTATATGAAGGAGCTTTGGTAGCTGCGCCACTGGACAATATGTTATATAGAGCAGAAGTTTTGGAAACCTTTCCTGAAGTCGGGAAGGCAAACGTGTGTCTAATAGATTATGGGAATGAACTTCGTGTTCCTTACGCCCAGTTATACCCACCCATACCAATAATGTATAATTTGAACGCCTACGCTGTTCGTGTCTGTTTGCCAAATGATTATGGCCCTGTGGAAATAGAAAGTGTTATTACAATAAGGATTTTGTCTGAAAACCATGCTGAACGCTACTATGACGTTGAATGCAAGATGAAGTCCATATCACTAAATTTACCAATCGAGTTGTTTAACGAGGGGCATGTCCTCAAGTTTGTTAAATGTTTTCTAGATGGTCGAAATGCCTTATTTAAGCTGTCTAGCGGCGGTGGACATAATGATAAAAAGTTAAATGATCTACTAAATGCGCCGGAAAGTTTAAGTTTTGAATATGAATCTTTGCCAAAAGTAAATGCGTTCGTAGCAGCTCGCACGAAATATGGATGGAAACGAGCGCGTTTGTTAGGTTTTTACGAACATCAGTTCCTTATATATGCCATAGATGAAGGATTTATAAGCTTTTCGACCCAAATAAAAAAGATTCCAGATTCTTTTATTACTGATCCAATACGTGTTTTTGCAATATCTACAAGTTCGACTGACTGCATGTTTTCTGAGGAAATGCTTTCTACGGCAATAAATTTATCGCTGCAGTTATTACCAGTATGCAGTTCATCTATGAAAGACTGTATTAAGACTCAACTTCCGTGTAGATTATTTGACGATAAACGGAAAATAATCGACGTGGCAACTGCGTCTGTTTTTACAGGTTCCATCAGTGAACTGGGAGTTAAATTGTGGCATGAACCAATACTTGAAGGCGATACCGTTATTATATCCCGTGTTTTGACATACAAAGAGATATACATTTCTTCGCAACAGAATATCGTATATCAGAAAATACTAGAGTCTGAGTATTCAAGATGCACGCCATTGACTGATGATAGCAAAATCGGAACTACCGACGTTGTTATGTACTTCCGTAATGTAGCAGGTGAATCAAACTATAGCCGTGGTCAGGTACGTTAATTTCTCTATTACAGGAACCAGGAACGAAATGGTTTAACTCAATACGTAATACAATATTTAAAATTATTTTAATATATTTAGATAATTAAATGTGAAGGTAATAATTATAAAGTGATGGACATTGATAGTGGTTCTGAACACATTGTCGCTCGAGATATTGTACGCAAACCTACACTTCTCGCATTGTCATTGCCCGTTCGTTGTTTCCGAGTAACACTCATGTTTCTTGAAAGCATACCAACTCCTGTTGCCAATAACAAAGCTTTGGAGGCCCTAAACATATGCCTGAAGAATGCTGTAGAGTTTGATGTTACATATAACGAAAATAAAAGTGTAGACTTGCTGTTTCGTACTAAAGAGAAGCAATCACTTTGCAAAAAGCTGTTGCCAATGGTGTTTGAACCAGCTACAAAGCCAACACCGTCATCGTCGGTTTCCAAATTAACCGAAAATACTTCATATCTGTTATCATCACCTAATAACACCTCTAATGGCTGCCAAGCTGCAAGTGGTACAGAAACACTGAAAGAATCCAAAATATTTACAATTCACGATTTAGAACTAATTCCTCTAACGTGTGGCGAAAAAATTCCATTATATGTTTTAGATCCCTCTACCATAATGAACCTCGAAAGTCCTTATATAACTGCAGCAGATTACAGTAACAAAACTGTTTTGATTAGTATGGAACAAAACTTGAAATCCGTCGCTGATTATTGTAAAAGTGACAGAGCTCCGAAAAATGGTTATGCACCCGAGTAAGTTTTGACCTCATTAAATAAATACTTACTTCATTCATACTTAAATAAGTTATCAATAAAGGCTTGTAAAACGATGTTTACAAACCTTTTTAGTATTATGCATGAACTCAATAAAATTTATAAAATGTTGCTCTCGTTTGGAGCATAACATTTTTATAAATTCAGATACATATATGGAAATATATATTTTAAATATGTATGCCTGGAGAACTTTGTGTGACATCTTTTACTAAGTGAACGAAACAATTTTTTTATATTTATTAGAAAAGGGGAATTATGTCTGTCTGTTTTTGCGGATGATGGTGAGTGGTATCGAGCCGTATGTGTAGATCATAAATCGAATGATGACTATGTTGTCATGTTTTTGGATTACGGAAATATAGCTAAAGTGAATAAAAAGAATATAATGCCAATGGTATCAGATTTGCTATTCCCTTCAAATGCAAACATGGTTTATATAGAAGGTACTAGATTTGATATTTGATCTCTATATTTGCATGTACATTTCTTGATATTGTAGGTGTAAAAAAGAAAGAACAAGCTTTAGCATTCGGGAAGATTATTGAAAAAAGTCCGGTACTTTACGCTAACGTTCGTAAACTTGACAGTGAAGATGCGTATACTGCAATATTGGCTGTTTAATTAATTCATATTGTACGTTTTTCAACGACGCCTCCAGGAGCCTTTCTTAATTAGTATATATTAATATTAACTTGATATGAATTTATATTTATTTTTTTTTTAACCTTTTGATTTTTTTATTTTACTTTATTGTACACAGTAAAAAGATATTTATTTGTGACTATTTGAGAAAACTTGTAGAAAAACAAACAAAAAAATTCTGGAAAAAATTGTCCTTTATAATGCATAACGTTCGAACGTTATGACAATTCTGTACTTTGGAAAAATTACATTTTGATTTAGATATAAACCCAGTTTCGTTCCTTATACGTGTATTCCAGAATATCCAATATTAAATTTGAATTAGATTTCAATAAATTTGTTTTAAAAGTTATGGTTTTGGAAATTTTATTTTATATTTTTGCTATAAAATTCTTTATTGCACAACCACCGGATTGGATGATGGAATTACCGATTTATATGAAGATATTAAAACTTCGTTTAACCATTAAGCTTGGCACTACGATAACTAACAAAATCACGCGCCCACAGTGAATTATATGAAGATGTTAAAACTTCGTTTAACCATTAAGCTTGGCACTACGATAACTAACAAAATCACGCGCCCACAGTAAAACAATTTTTGCATGTGCTACAATATATTTGTAGTAGATATCCCATTCGCTGCCAAGGACGAGTATACTCGTCTTTGGCAGGGTATTCCGCACTGCCAAGGCGAGTATACTCGTCCTACTTTAAATATATTATAACATGGAAATATTTTTTCCCACAAACATAATTTAAATATTTAAAAAACTTGAAAAATACAAAAAAGTTTTTGTTTACAAAAATAATACTTTATTTCTTATACAGAAAAATCAACTTCATCGTGTATTTATAACAAAATTATGTAGGACCTAATCACTTATGATACCTTATCTTCATGATAGGATTTGTAACAAAGTCCAATACATAATGGAGGTTTATCAGGACAGCACGGACAGTAATATCGAGACACTGTAATCGACAATAGTGAATTTCTAAGTGTTGCCAATTTTCGCAATGTGTCTCGTTTTATTCCATTTGCTTTATTTCATCCATCTGCATGATTTATTATTTGTTTTTCTACTAAAACGTACGCAAATACGATATCGAGTCCCTCTGCCTTCCTATTGCCAACGACGAGTATAATATATGTGCACTTACCAAGAAATAACAGGGTTTTTGGTAAACAATAACACTCAAATACAAATGGCAATGGGAATGACTTCATATAATTTAGGCTTGGCAGCGAATGGGATATATATGGCCATGTCGTATACATAGAAATGGAAACAAAAGCCTTGATTTACTGGTTTGCGTGCCTGAGTATTACTTATTAGAGCTCACGCACTCGTGACTAATAATTTATCACGGCATTCACACATTCTGTATCATGTGCGCATATACTCTATGTCCACTAACTTATTAAACGATTGCCGATATGACCTACATACTTGCTCCAAAATAAAGAAAAAAATGTGATGAAATAGTTATCATTATTTGGTGAAAGGTTAGTATGTATACAATACATATTTGTTTAATAATTAACCCATATAAACCCTAATTATTTTCTGTACAAGTATAAAGTATGTACTCGAGTAATTTATTAAATAATTAATAATTTCAAGAACAATAATACAGATTTATATGAAAAAAATTTTCTTTAAACTTATTAATAGCATTAAAATTAGGAAAATTTCATTTATTTTTAAAATATCTGGGGATATACAACATATAATTATATATCCATATATCAACTTATGCATATATGTATTAGCATTAGTAATATAACAACCAACAAATTTGAGTATATGCAGTTGTTTCCTGTTTGTAACTAGTAAACGTTAGAAAATATTTTATATTTTTTATATGTCCAACTATATTGCATGGAAGTCAAATGCGATATGATACTATAGCACTCCAAAAGCCCTTTGCTAGTTGAATAAAAGTACTTGTCGTCGGTTTCAAGGAAAGATTATATAGTTGTAAGTTTACGGAAGATTTAAAAAAATATATAATTTGCGATTACTTATCAATTGCTTAAGAAAAAGATACTTATGAAATTTGCATTGAATTCTTACTGCGAGATATTAATATTTGGCGTTACTAAAAACAATCCAAATAAGGGCCATTAAAGAATTTTCTACAAGAAACGAAGGATATATAACTGTATAATTTGAGAATATTTGGGCACTTGTTTTAAAAATTTAATTCATTTCATAAAAATTAATAAGGTTCAAACAGTTTTTTAAGGTGTGAAAGTAAAATCGAAATTTAAAAGTTAAAATTTTGTTCTAAAGATTAGTTTGAGGAATTTTAAAGACGCTACTAATCGTTCTTAAAACTCATTCAAATAAATTGTAAAATCAATTGCAAGTAATTTAGATTAAAAAGTAACTTCATATCGAATAATCAGACAATTATGATTTAGATCTATACAACGATGACCGTGCTAATATCGATAATAATTAATATTTTACTTTTCGCTTGATTTTGCTTTCTTGACATTTTGATGAGTTGCATACATTTTTCAGATAAGTTACTTATGTTGGGTATAGCTTTGTTGTGTAAAACTGCGTTGTCGATTTGATAAAATACAATTATAAAAGCTTGGCATCACACATTTTTTTCAACAATTCGTTAGATTTAACGTATATAACATTTTCATCTGCTCGAATACTTTCAATGGTTAGCGGTTGGAAAGGAGATAAATTCGATTCTAAGAATTTTTTTTGTTCGGCCGAAATATCTTCTGGTAAACCTAAATAAAAAATATTTATTTAATTCGACGCCAATAAATATGGAAAATTTCAAGCAAAACATGACATATTTCAATACTAAAAAATTATAAACAATGGAAGAAAGAATATAAATTATAAGACAAACCTTCTATAGAACACAGCGATGTACAGCAAGGCAGAGTTAATGTCATCGGATACCGACGAATTGACTCACTTGTCACCTCCATTTCGTTCGTAAAATCAATATAGACAACCAGATATTTGTTTTCTGAGATTATTTCAACCACCTTTGCACGATACCATTCATGCTCATAATTCGCTAAACAATACTCGTTAACCCTACAAAATATTTATAAATTTTTGTAATTTTAAATGCTATTGAAATATGAAAACTTATTATTACTTTGGCTTGTATGATTGATCGCCAATTTCGTATTCACTTAAGAACTTTGTTACAGCTTTTAAGTTTTCCAAATATTTATCCGACAAACATCCAATGTAACCACTTTCAATGTAGCTGCAGTCCATAATCATAACAGTACCACTGGTATCATTTTCATTTAAGGGTATAATATCAAACGGCTGTAAAATTCATTTAAATTTCATTACATCAGCGCTACCTTAACACCATAAACATTTATGTTTCATACTTACGGGATGTAAACAAGGAGTTTGAATTTGAGAAGGTACAGAGGACTTTTTCTTGTTTTTAGGATTAGAAGCAACCAATCCAGTGGACATGTTTTCAGGAGCGCTTTTGGAATCAGCATTTTTTGGGCTATTAAGTTTTAAATTTGTTTGTATTTTGCTTGCGGTGTGATTTATATCTTCTGCTGCTTTTTTATTATGGTCCTTCTTATCGCTTAGTTCATTCTTTACAGGTTGTACATTACATGACGATGATACTGATATACCATCAGATACGTCATCGTCATTGCTTCCATCTTTATACTTGTTTATTACATCTTGGATTAAAGAATTAAGTAAGACTGAACTTCCCCACTGAAAGAGTTCAACATTGGAATCACCTTTTCCACTTTCATGGAATACAACTTTATATTCCTTATTTGTATATCGATATAATAACTTCGACAATTTTGGGTTGATGGAATCTGTTACACCTTTTAGTTGCACTTCCTGAACGAAACATGGAAGATTTAATAATGAGTTATCAATTTTTCGCAATTCTTTTAGAGTACGTTTATTTATTTCACCAGAATCAATGAAATAAACACGGAAACGATTATCCCTATCTTTTCCCAAAATTTCTACCCTATACCATTTTCCACTCTTTGTTGTTAAAGCAATTGATTTCGGTGTAACTTTTCCGAAAAACGGGGTTGACGTTTTCCCATATTCATTAATTATGCTTATGACCTTTTCATGCTCTGCAACAATCGAGGGATTCGTCGAACGAATGTAACAGCGATTAGGAGATTTAATGCTAGTTAATAACACACAGCTTCCATTTGGTACAGAGCTGCTGCATAAAATTTTCGCATCTTTCGGTGCAAGTTGACAAGGAGCACTTTCAGAAAAACGATTTTGTCCAACTTTAACCAACTTTCTACATAAAAATATAGATAGTATATGTATGAATGTTAATAAGGTTCGTACAGATATTTTACTAGTCAACTTACGGCATAGGCAAACATATAAATCGATGAGAAGGCCAGTCTTTTTTTTGGCAATCTTCCGAACAATAAAAGTCACCGCACCGGTCACATTTGCTTTCCGATTTTTTTCCGCAAAACGTGCACGTACCGCAAACTTCCGAAGAATTGTTATTTGCTATACCATTCATGTTCAAAGTTTGGCTTTGAAATAAAGTGAGGCAACAAGAACTTTAAATAAATAAAGTTCCACAAATCTTTTGAAAAGTACGCTTTTTACTTAAAAGGGAGAAAATACGTTCGGTATCGCAAATAATTGGTTATAAATAATTAGTCTATCTTTGTTTTGCATGCACAATAGTTATATATGCAAAAGCATGGAAGAACTGCAAGAAAACAATGTTGTCAACTCAGCTCGGACTGTATTATTGAAAGCCGGTAACAATGCGAACTGAGTAATCAGTACTCCTTAGCTGGTAGTTTATCATGACAACCATCTTCCTGATTGTGATATAAACTGTATGTGTAGAAGACAATATAAGGATTTGAATTGTTAATATGACTGTTTTTGAAGGCTTTCTAATATTGATGTAAACATAACATGTCAAGCTCCGAACATACAACAATAGCACTCTCAACTCCTAACCCTGAGAGTTTACTGTTGAGGTAAAAATGTCATACATATATAAGGTGGCATCGTTACAACATATGACTGTGTTTGCTCTGCCGTTATTTGACTAAATTGATGTTAAGGTTTGATGTACTACAAGTGCTGGTTGCATATGTATATATTGCGAACTTGTGCAGCATTTCAAAGTATTTTGTTGCCACGATATTTGACGCGGACCATGACTTGACAGAAACAACAATTTACTTGTTTGTTGTAATGCTGGAAATGGGCAGTAGCAAAACCACCTTGTATATGTTGTATCATTAAACTGAGTGCTGCCAAGTTAGTATATAAATGTGTTTCCGAACAGTAAGTAATTTTTAAAAATGATAGGTACAATAAAATCATTTATAATGACAATGAAGACACGTATTATGTACGTAGTACGATTTGTTTTAAAATTTTTTGTTATGCTGCCAACTTGAGTTTTTATTTGTACAGCTGTCGCTTTGTTGTAGTTGAAAATCATTTTTTTATCTCCATCTGCCTTCGTGTTGTTCCCATATTAACATGATGAGTTCCAGTACAAAAGTTAGTCTTATTAATTTTCTCATTAGATGGAGCAGTGTTGAGGAAAATGCTTTATATTTTAATATATTTATTTAGCCAAACTATAACACCTTCTCTACCCTCGCCTATTGTAGGTGGTGATATTATTAAAAACGAGGGTGTGTAGTAATAAATTAAATGCTTATATGATAAGATGCTAACATATTATGAAAAAAATTTAAGGTATTATTAAATATCCGTTCATGGTGTCATTGCAGCAGAAATATAATGACAGCGTTTCCTCTTACGAACATTTTTGTGGCGGAACTTTGTTAAACCTGAAGTGGATATTATCGGCAGGGCATTGTTTATGGAACAAGTGAGCAAATATAGATCACGTTTTGCTGATCGCTAAACTATTAAAAGTCGTGCTAATAAATTTTTTCAATCATTAGCATGAATTTCGTTTAAAATCATTTACATATATAAAGTAATTAAGATTTTTATTACTTTACAGAAACATCACGAACATATTTGCAGTTATAGGCCATGAAAATATTAAAACAACTCTACAAGATGATCGGTTTGCAATCGAAAATGTGGAATACTTTTTCTATCAGCCGTAAGTTATAACTTAACACATATTAATATTATTTACATGCATTTGAAAGTTCATAGTACTAGTTGTTACAAATTTAGTATATTGCGGCGGTATATATTTTGAAAAGTGATCTAATATGATGTAGGCATTGGTGATATATATAGTATGTATATAAAACAATATATTAAACTAAGAGAAAAAATAACCTCTATGCATCTGTGGGTCAAAGTTGCACATATGTAAGTGCGTTCAAAAATGTTTAGGTACGTTCACGCGTATGAAATATTTGATCAAAACTGCATATCAACTAAATAATAATCAAAAATATTTTGCTACAGATACGTGTTTACTAAGTACAGCAGTTTCATACACAGCTAGTCGACCATGTCATGGAAACCAATATTGTTGGAAATTATTTAACTCAATAAACACTTGTGTAAATTAAAGGGCGTTTTATTAGTATTTAGTAGTTACGCTCTTTAGATCAAATATTTCATAAATAAGACACCATTTCATGAAGACAGATCCCACTAAACCAAAAGTATACAAAAATAGCTTACAACAAGCTTCAAGCGCATAAATTCGTTGTGTCAACTATTGTGAAAGACTTGTTTGTAATTATTTAACTACGAAAATTGACAATTTTTTAGCTAAAGAAGGTCGTTTCTTTACTTCTCGGGCAAAGTCTGGCAGAGTAAGAGTAAACTAAAATTTCTCTCTTATTTTTATATTTGAAGCATGAATTTACAAAATGATATTGCGCTTTTACGATTACGAAAGACTTTCGGCATAAGTGATTACTTATATGGAAAGTTACCCAGTTATGGTATGAAAGCTTACAGAAAAAGTGAGTTCAAATCACATATTTCAATATATATAACTGTTGAACGATTAATCATTAATATAATTAATAATACAAAATAAATTTAAATAGTCTGGCCTATAGACCTTGATAAGGCATATAAACTGCCTGTTCAGCGGTGTCACAAGCTATCGCTCGATCGCTGAAATGATATATATAAGCCAAAGACAAGTTATAAATGTTACTTGTTCGATAGCTTGAGACATCGCAATGTTGTTGACGTTGTTCACAGGTGGAGGATTATAATTAGAATGTGCTGCATATAAAGATCAGTTTATGTGTATGAAAATATACTATGTATGTGTGTATGTATGTTTGTATATATTTGTGTGAATGGAGTATGTTAATTGTATTATGACTTCTAGATCCTTGCAAAATTATTGGCTTTGGAGCTACAGAAAATGCCGGCTCAGCACAAGAACAATTGCTTGAAGGAGAGGTTTATGTTATAAAGAATAAACTTTGTCGTTTGCTTTTGGGCCATGTGTGGGCGCCACAAAGAGGAGACAACACAGTTTGTGCTTTAGGAACTGCTCAAGATACTTGTCAGGTTAGTACATTTTTACATCACCATAAAACGATTACATGATCGAATTTGTATTTAAGGGAGATTCTGGTGGTCCCCTGCTATGCAAATATAATGAAAAATATTACATATACGGCATTGTATCATATGGCTTAACTTGTGGTGTTAAAGGAATGCCGAGTATTTATACGCTCACTGGCCCCTATATTGAATGGATTAATTTGATAACAAGTAAATAAATGCAATCAAAATCCATAATTTTTTTTAAGCCCAATTTGTGCAATTAATTCAAGAGGTATTTAAGTACTAAACTCGTTTAGTACACAAAAGTAACCAGTTAAAAATAATTTTTGTTGCTTTGTAAATCAAACCTATTCTAAATATCCTTCAGAAAGAAACAAATTGGTATTGAAAGCAAAAGAAATTCCAAAAGAGTACATCAAAGTAACAGACGTATTTAAGATTCGACGCAACCGACTGTAGCACTTTATCTTGCTTTAGGATGTGTTGAGTATCCTACTACTGGAAATAGCTCTCAGTCGATTCAAATTCAATTTTGTATGGAGTGTCAAACACTTCAAAACATTGATGGTAGCCACTACGTAAAATATGAAAATGCAATAAAGCCAAAATGTGTATTACAAAAGCCTAGACTCTAGAGATAAATTGTATTTATTAAAGATCCTCATCTATCTCTTCTTCTTTTACATTTCAAATATTTTAGATATTGAACATGAAAAACTATTTTGTTATAAATAATTGAGGTCACCCTTAGATGACCCTTGCGTACAAACTTCAGGAATACATAAAACTTTCACATAAAAAGTATCATATCCTACTGAATTACTTTGTTGAAGTTTATTCTTGGACGCTATTGATAGAAACCAGAAATGAAAGTAAAATTTTTTTGAATACACAGTGCTTCTTCTATCGGTTTGCGAGGATACAATTATTGCATGGAGTAATATTATTCTGAAACATTGTTAATTACCTTTTGTATCTCTATTTTTAATTAGTGGCAGGTAAACTTGAAGTAATTACATTAAGTAACTGTTTCGTAGCAAAATGCAATAAATATTTATTTATTCATAATACATACAATACATACATACGTATATGCACATGTATAAATATTTGTTGTGAAGTGGTACACAATACATTGAAAAGGGACATTTAAATTTAAGTAAATAAATTAGAGTCTAATAGTTAATTAAAATGTTTTAGGCGTTCAACAGATAATAGCGTCATATTCAGCTAATTTTTATAAAGCGTCTATTTATTTCTTAAGAATATATATAAATATAAAGGAAATGTTTAGCAGTAACTAAGAGGTAAAAATCAGCAAATACATTTTTCGATATTAGTTTTTGACTTGTTCTTCGGATGTAGTCTTCTCATTTTCCTTTTGTTTGGATTTTGATGAAACATCTTTCACACTATCAATTAATTTACCTGTGCCAGTCTCAGGTAAAGTCAGAGTGAGTACGCCAGCTACTAAAACGCAGCATCCACATATGGTAGTGGGTATATACCAGCCAAGAGGTCCCTAAAAGAAAATAAAAACCAATAGTAGTAGTTGGCTCACAGATTAACAAGAAAGTGTATTTACCAGTAAATCAACTGCGTAAGGAGCTGTAATTGAACCCACGTGAGCCCACGTTGAACAGGTACCCAACGCTGAACTTCGTATTTCTGTGGGATATAGTTCTGCTGTGTACAACGTCACAACGGAGTAGGTAGCGCTAATACCAAAACGTCCCAACATGGCAAAGGCAACAATTCCGGTAGTATTATCTTAAATTAGAAAACAAATTTTTTATGAATGAATATATTCGCAATTTTGTGTATACACCTTTTGATAATACCTTCTGGGACGACAAGTACTAACAGTAAAGCAATACCAGTTAAAAAGAATAACGACATTGTTGTTATTCTACGCCCTGTTAAACGCAACAAAGTGACAGGTACTAAATACGACGGTAAATCCACTAGACCCGTTATGCCCACATAAAGGAAACGACTTACAGCTAAATTTGAGGCATTTAAGGCTGCAATAAAAAAAATATATATTTACGATCGAGCTTGGCACTAATTAAAGTTATGCATACCCGTAACGTAATAACACAATGATGTGACACAAAACATAAAATAAGAAGTTAAAATTAGTTTTCGTACTTTCGAAGTGGCAAACAGAGCAATTATCTGCTTTAGGGGTCCCTCTTTTACTTTTTGCCACAGAGATAATGCTATCACCGGATCTTCCTAAAAGAAGAGAGAAAACAAAATTAACTGAGAATTGAAGAAGGCAGCGCTCACTTTTACAAGGTAAAATGTTACTTATATACACTGAAACTTAAGATTGTTGTTGCTCTTGAAATTTGATTTAATTATCAAGAAGAACTAGACATGATCATTTATTAAATTTTCCAATGCACACAACAGAGCTGAAAAACACTATTTTCGGAAGTTACTACACTCCCGTCATAATTACTTATCACCACATGATTTGCAGATTTCTATGGTTATCATGGAAAACCCTGCCAGAACTGTAAAGATTTTCAGAGTCTTTAAAGCAACCAAACTTAAGATCTTGGAAAAAAACATAATTATAAATTACTGGAAGAATATGAAAAAACTTACGACTTTTTTATCAGAAGTTATGCAGGGATCAGTGGTTGGTTTTATAATCTCGTAATGGCTCTTATGCTTAAACAATATTCTATAAGCCCGGTCGTAACGTTTATTGGCTATAAGCCATCTTGGCGATTCATCCATAAAACTAAAAATAATACACAAAAATTGATGTTAATAAAATTTTGAAAGAGAAGTAAATATTCGAATTATTTCTGCTTAATGTGTGTTATGTTTCATAAAATAATAATAATACTAGTTTTCATAATTCACCACATCATTGGGTATCATTTTCAGAAAATGGGAAATTGGCAGTTTTAAATTCAAAATATGATATGAAAATTCCCTGTTTCCCAAGATGCCATTTAACAACATGCCGAAATGTGGAAAATTTAATATATACAGAAGTAAATTGTCTTAAGATTAGATGATTTCAAAGTTAACATCAATGAAAAGCTACAAGAGCTATTGAATAAACCAAATGGAAAAGAATCATGTGAACTTACTAGCAATTAAATATTAATAGAAGAGCAGGTATGCTCAAGGTAAGTTGCAAATATCTCCAGGGTTCAACCAAGTAAGCAGCAACAGCCAAAATGATCATACCCACGGGGTAAGAGGCTGAAAATGCGATAGACATCCAAGAACGATGTTTTATACAAATATTTTCGACAACTAAAAATGGATGGAACCTTTTCTTTAATATATATTTTATGTTTAAGTGTTTTTTCTAAACATACTCATAGCGAATGCTGGGTAAAACAGACCAGATGATGCTGAGCCTAAGCCAAAACGACCGAGTAAAAACAGGTAATACCAAGGCGAAAATGTGCAAATGAAACTGGATACAACGAAAAATGCGGCGCCTAAAGTAAATGATGACTTCCGTCCAAATCTGTTTAATAAAATATAAAACCATTTCTCGTATAAAAGAAATTCGTAAAAGTATTCTGTACTCCACTTACTTATCTGAAAATATTCCAAAGGAAAACGAGCCAAAGAATTTTCCAAGTGCAATAACAACTTGGGCTGTAGTACGCTCTACAGCACGCTCGCACACAAGATCCCAATCTGCTACAAATGTTGTTTCAGGAGCTGTATAACTATAGGCACCTTTTGCTTTGCAAGAAATCTCTGCTGGTAAACTTTGTTCCGAAACATTTGAAGTGTATGCATATGCCTCTTCGTAGGACATCTGACTTAAATATTGATAGTCCCAATCCCATATTGTGCAACCTTTTGTAGACAGGTCTCTTTCTGAAATGCCACGTATTTCATCAATTGTCCAGTTTGTTGCCTTGAGATCCTGAATACTACACCATTGATCATCTGGCAAGTGACCAATCATGGTATATGAGTTGACATGAAATCCATTTAAGATATTTGGCAATACGCAAAGAAAGAACATTGACCTGAATAAAACAGAAATATATTATGTCAATTTCAATTGTTACTAAATATTTTTTGCACTTTTTTTCGTCGACACTGTGCTTAAGTAAGATACACATTTTATTTACCTATTAACTGATATTTTGTTTTATTTAATTTTAAAAACAAATGTTTTTTCACAATAGGACTACTGTGTAAAATTTAAATTCATGTTTAAATAAAAACGCATACGTGCCAGGGAATATGTATATCAGTAAACAAAACAATATTAAGTACATTATTATTAACAATATATGTATGTACGTACGTATGTATATACAGATAAGCAAAACCTCAAAATTGGCATTAACTCATCGATTAACATGTTAAATCGTGTGTTTTAAAATACCTACTGTTATTAATACATCAAATTCCAATGCTTGACATGTAGTTGAATTATGTGCAGAGAGGAGAACGTGAATAAATTCTCACTCACTGCGATGATTGCACAATAATCGCAGAAAGATATGGAAAATATGTGTACATAATATAAATAGTGCATACACCATGACAGGATTATTATTGTTTTGAACCTTATTTCCTGTAGGACCCTGTCAGTGCTTAACCCATCCAATTGTCACATGGAAATAGTTATTTCTAACGACATTCGAAGAAATGTAAGACACAAACAAAATCATTTTTAGTGATCGCACTGCTCGCTACAAGATCATTTTTAAAATGCCTTCAAAAGATTGATAAAATTTTTGTTCAAATGTAATTCTGAAATAGGCTTTGTGTCATTTTCCAATGTCCTTTTCAAGTGTGTGCGAAAAATTAAATTACTTGATGCATGCGGCAAAATCTTACTTGATTCAAAACTTCATTACAAGCTGAGTAACAATTGGCAAATGTGTGAGACAGAGGGTGGTTCAAAAGCGGCGCCACTTTCTGAATATATCGTTATCTGTCTCTTAAACGTCCTTTGTAGTTGCTAGGAAGCATGTAGGGAATGAAATATTCAAGAAATATCTTACACGACAGTATTTGGTGAGATCAAACTTTCTACGACAACAGGTCTTTCCAAGATCAATTGTCCTAAAAAGTGTGACTAACTTTTTTTAAACTCAGGGAAATGTAGAAAAGTCTACTTTTTATATATGCATTGACATAAAAAGTAAAAAAGATTACAGTTATAAACCATGGTCAATCGATTTTCCGATTTTGAGATTAATCGATTGAAAGATCCAGAAAAAGTTTTGAATAATTCAAGTAGTTAAAAAGAAATTTGAAATAATTGTATCTAACGGAAGATATGTACTGATATGTGGGAGTGTGTGCTTTATATAATACTTTTATAAAGAGGTCGGGACGCCATCAAAGTGCTTATTCAGCGAGGGTTTAGTGAAATTTCTTAGTATGTGTGACCCCGACGAAGCTTGATGAAAAATCAAAACACTTTCTGTTACATGCTGTTGTATCTATTGTGGTGGGATATCATGCACGAACTAAATTTTCAAAACAATAATTATATATTCATTGTGAACGGTAGTAAAACAATCGGCATAAACAAATAAAATATATTTATAGAAATTTTTGTGTGTATAATTTTTAAAACAAGCAGTTCAAAATCAAACATATCAGGAAAACTTGACGACATAACAAGCCTGGGTATTTCAAGCCAACAAGCACGAAGTGCCTAAACCCCATTATATTAGCAAACAAAAACATTTAATATTAATATATATATACAGTCTATATGCATTCGATTGGAGCTTTACCAAATCATCTTTAGACTTCAACCACTGCTTCAAATTGTTCCAAACGTTTATGGATAATATTCAATTCGTTATCGATATTCCAACGGAAAAGTCACCCATTTCTACGCAGTTATTTTACCTGTTGTGTCATATTTCTTATTCTCATAAAATTTTAAATAAATAACTTTTTTACTTAATTTGTTATCAACTCTCATCTCTCACCTCTGAAGTTTTGTAAACAATTATCTTGGATGACTAAATATAATTTTATTGAAGACTTATTTATTTTAAAAATTAACGTTGATACATACATACACCTAAGTTTTTTTAATAATTCCCTAAAGTGCTCGGCATATCTAGAAAAATAGTACGACAAATGAGTACATCTAATTATTTTCTAATCCTCTAAAATTTTATAATGGATATTTATGTTTTCCATTTAAATCAAACAAAACATCCACGTATGTTCACACGATTGAGGAAAAATTAAGCGCCGGCCATGTGCGACTCACGTGACGGGTATTTAATTCAAATAATATGTAATTTCCAGCGCAGTGTTGCCAAACACACTGAATATGTTATTGGTAATTGCTGGCGCATATAACGAAAATAAATTATAAAAAACTATTTATATAAAAATCTTAAAAAACAGTAGTATTCAAGACATAACACAAGGGCGATATTTTTCCAAAACATATTGATATGCGTAACACATATTTGTGGGCATAATATTTGACATGGCAACACTGGACGTGCGCTAAGCTTTGATAATAAATAAAACGTTTGTTTGGCCTTCAATTCAAAACGAATTGCATTTCCTGAATATGCTTGTAGTATTAATAAGCATGCGTGCTTACAGACGAATGTATGTATGTTTGTATGTGCGAATATATTTTACATGTTTTAACAGCGTTTGTCGATTTCATTAACCTCGCCTATACCATTTAATACTACTTGGGAATGTATTAAAAATAAATTTAATTAATAAATCTATTCAAATGTACATACATACACCCCAAAATATATGTACTCATGCATATTGTAGTGGGTCGACTTCCTCCCGTACATATACAATTGCAAACAAACGTGTTATTACGAAGAACCATGAGCAAAGTTTTCAAAGTCAAGTTCAATTACGCGATCTGTCATTTTTAGTTATTTCAAATATATATGATTGATAAAAAAGTTTTCATTTTGCACATGCCATAATAATGCAAAGATATTAAGAACTTCGTATATCGCTGGCTATTCTGAAGAACACGTCGATGAAATGTAAGTTGCATGGAAAACAACAACAAAAATCATATATCACAGCTTATCACACAATATTAAAATTTTAACAGAGATAAAAGCTCAGTGACGCGCTCTGGTTTATTTGCTTGGGGATATTTCTGCAAATCCTCTTTAAATTTTCATGTAAAATTTCATTTCTTCCCAGGATATTAATCTCTTCAGGCTGAAGTCGATCATACATACATACATATTCACATACAATGGTTTGTATGTATATAATTGTTGACATTAAAAGAACACACTGGAAACGCAATTTTTATAATTTCCTTCAAATAATCGAAATATTTGCATAAATACTTCATAACAAAAAATGTCAATCAACTTTATTAATAATAATTAATAAATTAGTATTCGATAAGGCGTTTACATAATAAAAAGCCTCAAAAATTTAATTCATTATTGATTTTATTACGCAACAAAATATCGAGGACTTTTATGGGAATCGAATAATATTTCAAAAAGCAAGTGAACAAATTGGTACTCGTATATTTTTAAATCTTATTAACTATTTAATAAATAATATTCAAACAATTCTGAATACAATTCTGAGAATAACGTTTTAAAATCATATTTATCTTCTCTTGTAACTAAAATTGAAAGACAAAATCAATAATAATTGCTATCGTCAGCAATTAGGAACAAGGAAAGCAACTTACTAACATACATACACACATATTTGTGCCAGAGTTGCCGACTTAGCTCCTATGGCGCTAGTCGCACTTCTTTCCCCTAGCGCTTGTTTTTAAAGCGCGCTAAACTAGCAAAGCTAATTTTGATCTATTAAATTAGATCAAAATTTCCAATTGAATATTGAAATTTTGAAGCAAAGAAATATCGTTGCCTGGTGTTAAACATATTTTTTAATCTAATACGCAATATACAAAGAATTTATTGGTTGCAAAAACGAAATTGAAGGAATGGATAACTAATTGTCTCAATAGTTTAAAATGATGTAAATGGAAAATTGGAGATGAAACTGAAGAGTTCTCGTTTGGAGTATAAAATTTTAAAATTCAGTGAATGTTAACAAATTTATAAGATTATGAATGTTTGTAATCAACTTTCTATGCATTCCCTTCCATTGTAATGAATCTTCTCAAATCAAAAATAAGAAACAAAATAGGGTCTTAGATTGGAAAACTCTTGTTGTAAAAACTTAAGTAGTGCTCTAATTTATGTGCAAATATTAATGCTAATACTTGCAAATATTGTATAAAAGTAGTTTTATGGCCAGAGGGCCAGCGCGATTTCATGATTACATAGTACCGGTGCTCATTTTACTTATCGTACATCTATTTGTTCATCTACCATTTGTGCCTGAAATTTATCTAGAAAAAAATTCATAAAAATCTTAATATATCTACTAACAACTAATAAAACTTGGTTCTTTAATATACACAAGCTTTTCTACTCAAAATTTGTTTAGCGCGTTACAGCGTTACAGTATAATTTTGTTAATTTGTATTCATAATTCTCGTATATAAAGTATACAAGTCTGTATATGGGTCTTATTTCTATAAAACACTGCCTAAATTTTATATGAAGAAAATCAAAACTGAAAACCCAGATACCTTAAAAACTTTTCAACTCCTTCCTAGAGCTCAGATTTTCATTATTCAACACAATATTTTCTTTTATTAGAATGTCTATAAATAAATTAATAAACAAAATTATTTAAATTCACACAATTTATTGTAGACGTCTGATATATTTTGTTAATTACAAGCAAAACACGTTATCACTTTATACTTTGTCTATGCACATCCATGTGTATATGCTTCACATACATACACACTTTTGTGTGTGTATATGTATGTTAGTAAATACATTTCAGTGCATGTGCAGACGGCCTGCTACGAATGTTCAACTACAAAAACAAAACAAAAACAATTTTTCATTCACGTGCTGCAATTTAACAAGCTTTTAAATCATTATGGCATTAGCCATGTTCCTGTTGAATTCATTAACAATAATAATTATCAAAGTAATATTCATAATAAATTATTGAATATTACGGAAATTGTTATGTTAAAAATATAATGAGAGAATTTAAAAATTAAGGAAAGCGATGAAAAATTTATGTTATTTTAACTTAACCACGATATCAAAATTAGTTTTGACAAAACTGAATTTATCAAGAGCAGAAGCATGGTCCTGATAACACTTCGTTGTATCAAGATGTAACCAGTCCGTTTAAACTACAAATATGAAACACAATATGAAACCAGAGTATTAGAAGTTAACATCTCGAGTATAGGGAATGAAGTACCATAGAATAAACAGATCTTAAGATAAAATTACTTAATTCACTTCGGAACGTGTCGTTAAGATTCTAATATTTATATGTACTACAAGGAATCATATGCGGAAATATTCACCATATAGCGAGTAGCTTGAAAAATTAATTTGTAATGATAATTCGTAACACGTCGTTTATTGTTGTTCATCCTCGATCTTAGCGTGAAAACCCAAAGGGAAAATTATTCAAAACGAGGTTGTACTTATATTAGCCATCGTCTGAAAGAAACTCTTACAGTTTCACTTTCAGTGTTACATATTGTTTTATGACGAAAATTCATTTTCAGTTGGAGAGAACGAAATGTTGCAAATGTTTGCTTTTTGTAATTGAATAAAATATCTGTGTGATCGAGGCCAATTGTATTTTTTAAATAAATTTTTCATAAATAGGTTAAAATTTAGCTCATTCGTTTATCATAAGAAACTGTGCAATTTGTGTGCAACTTATTATCTTATATGTACTATAGAAATTTTAAGAGTAAACGATCAGATCATATTTTAATAGCAAGAATAGTCCGATTGTAACGAATTTTGGCTATAACGAATTTTGGCTATAACGAACAATATTGGCTGTATTGTGATTTTTATTACGGCTGTGTAATCGACTCGAGGGTCGATGCTTTGTAATAAATTATTGCAATAAATTTTAAATATTTTACGTAAATCGATATCTAACGAATTATATCATGTACGTACAGTATTATTAGATTATAGATTATATAAGATTAAGTGCAGAAGTGTTATATTATTACCATACAAATTTTCCACCAGTTCCAATACGTTCCAATTCATTTGTGACGATTTCCTTGTAAGCGTCCTCACTTATACTTGATTTCGACTTCTCCTCTTGATCTTGCGACATTTTCAAAAAGTTTTATTTATAAAACGTGACAACAAACTTAAGAAATATACATATATTCAAACTAAAATGTTTTATCGAGAACGTGAAAATTAATTTTGAAGCCACTTGATGTTTGTACACACGTTTATCAAATGGGCAGATGTTAATAAAATGTATTGAGAATTTATATTTTTTTCCTGAATGCTGTTACGTTCTTGACTCCGTGACAAAAAACAAACGTTTAAGTCGTTACTCGTAGTTACAAACATTTACACTTTTCATATCTTCACTTTTCTTCATACAATTTTTTTGTCTATGTTTTCCAAATGGGGAGGAATATCCTCTTTTGGGTTTTTCTCTTTACGGTTTCTGTTTTAGTGCTTTCACTTTTATTTTGTGCGAAACGCTGGCAGTATTCTCTCTCTCTAATGCAACAACTTAGACGACGACAACAACAAACATGTGCATTTCTTAGAGAAATGGTAAAAATTGTTTGCAATAGGACTTCATTTGCACTGCACGTGTTATCTATTTCATTTGTACTATTTTATATTCTCTGTTCTAAGAACATAACATCTTTTATTTTTAATTTTACTTTCTCCACAATTGTATATTTGTTTTTATTCCTTTTTCAACTATAATATTCTATATGAACAGATTTACAAGTAATCGTGATGAATGCGTTATACTGACTAAACTCAACACTCACGGATCACTTTATTATATTTAATATAAGACGAAAAAAAATCTGCTACATTAAAAAAACTCAAGTGTTGTATTTATTGTATGTATAAGTACTCGTATGTATCATAAATTTAGTTAACACAATCAAATGTTTATATTTACGTACATATGCACGTACATACATTCTTGTATTTAGTGAGAGCAATCGTTTACGTGTCCGTCTGTCTGATCATTCATCATTAATGCACAAGTGATAATATTTATAATACATTAACAGCCATATATATGTATACCGTTACATTGTCTCATAAGTGTTAATAAAATATTTTAAAATAAATTCGAACGACGTACTAGTGAGTAGTGCTTTTATTTATTAATAAAAATAATTTAATACAACTCAACTGCGTGACTATAAATATATTCTGAGATTAGAGAACATACTCTTATTATGGAATAAAGCTAAAGCGGGGCTTATTGTGGAAAGTGCTTTAAATAAGTCTATTATCGCGATTATGATTGGGATTGAGCTTTATTGAGTGCAATATGATCAAAATGTTACCATTAATTCATATATATCTTTAATTTGAAGAGTCATAAAATGTATATATATATATGTATATATATATATATATATATATATATATACATATATATATATATATATATATATATGAGCGTGTGCATATATATATATATATATATATATATATATATATATATATATATATATATGTATATATTATTATTGTTATTATACATATATCTATTTTAAAGCAATAAACCTACACAAAATATTATAGTAACGTACATACGAGTATTTAAAATATATTAATTTACTTATTACTCAAGGAGACTTTGTCCTGCATGAAGGATATTAAGAATAACAAATTGTTTATACAACAAATAATTCTTTCTTAAGTAAATTTGAACAAAGTTATTTTACTATAAAGGTTTTGTAAAATTATAGGTATATAAGTGTTGAAAAATACTCAGTTCCATTTGGTACTAATAAAATCAGTTGAAGGTAAGCAGGAAATGAAAATTTTTGTCTCGAATTCTAAATTGTCTGCAAAAAAAGCCATTTGCGTATGTATGTATTAGTGAGTACCGACGTTATGTTATTTTTATATATACATACATAAAAGGTAAACGAAATCTAATAGTGGTCATTAGACTAGATTTTAAGACGATACAATACCCAAATTTCTATGACAAATGGGTTTCAAAGCCAGGATCAAGACATTCACTTTTTTTTCGCATAAAACTCAACTTAAAAGCATTTTTCATATGTTGGTTTGAGCTAAAATGTATGAAAAATCAAATTAGTCCTTCTTCTGATATATGGTACACCACACACAAACATAAATACTGCTTATGAAACAAAACGCATCAATCAGGTAAAGGCAAGAAAAATTCACACTTTGTCAAAATTTGTTCAGTTTGTGGCGACCATGGAACAACTAGCAGGTAAGAGTACTAGTTCAGCTGCTTAATGTTTACCCTACGTAAAATTTTTTAAAATTTGCTTTTGGCAAATGTGTATAATTTTGACAACACGTGTCCTTGTTGTTGTTGAAGTGGTGACATTATGTTTATGTCTCTTTCTAACTGCAATTTTTGTTTAAAAAGTATTTGAACTTTTAGGAGGAGTTCAAATGTTTATAGATAAAATCTATATAATTATTTGAATTCCCAACGAAACCAAAAGAATTAAGACATATGGACCATTTACTTTGATATGATCTGTGCACGTACGTACAATTTAGCCAAAAGTAAATACTTGTGTTTATAAAATCGGATTATAAGATATTTTTTGTTATATGATTTCTGGGGTACTGACCGACTAATAACTGCTTTATTTCATTTTTATAGGAGATTTCGTTTTAATTTCAACTTTACCTTCATATTATATATAACAGCAATCGCCACTTTATACAAATGTACGACGGAGCACAGGTTTGTCGCCTATTGTTGTGGATGTTCACTTTTGTTTGAGCCTTAAGCTATCCCGGCGCTCAAGAAATATTCCAGTTCGTTAGTTAACATAATTTGAAATTAAAAGTTCATTGTGTGCACACAGCAACAAGTACAACTAATTTTATTTAATTAATTAGCCTTGAATTTGACATTGTGTTTCACGAATAATGAAGTTTTGCTTTAAACAATTCGCATTATTTATGCCTGATTGATGTGTATATCGAAAAATTATTTTTATGCCCGAGTCTTAAAGATTTGAAGAATGTGTATATGGCTTTTACCTTATCTTTGATATTATATTCCCTCTTATTCTGTAAGTATATGTCAACGTCACGTCAAGACATTATCAATAATAAGGCACTTATGTGCTCGATTCGGTAAACAAAGTAGTCGATTGCTATCAGCAACGCTTGCGTGCGTGTACTAGTTTTGATATTATCTTGGAGTGAAATTAACAAATAGTTTCAGAATAAGGTGATTATTTTAATTTAGATTCATGTGAGTACATACATATCGCACACTAAATCATAAACAGTCACTACTCAAAATAATAGAATTTCTTAGAAAGTCATGGCTTATGCCAACAACAATAAATGTTTGGCTAAAAATTTTATTGAAGGAAACTATATTTTCAAAATGCCTTTTTTCTTTATATTGAGCTGGGACTCTTTGCGACTCGGTGCGCGATATCTAAAGGTGTTCAAGAAAAAACTCCGTCAATATGTCAATTTTTAACTCTTCAACTAAGAATAATTATTATGTTCAAGTGCGTATTCCATATTTCGTTAAGAACGTTGGTTTAACATTTTATATTCTTAGAAATTAGCATTGACCCGTTCCGCTGCCAATCGTTTTTTAGAACTGCAAGCCATGGTCCAAAGTAAAATAAATTAATAATAATATATAGATACATATATACATATGTATGTATGTATGTATATTTTAAAACTATTTTGAGTACAATATATATGCAATATATTAGAAAAATTTTAAGAATATGCGAAGTGTTCACCGGTGGTAGGTGTCTCGAGTGCCATATCTCACGGACCGCTGATGTTCGTAATACATCTGAACAATTTGGATGATCTTCTAAACGATCTGTCTGATCTGTCAAAAAATTCCATATACACAAGCAGAAGATTTAGCTTCTCATAATTGGATGGACTATGCTGCTTGCTTGAATTTATTTATCTATTTTAATTTAAAATTGTTTATGAGATGTTTTAAGCGTTGAACTTTTTTTATACGCCAAACCATTAAAACGTAGAAAGATCGTGTATCGTTTTCGAGATAAATGGTATGTATAAAAATATAGAATTTTTCCGTAATCGTTGTTTACATTTTTATATTTACATTCAGAAGCAAAGATCCTATTGCTCATTTACCTAAACAATAGCACAAGTCAGAAACTAATTTTACAGAAAAGGAATTTTAGATTTTAAATTTAGTCACAATTCAACGACAAAAAGAATTATAATCTGTAGAGGTGAAATTCTTACAAAAGATAAAGAACGTTATGGCGATTAATATGACATTATTGGCTTAAAGTCGTATATTTTGAGTTATGGCGTTGTTTCATAGTATGCGAGATATCTCTATGTAAGTGCATGCGTTCATATGTGTGTGCCAAAGTACTCGTACATCTAAGTACTAGTACATAACATGTTCAAGTAGATGTGCATGCGTGTATGTATGTCGTATGAGCTTTTATCTTTAAGGTTAATTGAAAAGATTTGGAACAGGTTCAATAGAAGTGTTCTTTTCAGGTACACACTTATATCTGCAAGGACGCTGCGCAAGTGAAGTAAAAAACAAATAATTATATTAAGTAGCTAAATTGCATTTAGTTTCTTGTTGCTTCTATATGTTAAATACTTCAAATTCTATATGAAATTTTATTAGAAATGGGTTACATATTCTTTAAAAAAGAAAAGTGCGTGTGGGCGTGGAAGGTATTTATTTTTGCCTCTATGAGAATAATAAAATGGTCTTAAAATAATTAGTACCATTTTCCATCAGTTCGATTAACCGCTGCTTAAACTAAGTTCAGTTATGCTGATATCAACGGAGCTGTTCCTCATATTAGAAAGAAGGTGAGAGGGATTGCGTTGTATTAAGTCGTCTACACATTTAATTTGCCATCAACGAATTTACAGAGCGGATATGGAAAAAGAGATATTCTAACCTACTTTTTGAAAAAATAGCTTTAATTTTTAGAAACTTACAAGTATTTCTAAACTTTCGAATATCTTGTGTAAAAGTGTTCTGTTGCATATGATGCAAGACTTCCTCTCATAATTCCACATTTAGCTTACATTTTTGCAAACTCCCCCTTTTAATATCTCGCTCGACATGCAAATTTGGTTTAATAAAACATTATAGTATTTATTTAAAAGTTTATATAATATTCACACAACTTATAATAAATGAATAGAGAGAAAAAAACTAAATCAACTTGTTTAAAATTTGACCATCAAAAGTCCTTTTAATTGAATTAATATACATGATTATCACATCATCGTAAAACGCAAAAATTAACTACACGAGCTCCATAAAATATAATAGAAATAAATAAGTATAATAAAAATGAAATGTCAAATTTAACTGAAAATTGTGTAGGTTTCAAGTTATAAATATAGAAACACACTTGCATAGAAGCAAACATGTGCATGTATCTTATATTTGGCCATGTATGCGCTCAATTTATCACACAAATGCCAGTTCAACCTACAAAAATTGACAAAAATCAACTGCTGTTGCCTCTCGCGTCGATTATTTACTTATTAAAGTCACTTGTGATAATTGCAAATGATAATGATGGCATACATACATGAAACACTCTCACAATATAATTCTTGACATTAACTTAAGATAAGATTATCTTTCCTCTGTACCTTCTTGGTCTTTATCGCAAAGCTGCAAATTGATAATTTTCACTGGTGTTTCTTATAGAGTTTAGTTAAAATTAATACAAGGCCACATATTGAGATGGTATATGAGGAAACGTTGTACAAGTTGAAAGCACTAAGAAATAATGCAATCGAAGTAGCCTCGCGACGGGGCAGGTAACTGTGGCATTGTATGTCTGATATATCTGTCCAAGAAACGCTTTGCGGTCGACACACAAGTAGGGCATTCATGGCTGCTCGGAAGCCACTTTGTACGGCACCTCCTAAATGGCCGCGGTAGCAAGTACCAGCAGCTGCTGATGACGACCAAATAACACGATGCCATGGAGTCGTTAACGGAAAATGTACCATATTATTTAATTCATAGCTTTGTTGTTGGAATAGTTGTGGGAGTAACATTTCATCACCGAATAGCCTGGCAAATTCATGAAGCACAATAGATTTAACTAAAGGCTCTATGCCTTCCTCGTGTACCATAAATCCCGAATAAATTGTAGGTCGATACTCGTGGGCAATTAAAAGTGGTTCGTGTTTGATAAAATTTCCAGAATATCCCTTAAGACGCCAATATCCTTCCGTATACTCAATTAGAAAACTGGTGATAATATATTTTTCCCTGTCTACTGGCATGGGAGGTGTTTGTAACTCTATAGGTAAGAGCGGCCAAAAGCTAATGTCTTGTAAACAGTTCCAGGATGCAGCCAATACAACTGCGTCAGCTATGTGATGTACATTCGTCGAATCTCTTACTTCAACAAAATCACGGTATTGATTAATGGCAATTACTTTGCGTCCACAAAGGATATCCGAATCCCTGAGATTTTGTAGGAGCTTCTCCAAGAGTTCCCTGCTAGAAAACTCTAACAATGAATAGTTGGGAGCTTCAATGACTCTGTAATATATATTATTAAGTAAATTTACAAAGGACATTAAAGCTATTTCTTCGCAACATACAAGTCAATTAATCTCTTGATGCCTCCAGCTGTGTGAGATATTGACATAAATTGACTAAATTGTATATCCTTGGCATCCACTCCGCATATTAATAACACCAGATTTAACATATATTTTCGGGATGAATGAAAAAACAATCGCTTGTGTATATGTTGGTACATGGAACATCCTTTATGATTGTGCCTAAGCATTAATGACATGTACAATTATAATAATTATTGGCAATTGAAAATATTTGTCTCTATTACTTAAGAAGCGTTGGCTTATAAAACTGCGTTTTAAGTTCCAATTCGTTTATGTAACGTTTAAGTTCGTAATTTGATAATCTGTAAAAAATTCCCTCATACAATTCTCTATATGTTTTCAATTGAGGAGAAAGGATACTTCGTTTATTCATTGGAACATTTAAGGCATTGAAAAGGCGATAGGCATGACATTGATCTTCGCTTAACCATTTGGCTCCAATTTCTCCCAAACTCACTTGTGTCAATTGACCACCCACTCTGTTCGATGCTTCTAATATTCTCACTTGCAAGCTGGGCTCTTTTTGCAGTATCCTAAAAGCGGATATTAAGCCCGATAATCCAGCACCGACAATTAATATATCAACTTTTTTATTTTGATTTTCCTTGTGTGCCATCATCAAAAATAAATATTTATTTGTTTTGTTTGTTATTTAAAATATGGGATTGGCGCTTGACTGTTCCACGTAATGCCAAGTTTATTTCGTTTATATAGAACCAGAATTCATAAGCATAACTTTAGGCTGATTTTATACTTGAACGCTTAGCGGTTTATTTAAAACAACAATTGAATTTCATTCATAATATTCCATATTAATTTTCAACGTTTTGTTTTTGGGCTGCTTGATACACACATACATGCATGTGCATACAAGTACAAACCGATTATACAAATATTTACAACCATGGCCAAAGAAATACCCCACTTAAGGTATGAACCGGTATGCTCATTCTCTTTTCAAAATTGATGTGTATGATGCATTATAATCTGTTCTGATGAATATAAGAAAATTGATTATCCGATCTCACACCCTATTCTCACGATGATTGTATGACGCCTAATTTTCTTAATTCTCTTTTAAATTTACTTGCAAAAATTCTTTGTTCTCACATGATCAATTTGGTTTGTATGTTTATTTTTATTTGTTGTTATTGTTTCACATGTACCTACACATGTATGCATATGTACATATGATTTCAAAATTAAAAAGAAAAATACTATATGAACAGATCATAATGTAAAAAATTAAATCAACACAACCATGAAAAAAGAAATCAGCTGTATTTTGTCAACCCCCTTGCATCCCTACGTCTTTCTGGATTCCAAACAAAAATACGAATACTAGACATCATCAAATTCATGGTGTGAATTGAGTGCTACGAAGCCAAGTGAAAGATATTCTCATGTGGAATAGTGGCTGGCAACTAAGCTGCCAGTCCGCTGGCAGCTGATTCGACTCCCGCTGGAGATAGGGATTTATTCCAGAGGCTTAAAAAAGCAATATGCTGAACAATATGGGAAAATGCTGTTGAACATAAGAGGAAACTCACTGCAATGTCTTGCAAACTCTGAGCCAGATATCCTGAACAACAATCTCCGAGACAAAATGTTGACAATATGAGTTGAGTTTTCATGGATGAAATAAAAAATAAATAAATAGCAGATCACAACTTTTATTTTATTTTTAAATCGTCTCCTCTAATATATATTATTGAAAATTTTCGTATGCATTAATATAAAGACATTCAAGCGACCTGAGGATATGAGTGCATATGTAGTACATATATGTTTATCTTCATATGGCTGAGAGAAATTTAAATGTTATGTTTCATCTGCGTCTGGAGCATGTTTCTACAAATAAGCCATTCTATTAAGATCCTTAAATGACTATAAATCTACACGTTGTTACTTAAAAACCATTATTGAATTAAAATTTGCTTTAAGATATGAATTTTGTATAATAAAAACGCTTTTAAAGAGTGTATTAACTGTAACGATCATTTGTGAATGCTTTAGCTGCCTTGTGATGCAAACACAGCGCTCTTACGTCTTTTTTATGTACAAACTTTGTCGACATTTTAATTTTTATTTATGTAAATAGGTAGGTATACAATATATTTCGGTCTTAAATGTATTCATGTACACAATATCTGTTATCTTAAATTAAGTTTAATTGAAGTACATACTTATGCATACGTTTTTATATCTGCAAATAATTGCCTTTTATGCTCTTATTCAAAAATACACTGTTTATATGTGTTAGTGTATTCGTATCTCGAATATATTATGGGCAAACATAATAATAACAAACACAAAAAGGCTTAAAGAAATGTTTACTAAATGGAAAAAAAATTTCTGAATATTAGAACAGGTTACTTCATTTAACTAATATTAAATGATTACAGCATTAATTTGCTACAAAAGATCAACATGTACAATTGTATTTGGGTGGAACTCATTCATTTGCTCTTTTTAGACAAAAGGCTAGAACTTGACTCTATGAACAAGTTCCAGCAAAAACTGACTGCAATTTATTTAAATATTTTGGTGTAAGCGTTTGTATCCTTTACAATTTTGCTAACTTTTTATATACAATTTCTCATCATTCCGCCACATCACTAATATTTATACATGAACATACTTACATAAATATTGAAGTGCGTATACGTATGTATGTATATACATATGCATGTGTGTATGTACATTTCTTTAATATTCAACCTCTGAACACTTTGACTGAATTAAAACCATCTTGAAAATACAATATCAGTGCAAGTGTAACAAAGCTTATCACTCAAATGGAAAATTTTAATAAAATCATTAATTCTATGTTCTATTTTTATAAATTACTCTTTACAAACATGCATCAACCACCAACAAATTATCATATAAAAGAACGCTCTAATTACACACACACACAAATACACAACTATTGATAATTTACATTTTCTATGAGTTCAATTATGTGATTGGATTGCAATTGAGTATTTTTATGTTGTGCTTGGTACTCGGTACAGTTTTTGTTACAAGTTTCTCTTCCAAATTTATAATTAACAAGCATAAAATATATACGAAATTAATAGATATCAGAAAAAGATTTAATCCAGACTTTAATTTAGAGAAAATGAGAATACTCTCTTCAACAGCAAGTAATTTTTAGTGTCTGTACTTAAATCCTCCGTTATTTTTATTTTCCTATTCCATACATACACACACAAACTAATGCATGGTGGCGGTAAGGCGTTTATAATAATAAAAATAAGGATTTCCTGTTCTATAATTTTCAATCAAGTCAATTTATAGTTCTTCAATTATAATTGAAGAAATGTGCGATGCCAAAAATACAAAATTTAATTATATTATTTTCGTTACGATCGCAATGGGCAAGTATGTGACAACATGTGTAAGACGAATCACAATTGATACTTTACAGAAGAAACATGATAAAATGAGGAGGACAGTTTACAAATTTATGTGCGTATAAAAATTTATTTGAATTTGAATTTGAATTTGCTTTTCTTATTACAAAAGCGAACTGATTTCCTCAGAGCACCATAGCAAACATGAAATTTCTCAATTGGAAATTCCAAAATTATAATTTGGAATTACATAAAATTAAATACAGAGAAGGACGTGCTTAAACACGATATAGAAATATTCTATTTTTAACTATTTAATCAAAAATAATGTATTACTTTTTACCATTTTGTCTAGTGATCATAGATGAAAGTTCTTCACCAGTCTCATTAAGATCGTTGTGCCTTGTTTTTTTGCCAAAGTTCTCACCATCTGCGATGGTTTCAAGCATCGGCTTATTATGAGTTTCAGGAAGCATAAGAGACAAAAGGCCACCCACAAATGCTAAGGCACCGCAAATCACAAGCGGTAACGGTCTCCAAATTTGTCCTAATAAATTAAGGTATGGCGCCAAAATGCCGCCAATGCGTGCCACCATTGATGATGCTCCAAGGCCAACGTTGCGCACTACTGTTGGAAATTGCTCAGCTGAGAATATGTAGATGGTACCATATGCAGAAGTGATAGCCAATTTTCCGATCATGGCAAATGTTATTATTAGCCAGTTCATATCATCTGATACGACTAGTGTCAACAGAAGGGCAACACCAGCAGCTATCATACAACCACATAATATGGTGCGCCGGCCCCATCTATTTAGAGTTAGCAGCAGGAAAGTGTATGCAGGAACTTCAACCGCACCGGATACCAGAAAATTTAGGAAAACATTACCGCCTAAATTATTCGTATTCCAGGATAGTCCATAATAAACGCCACTATTAACAAACCAATCAAAAAATATGACCAGCGTCTTACGCCTCAAGTTGGGATAGCGTAACAAGTCGAAAACAGAAGGCGACTTCTCATTCGAATTTTTATTGTCATTTTCTTTCTTCTTTTCTGTTGCTTCATCTATTAAGTTCTCATACACATCCTGAGGTATATTCACATTATTCACTTTAGCAGCTTTCTCAATCACTACAACTGCTTCGTCTTTTCGTCCTTTCGACAACAGCCAGCGCGCCGATTCGGGTATAATCCAGTGATAACACAAAAACAGTAAACCCGGAAGAGTTAAAGCGATTTGCAGCCATCTCCACTCACGAATAAAATATGCAAAACCGGCTGTCAACATGAAACCAGTTGAGAAGAACAATTGGCAGGCGACACCAGCAAATAGACGATACGATGGTCCCACCATTTCCATTGCGATTACATATGCGACCAAAAACACTCCCGAAGTTGTTGCTCCCACTATCATTCGCGATATGGTGTAGGTAAAATAGTCTGGCGCAATTCCTGCCAATACCCCAAACACCACTTGAATTACCAGAGCAGCGAAAAAAGTTGGCTTACGACCGTATTTATCAGATAACTGGCCAAAGATTATACTTCCTAGTAATACGCCAAGCATAAAAATCGAATCGCTAATAGCGCTTAACAAACTCCTGCTGCAAACCAAATTCCATTCCGTAACAGCACTGTTTATGTACACCGAACTATCATAGACGAAATGCTCGCAATGTTTAATTGAATTGTTCTTCTGCTCTACCCACGAGCCATTTAGATAGTCTTCTGTGTAAGGAACGTTGTAGTACTCACACGTTTGCCATTTATTTTTTACATCATCAAAGGGATATGCTAAATGCCAACGGTTCGTTGGAAAACTCTGATATGTGCTCGAAGAGGTATCATTTTCAAACGGCAGGAGACAGCGAAAATCTGGACGCGCCAACAAAAAAACTCCCGCTAATTTGTGAAACGCACAAGAAATAGCTGGCAAACAAAGAAGGAAATAAATTTGTTTTTGATAGCGGCCAAAATCGCCTAAATATTTAATGACATCATCGTAACCCATAGTGACGTGGTCTATATCCTTTTTGCCAAAACACTCCGTTACAGTACAGCACTCAAACAACTGTCTTCTCGTCCACTTTATTTGTGAATTATAACAAAAACTATTTCAAGTTCAAAATAAAGAAAAGCACAAAAGGGAAATCTTCTTAACGTTAAGTATTTAACGTCTTTTTGTTTTACCTTGAAATTATTATTTATTATGTTTTCTTTATCGTTTTGGCTGTTTTTATAACTGTTTATGGAAGTTGCAGAAAAAATTGTTGAATGTTTGTTTGAACTTGTTGCAAGTCAACCGAACTAAACAAAGAACAGAATGCGCCAACAGAAAAATAATAATTGAAAATCATGCGCAATGATAAATAATCTCTGCTCTCCTTCGAACCCTCCACTTCTCTCAGGTAGATACGATATTTCTCTGTTCAGTTGCTAACAAAATAGTATTTATTTATTGTAACAAAATATATATTTTTGATTAGTTTTATTATAAAAGCGACATCGTACACGTGACGTGCGGTGCGTGCTCTTGGCGATAGTATCACAATTAATTCACAGACAATTTCTATGTTCAATCTATAACCACAATTTATGAATCATATTATTCTCTTGTGCATAGTGCGAATGATTATTTACTGTTCTTTTAGTTGAAGGTTGACGAAGTGAAACTTTAACAAATTGCCACAATATGGAAATTTTTTGTGCTACGTATTGTGCTATCAGTGATTCTTGTTGGTTTTTTAATATATCGTTCGATCCAGCAGAGCACCCGACGACATTAAGTTGACCGCCTCTTCTCTTAAATGTCTACGATCTACTGCTGGTTAGCATTGCCTCTATCGGAGAGCCAAGCAATCAGCCAAACACTAAACAAATTCCAATTCAGGGATGTAAAAGTTCGTTAAAATAATTGCTTTCTATTGTTTTCAAATTATTCTACATGTTATGATTAGGATTTGTTTATTGCTGTTAGACCTCTCCGATAAAAAAAAAAGTTTTCCTTTATCACATCAATAGACAAATGATTTGAAAAAATTAGGGTGTTATTGAATTGATCAAGCTGAACAATAAGAAATAAAGTTGCAATTCAATATAGTCAATATGATACATTCTCTCAATCAGTGTTTTTTGGCATGTCATATGTTGGGAATATTAATTGTCATGTGAATCTCTCAGCTGTTTCTCTCAGTTATTTTGTCGAGAACCTAGTTATCTAACTAACCCTTTACTATTATATATAAAATAGTATTTAATTAAATAATATTAATTTGATATGTTCAACATTTCGTTACCCAAAGATGTGAAGCAACAGTGAACGTAACAACTATATAAACGTTTTTAGATAAAAAAGAAATCAAGATCAAGAAATCATTACCAAAAGAATGAGTGTGTGTGAAGTTTTGAAAAAAAAATTTATCATGTCCAACTCTGGTTCCGTATGAACCAACGCTCAATTTAATCACTCAAAACGTTTTTATGTTATTTATTTAAGTTTTATTCTGAATAATCAAAGGAAAGATCATTCCACTTGCTTATAACTGAGAAAATTAATTTATTTGATTTATAATAATGAGTTTAAAAATATACTATAATTTATGTTCTTCGAGAGAACTTTTATTTCAACCATTCGCAAATTTTAAATTTGCAGTTCGAAGCACATCATCAATTAATAGCTATTTCTTTTCTCAATTAATTTTAATAAAAATTCCAATTAAAATATATTTTTTTGTATTATTGATGTTGAACAAACACAAGAAATTTTATAAACAAAAATAATGGATTCTATACAAATACTTTAACCAAATTGCATGTGTAGTTATAAAATATTTTGTAAATTATTATTATCAGACGTCAAATTTTGTTTGCAAACAACACGATTTCGTGAATATACCATCTTCAGTGTCCTATTCCTTACCAATATACATATATATATTTTGCTGTATAATAATGTCTTGTCGTTCTCTGTTTGCCTAAGAAATCATGGACTCAGTATAATCATTAACACTGATGCGCCAGATACGATCTCAGTAACGAAAATCGACGAACCTCTGACTCACAAACTATCACACCATTCAAAAACAGTACTAAAAGATACCCTGGATCTAGAAAACAAGTCAACAATATTCAACGCTGCAGAACGAAGAGAACAAAAGAGCATACGAACAGAGAAGAACACTCATGAAAAGAGTTGGTATATCCTTCAACTCAAACTACTATAAAACTCAAAGCGAGACTGCAGTAAAATTATTTTATATTGAACTATAAAATATATAAAAATTACCAGGAATGGAAAATCCAATATCGGCGATCATCAAGGAAGCATTATGCAATTTTTGTCTATTTGAAAAGGAAACAAACAGAAGAATGTAAACGATGTCAGATGCATGTATGAGCATATATAGGGAAACAATTTATGAAAACATTCTAGACATCTTGAATTAAGGACACAATAACGTACAAATGCATGGGAAAATAGAGAAAAATAAGTTACCTGGGTGAACGATTTGAACAAATAAAACCTTTAAATTGAACACGAAATATGTATACAAAAATGCAATGGTATGGGTTATTGTGTTTTGATACAAGCACACACAATGCATGGAGCCTTTCTCAATAATACAAGAACTCAGTAATTGTGCAATTAATAGCAACCAATCCCCTTAAAACGTGCTTGTTATGGAAGGATAGAGAGATAGACAACATGCACACACACATATGCATACATAATTAGGCATATACAACAGATATAACACACTGGCACGACATATATCATAGAAAGGGACGAACAGAGAACAGGAAGAGGATAACATAACTTTTTTTCATTTATGCATAGAACCAGCGATGCCAGAATGAAAATGTTGACTTAATTTTTAAGATGTTTTAGTTAGGATGAGATCGGAAGATTCTTGTTAAGATATTTTGATATTAATCCTACAAGAAATCGCTAGTGGAAACTAACACATTCTAAATTATTAACTATATTGAATTGATGTTGTTGGCGCTGCCACTGTGGGGCTTTTCACACCAAATTTTATAATTAAGCAAAGTTGGTCAAGCGTAAATTCAAAGTCTATCAATAATACGATGGTGATTCATTAGAGTCATGTTTCCTTTCTTTCAACGAAAACATTTTTAAAGAATAAAACTTAAAAAATTTTATTAAATGTGTAGAACGGACCTATTATTTCCAGTGAATTATTTTGTGGTACTGCTTAGTAGTGGGAAAATAATTTAGCTCATTAAAGCCAATACTGATATTAATTGTGGTAACTATGAAATGTGTGCTGTGTCCATATAATTTGCCTTAAGTCCAGGTATTCCACACTGAATTAGTTCTTATAATTTTCTTCTAAGATCTAGATCTAACAAACGAGATCCCATTCATAAATTTTTCAAGTTATATTTTTGTTTAATGACGTCAAACAAAATGGTAAATATAATTACTCTTAAACTTTATTATATCTCACCGCAAAAGATAAGTTTTTGAGTAAATATGAGATCGTATAAATATGCGTATGCTATATGTTATTGCATGCACATGTGTGTGTTTGTGTGTATCGCATACGCAGCAGTAATTAATATACATATTCCAGTTGTGCGTCACAAAACTCTTCTCTTGTCTCAGTCTTCATAAATTTTCTTACACGAATTTACACGATTTCTGTGTGTATCATACATATATAAAGAGACATGTGGAAAAAGTCATAACGTAAAAGTAAGTGACTTTCGTAAGGAGCTTAAAAGAATGCAGTTACAATTCACTCCCTTGCCCGGAGTAAAATGCAGAAGGGAGATGTAACTTGTTTGGTACGATTTAGAACAGCAGAGCTACCAACTCCTTTTGAACAACTAAAACAAATTATCTGATATGAAATGAAACACCAAGTAAATATTATTTCGCCTTTAATCCTTTGACGATTTTATGTTTTATTATAGAACAAATCCGATTTTACTGTTCACTTAGTTTTATTTCATAAGTTTTTTTTGATAGTGAACATAAGCAACGTCTACATGCAGTTTATTGGTGCACACCAAATCGTCAGTAGACTTCAACTACAGTTTTGACAAGTTTCAAACTTAAATATATAAACATGTTTTTGTGTGTGGATATGAAATCACATAATTTATTTCATTTATGAACCAGCGGAAATAGAAAACAACAAAGAATTACTGCACCAACAACAACAAGGACGTGATATTCTTACTCAAACTTATTATTATAGCAAAACATTAGCAAGAGATTCACAACTGCGCTTATCAAATTAAATGATGATAGGTTTCCAATAGGATCGCGGGAAAACACCATCTCTTAATAGTCATGCACCCATATCACATGATTTGAATTTATGAATTGTGTCAGCAGCATCTCAACAAATCGTCAGTGCCATTAGCTCGATGCATCTAAATGATTCCATCTAAACCGCCTTCGCTCTGTGCTGACTTGTTGTTTTTAATAGATGGAATTTTTACTATTGTATTGTAGCACCACAACTGTGTATGAACTTTTGTTGTCGTTGCTGCTGTTGAGGACTTGACATCACATACATGCATACATATATAACTTAGATTTATCTATCTTATTCAATTTACATAACATTAGATTAGGAATAAAAACAAGGATTCACTGCCAACATTGTATTTGATGGAGATTGTGCTCACTCGCATGTACGTACAAATGCACAAACGTCATTATCATTCATTAAATTTTTAGCATAACAAAACTCAGCAGGTTCAATACTTGTTAGAAACATACAGGTATACTGACAAACATATACACGCGTATGTATGTAATTATGTAGTGTATAAAATTAAATTACTTTTTGCCATATTCCTTATTAATTATGGACGACAGTCCATCGACTGTTTTGTTAAGGTTGTAAATATTTGATTTCTTTTTTCCGAAATTTTCACCATCTTCGATGGTCTCCAGCATTAAGATGTGGCGCGATTCAGGAAGTATAAGAGATAGAAGGCCCCCGCATAAAGCTAAAATACCGCAAATAATACTTGGCAAGGGTTTCCATATTAGACCCAATACATTAAGATATGGTGCCAAAATGCCGCCTATACGTCCAATCATTGATGACGCTCCAAGGCCAACGTTACGCACAACTGTCGGAAACTGTTCAGCAGTGAAAATGTAAATGGTGCCATACGAAGCAGTAATAGCCATTTTACCAATCATGGCAAACGTTATTGTTAGCCAATTCATATCTTCCGGTACGATTAAGGTCAAGAGGAGTGCAACACCGGCACCTATCATGCAACCACATAATATAGCCCGACGACCCCATCTATTTAGGGTAAGAAGAAGAAATGCAAAACCAGGAACTTCAACAGCGCCGGATACCAAAAAATTTAAGAAAATATCCCCACCTAAATTCTTGGTATTCCAGGAGAGTCCATAATAAACGGCGCTGGTAACAAACCAGCAAAAAAATATGACCAACGTTTTGCGTCTCATGTTAGGATAAACAAATAAATCAAAAACAGATGGGCACTTCCCATTGTTGACGTCATCCTTTTTCTTTTCCACTGTTTCATCTAACAAATTATCATATAGATCCCGAGGAATTTTTACATCGTTCACTTTGGCAGCTTTTTCAATAACAACAAGTGCTTCGTCTCTCCGTCCTTTCGACAACAACCATCGAGCAGATTCTGGTATGAACCAGTAATAGGACATGAACAACAGCCCCGGCAGTGTAAGAGCTATTTGCAGATATCTCCACTCACGTATTAAATAGGCAAGCGCAGTTGCAATCATAAAGCCTACTGGCGATGCGAAATGACAGGCAACACCAGCGACAAGTCGATGCGATTGTCCAACCATTTCCATACCGATAACATAAGCCACCAGGGCTACACCCGATGTTGTAGCTCCTACTATCATTCTCGATATTATGTAAGTGAAATAATCCGGAGCGATTCCTGCCAATACACCAAATACCACTTGAATAACAAGAGCGGCAAAAAAAGTTGGCTTACGACCGTATTTATCAGATGACTGCCCAAAGATTATACTTCCTAACAAGGCGCCTAACATCAAAATCGAATCACTTGTGGCGCTCAATAAACTTTTGCTGCAAACCAAATCCCATTCCGTCACAACACTATTTATCTGCAGCGATTTGTCATAAACAAAATTTTCACATGCTTTTGTGTTATTGTTGTTCCGCGCAACCAAAGAGCCATTTAGGTAATCTTCTGTGTAGGCAACGTCATAATATACACAAGTATGCCATTTATTTCTCACTTCATCAAAGGGATATGCTAAATGCCAACGATTTATTGGAAAACTGTGGTATGAGCTCGCGGAGATATTGTTTTCAAACGGCAGGAGGCAGCGAAAGTCCGGACGTGCTAATAAGAAAACTCCCGCTAGTTTGTGGAGAGTACACGATATGCCAGGTAAACAGAGAAGGAAATAAATTTGCTTTTGGTAGCGTCCGAAACCGCCTAAATATTTAATAACATCATCATAGCCCATAGTGGCGTGGTAAGTATTGTTTCTGAACCGAAACGATCAATTTACGCATGAAAATAACAGCTTTTGATGACTCTGTTCTCGCACTTCGTTTCTATATCTTCAATCAAATAGACTGGATATCCGATGAATTTAGGATTACCACCGATGCTTAGACAAACGTACGATCTACTGGTTTTTCATTCTGCTTTTCTCAATCAAGTTACTAGTAGCACAATCAGCCAAAATATTATTTCATTCATATGCAGGCATGGAAAATTGTATGTTTTGCGCATTTTTATATTCGCTTGCTGTTGTGTACTCACTGAGCGCTGACGGTTGAAGTTACCGCTTTGACTACGAATCTGAAGGCCGGGGTTCAATACTTGGATATAGCTTTGGCACCAAAGACTGCTACAGCTACTGCTCTCTCAAAAATTCCATTTAATACACTCTGTTGCAACGTTTCAAAGATGACGTCTACTTAATTTTCCATTGTATTCTGCAGACTTGATGCAGATTTTTGACAACTCAAATATTAAAAATCGTTTATGGTATTGAAATTTGGATGATATCTGCAAAGAAATTACACAAATTTCCAATTTGTATGTTTATGTATGTGTTTTTGCAAGAAGAAAAGAAAATGGTTGCTGCTCTTAAGCTAAATTTAAAACTTTCTTTTGACCCTTTAATGCTAAGAATATACATATAAGGTCCTGAAAAAAATTATTTTAATACGCCAACATGTTATTGGTTTTCCATATATTTCTTTTCTGGAACTGAAAGGTGCCTAGGATAGTAATCGGGAAGAAAACAAATGACGTCAGTTTAATTGAATACGAGCCTTGGAGCCCAAGTAGTTCACAATAATGTTTTTATTCCACAATTTGGTTTTCCATCCCTGATTCTAGGCCGACTAAACCTCAAAAAATACAACTTTTTAGATACAAACTCAAAGCTATAAGCACTTTCCTTTGTTTATAACTGCTATCATAAATTCATTTGATTTATATTAACTTTTAAGACAATTTAACTACTTGCCTTTCGTGATAAGTGTTTAAATTTAAACATATACGAGCCGCGTTAGCAAGAATTTGATTATAAATGACATGATCCAAAAATATCATTGCATTCTCATGGTTATCTTTTATTATTCCTCCACACTATTTACTTTTCCTAATGAGATTAGAAGTTTGAATCGTATTCGTAATGATGCTTTATAATACATACATACAAGTATATCTACATGCTTATGTATGAACGTATGTTTGGTACTTTCAACACATATTATGGGGAAGTGATCTTAATCGATTGTTATTAGCTAAAATAATCACAATCACATTTAAAATTTGTGTTAAATGCGTTAGTGAAATTCATCTTTCTAAGCCCACTTTTTGGAAAATTTTTGGTAAGCGAACACGACTTGAATTTCAAAAAATTAGAAGTCTACTAACATTCAATGAGATACAGTCCACTAACATTCAATGAGAACCGTTATCGCAAAAGACTTATTGGAAAATTTTAATGAAACAGATAAGTTGTATCTAAATTAAATATATCTGTTGATATACAGATACATATGTCTATAATTAATTTAAATTTTGTAAACCAATCAGGTTTTCTACAGTAAAGTGAAATTTATTGAAAGGCGTCGATGTAGTCGGAGTAGTTGTCAAAAGCCCAGGCTGGCAGGTAACATCATCTAATGATGCTACCTGATCAGATTGAAAAAAATTTTAGGCATTCCTAAAACTATTTTTATTTAACATTGTTTTTTGGTTTAATATGTTCTATTTATATTCGTTCTTTGCTTTGCTTGGTTCTTTGTAATTGCCTTGAAAGCGAAAAATTGCCCAAAATTTATCTTCGCACTAATCGTAGAGTTAATCTTGAGTTACAATAGTTTTTTTATCGTTAATATGGAATTACGTTATATTTTGAATTTTTATTTTATTAGTTTATGTGTTCATGTACATCGATCATGTATAATAATCACATAAAACAATGTTCAGTAAAAAGCTATGATGGCGAAATCTAAAAAACGTTGTCATATATCAATTATAAAAAAATTTAGGAAATAAGAATATCAGCTGTTTGAAAACTGTTGAACTTTCATATCCTCATAACGAGAGCACCATTTTTGTCTCGGAACTAATGATGTGCGCAAGTCTGTCTTTTTTATCTCTATTAAGAAGATCAAGTTTAAATATTACATTGGAAGTCACTGCTCAAAAATAAACTACTGAATACTTGTGCTCATCAGGGTTACCGTCTTCGAAAAATTTGTTGCAGCCAGTGACAAAATATTCCAAATATTTTTGAACTTTTTCAAATCTGTTGAGGAACTGGGAATCGGACAATACAGAAATTGGTTTTCAGCCGCATATCAAGACTTTGGGGGTGTTTAGAAAACTGTAAAAACTGATTCATGGTTTACTTGCTTATTTCAGTTTCATTTTCCTCTTGTAAATAATCGAAACGAGAACAAAATGAGTTCATTAACAGATATACTTTTCACACAAATCTAATTTAATACGTAACATCAAAATATTAAAAATGAAAATCCATAAACTTATTAATAATAAAAAGTGATAGCATGTACACACATGCAGTTAATATGGTCACACAAATAGCAAAGAATTCCTTATCGGAGCTATCATTTTCTGTTTGCACTTTAATATATTCGTCTACATACAAATAATGGTGACAAAGCAGACAATCAAACGAGATTTTATTTATATGTGCGTACACACATCCATATCTAACTACATCCACGTTTTCGCATGTACTAAAATTAGAGATGAGCAATTGTGGTAACTGCTTCGTGTCACGCGTGAATCATAAGTACATATATACGATCATGCGTGATTCTTATTCCGCATAGTGTTCACGCGCTCAAAGCACTAACTTAGCTTTATCTCTTTTCGAACTTTTGTTGTGCCTGATACCATACTTAAGTGCATACATACAGCGGTATGCTATTTTAAATATTGTGATAAGCGTTAAATTTTATTACCCTGCACTAGCAGACAGTTCTAGTAATTTTTAATAAAATTTAAATATTGTGTCTTAGCATTATTCAATTTTAAATGCCAAATTTGTATTCCACTGAGAGCATATGTGATTTTACAAATTTTTTTTAAGTGACCGAAAGTACGTAAATAAAAATATTGCGTTTATGATCGTGAAAATCTTAAATTTTTCCGTACGTCTTAAAATGAGTTTAGATTCACTTTACACACGTACACATCTCTAATGAAAATACTGAATCTTAAATATATTGATATCTTACATGTTTTGTTTTATAACAATGTGATGCGTATGATCAGAAAGTATCAATGCACCAAACAAAAATCTACATCTACGAGTACGTATTAATATTATTCAATGTTTAGACAAATTTGTTTTTGCTTAGACCAGCAAATACGCAGTGCATTATGTTAGAATTAGAAAGGAGGGAATAGCATTAAGAATATGGAGAATTTTTTGGAGCTATTTTGAATTTTCACTTCTTTACTTCACCGGCAGAGGGTGCCGACAACAGTTAACGCAACCATGTACTAACGAAAAATTCGGCATTATATTCGTGACTGGGAATTCGAGATCTAAGGCATCGCACTAGTGTTCACCACTAAAGCCAACAGCACCCTCATTTCTCCTGCTTTTGCCGAGGTTGGCAAAATTCCCCAACCCAACGAAAAACATATTAATTTAAATCGCGAGATTAAACATAATGGCATTCTAGATTAAACATATTTTATAATAAGATTATTCAGTTCTTAAATGTAATTTCTGCTGGAAGGATATTTTTGGCTTCATATTTTGAAAAACGGGCAAGCTTTTGGTTTTAGACTGTTTTAAAAAAAATAGAGCTCCCGTCAGATCTCCACGTCTTGAGTTCATAGGACACTTCCCTGAATAATTCTGAGAGCTCGTCACTATGTCTGTATGTGACCCACTTTTAGCTTTTCAACGGCTGAACCAAATCAAACCAAAATGAACTTAGATTTCCTGTGAATTCGAGCCGATTTGAAGCGATAAAGCGTCACTCATGTGGGAATCGGTTGATTTAAAAATTTAAATAAGTTGTAGGGATGGCCTTTAGGGTTTCCATATTAATTTTTATCAAATTAAAAGATTTTTTAACCGCCAGAAACTTTTGTTGTTTTAAAAGAAATTTATTTAAAGTAGATGCTACATATTACAGTACGCAATCGCATGTAGCCAATGTAAAGACTCTACTTCGAGTTAATCCAAGTATAATTAAAAATACTTCTGCTGTAAAATTTTTTTGTTGTTGTTTAAGTCTATTTAGCAGTAATGGGACGATATATACAAATACATCTGGTGTATGTATGTAAATATGCATGCTCCAGTTCTAAAATCGCGTAGCGCACTAGAATATCGATTTCACATTTTCGCCATCATGAAAAAAGATCATGCACCAAATGCATTAAAATTTTGTACGAGCATTTTCGTTTCATATGAAAAAAGTGATATTTATTTGTGGTTTTTTATAATGAATTCATAGATATACAACCCATGCAAAGTTACCATAACCTTGTAGTAAATTCTTACCATAACACTACGCTATTTTAATTTATGTACATAATATGTACGTGTTTTAATACTTAAGCACGGCACGAGTAATAAAAATACGTTAAGTCATATTTTGCAATAAAATATTTTGCACATTAAATTTAATTTAAAAATATTTATGAGAATGCGTGCGTATGGGTGTAATACAGTTGGTTTCATTAATTTCCATATAAAAATTTACAAATTTTATTTGCCATAGTTTTTAAATTAACACAATTAATTAATTATGTATGTATGTATGTATGTGTAGCTAAATATATATGAATGAATATGAGCACTACATATTATTTGTATTTGAATAATATTAGAATTTATTGTTAATTGCTATTCGCACAATTTAAAGGAAGGATTTCTGAATTGTCCTGCTCTCTTAATTCTTTACCATTCTCTAACACACAGTCTGCAGACTTTTTGGCTTTGCCAAACTCTTCACCATCGTGTATAGTTTCAAGTGTCGGTTTGTTGTGAGTTTCAGGGAGTAAACGCGATAGTAAGCCGCCCGAAAATGTCATAGCACCAAATATTATCAATGGCAGAGGTTTCCAAATATCGCTCAACATATTAAAGAATGGTGCTAATATACCGCCAATGCGCGCCACCATTGAAGATGCTCCTAAACCAACATTGCGCACCACTGTTGGAAACTGTTCGGCGGAGAATATGTATATGGTGCCATAAGATGCTGTTATTGCCAATTTTCCAGTCATAACCAACATAATAATAGCCCAATTCATGTTATTTGGAACGATTATTGTGAGGAGTAAACTGGTCCCAGCAGTTAGCATACAGCCGCAGAGTATGGACCGTCGACCCCATTTATTAAGAGTGAATAGAAGAAACAGATAAGCCGGGATTTCCACAGCTCCAGAGATCACGAAGTTGAGAAGTACATTGCCGCCTAGAATATTCGTGTTCCATGAAAGGCCATAGTAAGTGCCACTATTCACAAACCAATCGAAAAATATTAATAAAGTCTTCCTTCTTAAATTTGGATAACGTAAAAGATCTAATACACTTGGCTGCTTAGCTTTAGTTTCTGCTGTCTCAGCTTGCTTTCCTTCGACAGTATCACTCAAAAGTTGATTGAGTAGATCCGGGCAAATCCGCACCTTGTTGAAACGTGCCGCTTTTTGTATATTTGCTATTGCAGCTTCTTTGCGGTTCTTAGACAAAAGCCAACGTGTTGATTCTGGTATTATCCAATAATAGCTTATAAATATTAATCCAGGCAGTGTTAAAGCGATCTGCAGCTGACGCCAGTCATGAATGAAATAAGCAAATAAAGCTGTCAGCATAAAGCCCACTGAAAAGAACATCATGACAAAAATCCCAGCGAAGAGACGTTTACTAGGACCCACCATTTCCATCGCAATAACATATGCTACCAAAAACACACCAGAAGTGGTGGCACCAACCACAAAACGTGCTGCAGTGTAAGAAATATATTCAGGTGCTATGCCAGCCAAAATTCCAAAAATCACCTGAATCACCAGAGATGCGAAAAATATTGGTTTTCTGCCATATTTATCAGACATTTGCCCAAACACAATGCTCCCTAACAAAACTCCAACCATGAACATGGCATCACTAGTGGCTGCCAAGAAACTACGGTTGCACACCATATTCCATTCGGTAACAGCACTGTTTAAGTATTTTGTAGTATCGTAGATATATTTCGAGCACTGTACGGTTTCAGTTGCAGCTGATGGTTCACTGCTATTCAAATATTCTGCTGTGTACTGTACGTTGTAGTATGAACATGGCTTATAGTTGGCACCCAGTAAATCTTTTGGATATGCCAATTTCCATATACTTTCAGGTAAATAATAGTTGACATCAATTTGTGTTGTTGAACTTTCAAATGGGAGAACACAACGGAAATCCGGTTTGGCTAAGAGGAAAACGCCGGCTAGTTTGTGAAATGCACATGTAATTGATGTTATGCAAATAAGAAAATATATGATTTTCTGGTATTTTCCAAAATCACCCAACTCTGTGAGAACGTCGTCGTAGCCCATTGCGAAAGGTAACGTATGACATCAATTAGAAATGGAATGCAGTAGGAGTATTTTTTCTTGCAAAATAATTCGTCAGTTACTGTGCGTTAAACTATTTTTCTTATCTCTAAAATATATAATATTTATTTATTGTCGATGGCCTATGAAATGTTAAAAATACACATATTCCGTACAAAGATATTCATATTTAATCTAGAGCTACGATGCAAGCAACATGTGTTTCACTGAGAATTATAGGCAACAATATTTGTTGAGAACACGGCTACATCCAAACTAAAGAGAGCATTTTAAAAGTACATTTACACTTCTGTGGACAATTAATTATTTCTTAAGATGATGGATGACAATATCAGTTCGGTGGGTAAGCGATATCAAATAACTGAAAAAGAAATTGAACATTTCTTGAAACCACTTAGGCTCTTGATTACTTTTTTTAAAAGCTCTTGTTTGTTATTATAATATTTATATATTTATACACACAAAATAAGTTAGCACACCCGCCACGCCACATGAGCTTCTCGTTCGAACGAAACACAAAACACAACTGCTCACTTTTACAATTTGCAAAATACAAAATACACATTCTTTTTGGGATATACTAGTTTTATTTACCATATTCACATAAATACATAGTATATGTAAGTACGTTTATTAAGGTAGCGCATTACTTTTGAACCTTTTACAGTCCGCCCAACGATCTACAATATTTTACTTCAGTAATAAAAAAAATTAAGTTTATTAACCGTATATCTCACATAAGTATAAGTGCAGATTATATGGCGGAGTATAACAAAATACTGGTAGAGAAATTATTTTGGAGAATTGGAATTGGAACTGCATCTATTACATTAACAGAAACTCATTTCAAACCTATATACTCTGGGATTCACAGAAATCTCAGCGTTTGGAAGCACTGGGTCTTCTTGTTACATAACATATATAAAATGCAATTTTGATATGAAGTCTGCTGAACTTCTGCCACTTCTGACGAATCGTGTTACTCCGATCGTTATCAAATGCAAAAAATATATTCAATACGAAAGTATATACATACTCGTATGCTTAGAGATTTAAAAAAAATGTCGACACTTAGCGCAAATAAGAAATGAATTTATTTTTCATAAAACATATTATTCCAACATAAACTCATAGATATATTCGCCCTCTTTTTGTGCATATCGAACACCCTGATTTCGTTCACTGTATATTAATACAGGATATAATAAATCTGAATAAGAACTAATTTCCCATAGAGCTATCGGCGATATTTTCATATCGATAAACACCTTACTACAATTTTGTTATTGCACATATTCTTTTAAGTATTTTTCCTTTTCTGCTTAAATATATGTGTTTAAAATTAGTTTTATATTGCATTTATGTAAACATATACATAACTTGTCTTGACTTGAGATTAGTAACGAAGAGCTATTTAATTTACTAATCTTAAGTTAGTGTACTGCTTAAGAAAATTATAAATTAGCCGGTGAAGAGTCCACACACTTTTTTAATTTTTTGCGCAGTTATGTACGTATGGTAAGGAACACAATTAACTTCTCAATCAGTTTGAAGTTGGCTTTTAGCTATAACTGTAGTAGCCTTCTCCCATTCTGTTACCACCTGTTAAAAGGTGGTATATATTATTCCTAGGAATAATATATAAATTAATTTTCCCGGTGAAGTGCATTGCTCAACTTTTATCAAAGTTAAGTGATATTTCTTTTGCCAATTTTGATTGTCAATTGACAATTGATGTTTGCTAGTTGAAGTTTAACTTCACAGCACTTTTTGCTTTAGAAATAGTGGTTTGTGTAGTGCAATGTTATTAGAGACTTATAAATTTAAAACTATGAATATGGGGAATCAGAAGGCTTATTATTATTAATTTAATGAGTTTTCTTTTTGACTAGCGGTATCGTATCGGCAAAGGGGTATAATAAGCGCTATAATCTTTCTTAGATAAACCATTAATGCTTCTGCAAGATATCAACAAAGATTATTAAAATTAATTTCTTCTTAACAGTAAAAATATATATCTAGAAACCTCTGCTATTCTAGTACGTTCTAAAATTCTCCACTGCATACAGCAATTACCAGATGGAGAACCTATCAGACATACTGTTATATATTACACTGGAGAACATATTCATAATACTACAATACTACACTGAAACCCCTTTTTCTAAACGGCTCAATACGCTCCATAATTCCTGTAAAATAGTATCCTGAATCTCAACAGTGTTAGTTTCATGTTAACAACAAGGTTCTAAATGTAATATATTTTATTCTTATAAAAAATGATTCCAAGTAATTTATTATTTTTTATTAAGTAATATTTGCAATGATAATATGCCTAGAATTAGTTGATCTGGTCTGAAAAAACCGATAACTAGTTACCGATAAACGTTCTTCCTACACAGAGGGCGGCCTTATTGTACGTATATTGTTACATCCATATATGTATGTATGTATATGAATGTATGCAACTCCCCATGTGCATGCATTTCCAAATATATGTATTTATATGCATATGTAGGCATATAATTATTATGTGTAGGCACTTCTTTACTATGAGGTGTTTCAATTGGAGTTTTGTTTTTATGTAGATACATACATACACATGTAAATAAGTATGTCCATATCACCCTTTTACTCTAATAACGTCTTAAGTCGAAAAATTACATTTTGAATTTGGTATTATAGAATTCATTACGATATCGCATTTTAAATTTCGGAAATATTATATTCAAAATATTCTACGCAATCACTTTCATTAATCTGTATTTATATATATATATTAAATATACAACTTTAAAATCGTGAGAATTGTCAATTATAATCAGCATATATATAAAATTTTTATAAAAACGTGACTAAGGGAGTTTTTACTCCTGCCATTTAATTTATTTTCTAAAATCGGTGCAATATTGTTGATTATATGTTATATGCATATATAATTTGTATATTCACATGGATTTTTAAAAATAGCTTGGGCGTCACTACATGACTAAAAATGATTATTAAGTATTTTATAAGTGTGGCAGTCTTCTTTTATTGAGTTTTGTTGTGCTCTTCATATTCGTGATTAGTGCATATATTAATTAAAAGAGTAAATTGTGCTCCTGTCTTATATTATATTTTAATTTGCTCATGATATATTTATAATTATTGAAAAGAATTCATTAAATGACTGGAGACTTAAAATGTTAAACATTAAACAAATATTTGGTAAGTGCAATAAATACATATAAATTACATTACAGTGAAAAGTACATATGTGCAAATATTTGAATACGTGTAAGTTATGTATTAATATTCCTAAAATTATGAAAGGTCTTTCCAAGGCAATGACAAATCATGTCAACTTTAGCACAACTGCATGTAAAGCGATTAATCCAAAAACTGCTGTGCTCATGTTGAACATGGGTGGACCGCAAACTACAGATCAGGTTCATGATTATTTGCTTCGTATTATGACCGATAGGGATATGATCCAATTGCCGGTGCAAAGTAAACTAGGTCCATGGATTGCTCAAAGACGTACGCCTGAAGTTCAGAAGAAATATCAGGAGATTGGAGGTGGCTCCCCAATTTTAAAATGGACAGAACTTCAAGGCGACTTGATGTGTAAAGAATTGGATCTGATGTCACCAGAAACAGCCCCACATAGACATTATGTAGGTTTCCGATACGTGCATCCTTTTACAGAAAATACATTACAGCAAATTGAAAAGTAAGTATTTATAGATTTATTTACATAAGGGAGGGAATGAAGTCTATAAAATGCTATCATATTTCAGAGATAATCCTGAAAGAATAGTTCTATTTTCTCAATATCCTCAGTATAGTTGTGCTACTTCTGGGTCAAGTTTCAATTCAATATATCAACATTATCGAAAGAGGTAATTGAAATTTTCGTAGGAGTATTTAAATATCAAAATTGACAAAGTTTCAACGTTATTCATCTTATTTTTAGGTCTTTACCATCAGACGTAAAATGGAGTGTAATTGATCGTTGGGGATCTCATCCGTTATTGATAAAAACGTTTGCTGATCGCATTCGGGAAGAATTGCAAAAATTTTGTGAAACAAAGCGCGATTCTGTAGTCATATTGTTTACCGCTCATTCCTTACCTTTAAAAGCAGTTAATCGTGGTGATCCCTACCCTTCGGAAATTGGTGCAAGTGTACATATGGTTATGCAAGAGTTAGGATATTCGAATCCTTACAGCCTCGCATGGCAATCGAAAGTGGGACCATTGCCGTGGTTGGCACCAGCTACCGATGATGCCATTAAAGTTAGTCGGATCAATAAGCTGCATATTAATTTAATTTGCAAGAACTTTTATTTCATTTGTAGGGTTATGTGAAACAAGGCTTAAAAAATTTTATTTTAGTACCTATAGCATTTGTAAACGAGCATATCGAAACTTTGCATGAATTGGACATTGAATATTGCGACGAATTGGCCAAAGAAGTAAGTTAAACACCAAAATAATATATATATATATATATATATATATATATATATATATATATATGTATATATATATATATATATATATATATATATATATATGTATATATATATATATATATATATATATATATATATATACATTTATTGTTGGTTACATATAGGTTGGTGTTGAAGAAATCCGGCGAGCTGCAGCACCAAACGATCATCCGTTGTTTATTAAGGCTCTAAGCAGCATTGTGGCTGATCATCTAGCGCATGAAAAAAATGTTAATCCAAAATTTTTAATGCGTTGCCCAATGTGCGTCAATCCAAGATGTCGTGATAGCAAAAATTGGTACAAGGACATTTGTTCCCGCTAAAAATTAAACCACGCCAAGAATATAATAGCATATACATTCTAATAAACGGAATTAACATTTCGAACAACAATGTTGCAGAAGCTTGACATGTTATAATTAATATGGGTTTGTTCGGTGTGGTTATTATATTATTAATTAATTCATTGCATTGTCACTGGCTGGTGTAATTTTAAAAGTATAATGCGTATCATAAAAAGGTTATTAAAAATGAAAAAAAGGCATGAAAATAAAATGTTTGAATTGGAAAAAATTAAGAAGTTATTTATTAAAAGAATAAAAAAATATTAAATAAAATAAAGGCACAAAAATATTTATATACATAAAGCTTACCTTTGATTTACAATAATTAATTTTTGTATATAATTATTTATCCATTTAATTATTAGTGAGCAATGTCTTGACCACAATGCAAGGTAGCCAACTTGGATGTACCACTGTGCACATGACCTCTGCTTGCTCGCTGATTTTATTCTCAACACCAGTTTGATAATCCTGCGCCGCCCACCCTCGGATACAGTCACTGCAGGTAAAAGCGACCACTCTCCCGTAGAAAATGTTGTTCATTTGCGGCAATCGCTCTTAAAAACGAAATCCTTTTCATTGCCTTCATTATATTCGGCTAAGGCATCTAGGTCCTCTATGTCGGTCCAACATTTAAATATGCTACAAACCCAAAAGTGCTTAATACAATATATATTTCTACATAAAAAGGTAAGATTTTACGACATAAAAAAGGCCAATCTACAAAGCATACATACATACGAGAATATATATGGATGTGCAATTCAGATTAAAATAAAAATCCCTATCCCTAAAATAATATACGAGTTAATAAAGTTGTTGCCCACAAAATTTAATTTTTGTTAAAAGTGGGCAACTCTATTTACTTTTGGTTATCAATACGTGAAAGTACATAATTAAATAGAATTGAAATGATAAAAATGAACAAATTTCATCGGAGTTCCTGAAAAATATTACACGAGCATAATACAATATAAAAGAATCGTTAATAATTACGTCAATCTGATAGAGCATCAAAAAATTTCAATATATATTAAGTGAAAGATGCTTCGCGAGCTGGCGAATTTTGAGATATGCGTTCAAAGTTTTTCCAAATTTTAAAAAGTTCACTGAAATTTTAAACAATGCATTATAAATAGTTTGAAAGCCAAAAAAGCAGAACATAATCTTGGATTTTATGAAGGAAGTAATTTAATGCATTCTTACACATTTGTCGTTTCTTGAACAGGTGGTACCTATTTATTTGTTTCATCGTGAATATTTACATACATTGTCATCCAAAAAGACGTGCTGGCTTTACTTAAATTGTTACCAAAAACTAAGGAGAAAAATAATGAAAATACTGTAAACATTTTGATAATATTATCGTACAAATTTTGTTTGAATCCATTTTTACTCATGAATCCATCTATTGGGGGTACTAATTCCTTCTACAAAATCAACGGTACTGTAAATAGTAACACCTCTGAAGAACTAAGCCACGGTGTCTTTTCAAGCAATACATTCGGCCAAAATCTTTTTTATAATGAAAATCAACCCACAGTCTTTTCTACAACCTCAACAACGTCTGTGACCACATATTCATTTCCAAATTCAAACAAAAAATCAAAAATCAGGTAATTTATCTTTATAATTTGTAATATGTGGTGTTATGTGTAACTAAAGAACTGAGGTTTTTTAGTATATTTTGAGCATTATATTAAATATGTATGTATGTACATAAATATGTATTTTGTAGAAATCTTTTAATTGCGTAAAGTTAGAAGTGTGTACTATATATACTTGTTTTTTCTTATACACATGCAAATCCACTACATCCGTACATACATTCATTTTTACGTAAGCTGCAGCATTTTTAAATTGTTATTCAAGTTTAATTGATTATATGTACATACATATCTTTCAATCAAGAGACAAAAATTGATAAAAGACAACTTTGCCTTTTTAAGAAAACAAAAAAATTATCGATAAAAAGGAAATCGGTTTCATTATTCAGTGTCAGGATTATATATACAACTTTAAAAATATACATATATATGTAACTTAAAAAAACCGCATATCTATCCGTAGGTAAAAACGTTACATACATAAATACTTTTATTAATTTAAAATTAATACAGCAAAATGGTATAATAAATTATAATATTTTTCTATTATTCTCGTACCAATTCTGATTGCGATGACGGAAAATCGTTATGCATACAAAATGCAAAATATTTATAACATAATTACAAATATAAAAATGATTAAAATCGTTTTTACACACACCGTGTTTATGTAGATTTGAGCGACTGCAATGGCTGTTAAAGACAATCGTGCTATTAACAATATTTTCATCGATCCACGTTATAAAATTGTTGCTAGGAATATACATACGTACATACCTCAATTTTAATAATACTAAAGTTCTTATTTATAAACATAAATTTTCAAATTGAAATGTGTACTCGTACTTACACATAATAAAGCCCTTTATTTAGCAATTCAGATATCAAAAATGAGATAACATTAAATTTTTGCTCAAGTATGTTTGGTGTAGTGCAGCTCAGAGTTTTTGTTAATCTTATCTAGACAAAGATATCTTGAAAGTTATTATGCATTTTGCAATCCAATCAGTTCTCTTTAGAGTGCCATATAACATAATTATGTGAGAGATATTAAATGCAGAAAACTGCTTTTCAGCTTTTAATATATAAGTATATAAGTATGAAGAAATGATAATCTAACATTTTCATTTTAATGCAATTATTTTGACTCTTCAGGTCTCCAGTGACATTTGAAACATCTAAGGCTAGCACACTTCTAGGTGGCGGAAAACACAATAAGATGAAAATTAAATTCAGAGGCATTTTCAAAGAACGTAGTGAGATTGTTGATTTATTGTCAATTTTCTTCGGAATTGGGACGTGGATTGGCATAAATGGCACCTTCATACAACTACCCCTGTTGATAGAGGTAGCTCCCGAAGGCTGGAGCTTACCGTCATATCTTAGTGTTATGGTACAAATTGGGAATTTGGGACCTCTAGTATATACACTGGCGCAAAAATTTTCCAAACAAAATGATTCATACATGATATATGGATTGTTAATAACGGGAACAATATCAGCTATTCTAACCGCTTTTTTCTACAGCCGTACTTCAAATTTATTTGGCTCAGAACATAGTGTGGCTCTTTTCGCATTAACAATCTTTACTGCTCTTACAGCTTGTACGAGTTCAGTACTATTTATGCCTTATATGGGTAGATTTAAAGAAATTTATTTGGTTACATATTTCATTGGAGAAGGATTGAGTGGGTTATTGCCCAGCGTTGTTGCTTTAATTCAAGGTATTGGTGGTACGGCCGAATGCCGACTAGTAAATGTTACTGAATCTGGGGAACAAGTATATGAAAAATATGTTCCTCCACCCCTCTTTGGTACTCGCGAATTTTTCTTTTTCATCTTTTCAATGATGGTGCTAAGTTTTGTTGGCTTCTTACTGTTAGATCGTTTGAAATTATCAAGAAAACAATATGCAGCTGTACACGTTGGCCATGGAAATGATTATGTGTACGAAAGAGAACAAACATCTGCCACAATACGAAATGACATCGATAATGGTCAAGTTAATAACAACTCAGTAGTTGTAATGGATAAAATAAATAGCGATTTAGCACCAGAAATCTCACTAAGTATGTACGTATTCATGTTACTGCTAATTGGAATAGTAAGTTTCTTTGCCAATGGCATTTTCAATAGTATACAATCGTACTCTTGCCTTCCGTATGGCGGAGAAGCCTACCATTTATCGGCGACGTTAAGTGTGATTGCCAATCCGTTTGCATGCTTTTTAGCAATTTTCTTACCTCGCGCTTCCCTACGCAGTATATTGACATTAACAGCATTAGCTGGCATACTGACGGTGTACGTTTTTATTACAGCAGCGATGAGTCCATTCCCGCCTTTGTATAATACATCTATAGGCCTAGTCTTAATTGTAAGTTTGAAATATAAATATTCTCTAATTTCATTAATATAATTAATTTCACTGCAGATCATGGTATGGACTCTACTTATTGGTTTGGTGAGCTACATAAAATTAAGCATTACTACAGTGATGCGATCTCAGGGAGGTAAATCGCTGGTTTGGACGGGCGGCTTAACACAATTAGGTTCTACATTTGGATCAATACTTATTTTTGTTTTAATAAACTATACAAAAAGCTTCACGGCTGCTTATGAAGAATGCTAAAGCCATTACTTTGCAAAAAGAAACTAAAATCGTTGCGATATCTTCATTATAGTTCCATTACAATACCTGTGTGACATACAAGTAATATAGATAAACTAACCCAGGCACCATAAGCGATAGAACTTCAAAACCGGATTTTATTGGTTTTGATGCACGTAACCGAAGTTCAGTATAATGCCATTAGAAATAACGACACTTCGACACAGTAAATGGTAATTAATTTGGAATTTATTAATTAACACACCAAGAAATAGTTAATACATTTATTTTGGTCGTGCATTTCATAAATGCATCGATCCACAATATTTTTAGATATGCAATTACGCCCACAAGTCAAATTATTTGATTTCCAACTACTCGGTACAATTAGTGCACCATAGATACATGTTTTTATCAGTATGAATTAATTCTGTACATATACATATAATTTTTCAATATATTTGAAATATGCAGAGCATGACATATTGTCACACTTTTGTTACAAATGAAATTTAATTGTTAGTGTTTAAACAATGTACGTGCATTTTATTGTTGCTTTGCCGAATCAATAGACTTCAATCACAGCTTGGAAAAGTATGAAAAAAGAATTTACAAATGGTTTTTAAAAATCACAAAAAATGAATATAGACGTTCATTAACCACCAACAAATAAATTTCATATATAGCGATAACTTAAAACTTTGTTAAGAGGGTGCGGGCAACGTATTTTTCAAAAACGATTTGCAAAAGTTAATTTGCCGTTGATTTTCAAAAAGCAGTGGCATCCCTGTTTAAAACTATAAAACGGTGACAACTTGATAGCTCGAACAAGCACAAATATCCGATATGCAGTTATGAAAGCGAACTGCATTTATATATACGCTATCGAAAAGCAGATATATATTAAATTTTATTTGGTGCAGGCACGATACTACTGAACAGTTTGTTCAATAAATCTCTGTGGGCATATTGCGAATAGTAGATATAAGAGAAACTAAGGAAATAGTAATTGACAGTTAAATAGTAACTATACCCAATGCTTTGACTTCCTTACCTTATTTGGCATCTTTGATATGTATCGTTATGAATTACTACAATTATGCAAGCAGAAGGAGGCATATTGATTGCGTGTAATTAACACCATTTCGACAAAAACAGCTGACTACTACTTCAACAAAAAACACACCACATATGTTATCTAATAGTGCTTCTCACAATAACAACATTAGAAACGAACATGGAACGACGTAAACAATGCTGTCCTAAATTGTAACTGCACGTCTTCAAAAGCAATATATACATCAGAGCATGAGCAATAGCTTCAGTGAAATAACAATATCCGTGTAAGTTTTGTACATGAAACTTATGTAGTGAGGCAGGAAAACATATTGTGAATAAAACATACATTCAAATGATGAATAGTGGTATTGCAAAAAGTCATAAGAATTCAATATAGTTATGTGTGTGCGATTTTACAATTCTATTTTCAGCAGATTCACTTCGTTTTAGCTTAACTTATGCTATAGATGTGCAAAAAGTTTTCATACTCGCCTCCCCTAATCCGAACTTTGATGTTATAGACGTGCTTAATATCGGTTATGTTATAACAATGTAGATATATATATATATATATATATATATATATATATATATTTATGTATATATATATATATATATATATATATATATATATATATATATGTGTGTAAATATATATATATATATATATATATATATATATATATATATTCAGACTTCTCAACTAATATCTACGAAATTAGGTAAGGTGTGCATCACGGCGAATATGGATGGCCAGACACATGTATGTATGTCACGGCATCGTTATCAGAGAATAGACGTATCATCGACGTGACCTAGCTACATTTCGACATACATGTGATGTCTCACACGATGTTCATATCAGGATCATGGTTTACGGAGGACTCTAAAATTATGTAGTCCGTAGTCATGACAGAGTTCGTGTGATATCACAGCACCAAGTAAAAGATTCCAAACCTTAAATATTTTAGAAAAAATTTTAAAGCCGATTATTTATATGCTTTACTTTCCTCCAAAAGTTATATATATATATATATATATATATATGTATATTCAAGAGACACAAGTGATAACGGGGGATAAGAAGAGCTAATCCCAGCACGTTTAGTATTGCAGAACTTGGCAACTCTTCCACAACTTGTACTCTACTAATTGTATTTTTTTATAATATTGAATTGCTACTTTCGGTAACATTTGTGAACAAAATTAAAACTTGTGCTGAAAAAATTTCTGCAATAATTTCTAATCGCTTAAGAAACATTTAATGTTTTTATCAATTTAGTTTATATAAAAACAACTAGTAAAGTGGATAAAATTCATGGTCTAATCGTGGATTTTTACCTTCACAAAACTGCCTGCTGCTTATGACGACATGTATATATTTTGCTCTTGACTAAATAATATATAATTTGTGAATTTTTAATTATAATTATTGATTAATTAATTTTTTTCATGAAATATATTTATCTTTGAAGTGATTAAAGGTTTGTTACCGTACTCAAATATACACGTAGTAAGAATTTGCACTATTGTCTACATTATTTGTTTTGTTTAATTTACATCGGTACACATATGAATATGTACATGTTTTTATGTATGCATACAATATATTCCTTCAAAAGATAAATATTTTTATACAATAACTCCTTTCCATACCCATATGTACATATTTGCATATATGAATACATATTGCAGAGTTTTATATGGTGTCGTATGCATCTGTATGTAATAAATAAGCATCCACAAATCATCGTACATAATTACATATGGATATAGACGTACTTATATACACCATTTACGTGCCTATGTACATACTTTTGTAGGTATAAACAAACATATGCATACGAAAACTGAGCACCTACATGCATACATATATACATACTTACATTCACCCATATGCCTTTAGTTGTGTTCATAAGTAACTGAAATATTAAATAAAAATAACGCTCCACATAAGGTGCGTTCGTTATTAAGCATATATCTGTAACTAGCTCTATATGCATATGCCTGTATTCATGCAATTGGATGTATATACATACATACGTGCAAAAGTATATCGGGATTCTGTGTTGGCAAGATGTAGGTATGTGTATATGTACATACAATATATACATATATATATATATATATATATATATATATATATATATATATGTATATATATCTGAAAATAATATATATATATATATATATATATATATATATATATATATATACATATATATATATATATATATATATATATATATATGCATAGATACATATATGTATATGCATGCAATTACTTAGGTATATATTCTATATACGCTAATATATTCACATGGATGTGCATAAATATGGATAAATACGCATCCATGTATGCACTTAATGTGCCTATAAAAGCGTTGACATACATACGCCATAGTGTAGTCAGGAATATACATATGCATGTGTGTGTACATGAAGTCATATGTAAGTACATATGTATTCTAAACCTTTATTTTGGGAAAAAAATATATGTATGTATGTAAATTTACTTTTCTTCTTTTACATACTTGAGAATAACAAATATGATAATACATATTAAAAGTAATTTAAAAATAAAAAATTTCGAGTGGCATTGCGATTGAAAGCTGGAAGTATAAGTTCAAAATATACCCATACATAGTAATAATAATTTGGCTACTAAATTAATCTTGAGGAGCCCAAAATGCTTGGAACTAGATTGAAAACAACCAACATAGGACATCAAATATTGCAACGCGAAACAAACACTGGTGGTATTGCTAAGAACTTTTCTTCAAAGCTATTTCGGGAACGACTTCGTATTGCAAGGAATCTGTACAAAACTGATTTGAGAAGTCATTTTGGTTGTGTAAATGCAATTGAATTTTCTCATGGAGGAAAATTTTTAGCTTCAGGTGGGATATGCATATAATATACGTTAATACATGAATATATACATGCATACATACTTACGTATGTATATATTATGAACTTACATAAATGAAAATTAATACATATATGTATGTATTTTGTTTTGGTTTAAATTCTTAAGGTGGAGATGACAAACGAGTTTTAGTATGGGATGTAGAAAAATCATTAGCTGGAGTATCTACACCCCGTGCCTTAGCCACCGAGCAGGCCAGTAATATATTTTGTTTGGGCTTTGATAGTAAAAATCGTAAATTAATATCTGGTGGCAATGATACATTAGCGATATCTCACGACTTCGAGACGTAAATTTAATAATATTGCCATTAACATTTTTAATATTCTAACTTTTCTTTTATTTATATGTATATACATATTGTTAGTGGAAAACTAGATAATGTTTTCAAACATGATGGCCCAGTATATGGACTTTCGATTGATCCTCAAAATGATAATATATTTTCAACAGCGTCGGAGAATGGTGAAATATTGCTATTTGATCATCGATCAACAGTTCCCACAGTGGTTGCATCAGTGCCATCATCGTTCCATGCCGTCGAGTTCCATCCAAGAATGGGGAATCTCTTAGTTACAGCGAATTCAAAACGAGGAGCAACTCTTTATGATATACGCTACCCCAAACAGTAAGTAAAGTATTTCCGCTTTATATAAAAGTTCTTTTTTCTGCAAATTGCCAAGTCGCTTCAAATTTTACCCTTTTAGACCAGTTATACTCTATGGTAACTTGGGAAACCCCCGCAGTTGTATGAGTGTACGATTTAATCGAACAGGAAAATTAATATTGGGCTTGCGTAGACGATTGCCACCAATTTTATACGATGTAAATTCCCCTGATCCAATTTGCACTTTTTATCATAGCAATTATTATAATTCATGTACCATGAAAAGTTGTACCTTCGCTGGGGAAGATGATGAAATGGTCTTATCTGGCTCAGATGACTTTAATCTCTATGTTTGGCGTTTATCGGATATTGACTGTAATACATAATGTTTTTATGTAAATTTTGAAATTATTCTTAAACGATATTCATATTTATTTAGTGGACGGTACTGAGCAATGGGTCGAATCAACACAAATGGTTTTATACGGACATCGGTCAATCGTGAATCAAGTAAGATATAATCGAGAAAAATGTTTGTTGGCATCATCCGGCGTAGAAAAAATAATTAAGGTAATTTTATTTATAATATACATATATTTAAATAATATCTATGTATGTGACATTAATGAATACAAATTGTATTTTATTTCATTTTAAGATATGGAGTCCATTTTCACAGCAAAGCTGGACAGGTTCATTAACTGAGGAGGCATCGTGCTCCGACAATCCTCGCGAACTGTATTCACCATATAATTTATTCACAATGGCACTTCCGGAAAATTGGCATCATCTTTCGCATGACTACAGTAGCGAAAACACAAATGAAGACCCACGTATGATGGCTTTCTTCGATTCTTTAATTCAACAAGAAATCGAAGAGTGGGAAACAAATAGTTCTGCTGATCTATCAGAGCCGGACGATCGTAGTATTAGTTCGTTCTTTAGTTGCGGCAGCACTAGTAGTAGTAATACCAGCTCTAGCAGTACCAGTAGTAATTCGAGTAGCAGTAGCTCTTCCGACAGCGATAGCAGCAATGATAATAACGATAGGCTGATTAAAATCAGAAGACGTTCTAAACGGCAAGCAATGATGCGAAAGAAAACCCAACGTAAAGAACTGAATAAAAGGACTAAAATATGTAAAACCAGACTTAATCAATTGCAAAAGCCAACTAATCGAATTGCTTACTTGATTGCCAAAAAACGTAACACTTTAAGACGTCTCGCGATAAAAGGAGCCTCGCTTAATAATAGACGTTCGAACAAAGTAGCTGTAGTTATCAACGGACACGAGCGTAGAGCTAATTCAAAACAAAGTCATTGTCAACGTTCTGGAAGGCGTCGACAATTACGAAAAAAACGTAGCAATACAATTACTAACAACGAGAAGCCTACTACGTCAGCAGTTGCAGCTAAAGTTTTGTTTGATAGTCCACGGAACCACCTTGAAGATGAAACTCAAAAGAAAAGACTTAAACCAGAAACTGGTATTTAATATATATCGGAATTCACCAATTTCATTTTATAATTTACTAAACTTATTTCAGATCGCACTGGAGCTTCGGAGGAAGATTCGGGTAACTTTGCGATAAACACTTCTAGTCCTTCTAACGCAACGAACACTTCCTGTCCCGTGAATAACCACAACATTAATGCACCAAGCACAAGCACGGGCATAACATCAAATTTTAGAGGTGAGTGAAAACTATTTTATGTATCTACTCGTCTGTATCTGGGGGATGTATTTTTTGTATTGAGCCTTGACACATAGAATATCTGTTACATTTTCATAAAAAGCTCAACATTTACTATTAATTTCCTACTTCGACGGAAGCAAACAAAACCAACAAGACGAATTAATTAAGAAGTCTTCTGTTGCTTTTTTAAATAAAACAAAATAAATTGCCAAACTAGAGTTTTTATATAACTTATATAATTTTCTTTGTTAAAAAATATACAAGTAACATTGTGTGTAAAGATTAGAACCATAGTTAAAATTAGAAGTTGTATTAATTCAAATGCTGAGATGTTTCCATAAAATCTTAGTGCTGCAGAAAAAGATGATGTTGCCGGCACCCCCATTCCTATATTGATTTTTGTGTTCTTACGTTTCTTGATTATGTTATTATAAATCTAAAAGATTAGTTATCTGGAAGAAGCGAATCATTCTTTTCTCCCGAAAGGACATCAGTGCATTGCGTAACCGTGCCCTCGGAGGAACAGAAGAGAAGCAGTCCTGATGATAACACAATTCTCTGGTATCATAAAGGGACTGAAATAACGGGCCCATGTGAATTGCCTCATAAAAGGTGCCTCCAATTTCAAGTTCAACTATTTTGTCCATATTCAACAAGACGCCAGTTCCGTTTCGGAGTTCGGCAGTAGTGACGTTCGGCCAATGTTCGAACTTTACTGGAAAACGAACCTTTTTTTATAAAATCATTTATTTATTATATGCATATATGAAAATAATATGGAAACAGTATTAGTATTAAAAAATTCAACAATACTCGTCAAAAATTTGGTTGTGATATCAGAAGTTATTTCCAAACACAACAACTATTAAGATTTATTTCGGCAAATGTTCTATTATTTATTTATAAAAAAAAATCGCATTTTTTAAAAGTACATGAGGGCTTTGACTTTATAAACTTTTATTTTCTCTTGAACAAATTTAAAAATGTTTAGTTAACAAAAAGTTCGGGCTCGTTTCCGATTCGGTCGAACTTTGTAAAATCGGACACTAGACAATTATATAAAAAATATGACAGAAAACTTCAGTACAAACTCTTTAATCCAGACAAATGCAGTTAGCCGCTTTATCAGCATTATTGCATCAACCGGCTGCATAATGTAAGGTGTTTACTTTACAATACATTTCTTATTGCTACAAAATTGAATGAAATTAAAACAAGGAAAAATTAATATGTTTTAATTAATAAAACAATAAACCGTTCGGCGTTTCAATCGCTGATTTAATTTAATACATAAAATGTTTAATTCCTGTTCCCAAAAATTGATATACATATATGTATGTTTATCGATAGTGATATATTTTAGATACCCATTTCAATATCATGTTACCGGTATTTATTTTTATTTAGTAATTAATAGATTTGTTTGAGTTTTGAGGTTATTTTATATTAATATTTAATATCCGATATTTCGCTAACCATCAGTTAGCTTTTTAAGCGAATATCGAACGAAATATCGAATATTAAATATTAATATAAAATAACCTCCAAACTCAAACAAATCTATTAATTATTAAAAAAAAAAAAGTTTAAAAACTAAAAAAAAGAATCATATTTTTATTTAGTTATTTATAAAATAATATTCGATTTTGAAAGATAACCTATTTAAATTCGTATGTAAGTTAATTCGCAAGCCTTTTCATTCGACTGGAATTACAGATTAACATCCATGAATTGCTTGTACATAATGTAACCGAGAATATCTGCTAACGAAATAAGTCTATTTTGCCTAATAAATTTTTATGCATAATAATTTCTACAATAAATAATAAAGTAGAACAAACACATCCAAATATCAAAACATGCATGGCTAATTGTATGTCACTTATTTGAAATGCTTTCCATTGGTAACTTCTTTCGTCTATACTTTCATAAAAGTTTTGTATATGGCATTGAGCTTGATGCCTACTAACGTCAATCCATTGATCTATAAGACCCGCTGCTAAAAACTGTAGTAAAGCCACATTGAAGGTTTCTTGATATGGAGAATTTTTCGTATATAAATATGCAATGTGATACACCTTTGGACATTCGGGTATTATGTGTATTTTCTGAGTAATCAAGTAATAAATGTCGCGTACAAAAAGTGTAAACTCTCTAGTAACAACGGCAAATCCGCCACGCTTTGACATGATGCTTATTAAACGCTCTTCAGGCTCTCCCACTAACATAACTCTTTCATCTAATGTTTTATACAATCTTGAGTTTTGACCTCTAAACAAATCATCTCGCATTGCCGCGTGCTTGATAAAAATTTTTAAATTTTCCTTTTCTAATTCCTCTAAGGTATTGATATCCTTGTAGTAGCGGGGATGAATGTAAACTGTAGCCAAACTTGATTCAAGTAGTGCTTCTATAATTACACTTACTAGACACAGAGAGATAGCAAATATTCTTTCGGAGTTATATGGTGGAAAATGTGAAATTATCATTCGCATCCACAGCGTCCAAGTGTCTGTAAAAATATTTAAGTATTGAAAATATGATGGAGATAAACTAAATGGTCCTAAAGGTTGTTGGTTTGTGGCATATCTGCGGATGCAAATATTCGCACGTCTTAATAGCATCCAAACAAAGGATGATAAGAATCCCACGAACATATAAACAATCCAAACATTTTCATTCACAACATAAATGGGCAAAATTGATTCCGGTATACGTTTCGATTTTACCACATAACAGCATAGTTTGTCCATGTAAACGGAAACTGAAAAATGGATATCGCGTGTTAAGTAATCCTTTACGAAAAAACCAGTCATTGCAATATCGGATTCATAACGAATTATTCTGCCTAAAGCGCCATTGAAAGAACCGTTTTCTAATCGAGCTCTATAATAATTAAACATCAGTTTCGTTCAAAATATTTCAAACAATTTTCTTACCCAAAGAAATTTTCATATGGCCATTGCAATTGTATGGTAAAATTTAATCTTTTCGCCAATAAGTACGCTACATTTGCATCTACTCCACCCGCTTTGGTGATACCGCTCTCTGACTTCACGTCGGAGAATACTGAATCGAACATATAAACTCGGATTGGATAGCCATGTAAATTCGTAAACATATCTCTTATATTATAATTTGTGGCGTCTACCATAGCACCGTATTTATAATTCCGCTTAACAAATGGATGATAAAATTTGGAATATTCAGATGTAACATAAAACACTTTATATATATTATGTTTCGTCCAGTAGTATTCAGCGTGTTTGCACACATTATCCCAGTACACTTTTTCGGTTAATATAATGAACATAATGGCTCTGTGGTTATCATAGTTTTCAAATATTGCTTGCAAATGTTCCATTGATTCCGGCTGAACTATTAAATTTGGACATAAAGATATTTGCGCTTGCGTTTCAGAACTACTTAATCCATTTGAATTAATCATCGGAATTTTCATTTTTAACAGGAATCTGAAAACGCATTCATCCAAGCTAGAAAAATCAACTCGAACGCATTTCAAATTCAAAGACTCTTCTTGAATAACATTGAGAGATTTGGTATCAGGCTTGAAATATTCACTTTTACAAATATTTAGATATGTTAATATTGGAAAAATTATTCCAGTATATCCCTTTATAATCATTTCGTTATTATAAGCACTATTGATTAAAAAATTATAATATACGTGTCATTATATATCCGTTGACTCTTGAAAGTCAAATCAATTGTTAAACAAAATTGTGTTAGCAAAAGTCTTAACGGTTACTAGATAGCTAAGTTGGTCAAATAAATTCATTGTTTACACGATTAGTACATTTTATGAAAAGAAATATGTACATGCGTATATATTTCTTTTCATAAAATTAAACATACAAGAATATGTATACATGTATGCACGTACATATGCTTAAGAATGTCCTGCAAAGAATGTCGATGGAGAAAATCCAAAGAATTGATTTCGACTTCGTCGCCAGTACTTCTACCCAATGGTACCCGATACAATGCTTTGCTCTATAGACATTTAGCATGTATTTGTCATTGAGAATCCATGTTTGTTTACATATCAAAGAAAATTCATTACATCAGCTTTCATTACATATTTTATAATACCACAGTAGTCACAGGCTGACAGCAGGGTAATATTATGTAAATACATATAATAATGATGTCACCTTGTATTATCCTAACACCCAGCAAACAGGTTTCAATATAGTTTGATATTAATATATCGTAAGGTGACATTTTCTGTCTCTCTAAAAGTGTCCGACGAATTTTGGTGTAATCCATACATGCATTCGAACGTTTGTATATAAATACTCTGAAATGACAGTCTCTAAAATGTTATCACGAAAGAGTGGAACCTGACAACGACCATTAATGTCCTCAAAGTCCTCCTCTACCCAGGAAATATTCATTAAAGTTGTAGCAAATACTTTAAAGTAAAAACAATAGTTACTCACAAGCCTAGAGTGGCCCTAAAACAATGGAATGCATGAAGAATTCGGTTTAAAATTGGTAGTTGATTAAATCTATTTATAGATTCTAAATTTCTGGCACTTGTTAATAATATAACGTCCGCTGGCGGAGTTGAACTTGATAACGATATATTTCTTGGTATATCTTTTATAAGAAATAAAAATAAAAACCAGAAATCAATATCTAAAAGTAAGAAATATGAAAATTTTCATAATAATCAGTGTGTGTCCTGGTGTTTAGGGCAAATTAAAAATAATTGGGTGTATGTATTTGGGTAATGTAGGAGTAAATGAAAATAGTTCCACTAATCTTAGAAAGACTCAGTAGTCATGAAATTATGGCTCGAAATTCGAGTGATTTATGAAAATTCTTTATTTTTGGTCTTTAAATCCTTCAACATTTTTCACAATTGCTTTTTTACAGTTTCTGCCATTGTGACTTGTATTTATACCAACGGAAAATTAGTTCATTTCGTAATGTTGGTTGATTCGTTATCTTGATATTGTCCAACTTTATTATGTATTGTGTATCGGTTCCGTTGCCATTGACTTAACATCTAATTTATTATTAGTATCAAATGAAGTAATAATAATAATCGTATTTGTTAAAGGAGTGACAACAATACTTTATTTATATTTTTTATGATATTCTAGTTTTTCTTACTACAGGGCACAATCTAATACACTATTTGTCTGTCTAGATTATTTGGCTACTTATGGGGTTGGATAAGCATTCGCTTTTGTTAGGAAATAATTTTCTTTCCGCTAGTAGTGCCAAAGAAGCAATTAAAGATCCAGTTAAAACCACATAAAATGCAAGTTGTAAATCTTCCATAGTAAGAATTTTAAATTTTTGATGATTTTCATACAGATGATATCTCATAATTCTTATATCGGCTTCGAATCGCATATCCGCAATGTATTTGTTAATAAGACCTGCATTTAACATCCGTAATAGTAAATGGTTTACGGTTGTATCCCAAGGAGCATATTTTGGCCAGACATATGATATCGAGTAGTATTTTGGACATTCAGGCACAATCCATACTTTTTTGGCCAGTATTAAATGTGAAGACTGTAACATTAAGTTAGTATATCTGGAGACACCAGCCTTATCGCCATTGATAACCACATCGTCAATGACGTCTGCATTAATATTTTTTTCAAAACGGAGTTTTTTGTGTAAATTAGCAAACAGAGGAGAAGTTTCGCTAAAGAATAAGTCATCCTTCATCGAAGCGTATTTGTATATTATATGGAGACCACTTTCGTCTAATTCCTGAAGAGTGTGAATATCTTTATAATATAGCGGATGTATAAAAACGGTAGATAAACTGGATTCGAATATAGACCCGAATATTACACTTATCATGCCTAGGGAAGCTACAAAGAGTTTCTCCGAATGGAAAGGTGGCTGGTGAGTAATATTAGCCCTCACCCATACAACCCACGTGTCAATAAGGATTTGTACATACTGCCACTTAAAACTTTGTTCCAATTTCCTTCCATGCAAACTAAAGCTAATGAAATGCAAGTTAAGCTTCCTCAAAAGGGTCCATAATAGCGAGCACACAAACGCCATTAAAATAAAACTGCACCATACATCATAGCTAACGGCAAATATTGGCAAAATGGATTGTGGAATTTGTTTAGCTTTTGGTGTAAAAATGCATAATTTATCGTCGTAGACAGCAGCTGAGAACTCCATTTCCGGCACCATATATTCTTTGATAAAAAATCCAGTCAAACATAAGTCCAATTCATTATTTATTATAGATCCAATAACACCGTTATACGATCCGTTTGGACTTCTTTCTCTAAAAAGTTCAAACAAAATACATCACTCATGTTCGAATGAATATTCGTATGTGTCTATTTTGTATTTGCCATTTAGGCGAATGATTGTCATATTCAATAAATAGTAATAAATATGTACGTAAAGTCTAAACGAGTTTTTGAATAAATGGCATAAAAGTTAGCTGATGGATTAGAAATTATTTCAATTCACAAATAAAATATTATTAAGTGGTTAATGCCAACATATACAAAAATTGCATGTCGTATAACAACATTGGCCAGCACTAGACTTGGGTTTATTAAAATACCTGCCATTAAATCAAATTTTTTTTTAAATATGCTACGTTTCCACTATGAGTTGAATTACTTGCTTCGCTTTCCCAATCATGTTTATGCATCATGCTTTCCTATTTACACGACTCATCCCCTTGCTTCGATTTGCCAGAACATACTTGTGTACATACGCGCACATTCAACTTGCTATTTTCCAAGCTATTCTATCTGAAATTATTAACAATTTATCAACATTAAGCAGTCGCAACTGCCCTCCTCCATGTGTCCAATCTCCGAGATTTTCAATCTTGAAACAACAACATTTAAAATATTTTTTTATCCATAGTTCTTAGCATGATTTTATTAAAGATGAAAATGAACGTTGTGTTTGTAGTTAACAATTTTGTTTTGTTTAATGATTTTTCTTTCAGATGAAACATAGAAATATAGAAATTGTTCGTGCTTTTCAAGTAGATTCAATATCAATATACTGACTTCGTTCTCAAAATTGTGTATGGCGAAGCTAGTTGAACGACTTTGAATAAAATAGAAGCAGGTTTTAAAAGATAATAATTTCTGTTTAGATCAAATCTGAATTAACAATAAAATGATTTTGATTTTAAAATGCAGTGATTTTAATTTTTATTACCGTTAGGCTAAAGTTGCTAAGTTTTTATTTAAAACCTATAGATTTTCAGAATTTTTCCTAAACGTCGTTTCTGCCATACGATTCTCCGCTGATGGAATTGGCTCGCTCTAATGCATACAAATGCTATATTGACGGTCAAACGGAGCAACTAATTTTTGAGATAACAGTTCAGTCATTAGAAAGCAATTTGCATTTGGTTGATTACATTACTATCCAAATTTAATTGATAATTATGTAATTAAAATTTAGCAAGTGTATGAATAGTTGTGACCTTCTCTCACAGTGATAAGTTACGTTAAAAGACAAAGTCCAAAAATGGAACTTAAACCTAATTCTATTATGATTTTACAAACATTTTAGGATCTTACCCAAAGTAATTTGGATCTGGGTATTGCAAATCAATGGTAAAATTCATCTGCTGCTGCAGTAAACTTGCAACGCGTCCGTCAACTCCAGAAACATACTCAACTTGTTTTGTTCTTGGATTAACTTTAGGCCTCGAATAAACCGATTTAAAAAGTTGTATTCTCATTGGATAACCACGCATGTTGTAAAATAAAGTGCGTTCTATCGTATCTTTTCCGTTGTATGTAATCACATTTCCATAGCTTCCAGATTCATGCAAAGCACAAGGATCGTAAATTAAAACACCTCCATTTGTTAGAAGGAAATTTTTGAATATTTGCAGGCGTCTCCAATAAAAATGAAAAAAGTCGCGCAAACTCCCGACATCAACATCACCAACTATAATAAAGAAATATGTCGCACCTCTTTTCTCAAACTGGCGTGCTGTAGAATTCAAATCCTTCATACTAGTAACTATTACGTTATTATTTCGAGTGTAGTCGCTTATTTTACTAGCATTCGATTGAAGTTCGTAAACTGTTATCGTAATGGGCACCAATGTCTGCTTTAAAAACCATCTGGTGTATGGATTTGACACATCCTCTTCGTAACTATTAAAACGTATATTCAAATTTAAGAATTTAGCATGTAACAACGGCTTTGTTAGCCAACTTTCAATAGCATCTAATGGAATATCAGCATATGATGGTTTTGTTGATGAAATCTTATCAAAATTTATCGCTTTGCAATAGTGTATTGAAAATATAATCAACAACACTTTAGAACACATATTTTGATATCGAAAATAAGATTTTTATTAGCGACTGAACTTCTTAGATATTTCTTGAACCTTTTATAGGATTTTCGCATGTTTCTTTAGCTGTGATTCTTTACGTGTGAGTGTATCTCAAGATATCCCTAAGGAGGAAATAGCTTAAAATGTTTACTTGAGTTGACAAGTTCAAAACGTTTGATTAACATTTTTGCCAAATCATATAACTTTGTTTGCATTGTATTTATGTATTTTATTTGTAATACCATGTGCTTTAGTACACTCAGAATTGATTCGAGCATTACATAAGAAAACAAATTCCAGTCGTTGTAATAGAGGAACTTCTTATATCTTTGCTGTATAAATGATACAATAAACGGATAAATAAAGTGCCTGAGTATGAGTTTGAAGTATTCAGGATGAAAATAAACTGTGAAAAAGTTTTATACTTTCTTTAAACTTCGCTTTCTATATTAAGCAGTTGAAATCTAAAAACAGTTTAATAGTAAACTATCATATATGTATAAGTCCATATTTTTTGGCACACTTGCAAGTATCTCATCGTCCATGAATATTGATGACATATATGTATGTATACACATATGTTGTAAAAGGTATTTTTGTACACTTGTGCACAATATAAATAGTTTCCGAAATTCTTTAAATAAAAGTTATGAAAAATGCAATTTAAAACTGCAAAATTTTGCAAACTCGTTTTTGTATGTTCATGCACTTTTTATTGAAAAATTGCAATTATGCCAATAGATTTTGAAATACAAAATCATTGAATCTGCCCTTAAGATGGTAAACCTTTTGTTGCAAAACTAAACTAGAACTCAATTTATGTTTTCAACAATCACATATTTCTTCAAGTGTATTTCCAACAATGTTGTGTTAAGACTTTTTTCTCGACTGTATGTAATTATAGTTTAGATTACACATTGTCGTGCCATTTGACACAATATTAATAGTTCAATTCGACAATAAGCAGATTCAAAATACGAGTACGTGTGGGAAAATCACAATAATTTGTTGTTTTAATAAACAACAAACATAACATTGTGCTATCGTTAACGTAATTATCTAACAAGTAGGTACTTACGTTTAGATTGCTTAGACATATACATACATACATACATACATAGACACATGCGTATGTAAGTAAAATAACCTTTTTTCTGGAAACGGATCATATTTGAGTACCACAGGGTCGTGTAAGAATATACTTTGAATGTTCCGTAAATACTAGTGATATCGCTAAAAACAATTTTTGATATTCTCGAAAGCGAACACGAGTATTTGAAGAAGAGCTGTACCGAACTGAATCAAACGCTCGTTTTTGACAAGAACCTCTAATCAAACCCATTTAAATTACATGGGTTTGATTAGAGGTTCTTGTCAAAAACGAGCGATTGAGAGTGTTTGAGAGCGTTTGATTCAGTTCGGTACAGCTCTAATTTGAAGCAATTTTCGCGAATACGATTAGTATATGTAAAATGGATATAGTCAGACTTGGGTCGAACTCGTTCATTCGCTCGTTTTGCTCAAAAACGTATAACCAATTCAATGCAACATGTATGAGTTTGATCAAATACTATTGGCTGAGTAAATCAAATGAACGAGTTCTAGTTGGTATGTGTACTAGAGCTGTACCGAACTGAATCAAACGTTCTCAAACGCTCGTTTTTGACAAGAACCTCTAATCAAAGCCATTTAAATTACATGGGTTTGATTAGAGGTTCTTGTCAAAAACGTGCGATTGATAGTGTTTGAGATCGTTTGATTCAGTTCGGTACAGCTCTAGTTTGTGCCATGCAATTAAATTAATTAATTTAATACCTCCAAAAAGCGTTTCCTTAAAATAAAGTAAAAAAAATGCTGCATAATCAAAACATCGTCACAAAGAATCCATAACTATACATATATAAAAATGTATAAAGATTTGCAAATTGTTAATTATATATAAAATTAGTGGATTGAATACTAGAATATCAAAACTGAGAAATCTGTCGAATGGAGCTTTTATATGTTTTATTCGCGTATGTTAAAATTAGGGCCTAAACCTGCGTAAGTGTACACTAATTTAAGAATGTTCTTTGTTGTTCACTTCTAGATGCTTTTCTACGTCTAAGCCAGCAAATATTTGTATCAGATTCTGATGATGAAGTCGAAGATGACATTAGCAACGTAAATAATGATTTAAATTCAAGAAATGAAGGAATATTAGAGAAAAAAACCAATGGAGTTAGCAAGCCTTTAAGCCCTAAAAGTAACGGCATCACATCAAAAGAATCTCCCATATCATCATCTAGATCCTTAAGATCTAGCCAATGTCCTAAAAATTCAGCTGCTATAAAGTTAATTAATAATGAAACAATACTACCTCAAAGATGTCATCCTACTAAAACTGAAAACTCTTTTGATACTACGCGCGTTAATGATGATCACAATAAAAATAAAGCTGGCAGTGGACGTAGCAAAATAAATGGATTCAAGAAGTTGTCTCCCTTATTCGATTCAGAAAGCGCAGCTGCTTTTGAGAGCAATAGTATAAGCAATAACCATAAAAAGCGACGCTTTGTGAATGCAGATAGATTAGATGATTTTCCAACAACCAGCTCTATAAATACAAATAACGTTTTTCAAAATGGTAAATTTGAAGAAAATACCAATTCTACTTCCACATCAACAACCTCTTCTTTACTAAAAGATGAATCCACAATAATTTCAAACGATCATCAACTTCAGTCCCCAATAAAAAGGCGTAAAATGTCCATTAGCGACTATATCAAAGTACGCAGTGATTTTAACAGCACAAACTTTGTGGAGCAACTAGAACAGGAAGACTTCGAACTGAACAATAATGAAATGAGTAACAATAACATTGAATATGCCATTGAAGAGGAAATTTTCAACAACAACGGACAACTAACTCCCCAAAGACCAAATGTAATCAGTAGAGAAAACAATATCGAAAACTATGAATATGCTCTATCTTCAGCTCAATGTACAAATAACAACCCCCATTTGTTTACGCCTGACAGTGGTATTAGCTTAAATAATTCCACAACACCCAGCACAGTAGACCAAAACGATATTCAGGCTTCCACCTCTACATCTGCAACGAGAATCGCTACATACCTTTCACCCTGTTACGATCACAACAACTGTGATGTTAAAAATATTGAAGAACCAGAAGGTGATGAGGATGAGGGCGTTGTCGTTACCAATACACGTAAAAGGAATTCAAACCAATTTCAGCAAAAAGTTGCACGAGTGCGACGTAACTACAGAAAACAGTTTTTCGACGACACCGAAAGTGATTAGACTTTGTCAACTTTTATTCTTCTGCAGCATCATAATGACCGCTGTTAAAATATAATAACATTTATCTTAGCATTATTTTAAGTCCCTACATACTCAAACTTACACTTTTAAATTACGCATACTATAAATAGGATATACGAAAATTATAAAAGACTTACTTAACACTTTAATTAATAATAATTGAAAGTAATACGAAATAAATCATTTTCAAACCGATTTTTTTTTAATCTATAACCATTCACATATGACTGATACACAATATACTTACATACATACATCTATATGTATAAAACAATAGTTGTAGTAAAAGTATCGGCTTTTGAAAACCAACATTTATTTTCTGTGAATATTTCTAAAATATAGTATACATACACACATATACATACATACATATTCTAATTATTCATTAATGTATTATTTGTCTGAATGATTCTACAATATCAACATTTAAATAAAATAAAAGTGCATTTGAAAAATTTAAAAAGGTCTGCGTAATTAGATTTTCTTACATAACATACGTGCATACTAAATACCACCAGATTCTTCAGTCCACTACGAAATGAAAAAAAAAAACAATTAAAAACTGTTCGAACGTCCAGTCTTATAAGTTTTAAAAGTAATGAAGCATTTTTTATGGCGATGTTGGTTCAACGAAGTGCATATACAACTTTGTTAAGTTGATTGGACACACGATTTTTTAATTGGTGAGGCCTTATATTTTAGAATTATACAGATACAAGAATTTTACTTCCACAACACGGCGTATTTAATGACGGTCAAAATCACATCTGATATTTTGAAATCCGTATCTAACTTGCAAGTCAAAATCACATGCTAATGACTTTTATAATCTTTTAATTAACAAATGGCAAAAAGTGGCTCAAAATAAAATTCTGAGTGAAGCGAATAGATTTAGAATCAATGCGTGTCTGTCGGACCATTAGTCAAAACTTTGATTAGATAAATGAAGGACCTACATTTTCAGTTATCGATATTGGAAAAATCTAAAATTTTACACCATTCCAAACAATATCAGGGCACGTTCTCAAAGCTACAATTTACCAATTTGCAAATAAAATACCCACAAAACAAGTGTTTTTAATAATTTTGTTTAAGTATTTTTGCTTACTAGATTCGGACCGGAAGATTACGTGATATCTTGAAAAAACAATTTGCAAATGTTTTTTTTTTAATGTTTTAAAAGTCTTTATCGATCAACTCCACGCACTATTCAGCTCTTGACTTTGAAATATCACGTTGATCGCCCCTAATCGGGTAAAAATTCGAGAAGTGTTTTATTAAAAAAACTGAAAGTGTTCGAAAAAATACATCAACAGTTGTAGCAGTCGAAAAGAATTGATAACATGTTAGAATGTTTTGCTGAAACCGTCTCAAACACAGTAAATTCCACCGGACCTGGAAATGATAGTCTTAAAAGGAAGAGAGATTATAAATAGAATTTGCTTTAGCCCTTTTACTTCGCCCGCGAGTTTTTGCATGTAACTTCAAAATGTTACAAGTTTAAGTAACATTTCTTTTAATATTTTTTTTTATAATCACCAGAGTGCAGTTAAGGACCCAAAGGGAGCTTCGTTCCAATAAAACAATTGTGCTATTATTTAATTTATTTTTAAATCATATATAATATTTATATTTTTTCTGCATTTTTCAAACTTCAAGTTAGTTTGTGAGGATCTAAATTAATGGCCTGTTTTTCTAAAAATCTTAGGAAGAATTTGCATGAAAATGGAAATTTAAGGATTGGTTTCCATTGTTCTAATTAGATAGATGCAAGCAACGCTTTCATACTTTTAAATGTAAAATTTAATTTTCAATAGTTTAGTTTTGATAAGCTCTTAACGTAATATATGTATATATATGTAGTAGAAAAGAATTTTAATTTTTATTTAGATTTTGAACTAAACAATCTTGATACCGTTGGTACTAATGCAAACTATTAATGGACTCTCAACCATTATAAGCAGGCATATCACAATGATTGAACGGTTATAAATGAGGTCGCATTAGAACTAACGAAATGAAACATATATTTATGAGAATATCTCTAATAAAGTTTTTATATGTGTTAAACTTAACTCTAAAACCAGCAGTTTTGTTACAATTAACGGCAGAAATAGTGTATTGTTTTTGTTTTGCTTATAACAATTATAAAATAATAATAAAAAAAACTATGGGAAGAATCTTCTAACATAAAAATTCGAATTTAAATAGTATTTGTAAACATAAAATAAATATATTTTTTATCTTTTCTATTAAAACTGCACTTTTGCAAAAATGAAAGAAAATTCTACATTTTTTAAATTGTATAAAAACAATAAGAAATATAATACAATCGTTTAGAATTTGGGTTTCTATTTGTAGTAGACAATATATATTTCATTCTTCTAAACTCATGTCACTAGGCTTAAACGGTAAATTAAGTTCCTTGCACCACTTGATGACATAATTTTCTAATGCAGAACCAGCTCTGTGTACGAATATATTTATAAAAAAAAAGTATATTTCAATAAATATCAAAATCTTCATAATTTAATGATTTTTATAAGACTTACATATAAATTTCATTTCCCTTTACGTTGTAATCGTCACAATTACTAAAGACAAGCTCGATATCGCGCATTACTTCCTCATTGATCTGATAGGATCCCATATTGAGTTTAGATTTTACTTTGGCAAAATCCATCGGATTTTTAATGATATCGTAGTAGTCGGGTACTTCGGACTGAGAAACCGGTCTAAGGAACGGCCAGGCATGTTCATTTTTCATAATTTTTTCCAACAGATCATAAAGGGCTGGACTGTTTAATGGCAAATTGTCTCCCGTTCGTCGTATTGAACGCCGACTGCTGTGTTTAATGGATTCTTGGCCCGAGGAAACATTTCCATTAACTAAAGAATTTCGCTGTGATGAGGGACGGCCAGATCGACTTCTTTTCACAAGTGGTTCATCGTCTTCATTATTATCGTCCTCATCGTCAGATGAATCTACAATACGCAATTTTATATAATTAATAGAAATGAATGTGTGAAACTAAACAAATTTATTCGATATATATATATATATATATATATATATATATATATATATATATATATATATGTATATATATATATATATATATATATATATATATATATATGTATATATATATATATATATATATATATATATATGTATATATATATATATATATATATATATATATGTATATATATATATATATATATATATGTATATATATATATATATATATATATATATATATATATATATATATATATGTATATATATATATATATATATATATATATATATATATATTATTTTTTTATTTAATTTAATGCAGTTTGTACTAATAAAAGGTTGTGAGTTATGGTCGTTAACGTACGAAAGCATAACACTTAGTTAAACCTAACATTTACTATGTCTTCTTTTTTTGTACGTGTGTTAATATATATGTGTTAATATATAATATCCATTTGTATACTATTTGATTTGAAATAGTAATTACTTTCGATTATCATTATCAACTTTGCTAGACAATAATTAATTTTCACCCAATTCTACCTTAGGAAACTAAATACACAAACCCTCTCCCAAAATCCACGAATAATTCCTTTGCGAATGTTTTCATTCGTGTTTATTAATCTATTGAAACCTTGTTATTAGCAAGACCAAATTTACCTAGCGATCTTTTTTTTAATAATGCTTGAGGATCGATATCCAGTGCCATAATTTTACCACCTGTCTCAATAGCCCCCAACTTTGTAGCTAGTAATTCGGCGTTAGGAGGTTTATAACTCCTCCCTTTATATATATATATATATATATATATATATATATACATATGTATATATATATATATATATATATATATATATATATATATACATATGTATATACATATATATATATATATATATATATATATATATATATACATATGTATATACATATATATATATATATATATATATATATATATATATATATATATATATATATATATATACATATATATTCTTCAAGAGATGTTTCGCTTTGCCTATAATCAAATTGAGTTCTTTTTCTCCTAAAAATGTTTTACTTTTAAAAAGAAGGGAGTTTAGATAAGTTAGATTTTAATAAATAAATATAATATTATTATACCAAATATTTGCTTAATAAATTAATTTGCTTTAGTATAAATTTTATTTTTCTTATCGAATAATCTATTAATAACCGTAACTACATCCATTAATAACTACGAAAACATAGCACTCCATAGCCATTATTTCGAACATGAATTTTCAAGAGAACGAAAACATCAATGAACATGTATTATAGCACCAGCAAACATGCGAGTTTTAAATATATATGCAAATAAGAAATTCTAAATCGATATATTTCTTAACTCACCATTTGTTCGACTTTTCTTTTTTCTATTACTCTCTTTAGATTTGCATTTGTTACACACAAAGTTATAACGTGGCATACGTTTCAAGTTTATGCACTCTAAATGAAATGAGTCCTTGCACCGTGTACAGGATAACTCGCTGCCATCATAGGAGCAAATGTTACATATACTTTCTTCTCTGAAACATAAAGACATGCACATTTTATTTATCGTCGTGTTAAATAAACTTTAGAAACACTTATTTTATGTTATACACAAAAATTAGTTCTACTTTTAATTTTTAAACTTACTCGTCCACATCGGATTGATTATTTGATTCTGTTGTTATTTCTTTTTCATTGTCATCATCATCATTGTAATTGTGATTGGATTGCAAATATACTTCTTCTACGTCTTCCATGGCGTGTTCTACTGTAACTTCATCATCATATTCTAGCTCATCATCATGGTCACTGTCATCTTCTTGCAAAACCTCTTCAATTTCATGTGATTCTAAATGTTTTTTCGTAGTCCCGCTACTTTCCACAGCACTAGATATGTTCGTTTCGGATGTCACAGATGATGCATCGCTATTTTCCTCGACAATAAATTTACGTTTACGTTTTTGAGCCTTTTTATTTTTAGTATCATTCTCATTTTGCAGACCCAGGCTAGTCACACAACGTTTACAATACCAATTGCCTTCGGGAACAGTCTTCATTTTTGGTTTCATACAGAACATATGAGTGCCACCATTGCATTCATCGCAAAGCAACATCTTGTCTGGATCACTCCCCCGACGACACACCATACAATTTGATTTGTTTGTTGATCGAGCCCATATAATACAATCATGTAATATGTTTAAATGCAGAAAAACCTACAAAGTAAATTTTCCTTTCATTTATAGAAAACTTTGAATCACAATTCTTAGCATACCTGAGAGTAACTAGTACTTTCCATAAGTGAAATCTCCCATTGGCGCAGCCTATTGATGGCATCCTGCTGTTTGCGCTCCATTAATTCTTTGTCCTTTATAATAGCAACACCAAACGGATGTTTAAGAAAGCGCTTTTCAACAGCTTGTTCAACTTGAAGAAGGGCCGAGGCTAATTGTTTTACATATGATCGTAAGGTGTCAGAATCATGCAGCGAAATTCCCTCATCGACACTGTCCTCTGAATTCATTTCAATCCTGTCGCCCAAAAAATCACCAGGATCTCTATAAGGCTTACCAGAATAAGTACGTTCTTCGCGGTCATTATTTTCGTCTTCATTATCTGAACCATCATTTTTATCATCTTCTCTATTATTTTCCTCTTCCGTCAAAACTGTCGCCTGCTTAGGTGGGCCCCAGTGTAATTTAGATTGTGGATCGTAACAGCTGTTATACACATCTTTTCTCCATTTTTCCATATCCTTCACTTTAAGGCGCCCCAAGTCTCCGGTATAAATTTCACTTTCGAACAGCAAAATACGTTTAACTAGCGATCCATACATAACTTCATTTAGATCGGCGCCGTCGATTGGGAAACCGAAATTCGAATTATTATATTTGCGACTAGTGTCATTCATCATTTGATTTCTATGTTTTTGTATTTGCTTACAATCTACATTCAACATATCAACGGGACAGTTTTTAATGTGTTGCTGAATTAAATCTTTCAGTGTTGTCAGTTGTTCTCGTAAGTCCGACTCTCGCAGACCCAGGGGATTAAGAGATTCTATTAAGGCCTCTAAATCTTCCTTTGTATAAAAATAAGACCACTCATGTCGATCAGAGTTTTGTGTGTCATGAACAATGCAATTATGTGGATCACCTGTGCACATGAAGAGTTCATACTGTGCTGGTTCTTCATTTTCATTAACTTCTGCCTTCTCATCATTAAAATTACCATTTGTCAAACCATTAACGGCACTATTTTCTTGATTCTTGTTTTCCTTGTCGTCTTGGGCTGTTTCAGTTTCCTTTACTTTTTTATGTGTAGCCGCGTTCATGTTCGACTTCTTTTCCTCCTCAACGTACATTTTTAGCAAATATGAGCGCAGTTCTTTACGTGTTTTAGGCAAATTTGCAATTTTAGCAGTAATCCCACTTCTTAATTTGTTTTTAGGGGGATTTTCTAGACAGACATCCATACAATCGGCCGTATGTTCAACAAAAATGCCTGGCATAGATTCCAATACGTAATACTTTCGATAAGCCCGATCCATACCCAAATAAACTAGGAAATTGAATAGGTCTCCATTAAGCTTGCAAACCTGTTGCTGAAATTTTTTATGGTCCTTCTCTGATTGTGCGATAAGCTCAGCAATTTTTTTGTTATGCTTTTCTTCCAAATTTTTCCTTTTCTCGGAATCCTTTTTTACTTCTTCCTCCATACACTGTTGGTTGAATTCATTATTCAAAGCACGTTTTTGAGATTGCATTCTAGATAATCTTTGATTCTCCATCGTAACAAGTATTTTGAGTTCTTGCCTGGCATTACAACTTTGTTCCATTCTCTCCTCTATCAGGTTTATTGTCGCAGAATACGTCATCACTTGAGCCATTAGACATTTCATTATGCGCATGATATCCACAAACGGCAACTGATAGACAGTATATACTTTGAGAGCTCTAACAATGTGAGGGTATCGTTTACGCAATTCTAAGCCAGGATCCTCTGATGAAGTGTAACCGTTTCTGTACATTATACGCCATTTTTCGGCAGACTTGGTTCTCACAACAGCTCCAGAAGAGAGGATATGTAAACGCAAAACTTCGCTTACTGTTAGCGCATCTAAAGGTAGTTCATTGATCTTAAACGAAAAATGACGCTTGGCGTACTTGTGGGACCAGAATGGTATGGGTTGATCTGATCGTATATAATCAACAGCGCATTCGTCCTCCTCCTCCCGTTGAAGGTCCATTATGGTCCCTAACAAAACCAGAATGATATCGGAAAGTGGTCCCCCAACTTCTCTCATTGTAAATGATCGAGTCATTTCGAAGAAACTCAAATTTCCACGAAAAACTTCAACTCCTGATAATAGCCCAACAAATGTATGCATAAATTCCCTTAACATAAATGCATCTCCAACCAATTTCATAGGCAAAAGTGTCCGAACAGGACTATACGTTGGCAATAGACGTTGATCTGTTCTCTCTAAATCGTCAGTTTTTGTAAGCAACGCAGTACATTCTTCCTCAATTCTTTTTAAAAGTTTTGCACGTTTCTCTGCTTTCTGTCGCATTTGCTCCAATAACTGTTCTTCTTTTTCCCGTCTTACGCGTTCCATTTCTTCTTTTAAGGATTTAGCCTTAGCTTCTGCCATTTCTGCCTTTGCTTTTTCTTTGGATTTTTCTTGGGAACCTGCACTTTTTCCAGATGCTTTGTCGTTTTCCGACTTTTTTCCGAAATAATTATTAAGTGTTGATTGTTTTTTCGATTCATCTGGTTTTTTTATTTTGGCTGGAGTAAAATGTGGCATTTTACCAATAAATATTTTATTGAAGGTAAGCTTTTGATCTGTTATATATTTTTTGTATGATTCTGGTTTTGGTCTCAAAATACCATCAACGCGTATGATGTTGTTTTTAATAAACATTTGCAAATTTTCTAATGTAAACTCAGACCTTTGCCGCTTCACTTTATCAAACGAAACAACAGTTTCAGTCTGTGGCTGGCTACGCAATCTCTTTAATTTGTATAACAAATTCTCTGTTTCTTCATATACCCCATTTGCTGGCGGTTTGTTATTTGGCGATTCTATCTCGCTAACAATATATGGGACATATTTATTTTTCTCAAGAATCTGCACTTCCTCATTAAGAAAAAATCGTTTACGCAAAAACCGAAATGTTACGGCGTTCAAAACATTTAAGGAGCTTTGTTTGGCATGTTCTATAACCAGCATTACTGGTGGGCGCAGGCTATGCTTGAACGTTTCCATTTTCTTATGCGCACGTTTTTCGCTTTTCAAAGCCTCAGCATATGTAAGATTATCCTTGCCGGTCGCTTCACATTGCCACACAGTCGAATTAATAGCCATCACATGCCGAAAGTAGTCCCTTCATTTCAAATATAAAATTTTGTTCAAAAGTTTATATCAATTACAAATGATAGACTGAATGTTGCACTTACTCATACTGTTTAAATATCTCTTTGGTCACCTCGCAAAAGAAAACTTCTTCGTTATCTTGAAAGGTTTCATCTTTGTTTTTAGAAGGAGCATTATCGAATCCATCACGTTTACAAATAGGCATTTTCTATGCGGAATAGTATAAATTGTTTTTATATATGTTTATATTTGTGAGCGTTCCCTAAAATTTTCTTTTAGAATTTCTTGTTTATACAAGAGCGTGCGTTAGTGTGTGAATAATAATATTCTCACACAAAAAAAAATTCATGCCACAGGAAACAACTAACAAAATTATTACTATACATATATTTTTTTTACTGTTTACACTTTATTTCAATATTCAAAAACAAATAACTTGTTTTTCACGATCCTATTAAGTAATTCTTGTCTTATTTTATACAATAATACGATATTTTTAGTAAAATTGACGCGCGAAACTTTTAATGTGTGTTTGGCGTGCTTTTTTTTTCTTTTTTTCGAAGTTACCAAACTACAAATGCGCAAATGCTGAGAAGAGATGCCGGATGTTTGCAGATGACTGCATTAAGCCGAGCATTTAAGGCACAGCGATTTTCCAACAATCATATATGAGCGTATATTAAAACCGCTTTTACACAATCAATTTGAATATACGCAATGTGCTGTTATGATGTCTGTACAACATAACAACAACGATATGGGAGATAGGCGCTTATACTGTAAGAATTTTTCTAAGTGAATTGATTGAATTTTTAAAATTGTAAAAATTCTGCAAGTAATATATATTTTGTACCACTAGAGATTCTCTGGTATAAGCGTTCACAATATATATAATATTCTTAGGACTTATGGAATCGTTTGTGCCCACAAGCAAAGGGCGGTAGGAAACTTATATATATATATATATATATATATATATATATTAATATTTTAATATTAATCAAGCTTATGGTCGTTTTTTATCAAATTATATTTTTATTTCCTGAAGATGTTAACAAGCTGTTAACGAAATATCGAATAAAAATTAGACCAAATATAATTTGATAAAAAACGACCATAAGCTTGATTAATATTAAAATAAACTGATAAGGTCAATAAAGATAAATCAACTATATGTATTAATAGCTAGATTTTAGTTATTGCAGATGAGATTTTCAATATTAGTATTACATTGCATACCCAAATAGTAGCTGTTGTGCCCCGCCTCATTATGTTTTCAATACGGTAGTCCATATATATATATATATATATATATATATATATATATATATATATATATAATATTAGGAGGATCATGTAATTGCTGAATTTAATAAATTTTTTAATGGAATGATAGTTCCAAATTACGACCTCCATCTATGGACTCAATAACATATTTGACGTTAACAAATTATACCCAATCTGGCATTCCAAACTTTCTCTCACAGCCAACTTCACACGGCACATTGACATTCTTATATTAAAGGTAGTTTTGATGAAAGTATTTTTGTTACATAACTTTTAAAATAAATCTTAAATACTATTAAATAACATTCTCTAATTATAGTTAAGCATCCGAAAAATGGCAGATAAAGTTGTAGAAAAGCCCGCGGGAAATCCCATGAAATTTCCCTATACCTTTTCGGCCAAAATAGCACAGTTTCCCCTGAAATATTACATTAAAAATCAGTGGATATGGCGTTACTACTTTGTTGCCGTCGGTTTGTGCATTCCAGTTTTCTACAAGATAAGCAAGCTCGGTAAGATTTGTGGCCTCACATCATATAAAAAACAAATGTTGTTTTAAAATATTCTAACCTAGTTTTGTTCTTAAATATTAGCCAACTCTCCAGAAAACAAAAAAGCATGGGCCGAAAGTCAAGCTAAAGAACGGGCAGAACATCATTAATGTAGTGTTCATCATGGATATTAGAAGATTGTTCGTCAACTCTTGTCTATCTAATTTTATTTTGGATGTAATATGAATTAAAATATATGTATTCATTTCGGATATAAAATTTCTTTGAACCTAGTTTTGGAGGAAATATATTTTTCAATCTGCTGTTGTACATTGCGGAAAGAAACTAAAACATATGTGTGATTATCAAAAATTTCAGTGTATTCCTTTTCCAACATTTTTATTTATTCCGCCTATGTAATACAAAACCGCCAAGGCCAAAAACATAGTGAGAAATCTTGATTTTTTAACAATGCATTAGTCCGTAAAATTGTAAATATTTCGAATTAAAGCCGCAGTGGATGGAAGACTACAAAATTAAGTAGATAAAATCCCAAACATGGCCCCCATTACAATTTAAATTAGTTCTCATATAAGTGTTGAGACATCACTAAATTTGTCAGCTTTTTCAATAACTAATAATAGTTTTTCTTCAAGATCAGTTTAATTTTTTTCCTCATTTGCATCAGGGTACTCTTTGTTTGGGTCCATTGTCAAGTATTGAAATTAAGGGAATCTTCTCAGCTATCCATGAAACTTGTACTTTGGCCTATTGCCCTCCAGTCGTATTTGACAGAAGTGATTGAATAAGTCAAAACTGCTTAATTTTTAAACCTTTTTGCTCGTGGTTAAAAGAAAATATGATCGGAACCGCTGCTTACGGTAATTCACAAAATACTTATAAACAACACATGTGTGGAATTGGAAAATTATATATCTATGGTTGTATTAACTCTTCAAATACAGGATATATGCAATACCTTATTAATTAAATGTTTGAACATTTTTAAAACTATTCTGTACTAAGAAAATGATCTGCATCTATGCTGGAATAAATATGTCCTTCACCAATCATGAAATCAAGAATTGGACTGAAATGAAAAGATAAGAATAAATGTTTCTCAAATTATTTCGCTTATGTCTGCGCTTGGCGAAAAAATGTTTAAATTAATGAGAAAGAGCATGTTTCCAAATGCATCACTACCACTTTACATGAACTTTAGAAATAATCGTAGAACGCTTGCAAGCATTCATTCATTTACGTGCATGTCGAAACTACTTACTTTAGCTCGTTATCGGTCATATGAGTAAATTTCCGTTTCAATTCCGCACGACTGATACCATCTGCAGAATTATGATTTTTTATCGCCTGAAAGACTGCCAAATGCTTTCCCTCCAAGCCTAAATCAGTTCCTCCAGATGCAGAATTGGCAGTGGCATTTCCACCGAAATCGCCATAACTTGATCCTTTACTTGCATACTCCTCCGCCTTATAGCGAGCATTTAAAACTTCTAATATATGGGTCACAACTTCATTTGGATCACTGACTGGCAGCATTTTAAAAACCATTAAAGTCTTTTGGCCTCCCTGCGATCTAACACTGCCGTACACAGTAGCATATTTATTTACCATAACATCAGGGGCTTTTAAAGCGTCGCCTTCCTCTAACCAATAGTGAGCATCAATACGCCCGGTGCTATCTTCCAACAAGTAAGTTATCTTTGTTGAAGATGTTTCAATATTTCTCACAATAGCTTTTGCATACACCATACTAAATGTCATATCGAACATTTGAAAGTTACCTTCGGGAGAATTCATTATCTGTTTTATGAGAACGGGGACAATACCCTCTGCCTTTTTCTCAGCAGAGGCACCTTCAGTTGTTTGGGTGGCATTAAAATCTCCTTGATCTCCACATAAAATTAGTTTAACGTTAGTACAAAAAAATATGAAATAAACAGATCTACTCACAAGTATCGTTCATCTTTATTATATATTTATCTGACGAAATAAATTTATAATTTTATACGTTTTGCTGCTGTTATTACCGCCTTTTGATGTTAAAACTCAGTATGCACAATACCGCGTTTTTTAACATAAGCGATTATCTAACGATAACTATGATGCCACCAAACTTGGCAGAAAAATGGTCGTGTAATACTTTGACCGGGGAATATGCAGATTATTACATCACACCCTGTGGTAGAATTTTCTATACATATATATATTTATATATATAACTTCACCGTACAATAGCTATTGTAGGGTATATTCTCCATCAGTGAGGCTATATTATATCAGCGATTTAGTACATGTGCTGTAATATTTTAAGTTTATATTTATTATATAATTTTTCATATCAACCAATTGTATTGATTTTGTAAACTATGCATTCTGTGGAGTGGTTAACCTTACAACATATATTATTTCTTAATATCGAAAAATTAATTAAAATATAAGGAACTAATATTTTACTATTGGAAGACTGTAAACGTAAAATTAAAGCGGTTACTAACATATTATGGAGTGTGAATACTTGTGTATTATCTATATCTATGTGTATATTAATTATATTTCAAATTGCCCATGCAAATGTATTTGATTTCAGTGTATTCATCTATACCGTGATGGGAACCTTCTCTTCCGATTCCTGACTCCTTAACACCACCAAATGGAGCTTCAGCAGTAGATATAAGACCTTCATTAACACCAACCATACCAACTTCAAGTCGCCTGGCAACACGGAAAATTTGTTGAATATTATCGCTATAAAAATAGCCAGCCAATCCTCGTCTGGACTCGTTCGCTTTCGATAAAGCTTCGTCTTCTGTTTTATATTTAATAATCGACACGACCGGGCCAAATACTTCTTCGGTATAAATTCTCGCTGTTGGCGGAATATTAGTGACGATTGTAGGAGCATAGAAAAGATCGCCCAGTTCTTTCAATGGCTTGCCACCGCAAATAATTTGAGCACTTTTATTTCGGGCATCATCAACAAATGAGGCAACTTTTTTGAACTGCATTTCATTAACCAAAGGCCCAATTTGAGTGCATTCGTCATCACCTGGACCGATTTTTAAAGCCTCCACCCGTTCTTTAAGAGCTGCTACGAATTTATCATAAATGCCCTCTTGCACAAAGAACCGGTTGGATGATACACATGTTTGTCCACAATTGCGAAATTTCGAAGCTATAGCGCCATCTACTGCCTTCTCCAAATTAGCAGAATCAAACACAATGAAGGGAGCATTGCCCCCCAATTCTAGAGAAACACGTTTGATGCCCTCAGCTGATTGTCTGAATAGTATTCTTCCTACTTCTGTTGATCCTGTAAAGGATATGCCCTGTACATCTGGGCTTTTGCAAAATAGTTCTCCTATAGGGGCTGCATTCTTTGAAGTTACTACATTAACAACGCCTTTTGGTATTCCAGCCTCCTCCGCTAGTTTAGCTATAGCCAAAGCAGTTAGCGGAGTATCTTCTGCAGGCTTTATAACTACCGTACATCCTTATAATCAAATACATTCATATGGTTTTATTCAGGATTATTGGCGTATTATAAATTGTTACCTGCCGCCAAAGCAGCTCCGGCTTTACGTGTTATCATAGCTAGTGGAAAGTTCCAGGGTGTTATTAAAGCAGCAACGCCAAGGGGCTGTCTCATAATAATCAATTCTCGATTAGGAACGGGAGTCGGGACAATCTCACCATAGATACGTCTGGCCTCTTCCGCAAACCATTCCATAAATGCATTTCCATACAAAACTTCCCCTCTGGATTCAATAATAGGTTTCCCAGATTCAGCTGTCATTATTTCCGCAATTTCCTGAGTATGCGTTTCTATCAAATGGTACCAATTCTGCATGATGTAAGAAGTTTATACTTATACAACTGTTTAATATATACTGCTATAATATGTTAGCATGTACCTTCAGTAACTGAGACTTTTGTTTAGCAGTTAACAAACTCCATTCGTCTGAATAAAACGCTTTACGGGCAGCTGCTATTGCCAATTGAGCGTCGTTTTCATTCATATTGGGCACTGTACCGATAACTTTACCATTGGCAGGATTTTTGACTTCAAATGTGTCGCCGCTAGCTGCGGACACCCAATTTCCATCAATCAAAGCTTTGGAAGACAAAAGGGAAGATACAAAACGGTTGCCCTTCCACAATTGATACTTGCTAGCACAGCACAAAACACTTCTTCGTATCATTATCGATTATTCAATACTTGATTTTCTTTTTCCAGTACTTAGTTGTATTATATTAAAAATAGCTTTATGTGTATTTTTAGTGCGACATGAATCCGCACCTTTAAAATTATTGTGTTCGGCTGCTGTTTTGCTCAAAGATTTTTTTCAGTATGTGTAGTCGGTCATTATTAATTAATTTTAATCAATTCAATCGGTCAAGACTTGAATCACAGACAACAACTTGAATTGTTCACCAGTATATGTATGGTAAAACGTGGTTGCCAGATCTAATGATTTATCAATAAGGTTCAAGGATGAAAAAATCGCACGGGAGTCAAAGTGAAATTTGTATATGTCTATACATTTTGTAAGATATATATTTTTGCGAAATTGGTGCGCCTTCTATTTTATGGGTAAATGTCAAATAAGAGCAAAAATACGCAATCTTCTATTTTACTCATTGATATGAAATTACTTCCAGGCCGTGCGGCTTTTGAGCGACAAGCGAGGATACTAGGCTCATATAAAAGTATTCCGTACATACCTACAGAAAAGACCCTTTTACTGTTTTGGCTTACATACACACATATTCAAATAAAGCTATATGATCATATATATATAGAAGTTGAGATGCTTATTATTATTCAGGTTCTAAAATATATTAGATACAAGTATGTATGTGCGTATGTATGTACGTGCCTACTGGGTACACAACTTGGAAATACACAATTGTTTGTACGTATATTCGCACATTTGCACGCATATCTGCAATCTGCAAGTATGTGTGTAAGTGCTGGAGAGTCCAACACATCTTAATATCCACTCATATTATGATTTCTTTTATAAAATTTTTCAAACCTGCTTTTTGAGTCTGCAAATTGCAATGTTAATTTATCATTGAGCTTAATCAAGCAGTTTATACATTCATGTTTGCAATCGAATTTAGTTAAACTTTGTAAGTGCAATACTCTGAACGTATGTGCGTTCGCTCGAGGTATATATATATATATATATATTTGAACATAAGTATGTATGTACGTACATATATAATATAAAAACATGGAAAGTGGCATGCATATACACAGATATGTAAAAGATATTGCAGCAGAAATTTCATTAGATATCATAAATTTGTTTACAATAAAATATTTCGAGTTCTTGCGTACATATGTATGTATGTATTAATTAAAATTTACATAGCCATTGGAATTAAATAGAGTATAAGGCTATATGTTTAATAATTATATAATACAAATTGAATTTCGTTATATATATATACATACAAATGCATATGCGAGTATGGATGTGTGAAATCGGTGCTGTATGATACTATATGTGGTATTTAAACAGGTCCACACCCATACAAACACATGTACATACTTTTAGTTTAAATTTCATATTTCCTATAACCGCTTTTTTGTCTTCAGTGCTGCCAAGCCATAGTTAATTATTCATCTGGTAACTTTAGAACATCATCCCTTAAGCAACGAATATAACGTAAAAAGCAAAATGAAAAATTTGCTAAATAGAAATAGTCGAAAAGTGAATGTCAGCGATTGTGAGACTTTAGATGTATCTGAAAAGCAGGATAAAGAAGTAGGAGTATATAAATCTATATCTGAAGACACATCCAAGCTTAAGGACCAGAATAATAAATTAGACGCAGAAAATAAAGGTAAGAAACGCATCAAATATTTGTAGTGCATTTCTAGATAATGTCACGATAAGTAATATTAATTATATACATACTATATGAATGTATATAATTAGGTGCAAAAATGTGAACATACATATATGTAGATACATACATACTATATACTCATATCTAATATATTATATGCATATCTATTTACATACGTACATTCATATGGGAGTACATATATACATACATAGGTGTGTATTCGCGCACATGGTAAAGAATTTTATTCAACTCCTGTTCAGGGTGTGCCCAAAATTCCCAGAATTTAGCTATTATCTTCAGTATGTACATATGTACATACATATATAGATGTGTGCATATCTACAAATGAATGCAACTGATACATATGTATGTATTTAAATACTAAATTATTTAGTTGTTGGGAATAAACTAAATGTGCTTAATCGCCAGGCAAATTGAAAGAGAAAGAATGCATACACATACACGTAGTATGTACTAAGGTATTTATCTTCTGTATGGGCATAGCCCAATATAATATGCATGTATGGTATATGCTTGCCGTTGGTAGGAATTATTGCGTCAGCAACGTTTTTATCCATACAATAAGATCAATTTGTATGGATTTAGAAAAATGTATTCATAAATTTACATATATGTACATATACATACATACATACATAATTAAATATATGTAAGCATAAGTAACCGTGAAATTAAGTCGATTTATTTGTGCTGTATGACAACTAAATTAGTTTCGACTACACAACGTATTGCAGACATTTTATTTTTAAAGAAGCAGAAGGTCAACGACTTACGGAGTTAGTCTCATATTTGCGTACGTATGTAGATAGATACATGTATATATGTATATATATATATATATATATATATATATTAGCATTCGAACTACCTTCGGAACGGAACGGCCTTTGCCCCCTTTTTTTGCCAGTTTGGATGGTAATAAGTAGTAAACTGTCAAATTTGTTTTAGTATATTTTTATGATTGTTAGGAGAGTGTTAATATGTTACCACAGAATTGTTACAAGACTCTCTTGAAGCAGGAATAAACGAACCTAATGTAATAATTTCATTTGTATCGTAGTCGATACGTATGAACAATGTGTATAAAATGACCCAGTAATAAAGATGTAAATACATAACTTTAAACAGGAAGTTTAATGTTTCCGATATCTTACTCCTGGCAAAGATTTTCGTTTATGTAAAAATCAAAACAATCAAAATGTGATTTCATTGGAATTAAAATATTACATCATGTAACACGACTGACTGCCCGTATTTGTATTAATTGCTTTTGAAAAAATTAATTAGTTAATATATGTTTTTTTACACTAATTCTTTTATTAATTAGTAAAATAAATGTACGCTGTTTACTAAAAGAAATTATTTACAAAAAATAAAGATAAGACAATTTGATACACAGCAGCCATTCATTCATAAAAATTCTTTGTAGAGGAGGATTCAAATTTGCCAATTGATAACGAAGCATCTTCAAAAGAGGAATCCCCTTCAGCTGATATGAAAATGGTGCAGGATGATAACAATATTAACGACGGTGCAGATGAGCAAATGCTGGGTGCAGAAGATAACGAAAAATTAGCTAGCAAACGCGAAGAAGTTAAATTTATAAAAGGGGACCATCAAAATGGTGATGCTAAAATTGATATCGCTGTTGTGAATGGGAAGGTTAGTAAATGAATGTGAAAATAATTATAGAATACTAAAATCGCGTGACGCAGAGTACACAATGGATTTGAATAATTTAAAAAAAAAATTATTTTATTTTATGCACTTGTGTACATTTTCCACACTGAAAGCTATTTCTAAAGTTCTCGTGGTGCTAATCAGTGCAATCAACTGGTATATAACAAGTAAATTAGAGATGTATAGGGAACCTGAGTAGACATTAATAAATATATGTATATGCATATCTGAAATTTTACTAAATAAAAATTGACAGTATCTTGTTTGGCGCTTCATGTTTGCGTATTGGAGTAGATCATAATGTATAGTTTTCCTATGTTCCTTCTTCCTTATTAATTGTAGCAATAATACTAACAAAAAAACCTGTTACGAACAGTTTAGTCTTCTTTTGGTAGTATGTGGAAGAATGACTTGTTCCACCTCGTTTGAATTTTTTTCCAATCATATTTTTCTATTGGTTTATAATTATCTTGAACTTTTGACATGTTTGGAATTAAACAACCTGGCTTAATTAATATAATATTTTTGTTTGGATATACATATGTATGTATGTATAAACAATTGGTATTATGCTGCATATAAAAAGAAATTAAGACATGCATTTGTTTATTCATTTTATTTTCATAATGTGCTACTTATAACATATAAAGGCTTTTACGGGTATGACTAAAGAAGAACTAATGAAGTATGCCAATGATCCTTTCTGGGTACGTTTGCGATGGATATTCTTCATTGCCTTTTGGCTTGTTTGGTTGGGAATGCTTGTTGGCGCCATCTTGATTATAATCGCTGCTCCAAAATGTGCTGCTCCTGAACCTTTGCCGTGGTATAAAAGTGGTATTTTAGCCAAATTTCCTACCTTCAATGCGAATAAAGAAAGCGTGGCAGCAGCTAGTCAAATGAAAGCAAGCGGTGTTATTTATGAGCTGCCAGCTGAACTTACTTATAGTATACGTGAACCAGAAGTGGAAGAAAAAATCAAAAGTATCATTCAACAATATGAAAACACGAATATTTATGTTGTTTTGGATATAACTGCTAATTATGTACCAAAAACATCCAGACTAATGAAGCAGGCATTAGACGATGAAAGTAAACGTTCTGCATTTGTTTGGACTGAAAACGTAGAAGTACCTAACAATTGGCTATCTTTGGTAAATGGTTCCGCTTGGGCTGAGGTAATGCCTGGCAATTATGTCCTCTCCCAATTCGGTGATGGCGTCTATGATTTACATATGAATGATAGCATTGTTAAGCATGAGTTAAGTCAGGTGCTTCAGCATGCTATTAAATTGGGTGTTCGTGGTATACGTTTAAAAAATACTAAATTTTTTATAATATCAAAGAACTTTAAGGACGAAGTCCCTGCTGAAACAACAAGTTATGATTTATCACAATACAGATTTTGGACTCATAGCCAAACAACATTTCAAGAAGGCTTGGGTGATCTTCTTTATGAGTACCGTGCCGTTGTTAAAAATCAATCTGCGGAAGCATTTCTCTCTGTAGCTGATGACATAATTAGGCCACAAATTTACAAGAATAGCATTGGACAGATGGCTGTGGATATTCCAATTTACGGACAATTTGTTAAAAATTTAGCATCGCCGAAAGACAAAAATTTACGCTCCGAATTAATAAGTGTTTTGCAATCTGTTGAAAACAATTGGGTGCAATGGAATATGGCAGATTTGGCAAACGATACATCAGTGAGCCCATTTTCCATTTATTTATTCTTATCGTTATTGCCTGGCACACCTGTGCTTCCAGTTCTTAACAACAATGTATACGGCAACATTACTAATAAAGTTTATGATCAACTACAACAATTGCGTTTATCTCCTTCTTATATGCACGGTGACTTCGACATGTTACCTGTTGATCCTCTGGCTGCTTACACCAGGTAAATAGTTTCTTAACTTTTATTTGTCCTTGTCATATTACCTTTCATGGCGTACCTAATATTCATTTATAAACTTTGATTTGTCTTTCAACTATTGCTAATCTTAAATTTTAACCTATATAATAAATTAACCTAATGACTGCATAATTAGACAAAGGTAAGGTTCTTAATAAGTCTCATGCATTAACAGTATACATTTCTCAAAAAAATTATTATTGGTATTTACTATGATTATATTTTTATTCTTCATAGGATAAAGTCGGGAAATCCTGCATACTTAGTTGTTTTTAACCCCACAGAATTTAATCAATCTCTTAACTTGGGCAATGGTACCTTCCCAGAAGTGATGAATATTAAATTTGTTAGCAATAATATTAATTCAACTAAAACGTAAGTACTTCTTTTTGATAATTATATTATACATTGCTAACATTATTTTTTTATACCTCAAGTGGGCAGATTATACTTTCTGACTTGGAAATTTCTCCATTGTCAACTGTCGTGTTTTCGTACGTTCCCGTTAAGTCCGACTAAAAGTGGCATGATATGGATTTTTATAACAGAAATATAAAGTTTTATTAGACACAATATACATAAGTGTAACTTTTATTTCTCTTTTGAAGTTAAATATATAGAATATACATAAGATTGAATCAAATTCTTGCATGCAGTCAATATATGCTTAATAAATAAATGTTCTTAAATTTCATTTGTTTATACATTTTGTTGTGTCCTACTTATAAATTTTAATATTTGTGAGCTTTTGTGACATGTTTGATAGACATAGATATGGAATTGGGAAAAAATGGACAAATGATGGGATATACGATAATGTTATGGATGCTGGCTGGTGTATTTTGGATTCTGGTGCTCTATAGATTGCACTACATTTTTAACGTGATATGCGAACACATTTTTATATATAATCTTGGTTTGGCTTTGGATTATAATTTTAAGCTGACTTGAAAAATTAATTTCGAAAATCATAATCTATAACCAATGTAGGATATGTCGATGCTAGCAGATGAGAGTAAAGAGCATGCTCATAATGTATGTTTCTTTCATCTAAACTGTTGCCATATTACTGTCGTCTAATTGTGCATGTATGTATATATAGATCTTTGGAATGAGCACAATTTCGTTTTGTATTGAGAGAAAAATTTTTAAACTTTTTATCATTCGTTTATTTATTCAAAATCATAGAACATATAGACAACGACGTGCATACTTGATATTTATGTAAGAGTTTTTAATAAATTAACTATTTCACATATTGTAATTGTACTATTATGTTATGAAATTTATTTGATGGGTGGTTAAGCAATGTCTATATGCATTTCATTAGCGATTTTACCAATTCATCAGTAGACTGGTTGAAGACTACTGTCGATTTGGTAAAAGCAGCAATGAAATCCATATAGACATTGCTTAACAAACCAACAAAGAATTTCATATTGTAGGAATTTTTTAACTTTAACATTTAAAATTATATCCGTCTGTAGTATTTATACTAGAGGTAATCATTGCAGTGCTTCGTCAACTAGCTGTTGATACTTCTCTATTTCACCCTTAAGTTGCTTTGATTCTCTATCAATTTCTAGCTTAAAATCTTCCAGTTTAATTTTGGATTCTTTGATTTCACTATGAACCATCTCCAAGCACTTCAAATCTTTTAAGAACTGCTCGAACAGTATCCACCAGTCATCGGTAGAATTTGCAGGTACCTCCACGGTTTTACCCTTCGCGCTACGTTCTATATCGACATGAAATGTTTCAATATCCGAAAAAACTTCATTTAGCGAAGGTGCGCTTGGTGGAGCTAAGCTTTTGTTGTTTTTAGCTTTTTTGAACATTTTTAATTTTACATTCAGTACATTAATTTACAAAATAGTAACAATTGCAAGCGAGAATAAACAGCTGTTATATATTTGGCCACATTTATTTTTTTCGTCGACGTTGCCACAGTTGAATTAATTTATGTAAGGAATATCCGATATATGGATATATATACACACAAAAATTTTCAGCATTTAAGATTGATGTTAAATCGGACCACAATAATAATAAAACCTGACCATTACTGTCACAGAAAACAATTACCGTACTATAAGTATATCTCAGCGATAAGAAACAATTAAGGGCCATACGTAAGGTATATTGATATGTATATGCTGCCACCTTTTCGAATGACGATTCAGCCCTGTGCAAGTTTTACCGCCTTTCTTCGCGTTTGGTTTTGGTAAAAATTGTGTAGTGCGTGCTTCTGTGCTTTAGTGTTAAAACTTAATTATAAATTACATTAATAAATATAGTTGAAAATGACTAGTAATGCAGCAAACCAACATCGCAATATAGAAATTGCTGCCCGATCAAAGAATCCATTCGAATCCCTTGAGGATGTGTTAATTTTCAAAACCGATGCTGTGGAATATTCCCTTTATAGTCGGCCGAAAAACGATATGGATGCGTCAACTTTAAAGTGGGCATTTAAATTGGCAGAGCGAAACGTCTCATCATATTATAAACAACTTAGCATGGGCTGGCAACCGAAAGTAAAACAAAGGGATTTAAATAAATCCTGGGCGAGGTATTTAGTTGCCTTGGATAGAAATAAGTCACCTGTGGCGTACTCAATGTTTCGATTTGATATGGACTATGGTCACTGCGTTCTATATTGGTAAATTCACTCATGCATGTTTTTCATTGCGAAGCATACGCAACTATCTTCTGCATTTCTTTTTTACAGTTATGAAATGCAAATTGAGACCTCAGCTCAAAGGCAAGGTCTTGGTAAACACATGATGGATGCTTTAGAACGGTGTGCGAAACATTGGAAAATGGAAAAAGTTGTATTAACAGTACTTAAAAATAATGAAAATGCAAAGGCATTTTTTAAAACTATTGGTTACACATTGGACGACTCGTCGCCAGACGTATTAGAAAAGGCTGATTATGAAATTCTAAGCAAAAACATTTAACTAACATAATATAAGATGGCAATTAACATTCAACTACAGCAGGATATGCAAACATAACTCTTTATTGCTTACAACAAAATAACACATTTAAAGTACATCTTAAAGAAAGCGTTTAGATTGTTCTTCCATGTACTTTGCCATTCTTATGTCTTTAGCACTCAAGCCTCCTACATCGTGCGTGGACATGGTAACTTGGACTTTATTGTATACATTAAACCATTCGGGATGGTGATTAATTTTTTCGGCCAATAAGGCGACACCAGACATAAAACTAAAAGCTTGATTGAAGTCACTGAACAAATACTCCTTATACATGGCATCTCTTCCTTTAACCATGGACCAGCCAATATCCAAAAGAGGCTGCAGAACTTCGGCACGTTCTTGTTCGGTAAGTTTCGTCTAAAAATAGAAAGTATATTACATACATTTTAATGCAATGAACTTCTTGTTCTCAACAAAATGAAGTCTTACTATATTAACTGGTTATATACATGCTTAATATGGATGAAGTGTTACTTATGTGTGAATATACACACAAGTACACATCTTTATTTTGTTGAATATACAGAATACATTCACTTTTCTTAACTTATCTGTATTAGACATCACCTTAAGGTTAAATTTTGATATTTTTCTTTGCGGCGAACGAGCATTAATATATTCACAGTTTTAAAGAATAAAAAATGTTGCTCAACAAGTGTTAGGAAATAAAAAAAAAGAAAACTGCGATAACATGTACATATAATATAAGAATACTGACCATTCTTTTCTTCGCACCGCTTTGTATCTTTACCACTCCAGCAGATAGTTGTCTTGTGAATGCTTGTCCAACCAACCTCAGACTACTACTGCAAGTGCTAATATAAGCTTTTTAAATCTCGCATTAAAAGCTTTTTTGTGAATAGCATACCCAGAAAGTCCGTTTATTGATTGGTCGCTAAGAGATGCCCTCATTTTATATATACTTAAACGCAATTTCCCTACGCTGCGCATGTTTAAGAATAAAATTCCATTTTGCATATTTAATTTCTAAAAATATTTGCAAGTTTATAAAATTGTTAGACTGGCGTTATCAATATTTGCAATCGCAGGCTTTCTATGTTGGCAATGAAATTCGCGATTACAGGGTAGTACATATAACTTGTAGATATCTACACTGAAATTAATTTCTAATGTATGGATATATGTCAAACATATGCTTTGACGGTTAGTATTTCTCCATGTTTGATTAGATCTTAACCTACATACATATGCAAGTAAATTCCGGACGGGAAAAATCGAAAGTCCTTTTTATTAATGAAAGTTTAAGCACACTTTTCATCCAATTGCTATATATGTATATGTAACTGCTGAAGAACCATTTCGTGAGAAAGATTCGAAATAAATTTCATCATCCCTTCTGTTAGGAGTAAAAAATGAAAAGAAGTTATATATTAAATAAATATAATAAAATCTCAAGTCAACAAAGAAGTTCTATTAAAATAAGTAATAAAAAATGTTGTAATATATTAATATTTAAAATAACTGTTTTTGATAAATCCTGATTTCTCAATATATTGTTAAACAGATATTTTCATATTAATATTTATGCATGCATGCAACTGCAGTTTTATTAGCAGGAACTAATTTCCTAGCATAAGCCTATAATGATCTTATATTCTTCACAAAATATAAAAAATATTTGTTCGGCTTTTATTTTTCGCTCAATATAATTGCAAATCAAAAGTCGGACAATTAGCAATCAAATGATGTAACTTTCGCTTTCTGAAGTATAAATAAAAATCAGGAATTAATAAAAAACTCGGAAAATAAATTTTATATACTAAATGAAATAATTAATAAAACATGATTTTCAAAATAAAACTTATAACCATTGGGATCCCTGAACAACATATCTGCTTTCTAAAAATTTTAAAATTAGTATATAACAATCTTATATGCCTCGTTTTCTGAATACACCTAGTTGTCTTCAGAAGAAATGTTTAGCAACGTAAATGTATCCAAGCCTTTGACTGTTCTTCGGAAGGCTTTCTAAAGATCCAAATAATACCTAAATTTATATTTTTACATCACTGTTGCATATTGAATAGCAGCGTTATAGCAGCAATATTATTTATCTTATATAAAATGTTGTATATTATATGGCTGTTTTTTTTGAATAAACTTAATCATAATCAGTTCCTTGTGTTGTTAGTTATAGTCTGTAATGCAATGAAGACACTATTGGATATTTGTAATATGTGTATAATATTTTTCAACGCATTATCCTTTTAGAACATTTTTAACAAAATTTTCTTTGACGCAAATTTTCGTATTTATTGCGATTTGTATAAATATTTTCAATTCAAATTGTTCAAAAGGAATAATTGCAACATTTTCATACAGAATCAAAATTAACTGCAATATATTACAAACATATTTCAATACATCATTCATCTGTTTTTAGATTACGAAATTTTGTTTATTGTATCCTTTAAAAGTTGAAATATATGTATGTAAATTTAATACATATAATATACATATATACAAACATTCATATTAATGAACTTAGGTATCAGTTTTTTAAAATCAATTTTTGTGTTCTCCTTCTTCGACTTCATTGTTATAGTAATCGTAATCTGTCGAGTGTGTGGATGTTTTTAATAATTCTTTGAGAGTTGTTGATTGTATGGACTTGTCTGTAGGACTATCCGATTGTTGAATTACTTTCATAGATGTCGACTCTATTTCTTCCCTGAGCGCAGGAACAGTTGTTGAATCCCAAACTTTGGGTATTTCTGTAGTTTTACGCCAACGTAAACTGTAACGGCTGCGTATAAAAGGTTTGAAAGTACCAGCTTGGGTAGCTAAACAAATATAAATTTTTTATAGTTTTTATATTTGTGTCCAGTATACATACCAATAGCGACTCCAAGCAATGCCACAAGTATGGTAATAAATAAAAATTTTAATTTCATTTTACTTTAAATAACAACTTCAAACTGTAGACAATTTTGAAAAAAAATCTCTTTATATAATATTGTTGCATACAGATTTAATGTTATCTGACATGTGCTGAATCCCACAGGAATGAGAGTCAGTGACAGCGCCTAGACTTTTTCTTGTTGCTCTTGAATTGATGCTAACGTTGACACAGAAACATTAAATAAATCCATGTACCAAGTGTTGCGTTTTTGCATTTTGTTCATGTTCAAAACAAAAATTACACATGAATCCTCTTGAGATTGGAGGAAAACATTAAAGGTTCTTTGACTTTTAATTTTCATACGTACGTATGTATGTATGTACATATGTACGTATAGTAAGTACAGTGTAAATATACAATTGCATTTATATATACATACAAATATGTGTATTATAATTTGACCTTTTGCTTTTCTTGTAAATGTGTCAGCTGCAGTTCTAAAACTATTTAGAACATCGACAATAACTAACAAGAGTGATAAATTTTTCGAAATAGAGGAATCGTTTTTCGAATTTTTTCACATACTCTATACAGTTCTGGAAGTGGAGGATATCACCATAAAAAATTCGCATACACTGTCTCAAACAATTGTCCGTGCCCCATACAACTGAAAATATATTTGATTATAGTTAATTACCCGATTCGAGTAAAATAATATTTTTTAAAGTGCAAACAATTATTTGTGATAATTGCAGACTAATAAAATAAACATGTTTCACTACTATTTGATACAAAAAAAGTCCAAAAAATTAACTAAAAAAATTCTCCGTACGGCACAATCTAATATAAAGTTTCTTTCATTCTTGTTATTTTTATAAAATCGGATCATTGTCCGGAGAGAAATATATGTAGATTTCTCTAACATAACTAATCTTTAATTTTTGAATTTGAGGTAAAATTACACAATAACCCAGTCTTATAAAGTGTGTATGGGAGAACATGCATATGTGTGTATTTATGTAAATATAAATGCACATATTTATGCAGCTAGCATTTAGGTGATTATATAATGATAATAGACCAAATCAGTACTGATAGTTAAAAAATGATTTATCACTAGGGCGATTGAAATACGTTTCATTCATATGATAAAATAATGATTTCTCTGAAATACAGGAACAAAATGCAAAGAAAGCATCATTTTGAAAACACACTTTGCAATTAGACGATAAACAATTTCTTACTATGCTGTTGATTTTGTTTATAGAAGATAATTTAACCAGCAAATCGTTTCCTAAATGATTTTCTGGAATGATTCGTCTATAGGGTACTATTTTCCCACATCCGTATTGTTATATATTATCGAAAAGTGAGTTTATAATCGGTTATATTGCGTATTCGGTTATACATGTTTTTATATCCATATCATGCTTTATAAACTCTCCACTCTCTATATGTATTATTCGCTATTCTCAGCAGTTTTACTGGATTTTCGAAGTCCAGTCACTTTCCTAAGAGAAAAAAGTTAACTTTATGCTAAATTTCACAAAAAAGTTACTAGTTGTTATCTGCTTAACAATGCAAATTTTGAATCAAGGAAAATTAAATTTTTTCGATTTTATGGAAGTTTTGGGCTTTCCTATTTTCTTTCATACTTCTCTCTTGAAAGAAAAGAAAAAAATTATACACATCTTTAGTTATTTAATATACTCATGAGAAATTAACTGTCTGTTAATGTAGAGAGGTATCGAGATAATTATATGGTTTTAATATTATTGAAAAGAGTTCATTTAATTTTTCCACAGGACGTTGAAAAGTTCTTCATGAATTGTTATAATAAAACAACATTACCATTAATTTATCTTTTTAATCAATTGTCAAGCTCGAGATTTTACATATATAGTGAATTGTAATTTGTTTTATTTTTATTAGGTATTTCGTCGACTGCTTGTTAACATCTTTATGCTGTTATCGGAATATAAGCGTTTAAATAATTTTCAGATACTAATCAAACTACAATCCTGATGCTTTTCTGTCAGACTCTGTACTCCGCAAAATTTTCAGTGGTAAGTAATTTTATAGTTATAATTGAAAGTTATAGTATTGATCGACTAGATCCTATAGATAATAATGTAATCAATATTACAAGTTATATGTATGTAATCATTTCAACTGAAATAATTAATATTTTCAACAGAGTGTTGTGAAAATTTAAGCATGAGTTTGTTACGTTTCACGAGATATCGATTTCAATCGTTTCGAAATCAGTACTTACAGAAATTTTTTAAGAAGTGTGAAAAACATTTACTGTATTTCAAAATTAATTTATACAGATATTATTTATATTTTGAATTTAAGTAATTTACAAAATTTTCTGTTAGAAAGATAACTCTGACGTCGGCAAATAGCCAAAACCTGTCTGTACTAGAAAACCTTTTCAAACACATACAAACAAAACCTTTCGTAGAAATATAGAACAATTAAACAATTAATCGCAACCAATTCCATAAAATTTTAATAGACTAATTAAGTGTATCTATGATTGTTTGGAATTATTGTTAGCGAATATATTATCAATTAGTCATTGGATTCAGTTCCGATTAATTTTTTTAGAATTAACGATAAAATTTTTATAAATTATATAAAATTTGTCTACGGGTTTGTACAGAAAATTATGTATATAAGAATAAGGTTCCAGGTTAAGCTCTCTGTTCTCAATCTGTTAACTTTTTCCATAGCTATTGCTTAATGAAACATCTTCACATTCGTCCTCATTTTATTCTCAAATAAAAGTGAAATAAATGATGTTTGCAGGCATAAAAGTGGAATATCTAGTATGACCCTTTTTTCAAATATATTGCACGCCCCTTTAAAATTTCTGGTGTTGGACAAAGTCGTGTGGAACACAAACGCCTCCGTTTTGCTTCTAAATATATGTTCGTCTTTATAGTATCCTATCCGTATATAGCAGATCCTGTATCTAATCTGGGCCCTGAAAGAATGTCACGTATATTCAAAACATGTTCAACTTTTATATATATTGCACGACGATCTTCAGTTTTCCCCGGTAAACCAACCAACTAATAGTTTTGTATTCCGAATATTATTTATTGTTGTTAGTCACGTTCATAAACATTTGCAATCAATTTAAACATTTTAGTAGAAGAAAATTATTGTTTCTTTCAAGAATGAGTAGAGAAAATGAGGCAAGACTTTTAGAATGGGTCGATACGACCACTGTTTGTATGTAGATGGTTTTCTTGCAAAAAATAAAATTGCAATATTTTCAAGTGACTCTCTTTAGAGGAACAATATCGATATGGACATACACAAATAAAGAAATAACTACAATATTCTATTTTATATTGCTGTTTTAATTGTTAACAAAATTAATCAATATGTGCTCTGGGAAGTCGAACAGATCCCATTATTCAGATTTGATTATACGAAGGAAACATGTAAATTTTAATAAATAATAATTAAGAAGATTTAACTAATACATGCACATACACTTAATGCAAAAATATTTGATATTAAATTATTAATTAAAAGTTGCGTCAAATTAAGATTGTTTGGATTTAGCTCCCGAAGGTATTGGTGGTGGTGGTACATCTGGTACATTGCTGTCGTGGCTTTTTGAGCCATTTTTGATATTCTCAAAGTCCGGTTCAGGTATTAGGGTTTCCGAAGATGGTACAGTGCTTTCAGTGACTTCTTCCGCTATAGTAGCTGCAGGCGTAGAAGGAGGAGTATGTGGTGTAGCTGTAGGTGTGGGAACAGGTTGGCTCGGAGGCTGGGAAAAAATATTCTCCGTAGGTATTGTGTTGCTTAAAGGAAACTGTGGACCTGTTGGCAGTAACCCGTATGGTGGCAAAAATTGTTTTCTATAACCTGTCAAAGTATTGTAATATAAAGGAGGAATTGGACTAAATCCGTATGGGTGCAAATGAAAAGGTTGTAGGCCATTGGGTAAAGGATAGGGTTGAGGAGCTTGTGGTTGCCTAAGAGGTATTAACGCTGGCGGCAAGCCATATTGATTTAATGGTATTGGTAACTGTTCTAATGGAATTTTGACAGGTTGATTAGGATCTGTAGGCAATTCAGTTTGCATTGTAATTGGTTGTACTGCTGGCTGCGGCTGTTCTTCTAAACCTGTAGGTGGCAAAGAATTCGCTTTCAGATTTTCTGCATCTGGAGCCGTGGGGGGATTTTGTGGCAAAGGATAGCCGGCCGATGGCTGTGGTATTAAGGGTTGTGGCATGACTTGCGGAGGAACTTGAGGCGGCGGTAATGGATATGACAGCTAATTTAAATATGGAATAGCAAAGTTTATGATAGTTATCAGTTCAATTAACTCATCATGTGAAAAGATTAAAACCTACTTGTTCTTTCGGCGTCAGTGCTGGTGCTATGGGTTGAGCAAGCCTTACCACATGAGGGCTATAAACACCGTATGGACTATAAGGATAATGAGCAATACCTGATTCATGTATTGTTGGCTGTATAACTGGATATGCCCGACTTTGTACTAAATCTTCATCTGTCGTTATTAAAGCGTTGTACACTTTCGGTTTACGACGCAAAGCTTCCTTTCCATCACAATACGCATTCGTGAGGAATAAAATTAGCATAATAATTGCAAGCTATAAAATAAAAAGAAAACTGAATATGTATCTACTTAATTATTTATATTCTATGTAAATGCATTTTTTAAAACTCTAAAAAAAAGTTAGTTTTACTTTTTTTCGAGTTAATATGTGTGCACGATTGTATTCTCATTCCCTCTTTAAAAGTTCTTTTTTAAGAATACCCGATTAAAAATACCACTTCTCCACTCCTAGTGTTTAGATATTCCAGTAATTGCAGGAGGCAGCAGTTACCATATAATATTAAATTTTTGTTATTATTATGTTTTATTTTTTAAATACCTGGTTGTACATTATTCATTTGAATAATTAATTAACTTCAATTCTAATTTGATCAAGGGTAAGCCCAAATCAATTGAATACTCTTGTTATAGTTAATGTTTAGATTACTATTGATTTAAGCTCCGATACAGAGTGTGCATAATTTGTACATAATACAAAACAAACCGGAAATTCGGTTACACTTTAATAAGATCTTATGAATAAGCCGCCGTATTATACTGAAGTCGCTTTCAAGCTGTTATTAATTTTATATAAACAATAATTGAGTGAAAGGTAAAGTTTAATACTTGGCATTTTTTTTTTTGCATCTTAAAGGTGACAATCAATATATTTTATGCATGTGTGTATGTATATGTTTTTAAAAATTTTTGGTTCTACAATTTTTCTACAATTTCTGCAAAAATCAAGGATCTAAAATAAGTTTGAAATGTATTTTATTTAAAACTGTTCATATATTTTCTTAAAAGAGAATCTAAACATATATAATTGTTTTATGAATATGGGGATACCCATTTAAATCAAATACCAAGTATAATTTCAGAAGCGATCTCTTTAAATTATCCAAATATTTAATATATATGAATAATTATATATGAAATGTAAATGATTATATATGAATTCTTTTTCTGTTAAATTTAGTTCAAGAATTGTTATTTTTATATATCATATATAAACAATTCATTATATACAAACAATTTGTGGATAGTTCAACCGTTTAATCCAAAATTTACGGTTTGGTCGGTTAAATGCTCAATGAATTAATTGATCGAATACTTTAGTATACCCATACACACATACATACCTGCATTTGAACATGCATGTACATAAAGCCATAAGCACTTTTGCTTTTAATAAATTGTACTTTTAACCAGTTATTCTTGTTATACTCTTTTTAAGAATTGCGTCGATGTGGCTGCGCCCAACTCGCTGGGGCGCTGTTCTACACTTTGCGCAAAATGTTTTCATGATCGTATCAATTTACATACATACATATAAATGTATTTACCCATGCCTGTATGTACTTTACAGTGTATATTGAAAATATTTGTCTTTTACTATATCAGAATTTAGAATATATGTTGTAAGGAGAAGAACTTTTAAAAATGTTTCTCAAATTTTTGATATAATTAAATTTCGCACCTCAACTTTCAAAGATCGTCAAAATAACTTTTGCTTTTTAAAGATCGATTATTACGATAATTAGAAAGAATAGAAATCGTGTCAAGTATCGTTTAGCTATTTTTCGGAACTGTAAAGTGTCGGTTAAACTAAAATTGAATTTTTGTGAGTACAGCAAAACTATTCTCCAAAATTACAAATTTATTAATGAAACAATTCAAGAACAACTTGCTAAAGACAATAATTACTAGTTTTGATACTTTTTCACTATTAAACTATCTTTTTTATACCATGTACTAAATTAACTGATTTATCATTATATTTAGAATGTCTTAATCTTAACCGCCACAAAAATTCGTTGGCTCACAGGAAATTTACTAAAACTATTGATGTTATATGACAGTCCACTATTTATCCAAATTTAAGGCAACCACAGAAAAACATCTATTAACGCCACTGGCTTGACTAGTTCAAAATACCCTCAATATTATTTGTAAATTATAATTTATAGTCAGAAATACACATACATGCTTCGCAACTAAGTACTTACTTACTTATTTATGTATAAAAGTTTTCATTCCCACTGTATTTTTATCCAACAATAAAACTTAAAACTTTCAATAGAAACAGAAGAAAAAATAAACCAAGTTTTTGTAGCGGCAGTTCATTAAAACGCGATCGATAGACTTTTCGATTATTTTCATAAATTGTAATTGTGCTTTGTTTTACTCGCATTAAAATCTAATTTCTGCAATTTGAAATAACCCAATGCGGAACTTGTCAAGTCGTGTAGCATGAATAATATTAGAATGAAATAAAACAGCCAAGCGACAAGCCTTAACTCCGGTTGGAAACGGTTTAGCTTAAAATGAAAATCCTATAAAAATCATTTAAATTTTTTTATTTTTACATTTTAAATGTGCATAAGTTTTTACCAGCACGTTTTCTATTTGTTTAAAAAATTTGTTTTGTTTGCGGCAGCGAAATGATAAAATTTTGACAATTTCAAAACGAACTTGAAATGCAGATTTAGGTCACAACTTCAGCGTCTTCAATACTTTGATTCATTACACTCTGCGTGTATGTAAATATGTACAACGTAACGTTGCTAAGGAAAATGAAAGTGTTTCGTATTCGTAAAATCCATGCTTGTTTGAATTTGTAGAGCCTGTAGCCGTGTCTGTTAGGTGTCAGTCAGCTAGTTTTGGAGCTACAACACCATTCACTTTCATTGCCGACACAAAAGTTGTGTACTCTAGAAAATAATGGCAAGAGTTTCTTCATATATGGCTTTTATAAGGCATGTAATGGGAACATTCCATGTTAATATTTGAAATGTAGTTGAGAACACATACACACAAATGCGTGTATGACCGGGATGCACAATTCGTGGACTATAACACTTTCATTAGCCTGTACAACACAAATAGTGTACATATAAACTTGTCACGAAATCGATTGAAAGTTGGAAACAAATATTCAGTCAGCCATATAGCGCAACGGTTGCTCCTATCGGAACGTGGACCGATAATGCTGCCAGCGTGCAAACCACAAAAAACAGTAAATTTTAATGGATGTTGATCGCTTTGAACTGTAGAGGGTAAAATTATTGCTCAAGTCAAGAATTGCTTGCGCACTAGGCCCTTTATGTTGACCGTAAAATGGATTGCGCGAACAGATTTATTCTTTCAAAGCGAGTTTGCAAGCGCTGTTCTGATGTCAAATAATTTATAATGGCTTGGCAAACCTTGTCAGTCATAAACGTCAAAACTGTTACATTCTCATCTATGAAACCAAATGTTATCGCTATCGATATTTGTCGTGCAGCTAAAAAAACACCCATTAGTTAAAAAAATGGTTAAATTTATCTCTTAATGTAAGAATTTTTCAAGTAAGTTATAAATGAATTAATTAAATTTCGTTGTAAAGTTAATACGTTTCAAGTTATAGCAGATGAAAGACAGCTTTTTGTGCAACTGTACTATTTCTAAGTTTCAGTGAGCTCTTTACCGATTCGGGGGTAAGACAGGGCACAATCCAGAATTGCATTTTACGGGCACCCTAACGCAATCCATACTTGTGTGCGGGCGTGTGTTGTATACGAAAAGAATGTTCATTCTAAAACTTTAACCGTTACCAAATCATTCCATTGTGATAAAAATCTGAGTTCGGTATGGCAATTTATTACTTTACTTCACTCTTGCATTCTGCCTTTGTTCTTGGATGTTGATACACTTATTTTTGCATTAGTGTTTACGAATGTGTGTATGTGCCCAGCGAACATTATTTGCTGAATTCGGTACGACAGCCTGCACAAGTCTTATGCGGAAATATCGGAAACAAATAATGTTATCCGAAATAAAGAATTTTTCAGAAATGTCGTAGGAAATTCCAATTCAAATTTTCCCAGAAATAAATAAGAGCTGCAACGAAAACTAAAAATCTAAATCGAAAACTGGGAACTGTTCTTTGATTCCAATATTATTTTTAATATCATTGTTAAGTGAAAAAATAAGTGCTGTTACTTTTAACTTGCGATTCAGTTTCTCCATCTCTATCGTTATCGCTGATGATATTTTTGTGTCTCCTTATAGAGTCGGCAAAGAGAGGCATGTCCTAGGTTAGTTATACTTCAACCTGCGACTTTGATAACGTACTAAAGTCCTACTTTTCAATTATTTAACATTTCAATGAGTTGCTATTATAAGGCTCAATTGCAATATGCATTTGTGCCTATTTCAAGAAATATTTTTCACTAGTTTGATATTAATCGAATATTAGATCCGAAAATGTTTTCAAAAACTTAAGGTTGTAATAAACGACATCAAATAACTCGTGAGTATATGTTCACTGGCTCTATATATTTTGTATCTAAATAAATGCATTTGTATCTAAATCCATGCATGCATTTAAAACAACTATGAATTAAATATGAGAATGCAGTGAACATCGGTCGATACGCTTAATATTCTATTGAAGTCCTATTACGGTCTGACTGATGGATGAATGGATAGTCGAAATGATTATCCACAAATACGAAATAAACAACAACAACTGCAACAATGATAGTGTAAAATAAAACTTTGCTCTTTTAAAATGCATTGTAACAGTTGGCTTGACCGTCAGGCAAGTCCACTTATTGCAGTCATGCATTTTTGATCACTTGTGTCTGTCACACTACACATGTTTTGATTTTTATTTCTGCGTAGTTTTAGCCTTTAAGTTATTGTAGCATTATAACAACTAAAGAGTTGTTGTCGCTGTTGTTACATGTTCATATGGATGGATGTACATAATTTATTATTCACCTTCATATTTATGATTTTGTTGTTGTCTGCCTGGCTGACTGTGTCGTTTAAAGGCCTACGGCAAGAACTGTTGACATTCGATCACGTTTGACGCAGTAATAAGGAACCCTTGAATAAATCAACACGAACTTGGTTTGATGTTGAGTTTTTCAAATTCACAGGATGTCACTTGTGTCTCAGCCAAGGTGTTGTTTTCTTGGTAAATAAACGCAAATATTCAAATAGTTTTATTAACTTAACTTTAGCACTTTAACTTTGCAATTTCTTTTTTGCTGTTTTTGTAGTTTTTTCGTGCACTTTAACTTGAACGTTTTTTTTTCTCTTATAACAATAACACTATTTGTTTCTATTTGATATGAGCAACTTTTTGTTAAGACGTTTTTACACAAATAGAGCCAGCATGTGATTGAGCCGTTAGACGGGAGTACGAAACCTTTTATACCTTTTTGCCAACAATCGTTTGTAGTCAGCCAGTAACAGCAGCAACAAGAGTCAGTGAATATTCCAGTACGAACAGCATGCATAGAAATAGCAGCTACAGCAGCAGTAGCCACATCTAAAGAAACTGAAATATTATAGAAATTGATGCCTATTGAAATTCGCAGTTGCTGGCTTGTTTGCGTAGGTATTTTGGTACACGAGTACTACAAGTAGTACTTTGCAACGGCTTCAAAAGTACCAACTCTAACAGTCATGGGGGAATATTAAGTTGGCCTTGTTACAGCAACACCCAAAGTAATTGTTGTAAAGCCATAGTCCACGTCAAAAATTATAGCAACAGAATACATTGAAATACTCCCCGCATGCGCAATTGCAAACAACGCTCCCGTGTACAACCACACGAAGGACTTGCTGTACTCAAGAACTTGAAATCAATGGAGCCAAAGTATGGAGCTGTCAGCTGGCGTAGCGATGCCACCGTATGCGTAACTTTATCATGGATACAAACACGAAGCAACATGGGTTTTCGAAGAGTCACAACAAGAGAAAACTTACTGCCCGTTTTACGGTGTGGAAGAGTTTCTTTCACTCGCACAACTACATAAAAACACAAATTATAAAATCTTGTTTTTGTTTCAAATATAATTATGTGAAAGAAATAATTCTTTCGTCATTCTGAAACAGACAGTTAAATTATACCCATTTTTCTGTGCGCCAAATCCCGTAGGACGAATGCTTCATTCGTCTGCATTGTGTGATATAAACAATATTTTTGCCTGTAAAAGGGAAGGTACTTTTCCCATTGAATTAATTGCACCAGCGAGGTACGCAAAAACGTACATTCGTAAAGAATTGTTCAAGGCGCTTTAAAATGCTTGACTCTTTAAGCAGCTTTGAGTTGTTGTAAAGCTTTAACTGAAAACAATTTTGTTAATCTTTTAAATTTGCATCCATTTGAAATTGTTTCTCGTTACTCTGGACTTATTGTCTTTTTCAATCATATTCAGTAAATCTGAAGAAAATTGTTGTTGATCTGCTGCTCAAACGTTATTCAAAATTTTGATGAATTTGTCTTATGGTCTGTGGGTCAGCCGCGCTTTGGCGCATGTGTTTGTCAGGTTTAATGGTTATTTGCCATTGTTATTGTTGCTATTTATGTTTTTGCTCTTGCAAAAACATTTATATATGATGTATGTGTGTGTAGGTATGTTTGTTTTATATATGAACGTTTATTCATAGAAAAACCTATTTGAAAAATTAAAATTCTAACAATAACCAGTCCAATTAGTTATTTAGATTGTAGAAGTAAAAACTGATTAAAGTATTTGCAAATATATACGTACGTTTGTATGGGGTCGTATGAATTAGCAATTGTTTGCAAAAGGTGTGGGTAGGAATTTATCTGAAATTGGCATTTGAGAAAATTTCAATACGAGTTCGATTTGTTTTCTTTTCAACAAGGAAGAATGTGCTTCAGTTTAAGTTGGACTGTTAATGAAATATTTCAGTTATAGGCAGATAGAATTAGCCACTATTTATTAATTAAATGAAATTTAAAAATGAAATGCGCGCAGGTAAATGCAAAGAAGTTGCAATTGGCTGCTGTCCTTGTTTTTGATTCTACATCATTTTAATGCTTCAGATAAACGGGGTAACCGTCTTCTGCTCCTGACAAGAAAAGATGAAAATTAAGGCAACGACTGACAGCGTGGGATTTTTCTCACTTATGAAAATATTGTACTATTACTTAATGGCGATGATGTGAACTAAAAGCATTAAAAGGAAAATAATGCAGTGCGTTAGTTGCAGAAGGGTTGTAGCAAATCGCTAATTACAACTGACACCACAACCACTGTCGACAAAAGGTCGTATACCCTTCAATTAAAGGAACGGATCTGGTGGTAGTAATCGAGTTGCAGGATTTTTTTCTTGTCCCACTTTCAGTGCGCTTCGTGTTAGATAATGCTTCGAAATAGTTTATTACCCGAAATTTTATTTTATTTATTATTTATAACAGCTTTTTAAATGTAAATGTACCAATTTTCAATATGTGCAGTGCTAAACAGACAAAATTACTTTCATCCCAACGTTTGTTTTTATTTATATGTATGTGTATGAATTGGGAATGTCTATCTGTCATGTCCAAACTTCTAAAATGTGAAACATTTTTTATTCGGGAAACAGACAAACATTTAATTATTATTTCCTTTAGAGGGCTCTGTGCAGCACGCGTGGGTATGAAACGGATTTGAGCATGTTGCCTTCGATTCAAACACAAAATCACAATATATTTGCTTCTCACTATCAAAATGTTGCTTAAGACCGACAAACGTTGCATTACATACGAGTGCATGCAGCTACATTTAGATATTTATGTGAGTGGATATGTGCGTATGCATATAGATTTGTGAGCCAGTCACAAAGTAACGGGTTACACATTTGGAGCTTTCAGAGCTAACAGCAGCTGTTAAAAATCTGTCAGCTGAAACAACATTTTTAAAAGTATGAAAATGGATCGTTGAGCAATCGTGGATTCGTTGATTCCACGGCGAACTCATCCAATCCAGAGGCGGTTAAAATAAATTGCGTTTCTCACATAAGGAAATTATTATGAAATAAAAGTTTTGTCAAAATCCATGAATAACTTCAAGAGCGTTTTAATTGACTTGGCTTTTGAAAGCTTGAAGTGGATAACCCTTTTATGCAAATAGAATTCGGATTCCTACGAGTAGTTACTTATTGTGAGTGTACTTTGAAATCCATTTGAATCGTTTCATTTTGATCTTAAGAATGCAATCGTACATATAGTTTCTATGCCATCATATTTATGTGTTCGATGTATGCCATCATTGTTTCGTAAACTTAATCTTCGCTGTGATTAAAAGACTGGCTGTCCCTCCTTTTATTCATCCATTCACGTGCATGTTGCAGCAGTTTGTCCGCCTTGGCGTCGTCACATTGTCTGTGGGTCTCTCTCTGTCAGTTTCCCTCTTTCATATATTTTCTCTTCGCTGAATGCAAGATCAGGTATGCTTCTCAGTATCAACTATTTATTGCTCAAAACGTTCTTTTTTCTTTACAACGTTGTTGCAATATTTAGGTTAAATTTTTGTTTGTTAAGACCGGCACACTTCACTGAGTTGAATGGGTCCTATACATTTTGTAGTTGTTTGTAACAATTGATCACATCAACAGATAAGTGCTGGGGAAGCAGAAGGTTCCAGCTTATCCGACAGTTTTATTTGTATACAAATCTAGGAACAAAATTTTATATGATAATATAAAACAGATATCCTTATCTCATGATATTTTATTATAATAAAGTAGATTATTTAATGCCAGCCGCGTTAACTCAATTTGTAGTGTCTGGCCGAACATTTGGGCTCGTATTAAATATTATTTGGCAAAGATTCTATTGTAACTACCTGTTCACCAACGTCACAAGATATCGTTCAATCGAATAAATAACAATTAAAACAAAAACAATTTTAAAATATTGTTTTTGTCCTTAAACGCTACTTATTCGATCGACCGACAGCTTGGGACATCGGCAAACTGGCATTAAATTTTCGAGAAAACCAAATATTTTAGGCAATTTTTATGAATTAGTTAAATATTATTTTTGTTTAAAATAAAAAAATTTAAGACAAGTACAATTGAAAAGAGTTAGAGTTTGGTGAGGGTAGGGCCGGACATTGTCCAGTTGATTAGAATCTTAACTGCTGATTGCAGTTTGTTCAAGTAGTTTCATTCGCTTCGGTGTATTGGGGGAACTATCTGTCTTCGTGCCTCTTATTAATTGTAGAATGCATCCGATATAAGGAGTAAAGAACAGATCCATTCCGAAGTTCTGCAATACCAAATACCAGAATGATGTAATTTTAACTACCAACCAGATCTGTAAGTCGACCATAATAAATGAAAAATTTCATTTCACATGAGTTGGGTACGTACGTACATTTAAATGTATGTATGTATGAGTGAGTATGTACACACATGCCATACATAAATACTATGTGCTTAATACGCTGCTGACCATATAATTTATAAAAAAAAAACATTTTCCCTTTTCACAACGTTAGATGGCTGAGCCGATCTTAAAGGAACTGTTACTTGCCCACATTGAAAATAAATAAGTTTGTCGTGCGAGAGTACGAACAATAAATATGTTAGTGCGATGCTGCACAAGTTTATTTTTATTTCTTTGGAGATTGAAAGTTCTTTGTAAGAAAGCAAAAAAAAAGGCATTTAAACCTTTTACCATTGTTAAGTTCATAATTTACGATGGGAATTACAACTCGTACGAATTTCTTTCACTTTTTAGTGCATAAAGATATTCATTCTTTAAACTGAAGTTTAAGTTTAAGCCTTTCTTTTTGTATTTTTATTAAACTTACGTCTGACACAATTCACATATTTTACTTTATTTCATATTTTGCTTCAGTAATTGTGTGTGGCTAATTGCCTTAAGTGCGCTTTTTTGTATTCTTGATTATAATCTCACCTAATTTTATAGGGTCATAGGAAAAAGCCTGATTTGATTGCTGACAAGCCTCGGCGTACTTTCACAACTGCTGGGAAATGTCGGTGGCAGAGAGAAAAGTATACGAGTACATGATGAAAAATGTTAAATTATCGAATTCTGACAGTTTATAAATATCATTATAAATTGCTTTGCCTGGTGTTGTCCAATTTCAATGGAAGTTTTCTAAAGTTACAATTATGGGATTTAAGGCTTCTCCACATGTGACATTTTCTCAATAATTTTCTAATCTGATTTAAACAAATTCATTCGATGCAGTCTATTTATGCCAATAAAATTCGCTTTCCTTCAATAAAAGTTGAAAAATTAACCCAAAAATTAAAGATTTACTTCTGGTTTCGTGTGAAAACACACACATTCATGCATACGAATGTACGTATACATTCTTTGATCGTGCATCTAAAAGTTTCTTATCTTGTAACAATCAGAAATACACACTTCCTCCATTATTGTACGAAATTATGTGTGCGTAATTCCCTTCTTCCCTCAAATTGTTGCTTTTTATTGTTAGGGTTTTACATGCCCAAATGATTTGGTGCGGAACTTGTCTCCAGCTTTGATAGATTCAATTTTGTTTCTATTGTTTTTCAATGTTACCAAAATATACGAGGCGAGCAGACATGTAAAAATGTATCTTTTACTTCACCCACGTAAAATATGTGCGGTTGTGCGCACAGATTGGAATATACAATTGAAAATAACTTCAATTATATTTTCTATTGAACTTTCTAATGCGAATTGATTGTGTTAAAATAATTTTGTTGATGATTATTTAGGGAAAATATTTCATTTGTATTGTTGAGTGTTATTTTAAGGAAATATTTTAGCACTTCAATAATAAGTCATTTTCTTCTTTTTGCAAGTAAATATTGAAGCAATTTAAATTTTGATTTTATATATTCAAGACGGGTGAAACTACGAGACCACAGACGAAAAATTTAAGCCTATAGCAGGCTGAGAGTTCTTACCTGCAACCAGATTTTGATGAGCAAGAGCTAAAAACACAGTCTGTTATATTCTATTGAAAAAATTTAGATTTCAACTTTTTTTACCTACATTGACCCACTGTTTCATTAGTAGGGAAATAAAACTTTCCGCTTAGCTAAACCTTTCAAAACAAAATATTCAAAAGAAGCTTTATTAGTTTCTAAAAAAAACTCGTTTCAAAGTTTTCGGTTTTGAAGGAAATTCAAATCTCTGGATTGCAGTCACAAAATATTTCAATACATCATAAGGATCTTAAATATTAAAAAATTACATGCATCTGCCGAAGAATAAAAAAACTACAGCGAAAATACTGAAAAATACCAAATTATTAGATTTAAAAAAATGTCTTTTACCATTATTCTGCACAAGGAATGAACCACTTTGAAAATACAATTATTTCCATTAAAAACAAAAATAAGATATAAAATACAAATTGCAGTTTGAAAAGATAGTCAAATACGTTTCACATCTTTATGGCAATTATGAACAGAGTAAAACATTTTTCAACATTCTTTCATAAGAAATCGGAAATCCTGAAATAAGATGTATTGAATCGAATACCAAGTGGCCTTTCCACTGGACTTGTTTGCTCCAGCATTGTTGTCAATTTGACAGTTCTCGGTATTTTATGTATGTTTGTTTTGCCAATATTTAAATGAAAGAAATATTGGGATTAGTTTTAGGAGAAGAAACATTTGCTTCATTACCTTTAAATGTCTGGAGAACTACACAATCAACTTGAGCAGTTTCTAACAACGCAGATTTCTTGATTTATATTTGCGGGTGTGTTTTGCGCATTATTAGAAATTATTTATTACAAAGAAGTATCTGCTAATTAAAGTCAGCCGCATCAATTGATTTCAAGGGAAATTTAAATTTGTTTATCGTGTTCATCCTAAAATTGTTTCTATCAATTAGAACCCAAACTATATGATTTATTTATTATCTTTTAATACGTAAAGTTTACCTCTGAATGTTGCAATAATTAGGGGCAAGTATTATCACGAATAGGTTTTTTTCAAACGATTTAACAACCTGGTCAAATGATAAATGTTATCGTGTTGGATAGTTAATTTCAGTTAATAATCGCTTTTGATATATTAACTTGGCAGTTTTGCTTAGAATATGAATTTTTATTTGTTGTGCAAGATTCGATTTTTGTATCTATTAGTATTATATGAAAATTATATATTTATAATGTTTTATATTCTCTTGATCTTAGTTAAAACATAATAATAGTTTTTAAATGTTCAAAACAAGAATATACATATTTATTTCATGCAAAACTTATTCAAACAATCCATTAAGTGCTGCGGTTGCAGTTTTTGTTGTTTAAAACCTGCATTATCTAAAACAACAGATAAGAAATCGTAGCATAACACTCGGGCTTGGGAAAAATGGTTAAACTGTTATATATTTAAGTTTGTGGTTGATGTCTTAGATAAAGAACAGTTGCGGGTTGCTTTTGTGGACTGTAATTTCGTTTCACATTGCCAGCATGACTGTTTTAATTCCTTCCCTGCAGTATCACAAAAATGTAGACTCCATGTAAAATATTCTTGTATTTCAGAATTCTCTTGTTCTGCAAATCACTTTTTTAAAGTGATTTGAAATCAATGTGAATGTAAATGTTCGTTGAAGTTTTCTTCACCGTATATGATTTATTATACATGCAGATAGTAAAATTTGCTTTCAGAATACTATTCAGAACGACGGAATTTATATGAACCGTTCAACTTATTTCTTCACAAGTTTTCGTTTGATGTAAAAATATTTAAATTCAAAGAATCGGAACTGCTTAAAACAAAATCAACAAGAAAATTAAAGTCAATGAAAATATTGAAAATCTTTCCATTGATTTTCAACGAAAATTGTGAAAGTGTCACTTGAAAATGTTGATGCAACTTTGCAGGATGCTCTAGATAATAGTTGGCGATGAAATATTCTTCTCAGCTGTAGATCTATAGACATCAATAAATTTGTATGTGCCTATAGCGGGTGTTTTTTTGAAGGGCCCAACTTTGCTACATCCGGTTCTTCAGATACTAAAATTTTGGGCTGATGACCGCAAAAAACTTTGGACTTCATTCCGAGCCATGATTAAGTCACTTGTGAATTATGCCTGAATGTTGCAAAAAAACGATTTTTGATCCCACGGTGCAACGAAAGCACTGGGACTTATTTGAAATAATAGTGAGATTTTCGTATAGAAAGCTGTCTTAAGATTTGTATAATTGAGAACAGCGTGGGCTCTAACAAGTGCTGCGGACGATAATGACAGAATAGTGGCCTCCCAGAACCACGTTGTTCTGTTTACCATCTTCTAACTCCCCCTGAAAATCAGTTCTATCGACCGTTTTGCCTAACAATCCAGTCTGGTCTTACCAGTAAATTAATTCCAAAATGTTATAACGTTTTCTTTTCAAAAAAATTCTACATATTTTGCACTTTTTATTAAAAATTTGAAATGTTTTGTTATTGTGAAGTAGTGAATTCAATAAACAAATTATTTCATCAGTCATTGTGGAGGTAAATTTTAATGTTACTTGAACTTTCAAGAGCATTCGTTTTTATTACGGGGTAGAAAGTGTTACATTATTTCTAGAAAGGAACAAAAGAGCATTAAAGAAATTTATCCGAAAATGCCAGAGCAGTTCCATTCATTGTTTTGTGCAGATATACGACAATATTTTGTTTAAAGTCTGCCCGAAGAGGTGCATTAGCCATAGAGAAATGCCCACAGCCACTGGCTAAAATCCCCTCAATTTAATAGGGAAGTAAAATTAACACCCCGATATAAAACAAAAAAAAAAAAAAAAAGCGAAGCATGCACGCCGTGTTTCATAGCTGACATGGAACTCGTCATAATTAGCGAAAGTGTTCAGCTGAATTTTAACAAACACAAATTCATCATCCGGCTCTATAGAAAACACCCGCCCCACTATTTTCATCAAATATTGGCGATGCATATCGGCTATTATTTTTATTTATTTCATGTCATTTGTTTTGTGTGCAAACGGCAAAGAAAAGAATCAGTCAACAGACAGACACACACCAACACACAAATTAAATAAAAATTCTAACTGAAGCGGCAGAAACAGCGTCTGTTATCAGAATCGATGTGGAAGTTCTCGTATGAAGCAACTCGAAACGATGATAAACAGCAAATAAATTCACACAAAAACAATAGGAAATCCGAGTGCACACACACACGCGCACGTAATAAATAAATAATTAATCGCACAGATGCGAAATGTGTTGCGAAGGTAGTTTTCAGATAACCTCTCTCCCCCCGGCGAAGATAAGTTTTGGCAGAGAGTGCGAGAGTGTATAAAAGCCTTGACAGCTGGTGAAAACGACATCAGTTTCATTTGGAAATCGAGCGTAAAGATAATGAAAGTATTCGTTGTGGTTTTAGCTTTAGCCGTTGCGGTGAGTGAAATACACGTACGATGCGAAGTTTTAAAAAGTTAAATTAATTAATTGTTCTATTCCGGACAGGCCTTGGCCGATCATCATGAGGGCCATCATGAAGATCACGATTATGTTGTGAAACATCAGGATGATCTGGTCAAATACCGTGACGATTGTGTCTCCAAGTTGAAGATCGCTCCCGAATTGGTGGAAAAGTACAAAACCTGGACCTACCCCGACGATGAGGCTACCCGCTGTTACATGAAGTGCGTGTTTGAGCACTTCGGCTTCTTTGACGACCACACGGGCTTCGATGTCCACAAAATCCATCACCAACTGGTAGGCGAAGACGGCACCGTCAACCACACCGACGAAACTCACGCTAAGATCGAACAGTGCGCTGACAAGAACACTCAAGGCAGCGATGCCTGCACCTGGGCCTACCGCGGTGGCATGTGTTTCATTCGCTCCAACTTGCAATTGGTCAAGGGCAGCGTACACAAGCACTGATTTCTTCAATTTAATTATGGAAATAATAAAATTTAAAAGTTTTTGTGACTGAAAATCCTTTTATTCTATTCGCTTTTATTTATACGCCATTTTTGTTTTGTAAACGTGTTTCACATACTCCTTGATCCATGGACCCATGCTCCCGCTAGCAAAACAATTAAAACCCTCTTCGGCCCACTTGTCGAGATCAGTTTGTTTGTGGCGCTCATTGCAGTGATCGACTACCAGCCGCATTTCCTGCGGCTGCTTGTGTTTGTTTAGCAACTCCACAAAATGTTTTGCCTTAAAGCCCACCTCATCGCTCCACAACCCCAATTCCTTGGCAAAGCACCTTATATCGGTTTTAGAATCGGTGGAATCAATTTCACTTTTTCTTCGTACATCAAGAAACAGCAGATCGTGCATCCGACAAGCTTCCAGTGATTTTTGTATGTCCACGGCAGAGGGAAGCTGCCACGTCTCAGCCGCAACACAATTTAGCTGGGGGATATACGAATTTCCGTACATTTCCTTGATAATTGAAACTTTATATTTTCAATAAAACAACTCACCATGAGTAACAGCCATCCTGAATTTAATAGAAACATTTTTGATGTAAAACTTTAGCTGCTGCTGCCGCTTCTGCTTGCACACGTTGAGCTCGACAGTTGTTTGATGAATGAAAAAACGATGACGGTTTTATTTTCTATTCATTTTTGCTTTCAACTGAAAATAGTTAAGTTTTGCATTTAATTGTTGTGCTTGGCGGCGGCAACAGAATCTGTGTACGCAATTAATTGAAGCAATTAAATTAGAAATGCATAAAACGCTGCTCGCACTCGTAATTACACGTCAAGACGAGATGTTTTGTTGTGTGTGAACGAGTTTCTGGTTTCTATCTGATTTCGAATGCAGCAGTTTTATTTGTTGTACGAGTCAGTTGTAGTCACTTGACAACCTTCGAGCGATAATTCTAACAATTTTTATTTTAATAGTACAACTCGCACAGAGGGGGGCATAACAATAGAAATAAAATAGAAACTTATTTAGAGAAGAGATCGAAAAAGGGAAATTTCATCCAGATTTGGGTCATGCACTCCTCTTCTTAAGCCTGGATACGGTTGATATGAGCCTCTAGGAAACATTTTTTTAATTGTCATTCAAAACGAAGTTATAAAATAATTCTTAGTTTTAAGGAAAACAATTGATGGAAGATTCTTCCTGTTGAATGATTAATTACTCCAGTGAACAGAAACGTTCTGAAGCTTCACTCGAATTTATTAACACCGACTAAAACAGAAAAACAAGTTTCGACATGTTAAATCGAATTAAGATTTATTGGCTAATTGTTCGAAATTAATTAAAATCTCAGAAAGACATGATGATAAATATTCCAAGGCACACAGGAAAGTCAACATCAGCTTTATTCAACTTACACAGCAGAGCAGAACAGCTGTTTTCGAAAGTCGCAACACTTTCATCTTCAGTGCTCATGTGTATATTGTGTTTATCACCACTGTTTAGGTGGAAGAGCGGAAGGACTATTTTAAGGCAAAATTAAAATTCTGTTGCTTGTCTAATCGACCAACAAAGCGATTCCAGGGTTAATATATAAATTTCATTTCTTTAGAAATTGTCTTCCCTCTCATATTCGTGCATTTGTCGCCTCAGCACTACACCCTTCTTTTCGTAGTTCCCGTGAATTGAATTACTTGAATTGGAGGGGGGTGTCATTCCCTAAATGTCGGTTCAAATAAAAGAAAATAATACTTCTGAAAGTAAACAGTGACTTAATGACTATCTGTTTGAGCCGATCTGTTGTTGTTATTATCGCCACTACGTGCTCAACATTTTAAAGGCCTGATGTTGTCGGAATAGAAATACTTATTCACAAACACACACTCGCTTAAAACAACAAAACTAATAAATTATAAATAAAAAAGATAATGAAATTAGAAGCAGCTTTTATTGAATCGGTAATTTTTCAATTTCATGAACTTCTTAACAGTTTAATAAACAACAACAAATAAACAATCGATCTGCCAGACCCGCAGCGAGCGTTTGAAAAAAATAAAAAAATAAAAAAATTAAAACTAACGAATTAGTACTCCGAAAGTGTACATTTTCAAACCTCCAAATTAGTGTTGCAGCCCCAAGTTAACGGCAAATAGAATTAGGGAGCAACTAATTATTACACGGAGATGCCAAGTCGACTCAATGATGCCCTACAACGGAAGTAGTTGATTAAGTAGTAGGGATCGTTACACTTTCGCCTTTTCTTGTGCTGTTTTTTTGTGTTGTCATTTAGAAATTCACAGTTCGCAAGCCAATGCTCAAGTCGACTTAAGCACTTCTTCCTCATTGTCATAGATTTTATCATAAAAATTTTAACGATCTCCAAATGTCAGCCGATCGCGCCGTTATTTGACACGCTGAAGGAAGCATCTGCAGATTTTAGAAATTCTTGCCGAGATTTTCTACTCCAGACGTTGAGGTTATTTGGGTTCCCTCAGCAGCAATAAAATTGTTATTTTTCCCAACTCAAGAGGAATATTTCGATTAAATTTTGCTTAAAATGGAACAAAATATATTGAAAAAGAAAATTAAATTTTCAATCGATTATAATTCATTAACTAGCAGATGTCGGTGCTCTTGCGAATATGAAAACATTGAGAAAGTGAATTGTTGTCGAAGTCAATCGAATTACTATTAGAAAAGTTGCTGAGGATGTCTGGAAGTTTTCCAAAAATTATGGACATGAAACGTGTATCCACGAAGTTTGTTCCAAAAGTGCTGAAGTAAAAAAAAAAAATAAATCGTTGCTTGAATGCAACAACAACAGCGCCATTATGCCTCAGCCTCCGTGCTCGCCAGATTTGGCCTTCTTTGGATTTTTTCTGTTCCGAAAATTGAAGGGACGACCCATGAAAACGCGGCGTTTGGCGACGTTATAAAATATAAAAACCCATTCGCGGCGAGAACTCAAGGAAATAACAAACCGATTTAAAAACGATTCTTTTGAAAGGGCGTGATGAGTTCTGAACAGCCTTGACAACGGGTTTTTGTTCAGTCTGAATTTAAAAACTTTTCAAAATCACTGTAGACGATAAAATGTAGGACATCTATGAAAAGAAATTTATTAAAAAACACATAAAAATAATTGACAAAACGACTCATCGCCCACATTTTTTTACGTTTTCAAACCCTTTTCGTGTCTAAATCGTTTGCCATCATGAAACAAATTTTTAAAAGATTAAATAAAAATTCAAACCATTAAAATTTGAAAATTTTGGCTGAGGCGAAAATTCTGAAAACATGACTCGCAGTGTTGATACAATTCTCGTATACTGTTTCGTATATAAATTTGTATACATAAAAGGTGTTGTTGCATTCAACTATGCCAGCCAACAAGTGCTGATAAACAGAAACACGCATGAGTACGAAAGTGTAGCGGATTTCGAAAATTGATATTCTGCTCTCTTGTATGGGATGGAATGTTCATCATGTCCTTCTGCCTTGAACACGTTACGAAGAATTGCCTGCCAATCTTAATTGAAATTCCAGCTCATTTTTTGAACTGACCTCGTATGATTGGTATTTGATTTACCACTTGAAGCATTATTGTACTGATTTAAAAAAATTACAACACTTTTTTCAACTGGAAAATTGTATTTGTCCTCACTAAAGGATTTTATAAAATCACGAAATATTTTCATTAAAATCAGGAAACTGTTAACGGGTTTTGTGCGCCAAGTCCCCGCCATTTGTTTTAACTTTGAATATTTGGACGCTTTCAATATGAATCTGAAATTTACATTTCTCTTCTCGTGTTTTTTCTGAACCGCAGTGACGCCAGGATTTTTCAAAAATGTATTATCTGAATGTAAAGGATCTCTATTAATGCATTTTATATTAATTAGCCAGAAGAATAGAATTACGGATCACATACAAACAAGTGAAAGTAACCGAGCAACCGTGTCAAAAAATCATAAATTAAAAATAAACAAAAAACGTGCGGATTTAAAAGGAGATGATGCTGATACACGTCATCATGACCATGACACTCGTAATTATGATGTTGCTCTGTGTGTTGCTTTATCCTTAACAAAGTTACCAACTGTGTTCTGGCTTCCATGTTTTCGCAAGCCACCCACATCCACCCACCAATGCCACATGTAATTCCCCCCCCTTTGGATGTGCTGTGAGCATGTGTTGCATTAAATGTTGCACAAACATTTACTACCGCCCCATGCCACGCACGAAGCTAAATGTGTTGTGTGTGTGTGCTTTGAATTGTTGTTGGATTCAAGCCGCAGCACAATTCAATGGAATCAATCCACTCTCGCCCCACCCACACCAAACACACATCAGGTGGTGTGGCGGACACGACAGGCAACAGTTTATTAACTGTTTGTAAATGTGAACTTTCGAATGCTCGACTTCACACAATCGCACACAATACAGTTATTCGTTACAAGAATGTTGTTGCAAGTATTTACGAGTTGTGTTTTTGTGGTACGTAAAGCAGAAAGAAGAAGAGTTAAGAATTTGACCCACGACAGCAAATCCATTCATACAAAACGAGACAATAGAAAACGTTCGAAACTAACAATAGAAGTTTTGTATGCAACTCGTTTCCACCGAGTGGAGTAGATAATAAATAAATTTATTTATATTTAAACAACTTCAGAAACACACACCGGCAGTACGAGTAATTAGGGGAACAACCAGGAAGTGAGCGTTTCACCATTCACGAGTTTTTTTGGTTTTTGTTCGTTTCTGCTGTTGGATTAATAAGAATTTGGCAAAAGATACGGAGATATCACAAGATCTGAATATATGAAAATCTCCTGTCGCAAATTATCTCCGAATAGCGGAGTCCAGATGACAATTTTGATGTGGAGAAAATATTTTCTTTATCATTTAAGACTATTTTTATAAAAACAATTAATTTATAAACATTTTATTTGGCAGACATTTTTGTCTGACAGCAGTGCGTCCAAAACTTCGGAAGCTCCCATCTCCTTTCAGTGAAAAAGAACTTGTTTTCGATATTTAAATACCATTTAATTTAATAAAAAGATATGAAAAAGGATTGATTCCAATGGCCATCCCTGTAACTTCCCGCTAATTTTAACCCCGAATCTGTCGTAACCTGGTTTTTGTGCTTTTCTATGCTTTTCAGTTAAACTCCAAATTATTTGAATTTTCGATGAAACCGATTCCAACGTGATGATAACAGATGTAGTTTTCGAGTGCTTTAAAAAAATCGAGAAGTCCAACTGATCGGATATATAAATTCGGAGTTTTTCCCAAAAAATCACTTTTTTCGAATTTTTTCGTTCACGATATCTCATGATATCAACCGATTTTGATCCGCTTTACGGTGATCGATGTGGTTTTTAAATGTCCAGAGCTGATCGATGAAGACGTTTAAAAGTTATTAAAAAAATACTTTCAAAAGTCCTTCTTTTAAATACTTGATAAAAGTACATTTAAGAACTACTTGATTAAAGTTCTTTTAAAAAGTACTTTTAAAAATGAATTATTAAAAGTACTTTTAAAAAGTACCTTTCAACACTAAATGTTAAAAGTACTTTTGAAAAGTACCTTGAAAAACTACCTGGTGAAAATCCTTTTAAAAAGTACCTTTCACAACTACCTGTTAAAAGTACTTCTAAAAAGTACCTTTCAAAACTACCTGTTAAAAGTACTTTTAAAATCTACATATAAAAACTACCTGATGAAAGTCCTTCTAAAAAGTACCTTTAAAAATTAAATGATGAAAATACTATGTATTTCAAAAATATCCTTCTGAAGTACTTTTTAACAAAAGTACCCCTAAAAAAGTACATTTTATAAAAGTACTTTTTCAAAACAGTACCTCTGGCAAAAATATGTGGCATCATATTTTCTTTCGTTAGCTTTTATAAAAAGTATTTTTGTAAAAATGGAAAAAGCGGCATATTTTAAAAAGTACCTGTTCAAAACACGTTCTAAAGAATTCAAAGAAGAAAATTACATGTTTCGAAAGAGTGGGTTTCGACCGACCGCCGTTTAAAAAATTTAAATTTTTAAAAATAAGTTCTTAGAAACACGTGAAAATTTATTTTAAAAAAATCCTTTGAGAAAAAAATTTTTGCAACGACTGTTTTTCAAAAATAAAATTTCCCACAAAGTACTTTATCAAAATATGTAGTGATTTAAAAAAAACACTTCAGCGAATTTCCCTGAAAATTTCATGCTTATCAACTGCTTCTAAAAGAAAAGTACCTTTTTTTCCAAAAAGTACTGCAAATTAGAACAGAAAAATTATTATTAATTTAATGAAGTCCTTCAATATAACTTTTAAAAAACTCGTGAATTTTATCGAAATAAGTAGCAGCTTTGAAAAAGTTATTTCAACAATTTTCCCTAAAAGTTTCAAGCTGCTTGAAAAAGAAAAGTACTTTTGTAAAAAAGTACCGAATAAAGATCTATTCAATGACATCCCTCAATACAACCTTGAAAAAATTCATAAATTTTGGAACTTTTGATTTAATTTTGTCCGTACGGAAACACATCATCCCTGGCGAAGTGTTTCGAAGCACTATCGATTCGATTTTCGTCCATCTCTCTTCGTTCACTATTTGCAGGTTGTAAATCCAAACAAAAGAACAGAGATTAACTCCCCCCAAAAAACAAGCGTTTGGTGAAATCGAAACTCGTCTGTGCAGTCGCATGTTGGCACTCTGGATTTTCATATCCGACTTGGCTTTTATTGTTTTTGTATTAGTTGGCAAGGTTTCAAATGGAATGCTGCAACTCTTTCTATAGTTTTACCTCTTCACATTTCTTTCACTGGCGCTACCCCTTTGGCTCGGCATAAGTCATAATTTGAATAGAATTGTTTTGCATGGAACGATGCAGTTGACAGCAGCAAACGAATCCAATGAATACAATTGCGAAATTAAATTGTCATGGTGATGCAAAAAACTAATATCCAGCACGAACAACAACAAAGACTTTTGTAATTTCTTTGCTAAATATGCGGGTGTTTTTAATTTTCCGGGAGTGGGGTCACGGGGGGCGGTGGTACGACTAATTTATTAAGACATGATACTGTTGTTATAAATATGAAATTGTTGTTGTTGCTGTTGTTGTGTCTATTAATTGAGATAAGAATAGAATCAAGTTGATTCTATTGTTGGCCGGTCGGAGTGTGGGTGTGTGTGTGTGTGTGTGTGTGTGGATGTTGGAATGTTAGTGTTCGTTTCTAATCGCATTCAGTCTGGTATTCTATTGAGTCCATAATTCATTTATACGCAGTTGCAGTCGTGTATTAATTCGTTCTTCAATAAACAATGCGATTAGAAATTAAATTTTCTAATAATTATTTAGAATTTAACCTTCAAAACGGCAGATCTGGAAAGAGAAAACTTAATTGCCGGCAATTATTTTGTGGCGGGGAAGCAGGGCATTGTAAATTACAACTGTCGATAAGGACATAATGAAATCAATCTGCGTTTACATGTGTGTTTGTTTGTATGAGTGTGTGTGTGTGTTGAACTGATCAATCTACGACCACAACATGGGAGTAGGGCAATTAGTGCGAGTAATTATTATTCTGCCCTTCAACTGTGAGATGTGGATCAATCCAACGAAGGGAAAAATCTTGTAGCTTAGGGAGAGGCAGAGGGAGAGGGAGAACGATTATCCCCTAGTATTGGTGAAAGTCTGAGGAATATTGTGCGCCCATTTGTCTGGGTTTCTTTTCGAAACTGGGCTTCCAATGTAACTCCTAACTACGCCATGCACTGTGCCAGAGCTTTAGTCCTGAAAGAACTCTCACAGAGAAGGATAAAAAGAGACGAAGAAGTTGCTTTTTGTGATCATCTCTTTGGTGCTTTGCCTTCGTCATTATTAACAGCCGACAAAAATTAACCACGATCATGTTTTGGCTTCGTAGTGCACTCGTTAACTATTTCCGCGAGCTGAAGTTGTTGTGTATTTCCGAGTAACCAACGATTCTATTTGACAGAATATTCCAAGAAATATTTAACAAGTTTTGTTTTTGTTTTTGTTTTATATAAAACGCACTCACTTTCTATCGGTATAGGCCAGGCAGGTTGCTCCTTTCAATGTGGCAAAATCCATATTTAAGAACAAAAAAATCAAACCAAAATAGTTTGGGTTGAGTAGAAAAGGACCAAAAATTCAGATAAATGGGAGATGAGGAAAATATCGACAACGGTAACATCGAAATTTCGTAGGTCATTTTCCCACAAAATAAATAATAAATAAAAAATTTAGAAAATGTCTCCGGTGTTAACATCAATTTAGTATCGGTATAATTCTCGTATACTTTTTCCTAATAAAGTTTGTGTGAATCAAAGAGCCACCCAACAAAAACTGACACACAATAAATACACATGAGTACTGGTGATGCAAATGTAGCGGCTTTTGAGAACAGCTGCTCTGCTCTGCTGTGTATGTTGGATTTTGATTTTCGCTTTTTCACAGTAAATCCGAAGCGATATTTTAATGTGACAAGTTTTAAAATATTTTGCTCCAATATTTTTTGAAATGGCTTTAATTGTATACTTTTTTTTAAATTCCTGACATGTTGCACCTGACATTGTTTTCATGTGTGGCTCTTTACACGGAATTATGGATAAACAAGTCTAGTAACTATAAATCAAGAAATATTTAAATTAAAAGTTGCCGTTTTGTCGAGTATTTCGAAATGGGTTACTTAAAAATATATTTTTCTTTTAGATTTACTAAATTCTTAACTATCAGTGGAAACGCCCATATGTCTTCATAACAATTAAAAGTCACATTGGAAAAAATTGCAAGTTGTTCCCTCCCTTGAATTGAAACCTCTGACGTCCAATCTATACACCAGGCAACAAAATTAATATTTTTTCAAGACTGCTGATAACAACAAGATATTCACACGAGTTATTTTCCTTTATTTTGTTTTATTTTATTTTTTAAATAATATTTTGAAAGTTTGTAGAGCCGTGCCACGTTGGTCACAAAAACCAAAATACTTAAAAATTACTTCTGCACTGGGGGTATTCAAACGAAGTGCTATTTAGTCGTAGCGTTATAGTGTCTCAAATTTTTAGAACAATTCAAGCCGAAATAATGAAAGTCACAAATAATTTTTTTATAAATTTCAATTCCTTAAAACATCCTCATCCCATTAAAGCATTTCAAATGGAGTATTTAAACAACTGCAGTACTCGAAATGCTGTTTTTCTTGTTGCACAGTGTAATCGAACAAACAAACAATCTTTGCAATCAATTTATTCGATCAAATGCAATTATAGACGTTTGGTCCACTGCATTCTTAGACGCATTCGTTGTTAAATCCGTTAAATCCGGCTTTAATGGTTTGGAAGAACTCAAGAATGTTGGCGGAGAAGAGGGGGGTTTGCAGAGGCAAACAGCAGAAAGAAAGTCAGACTGTTGTATGCATGTTGCAAGTGTACTTTAACAATGAATGTTCAGTGTCACGTTATTAATTGTGTTGCATAAGTGTGTTGTTGTTGTTTTGTTTTTCTTTTGCCACATCTACGCTGCCTGCCACACCCAGCAGCTCACATTGTTTTTCTACGAGCAAAAAAAAGTGAAATAATTGATTGCAGCTTAACCACGTTTCTCAAATGCATTGAAATCTTTTCTCAATGCACTTTTGCATTTTGCATTTAGCACTCTTGCACACAAACACAAACACACACACTCACACGCGAGTACAAAGTCTGTGTGTTTAATGCGCTTTTAATACTTTGACTTATTTTATAAGAAATCTTTTTTCTCATTATTAATTGTTGTTAAAAATTTGTTTGTTTTGAACTGAAGAAAAATAAAAAAATAAAAATTCTTGCCTTGATTTCCACTGGATGCGGATCCATGAATAATTGTCAAAGCTAATAATCGATTCTCCTGCCAAACACACAAACGAGCTGTGCGATGGTTGTATAAATAAAAATAATTATAAAATTCAGGCGGATTTGTGGAAAAATACAAAAACTCTTTTGGGAAATTCAGAAAAAAAGACAGGGAAAATGGAATAAAAATTAAAATAATTATCAACAATTCAAACACTTCCTTTGCCATATCCCATCGTCAACAATTCCTTACAATTCCTTTTTAATATTTTTATTTTTGGTAGTCGTTGTAGTTGTTGTTTTGTCACTTAATGTGCTGACGATGACGATGACGATGACGGTGATGATGTGGCATGTGTGCGATAAATTGTTGTGTTGTTGGTGGTGTTGTACGAGTATATGGGCCACTTGACACAAACCTTTTCAATTATTTTTCAATTTATTGCAAAAAATATCACTTCATTTCCTTCACACCCTTCTAAACGGGCTTACGGGCTGTCGGCCTGACTGGCTGCCATTCATTCTCTCTGTTTGTGACTTTATGTTGTCATAAACATTGAACGCCAAACAACTTGAGGTTAAATCATACGTAATCGGCAACCAATCACAAGACGGCTTAACTCGGCATTTGTTTTTTAAATCATTTTGGCCAAATTGTTTTTGAACACTCTGATATTCTCTCATATTCTTGTTGTTTTTGTTGCACTGACCAGCCGAAAACATTTAACATTTACAACATTTATCAAGTGCTGCGAACTAAAATTTGAAAACTTTTCTGTTTTGTTGTTGTTGTTGTTGTTTTTGCTCTTTCAAGAGTTATAAATCTGTAGCGAAAACTACTTGTTCTCGTCCAACTTCTGGCTGTCAATTGTTGGCCGTATTGTGTCTGTGTGTGTGTGTGTGTTTTAGCTGCAGTGTTAAATTAAAAATAAAAATTTCCCACTGGAAGGAAACTGCGTAAATTTTGTAGATTTATGAACGTCCGTTGGAGTTCGAAACAAAATTTTATGCATCTGCAAATAGTAAAAATCAGATTGAACTAGAAATCCGAATAGTTTTAGTGCAATACTCAAGCGAGAGCCAATTGATAAGTGACTCAAATATATTGTTCGTGCCACTGGAGTTAATGGTCGTTTGAGTATTCAGCCAAAAGTTCCCCAATTTCAAATGAAAGAACAAGTCATGAACTTCGGAAAACTTATTGAGAATTACATCAGCTAAAAGGTCTTGTTACATTTTGGAATTGGTTTCAAGTCCACTGATCACTTGACTTAAGATCCACACTGAAAAAAAAATTAATTAGCTTGTGAATTGAATATTGCATTCCCAAATTTATGACAACAAGTAGATACCATTCAAAAGGTCTCTGCTTTTGCTTTCCGAATCTATTAAAAAAATTTAAACCGGATGATATTCTCTGGAGTTGTTGAGTATTAAAGAGCAAACGATCGTGTGTTTTTCCATAACACGAGCTTTTGGAGGTGACTGGGAATTTAAAAAAATATATATTTATTTTCTAAAATACTCACAGAAACCACGATGTGGAGTGTTTCCTCATCGGATTAACGATTTGATATATAAAATATCAAATCGTCTTTTGGAGCATCCCACAATTTTCCCTGCCTCCATGTTCATGTTTACTCCATCTCTATGAGAGGAATCAGCATGAAAAAAATTAAAATTTTAATTACAAAATATGAGAATTCTTGCATTCCAAAATAACTAACAATTTCACAACTACAAAATCAGTTAATTTTTAGTTGTTCCGAATCGCAAGAAAATCTCCAACGACTTAACAATTCTGCCAGTTTCGAATACTGTTGACTTGATTTAATTTTGGCTGATTCATTGCAGCTTTAAGTTATTCAGAAGGGAGTCCAAGACACTTGAGTTTTTTCCGTCTTTTTGTGCTTGATTTTTGTTGTTGTTGTTGTTTGTGTATGCAGTCCATAAATCATTTAATTGTTTTTTCTTTGGATTTTTCGGTTAAATTCGAATCGCCCCTACTAAATAAACTTGTTATGCTAATCTCAGGCTGGATTAAATGCCATGTCCCCTGCTTACGATTTATGATGTGAACAGGGATGCCAGATGAAGTTGCCGCAAAATCGTCAATTTCAAAATAATAAACAATTCCCATTTTAACTACTGAAAATATTTAGTAAATATTTTCTTATATGAACGGAAAATATTGAAGCAGACGAGGAGAGTGACGGGTCCTTTTTCGGCCTCTTTGCGGGCCTCAGTAGTTGATTGTTTGGTAGAGTAAAGCGTAGAGCAGCCACAGTCGACATTGGCGTTTATTCCCGACGTTGTTGATTTGTGGAAATCGACCGACTGTTATCGTCTTCTTTTCTCATCACAGTGGCCTCAGTAATTGTTGCCCCACAGGCTCTACAACCAACATACCTATCGAAGGTATCGCATACATTTTCCCAAAAATACACTTGGCCACAAAAATTTAATGCTTAATCTTGTCCATTATTGCGTTAGAGTTGCAAAATGTTCATTTTTGTCTCTAAAGAATCTCCAAATTGATATTTTACTAAAGCCGCGTTTAAAAATCGTCAAAATATTTATGATGAATTATTAAATCCGGCAGGCGAGTTTGTGGTTGGTCATCGTATTGTAATTTTTGGTTTTAAATTAAATTTCTTATTTTGACCTCATGTTAACAATTTGTTGTTGTTGTTGTTGTTGTTGTTGTATTTTATTTTGCGCTGGTACACTCATGCACGGTTTAACTTAATGGTCAGTGTTTTTATTCGTTTCAAGTACTTTTTTAATTCAAAATAATAATTTCAACATTTTGTTTTTACATTTTACTTTTATTTCGATTTAAGTTGGTGTGCGTGTTATTTTATTTAAATTAAAATCGTTAGTACGTGGGCTGTTAATTGAGTTGTGGCGAACAGGTTTGTGCATGCACTCGAAAGAAATTATTTTAATTTTTTTAAATTCATTTCTTTTTAAATGAATGTTGGTTGCAAGTGTATTTATTTTGCTGAGTTCCTACAGAATAATTCATTTAATAATTCACCGGGCGTGCAAAAGAGAGAAATTTCAATTGATTTTATTCGTTTAATGAGTGACGTCGATGCGTACTGAATTTCAATTCAATGTGAAATTAGATAAGTTTTTGTTTGTATTATTAAGACAGATTATAGCGAAGAGACTAGTGCTTTCTTTAGTAGGACCAAGACTATGGGGAACGATCCCTTGGTATCGGTAGTACATTGTGCCGGAACTAAAAGAAGAGGCTAGTTCTGAGAAGACAGATGAAGAAAGACGACAAGATAGAGAGTTTGTTTTACTTCACACAACGGATACGATTTTTCGCCAGAGTACCTCCTTCGTGGTCGCTGTAACCCAGTGTTCGGTGCATGATAACGGTATTGAAAAGCCAAGCAGAAGCAGCATGAAAAGAAATAAAAGCCATAAAAGGAAGTTTTTATTTCCAATACAGTTTGCTTCTGTCTGCAAGTTGTAACGACTGTGAAATCTAAAATTATCAGACGACCCCCGGACTCTTGCGCCATTGAAGCAAATACGTGCATCGACATGTCCGTTGGCAACCTTGCAAGTCGAAATGTACAATATTTAATACTGTATTTTAGTTGAATTTTGTTTCGATTTGTTCATGTTTAAAAATGCTCCCCATTGTGCTCGTGCACTCGTGTACACTGAGAGTATGTGCTCTCCAATTAATTTTTATTTAAAATACTGTGTTTTATTTTTTCAAGTGCCACTTGTTGGTGAATGGCACATGCCAAACACACTCGCACAGTTTATTTTATTCCTGCCTTCTGACATTTTATATAGAAAATACATACAAACATGCAGATCCTTTTTTTAATACTCCGCTGCTGACTCTCAACTGATGGACATCTGAGTGGAGAATTGTGGAAGAAAAACTAAATGGTCAGAATATTTTTAGGGGGGCGAAATGGGGAAAAAAGAAAGAAAATTCAAGTGGCGGATTGTTAAGGCCATTTAGAAATTGTTTCCCAGTTTAAATGCAACTTAACTAGACAGACTGCTATTTTCATGTTGTTGTTATTTAACATCTTCAAACGCTTTTATTTGTACGAACTCCTAAAATGGAGTTTAAAACGTTTTAGTAGCCCAGAAATATCAATAAAAAAATTTGTCTTGAATTTATTGCAGGAAACCTTAATAAATTTTAATAATTGAGTGAACAAATATTTTTTTAGCCACTCTCTTTTAAAGACTTGTTAGATAAATTAGCGCTAATTGCCACGCATTTTATACACACACACTTACAAAGTTGCCAACATCAACCCCCAGCAAAACTAAACAACCAAACGGCCAAACGTTAACCACAACAACAACAACCTCTTCCGCTTGTTAAAACAAAACTCACAAGGGGCGACTTATTGCAGCACTTGAAGTTGTTTAGCTCTTGCTGACCAATTTCTTTGCTTCAGTCCGATTATTAAGTATTTGGAGATGACGTCCGTCCTGGCATGAGTCCCAGCCCTGTTGTTGATGATTTTTCACGGTAAATTTGTAAAGCCAACAAAAGACAAGTTTAAAGGAGGGCGTAAACCGTTTGGTATTTTGTTTTAATTTAGCGGTGCTAATGCGCTTTCAAAGAATTGCTGACCACGCGTTTCACTAATCATTTAATTGGGTTGGGGCAAAAGTTATTTCTTTTGAAAAATATTCGCATCAAAGTTTTCATATCGTCAGAAATGAATGACAGGGGAGACGATTTCATATGTAACAAACAGGGGGCACAAAATTAGTCGCTCCAGCGGAAGATGTCATATAAATGGCGTCGAGTGTCACTTGTATGTGACATGTGTGGACCAGGCAGACAGCAACTGATCGCTACATTCCGCCAGAGTGTGAATTAATTTCTTGGACAAAAAATAGTTCAGCGCGAATTTCGACATCGAAATCTTAATCGTGTCATGCCAATGGACCAAGCGTGGCGCCACTGAGCTGCTCCGCACGAACAGACTGGAACCACAAAACGCTTTGCACGCACTGTGGCGATTTTGCCTATTTTTAAATTTCGTGCAAATAAACACCGCAGACACTTTTAGCAAATATTTTTCTACAATTTTAGCTCCACAAATACGTTGTCTCACACCAGTTTCCACATTTAAAATTAATTTCAAGTGTTTATTTTTAATTTGTTGCATTCATCCAGTACCCCGGACTCTCCTGTAGACGGGACTAAATCCGTTGCTCACTTATTTACTTTGCAAATTCTTTTTTTATATTTATTTTTATTTATTTTTTTGTAATTCGTGTTGCTTTTATTGCATTTGGAATTGGGTGGCCATCGTGTCCATATAAAGTTGGAAAGTTGTGAAACACGCACGAATTACTCTTCAAAAAGTGTCGATTTAAAGAAGTCAAAAAATTTATTAAAAGTGGTCACAACTAAAACAAAAAACTCTCCTCAACTCCATACGAAAGTTCCCAGTCTGTTGTTGCTCCCAAAAAATGTGGCATAATTCGATAAAATATTTAAAGTGGACACATTCTGCAATCGGACCGAAATACCACGATCACAGGTGTCCGTTTAAAAGATGTTTCACTGTGTATTTATATGACTCTTTCGATTAATCGGTCGTTGCCAAAACCTGGGGGCAAATTACAGCACTCGTTATCGAACGAAATTATGAAATATTTCAATAGATTTTATATGGAAATATTTTAAAATTTTGAATCGTATCGAATGCCGTAATTTGCCCCCAGAACTAAATTTCTTGAGCCGAAACTATTTCGAGTTTTGAATACAGACCTGTTGGAAGGTGTTTGCATTTCTTCGCAGAAATTAAAAGCGAACTTTCTGTCACATGTCGTGGATTACAACAGTCCGATCATAATATTTTCATTAAAAATATCACTTTTAATGAGTAGATTCACGTTACTGAGTATAAAAAGAAAGATGACAGAAAAATGTCGCCTATTCTTGTATCTATTTAAAATAAAAATATTTACCAGCGTTATCGGCTTGAAGTGCCCTGAGTCCTATTTCCAATTGTGTTTTCGACTAGTGAAGCTCGAATTATTTTCTTAAATTTGTAACAAAATCACGCCACAACTCGTGTCCCAACCCAACCAAATTGCCCACGTCCACCAGGGCCATTATGAGTCGAGTGTGCCAACCGTTATTCTTCCCCAGACTCTTAACTGGTCCTGCCACCGTCAGCAAACAGCAGTTGCTATAATTACCATTTTATTTAATTTCATTTCTTTTACAAACTTTTTTTTGTTTTCTGCAATTAAAAGCATTTTCAAATGAAAAAATCTTTATAATACAAAATTTCATTTGCGTATTATTCACAACTGAGGACGTAGGAGTTGAAGGAGGAAGAGGAAGGCAAGTCAATGTATTGCAGCACAGTGTAAGCGATCTGGTGGCAGGCAGTAACAAGCGCCTACTTGGCTGAAACTGCGAAATCATTAAATGCGCGACATGAGCGAAAAGTGGGCTCAACTTGATGATGATTGCCAATCCAATAGCATTAAGCGCCCTAATTGCGTTTAATTAAAAACTCTGCGAAAGCGAAAAAAGCATCAAGTAAAAAACCAATTACTGCGTCCTTTTACAAACAAACATTAACAATTTCGAGCGCAATTTTAGTTTAGTTTGCCAAGCATGAAATGAAATTGTGTAAAGTTTCCCTTGTAGTTCCACTCATTTCGGATTCTGCTGTATTTTTTCCACCTTTTTTTCTTCTTTTTGGTTTGTTATTTTGCTTACAAAGTTTCCATACACATTTTGTTCTTGCTTACACACACACACACACCTACACACAGTCACAACTTGTACGAGCACAAGTTTGAGGATTGATTCCTCCAGCTGGAGGCGGAGTGGTTTCTGTACTGCCAAGAAATAACAAGAAAACAAAAAGAAAAAAAAAAGGAAAAAAATGGAGGAAATAATGGGAAAAATGGAAAACTTTAAAAAATGTTTCACAACTTTCTTCCTCTTCTTATCGACTGTTTTACCATTCTTTTTTCTTAAAAGCAGGAAAACTTTTTAACCGGTTTTACTACGGGGTTTTCTTTCTTTATAAACTCCCAAGGAGGGCAGCAATACGCTCGATAGTTTTCTCCATTTTGTAACATTCCACATACACACACACACACACACACACACACACACACACACACACACAGACACATGCCACATTTTGTTTTAGTTTTCTGATGCCACAGAAAATAATTGTGAGGATAATGAAGAAATTGGGTGTTTGTAGCAAAAGTTTGGAAGGCCATGTTCGCACCAAGAATGTCCTGGATAGCAAAATAGGAAATGTTCCAATTATGCAAGGCAAAGAGGAAATTGTATGTGGGGTGGCAGACCTACTCCTGATGACAGAGTGGTGTCAAGTGCTGGAGTACAACAAGTTCTCGTTTTATCTGAATATGTGGGCGTTGTTTGCAACTGCGGATGTGGGCAGCACCTCAACGTGCTTGATTGCTTCAGTTTTGGACGTGGGCCACAACCACACACAAAGAACAATTACCGGGGTTGTTGCAGCGAGGCCACTTTCTGTATAATCCCACCATGACTTTTGAGGGATTCTTCAGCATGATTTTTTGGCGATTGTTTGAAAAATTATAATTCATTTCTTATGAAATTTACCATTCGACTTCTTCTCATAATTAAATTTCATTTACAACTTTCGTTAATGTGTTTGAAAGCTGGCCACCTTATTTTCAATCCTCTTCGTCTTATATTCCTGCCAGCGAGTGGAAATGGTTGGTTCCAGCAAAACTTTTCGACTGTCGCATATTTTATGTTGCAGTAAATTGTCAAAGTTTTGCTTTTAAATGCAGGCATTCCATTGACTTGAAAATAGTTTCCTAATTACGCATTTTAACGAGCACGACTGCGAAGACGTTGTGGATGCTTTCACAGAGAGAACATTTTAAACTCTTGTAATTTAGTTTTGATTGCATTTGGAAAGTACTTGAAATTGAACGAAATTTCTTAAAGATATTTTTCTCTTACTTTTCTTCATAATTAATAAATTCTTGATTTAATTAAAAATCGTTGCATTTACTTGAATAACGTAATAAAATGGAGTAAAATTTCGAAATTTTATAGTTTTTTTAAACATTTTTGTTTACTAAAATTTGTTTTGTGTGATGATTAAAGATTTTCTAGTCGCATTTCATTCGTGCTTTACCAAATCGCCAGTAGACTTCAACCACAATTTTTTAAATTTTCAAGCCTCTCATCTTAAGCCGACTTCTAGAAACCATTTAAGAATTTACAAACGATTTTAAAAATATTACCAAAATGACAAGTAAAACCAAAGACATAATTTTTCTTTGCGATATGAATCTATTTAATTTACCTACTCCGTTGTACAATGGGAAATCCTTTGGATAACAATGAAAGTTTTTATAAGATAAAATTAACGATTGTAATAACAATTTTCAATTGTATCAAGTGAATTAAAAAAAAAAGGATACGAGAATTCTTTAATTTTAATTTTGTGCTGATTCTGTTTTCCCAAAATGTTGTTGTATCAAACCGAAGGATATAAAGTTTTATCAAGTCCCTGAGATTTTATTACATATATTTCATGTTATATTCTGATTTTTTTGTTCCACGTTTCTTAAGTCAAACAGCTAATAATTGTTTTGTGCAAAATCAGTCATTAAAGTGTTGAAGACTTTCGGCGAACTTCCGCTTCATTTACAACTCTATACATGCACTTTTTAAATTAATACAGTTTCCCTGTAAAAAGCCGTGTAAAATTTTTGTGAGTTTCAAAATATGCGACAAACAATTTAACAAATTTCAAATATATTTCAAATCTTCTTAAGACAACTTTATATCCTTTAAAAGGTCTCAGTGTATTCTTTCCAAGTCTGTTTCGAAAATGAAAATCGCGTAATATTTACCGAAGTTATAGAGCTTTAAGGACATGAAGATATAAAGTGGCCCATCCTCTACACATAATTATTGCACAAGCCATTTGTCATCTTATTTCCATTTTGGCTTTCAGCGGGTTTCAAATTAAATATGACTCATAAGCAAACATAACCTTTAAACGAAACAAAAACAATAAATTGTATTTCAAATGCTTTGCAAATGAGTTTAAAAAGTATCGGTGCACAGATGCCAACTAGTGAGTGTGATCACTGCGGCGAATTTTATCCGTTACTGTGACGGAATGTTTAGGCCACCTTCACATAAGAAGTGGCAACGTAAGTAACCACGAAAAAGAACCGTTCCTGCGATGTAGAAGTTAACCAGTGCGAGTGAGACCCTAAACTCCCGGAAGAGAGTGGACCATCAGTGGTCTGGCTGCACTTGAAAAAGATTTGCCAACAACGATTGATGTTGACGGATTCAGAGCTGCTTTGGAACTGACAACAACAATATAACACACTGTTGCCAACATATTTCACAGTTGTTGCACTTCTTTTGTGGTTCAATAAAAATCAACAGGCTGTTAATTTTTTGTGGCTTCTTCGAATATCATCTACACGTTGGCTGGCGATATTGTTTGCACAAAACGAAGAATTGCAAGAGGGAGAGTGGCGCTTAAGAAACCTTCTATACCCGTAACTCAAGGCCGTGGATGTGTTTATGAACTGAATCTTTTTAAAAAAGTGAAATAGTATGACTCTGGGCGGTGTAATTTGAAAACTCTGAACAGGAGAGTGAGAAATCAAAAGCAGTTGCAAATAGAATAATTTATGACAAAAGAATTTATTATTGAAATAAATTTAACTTTTTGACCACAAAAACAAACATTTTTTGTAGCACGATTTGCAGTAAATATCCTGCCGCACACACACACGAACTTCGAAGTGCATAAATCCGTGTGTTGAGCAGCAACAACAAACACACTTTTGCTGAACAACCACCCCTCAGCGACAGACTGTGCAAGCGGAAATAGATGGCATAAACGAAGAAGACAATGACAATTTGCCAGGTCAAATTTGATTATAAATAATATCCTTTTTGTCCTTTACTCCTCAAAATGTATGAATAGATGTGGTTGTTGTAGAGAGAAGAAAATTGTTTAAATAGAAAATATGTTTTGGTGACAGTAATCTTTTGAAAACAGGATTAAACGAGTGCGATGTTTGCCAACAGAGAGTCAATGAAATTGTAAAAAAAGTTAATAAATTGAAATTAAATAAAACAGATATAAATTTGTAGAGAGCAGCGTTAGTGCGAGGATGGATGGTGGTGTAGGCCTGGTTACCAACAATCGAAAGGATTTGCGTGTTTGAGTTTTGAATTTGCGCTGGTTTTGTTGTAGACGCTGTTGGTTGTTGTTGCTTTGTAATTGACACGTGCGCTGCGGTAGATTTTTTAATAAGAAACATTTTTTTTTTAATTTAAATTTAAATGTTTTCTTTATATTCAATTTTATTGTTGCAAACAAAAGTCGTTGAGGGGAAAACGGAAAACTGTTTAAAACTCTTAAATACTTTCTGCAACATACGAATTGAATGTTATCCGCTCGGAAAGTTCTTTTCAAATAGAAAAATTTATTTTAAATTAAATAAATCCATCCATATGTTGCGATATGAATTCGTTTGAGTATCTGAATATTTACTGTCAGTTAGTGTTGGCTTCAGGTCTTCTTAATGAATTTCTAATTCTGAACATGTTTCGCTTGTGAAAAAATTGTTATAAATTTTTCTTTCTGTTTTACACGTTTCTGTTCAATAAAAGCAATTAAAAAGTTTTATTTCTTTGCCTCTCGGTGCGAACTTTAATTTGATAATTTGAATAATTCATTTAATACACATTTTAATGTTTCTGTGGCAAAGCAGTGGCGGAGTTCTTCGGGAAGAGTGTGGGGACATTTATGGGGCAAAAGTTTATTAAAAGCTTTTTGAATGACCTTCGTACGAATTCCCTACTCCAGTTGATTTCTTCGGCTGTGGAAACGGCATTAAAACTCAGCCTTAATTTGTTTTTCACATTTCAGAATAAAATTCAAGAGGGCTGATTAATAAAAAGTTCTCATGACCGTTTTGAAAGGAATACGCGAATGAATCAAGAAAATTATTATTATTTGCCAGATCTGTTTGATCGTATGCACTAAACTTGACGATTCTTTCTCGTAGATGCGGCTTTTTACTTAAATTGTTCGGATTTAGAATCCGAAATCTTATTTCGATCAGAATTTGATTGATTTTCTGAACTGCAACAAATTTTAATTTTGTTATTTTTAAGGTGAATGTGATATTCAGCCCACATAAAGAAATTATTAATTTCGATCTAGAAATCAAAAGTACATTTATTCCGAAATTATGCCACAGGCCTGTATATCACTTAAAGCCAGACTGAATATTATTTCTGGCATAAGTTCGGGAGTTACAGGGGCCATTCGATCAGCCCAAGTTTTGAATCTTTTTTCCAGTAAACATCGATCGAAAGCACTGAAATGGCCCACCCGTTTGTCAACTGTTGCGAAAATTCTCACAACATTTTACTGGGCCGATTTCTCGTATGATAAAAAAAACCGACGATGGTCCGTTTGTCATTGACAGCGCAAATTTACCAACACGAAACTAAAAATTATTAACTCTTTCGAGGTGATTGTTAACCCTCAAGCCTGATTCGTGCATCTCCTACGCTTCTGCTTCATTGAGGAAGACGTGAAAATTTGTGCCAGCCATCATTCTGTACCTCAACTCAATAACCCGTTTAACATGCCACGATGTTCGTCAGTGGAAAATGAATGGAAAATGTTTTTCACGCAATTCAAATTCACTACAACAACACAACAAAATTTGTTGTAAAAGAAAGAAACCTACAACTGACATAAATCATAATAATAATAAGTACAACGCAGATGGTACGCCATGAATAATTATTAGCGCTAGTGCAGGTACCATACGAGGGTTAGTTTTCAATTTGGGAAAAGAAAAATATTTTTTTCTTATCGATATTTCAAAGTCTGTGCTTTTACAAGTAGCAACTGTATCACATTCAATTAAGCACTCAAAAAGTGGTAAAAATAAAAGTACACATGAGGCAAGTGTAGCGGCTTTCGAAAACAGCTGTTCTGCTGTGCAAAACTGATATTGGCTTCACCTTGTTTTTTTGGAATATTTATCAGGTCCTTCTGAATTAAAAACACTCCTCAAACAATTGCCCTATAAAAATTTATTTAATATGGAATGGCACTTCTTTCGAAAGCCGTTGGTGTTTGGCAACGTTTTATATTATAAATCAAATTTTAATTATTATTTCCTGAGTTATATTTTTCGCTTAGAAAAATTTTACACTGGAATCAATTTATTTATTATATCCAATAAGAGTTTCCGCATGGAATATGGCGATAAATTCGATCTTAAATTCGTTGGTATTAATTTTAGTGAAATAAAAACTCAAGAAGTAAATTATATTTTCTGAGAAATAAATAAAAATCTGAACTAATTTTTAATATTTTTGAAAAGCTTACTTAAATGAAACTTTTCTCTTCTTGAAAAAAGTGCAACAAGTTTTAAAATTTTTAATGGAAAACGGCAACATTCTGTTCTACTAAAACAAAGAATTAGAAATTATTCAATCATTCCTTAGAAAAAATAATTTCTGTGCTAAAATTTCTACAAACTGTCACTTTTTATACTTTTTATAAAATAAGTGCAAAAAATTTTACACTTTTTCCACAAAAGAACACGCCGTTAATTCGTCTAAACGTAGTCCAGGTAACAGGGATTAACTTGGTGCACTGCTTACGTGCATAATTGTCGCTTTTAATTTCACTTTTTTAGTTTAAATTTAGACAATGATCGTTATTTGCGGTTGCTTGGAAAAAGTATTATGTCACAATTTTCAATTCCATTAATTCAAGAAGAAGTATCAGTCGTATTATAAAATTGTCCAGGACTATTTTAATAGGTTAAGAACTTTAAATCAAAAAGTGTGACACCGACAACGCTAGATGAAAACTTAAATTAATTTAGATCTTGCGGATGTTTGTCCTCAAGCTAACGTGCGCTTAATTGTCAACAATCATTTTGATAGTTTCTGGACTGTGTTTTATATATCCGATACCAGATCTGACTTAAGATGGAGCTGCTGTCATATTCCAAAATGAAAAAAGACAACCCTCGTAGGAAAAAGTGTGTGATGGCGTAGTAGTTGGCGAGTGGGTTGGGGATGTGGGTATTCAACAAAAAGTTGCGAATAATCGCGCTTAATTTAGGCACGCAAGAAGCACTTCAGGTATTCGCCCCTTGCGCTGGTGTAAGACTTTTTTCTCTTCTCAAACACTAAAATCTTGTAATTAAAATTGTAAGAAATTTTTATCGCTCTACAATGGAATTATATTTTAAGAAACGTGTGATTTTTGCATCCTCTTCCTTTTCGTCCTTTTCCCAAGATAAGCAAAGAAAAAAACAAAACCACACGCATTTCTTTAAAAGCCGTGAATACTTTAAGGGAAAATAACGCCAACGGCAATAATTGGTTGTAACTTTGCTGGCAATTACCTGATTTATAGCGAGTGTTTGCAAAAGATTAAAATGAAATAAAAAATAACAAAAAAATTATCTGCACAAACATTTGCCACATTTGAAAGTTGCAAGTAAACAAACCTTCTCTGCGCTTCGTTATTGTTTGCAAAACACATTTTCCAGTCAAGTGTAAAACACACAAATTTCTCACTCATCAATTCGACCTCAATTCAGGGCAAACAGTTGGCTCGCAAGTGCACAAGTGTGGTCCGCAGGCAGACACATTTTGTGTTCAGCAGACGGCAGGACACTCGGCTCGTAAGTGAGTGAAAGTTGGGAAAAAAGAAATCTAAAATTGCCAGCAAAAGAATCGGGGAGATTTATGGTTTTTTATTATTTATTTTCGAGTTGTAATAAAATGATTTTGCTAACAGGCTGCTCGTTATCCTTTTTAAAGAAAAATACTTTTACTCTCTTGTTTTTTTTTTTATTTTCCTCAGGTCACATAAATATTTTTCTTTCAACAATTGAAATGATATTTTTCCTGTTCCTCTGCTGGTTGTTGTGTTTTTCTTTTGCTCGGCTGGTATCTTTCCCAAATGCACTTAAAAATTTATTGTTAAATTGTTCGTCATTACTTTCCATGCATGAGTGGAGTCCTCAGGTTGAATATTTTTGCTCGAGGGGGCAATTTTAATATGCAACGGATTTGGAAATTGATAGATAATCGCACTTGAATAAAAATACGAGTACTCTGCAGTTCCCTGCACTCTTCGCTTTCATTATTATTGTTGGCATTTACAAATTATGGGAGACAATTTTAAATTGTATTATCCTGTGCAAGAAAAGGATTCTCTGCTCTAACAATCTAACAATGAAGATAGAAATCATATGCTCCTCATCTGTGGTTTTCTGGTTTTCTTTCTTTTTTTCTTTTTTTGTTGTTGTTCCATTTTCCATCCAATTATTTGAATTTGTTTTGTTGTCTGTTGTTGTTTATTTGTTTATTTGAACAAAATGTGTTGTATGTCCGTGCATGCTTGTAAATCGAACCGACAACAATAAAATTAAACAATAATAAATTTTTATCATTTCACTCCGACATCTCATTGCGATTCAATTGAAGTCTGTTCTCCTGCATACTTTTTCGAGTTTGTATTTTATTGGAATCAAAAGTGATGCTTCAATTGATCCTTAATTGTTCGGGTAAACGTTTGTCAAGCCATTTAGTAAAACAAAACAAAAACAAAAAATAATAATAAAATAAAGAAATTAAGGGTTTTGAATCCTTAAAAAACTGTAAAAATTACCTTCAAGAGTGGCTAAAATATTGATATTAAAATTCTAAAACTGCATTGATGCCGTTCCGAAATTGGAAGGTTCCTAATTTTTATTGCAGTCATCGATGGAAAAGGTTTTTATTTGTGTTTGATTTTATTTCGCTGCATGGCTTTGTTGCATGGAGTTGTCCCTGCGCAATGATAAGTCGTACTAAAATTCGAAAACAATACGGTGACATTTTAAGCAGTCGAAAATTGTGAAGAAATTCGCTATTAGCGGGTTAAGTATTTCAAAATCAGGTCTTTTTAAGTCCACATTTTTTCAGGTTCAATTTCATAATCATGGAATCAATTAAAATTATTTATTTATGTTCCTCCGTAAGTCCATTCTTCTTCATGACTAATTTTTATTTGAGTTGCAGTAGTTCTACGTACTTTTATTTCCACCCCCCAAATTGATTTTTAGTTTTTTTGTTGTTGAAGCTGAAATGCCCATAATATTTACCAGCAACAACAACTTCAAGGATCACCACAAAAAAGATAAACTCTTTGAGGTTCATCCTTACGAATGGCATCGTAGAAACAGTTAAGCGAAGTTCTACGAATCACAATTATATAACGAAGAGGGAAAAGTGTAGAAAACCCTGCGACCCTTTCGTTTGTCCCAAGAAACATCTGCTTTAACTTTTGCCGTTTGAAAAAGGGGATTCTTTAGGAGAACTTTGGGAATTGTGAAACGTAAATTTGCAATTGTTATTAATTTCATTTTGAAAACTAATTATCGATATTATTACATGAATCCTTTAGACTCTGCGGTGTGTGTAAGCGGTTGTGAAGAAGAAGAAAATGAGGTTAAGGGCCCACCAAGAGCAGTGGAACTACCAGGGGCGTTTGCAGCTTCAACAAGAACCGTAAAAATTATGATGCACATTTCAAAAATGAAAATATCACTCATGTCCAGGGTTACCGTTTTTTGTTATTTCCCACCAAAAACGGTAAATTTTTTCAATGTGAGGATGCGGATATTTTTTAATTTTGGTAACTTTGTTCCTAAAATAGAAAAATATTTAAGTTGGGAAGCCTTCCAATCATTTTCTTAAAATATACGATTCCTGTTCAGCTCAGCAGCATCCGAAGCTATTGAAAATTGTATGAAATCGTAGGAATTGTGCCGACAATTATGAAAAAATATTGTTTTATAACATTTTGAATCTCAAGAAACTATTAATCCAAAACAGTTGAGGTGAACAGTTGTGAAGCTTAAATTTTGTTTAATTTGAATAAACGAAAACTAAAAGAGTTTTTAAATATGAACGATTTAAGACGTCGTAGTTTTGTGTTAACAACTTCAGCTAACAGAACTTCGCCTTAATTGAAGTCCTTATGAAACATGAAAACCAAAACAGCTGCTAAAATGAACCCGCCCTTTCATTTTCTTATTCTACATGATATTTTAAAACTAATAAATACTTCGCAAGAAGAGATATAAAAGAAGGTTGGTATATTTTGGTATCTCAGAAACAATGTTTCTGTTGTCTTGCAACTCTTATTTAACGATGAAATTGTAAATGACCTTCGCCTTATTTGAAATACGTAATTTTCATTTTTATATTTCCATTAAAATTAATGAAATCTGTTGTATTTTCCCCCATTCGGTTACTCTTTTTAAAATTTTGGTTGCAATAATTTCTGATGCTGGCAACACTGGTCATATGATAGAGCTGAATTTCTTTTACAAACGGAAATCATTCCGTATTTCGATTAATGGGAATATGAAAAACGTAAAAATTTTTCGTAACGAAATTATTTGTAGTTTCATGATCTCTAACGAAATTGAAAATGATGCCATTTCGAAATGTTCCGCCATTTCACAGACTCCGATTTTGTTCGGAAAAGGAATGGGTTACGTGTTTTGATTCGTTAGAAAACAAAAAATCTGAAAACTTTTTGAAATGAAATACTTTTTAATGTCTTTAGCTCAATCCCGTCATGATATTAAAAATTATTTCATTCCGAAAAATTGTTTCCTCTATCGTTTTCCGAAGAACTAAAATACAGAATCTATTTCGAGCGAACTTGATCTCTGTAGCGTGACTGCGTGATTTTTTAGTTTTCATCCATTATGGACAAGAAATCTGAAGGGTGAAGGGTATTATTTTAAACTAGACGGAATTTGCAAAAGAATTAAAGCTGTCAATTGAACTGCGCTCACTGTTTGTCGTTTAAGATAGTCAAACTCTGGCAAACTGTCGTGAAAAGATCGCCCAAATTATTCTTAACTTTGTAGTGAAATAGACCAGTGCCTCGTTTCTGTAGCTGATGTGAGAAGTTCTCACATCGAAAAACTAAATAATTATGGTCGTCATGCTTTTTATTGTAGGCTTATCCATAGAATAATATATTTATTATTATAAAAAAGCAACAACATTTCAAAGGCATTAAGAAATATATTCTGACTCATCCTGTTTTCACTTCAGTCACAGAAACGAGGCACAGGAGTCTAAAGCGGGAATCGAACCCAGTCTATTCATTTGTCAAATATTTTGAATGAGATCGATCATTCTATTAAATATTTACTTTTACCAACAGTATCTTTTAGATCATCCTTCATATTCCATTAATTTGTAAATGATTAATTTCACAGCACATCAACGTCAAGGGAGCAGTGCGTGATTCTAAATTGGAAATAAAACGCTTAATAATCGCCATAATAAACAATGACAAGAACAAAAAGAAAAAGAAAAACGAGCGATTGTGCCATTAAAAAGTATTTATCACACCCGCTTAATTAAATTGTTCATTCGCTATTTCTCGGTTGCAACCTGCTGCCGGTTGTCTTGTGTCCTCTCCCTCTTTGCCGGCGAGTTTGTTCAGCTAAAATCGGCAGTATCGTTTTGCCATCAACCTCAAGTTTGTCTTTTCTTCTGTGAGCAACGACCCTTGTGTATCTTTTTCATTTGTTGTTGCTACCAGACCTGTTCGAAGCCACACTCGGTCGCTCGCTGGCTCGCTCACTTGCTCATGCAGTCGGTCCTTCAGCGTGGGAGACATGAAGGGGAAGAAGATGCTGGTGGTTGGGGAAAGGCATTATTGAAAAACACCAAATAAAATTTGTTTGGTGTTTGGAATGTCACCCGCAGACATTTGCACGGTTCAAGTGACGTGCCTTTTGATTTCTTTTTGGGGAGTCAATGATACGCTAAATGTTGCAGCTTCTTGTTTTATTGGCATCAAATGGATGCGGCGGCAACGACGAAGGCATGAAGACTGAACTCAGAAAAGGGGGTGACTGACTGGCTGCCGAGTGTTTGACTGGGAAATTATTTTTGTACTTCGTTTAGTCACTTGTTAGAGTTTGAGCTCCTTTTTTCTTCCTGCTGCAAATCTATTGTTTGAATACGGAGCGAGTAAAATAGCATTTTGGTGAGAGGGGTGTGGGTGTCGGGTTTATTATTTGTGTTTATAATTTTGTTTAGCAAACTGGTAATTGGGGGACGGGGGCTTAGAATTGTTGTTATTGGGATGTGCTGATGACAACATTGACGTCAACCGTAGGTCGTTGGTTTGCGTTGAGTGTGTTGTCGATAAGTGGGCCGTTTGCTTGTGGTATGACTGAAGTTTGTTGGGCGAAATCCTCTGCCGGGATGGAAACATTGACAAGTGATTGAATGAAGGAATGAAGGAATGGATGAATGAATAGATGGAGAGATAGAAGATTGAATCAAAAGTGTAATTTTTCGCTTGAAATATTTTGACATAAAAGTTAATAAATTCATTTGTGTATGTCGTGTGTGTGGGTTTGTGTGTGTGTGAGTCCTTAAGAAATTTTGTAACAGCACTTGAGCAGGGGAAAGGGATGAATAACAGGCCGTTTAATATAATTTATGTTCAATATTGTGGTGGTATTTTTGTTATTAAAAAATTCTTAACTTGTTTTCTTTCTCTTTATTACTTCTTTAACAATTGCCAATAACTTCTTTCGGGGGTAGTGGGAAAGACTCCCGTTTAGTGTCACACAAATTATGAGAAAATTTATCGTTCTGCAAGACTTTTAAAACCTTTTTTTCATTGATGACATCTGCAAGTTACAATCGTTTTATTTAAATTTTTATTGCCAAATATTAGAACCAACTCGTTATGGTATTCTATTGCTATTCTTCACGCACAGTGGACCGACTCTGAAAAAAATGTGTTCGTTTTTCCTGCAAATATGTGAGATCGCTATAATTGTTAAAATGATTTCTGAAACGCTACATTTTGATAAAAGCGCGGTTTTAATTAAATAAATTAAAGAGTTGTGAAAAGTTAGTTTTCTAAGACTTTAGAAAATTTAATTTTGTTAAGAAAACTGATTGGAAATGATGCTGTTTCAAGATATTTTTTTCCGGAAATAAATAGAACTTCTTGGAAAAGAATTAATTATTTTGTAAACCGCGTTGCAAATATCAAGTACGACAACAGTATTTTTTTATAAAATTCTTAGTGACAAACACAAAGAGTTGAAAATACCAAGAGTTTTTGGCGGGAATCGAACGCACGCTGCTGTTAAAAATGGAACCATTTGGAAAATGTTTTTTTCCCTAAAAATCAATTTGAAGCACTGTTTGCTGAAAGCCTAGGCTGCCATCAAATATTTTTCAAAACCGCCCAAGCCTCTGATGTGTCCATGATAACATCCAAACAAAATCTTATATGTCCGGTGTAAAATATGAAAAATACACTAAAAATATTTAAAAATCCCATTTGCGGGATTTTTGAAAATTTCTTTGGGAACTGTGGGGATCTTGGAAACGAACCTCTTTTCTATTTCTCTCAATAGATTTTAATAAAATATATCTCGTCTTGTTTATAGTACAATTCGTTTCATTGCCGCTGATTAAGAACAGAATGCACACTGAAAAACTAAACTTTTTAAAATATCTGCGTATCGATTCAAGCGCCACATCCCACCGTGCAATTTTCATATTTCCTGCTCTCAAACATTAACACTTTCTTGTTATTGTAAATAGATTTGAAATGTGCAATTTATTTGAATACATTTCTTTTTATTTCAGGCCACAAATTTGCATATTTATTTCAAGTGGTTTCCAAACTCTTTTATTTTTTGAGATAAAAAATAGACAGAAAAAAAACGTCGGATTTGCAAGACATTATTTTCATATTTCACATGCCACATTTGAAATATACTCACTCGTACGTATTCAATAGCAATTTTTCTTGTAGCAATTTCAGAAATTCAAATTTCTTTAAGGACGAAAAGACATTCAATAAGTTTTATGGTCACCGCACCGCACCGCACCACACCGCATCAAACATTCGTTGAGTGCTTTTAACGACGTTGTTAAGAAGCTAAAACGAGGAAGGAAATATTTCTCAAAAAAAAAGGAACAAACAAAAAACTTTCTTAACTTGAAATACATATTTTGTGTGTGTGTGTGTGTTGTGCAGCATTTTCCATTTTTTATTATCCAGAAGGATACGACATCACAACTACAACTTATGATGTGTCATATATTCTATCATTTTGGTATTTTAACATTAAATTTTGCACAGTGTAACACATGTGAGAGGGAACAATGTATTCGTTTCTTTTCTTTGAATTATTAATTTTTAGTTATTTTGCAAAACAATCCAACGGCGAGACGGGGATTTAGTGCATGTTGTCATGCGTTTAGGATTGGTACAATTCTCGTATGCTGATATTGCATTTATAATTAAAAATTTTTAATAAAAAAGCGCCAATTAAAGGCATATAGACATTTCTTAACCACCCAACAAATAAATTTCATATTATAATTAAAAATGTTGTCACATTCAGCAAAGCCACTTAGTGATTGGCGATAATAAAATACTCTAAATACGGGTGGTAAAAGTATAGCGGATTTCGAAAACAGTTGCTCTGCTCGGCTGTGCAATTTGCGTGGTTAAATTGCTGCTGACCTTCCCTTTTACCTTCTGAACTCAACACGTTGCGCACAACAGCCCATAATCCTTAACTGAATTTAATATAAAATTTATGATGCTTCTTGCGATGCAGGAAATGTCTATTTTGTTGAATTGTTGTTGTAAATTGATCTGACCCTGCTGTCTTCTCAGTTCCAGCCTTGCATGTATACGGGTCGGCCTCTGAGCGCTGGTTATACTCATAAAAAGAACGATGATGCTGTTTTTTAATAAAAATTTTTTTAAATTTTAATTTACATAAAAAATATAATAGTTGATCTGATTTCCAAGCTACTGAACTGGAAGAAAACAAAATTATTAAATGCGCCGAATAAAATTAGACGTTTAACTCACACTATTATTCGCGCAATTAATCGAATATTACAAAACCTCGATTGATTGAATACCCCAATTATTTCTAACATAACATTTATGGAGGGCTCCAAATGTGCTTCTATTATTTCAGCAGCTTCTTGCGACTGTTACTAATTAAGGAAAGACTTGCTTGGAAAATAGTGACTGGTGTAAATTATGAATATGTACAGAATTTTGTGCAGTCAAGTCGCAGCAAGTCGACGAGTCGTGTAAACCGACACGTGATTCATAAACATGATTGCGGAAGCGAAGTATGCAATTCAACTGGCATTAGATGCCATGGCGAATCTGTTGCCTCCCGTGTAGCTTTTATTATGGGTCACTCTGTTCTGCATGTTTTCGGAAGGATGTGGTCGAATGCTGATTCTAAATGCGATAGTATTGGTAGCAGAGCTATTTCTTCGCAAACAAACAACACACATGTTCTCGCATACTATTAAATAAAGATAAGCTCTTTGTTGTCGTTGTTGTTGTTGTTATTATTGTTGGTTAACACGTTTCCATACATTCTTAACAAGCATTTATTACAATGGCCATAAAGGCTCGTGTTGGTATTTTATCAACATCCCATATCTTCCGTATATTTTATTTTTGCAAGTTTTTATTATGTGTGACAAATAATGAATTTGTTTTCCAGTCGGTTGTGTGGCGAGTCGTGTTGTTCGAATGTCGAACAAAAAGTTATTTTTTATGTTTCCTACACATGCTCGCTCGTACATCTAACCCACTCACTCACTCACACACTTGCACTCGGTCACTCACGCAATCATAACAAGAAATGACCACTTCAGATAATTTCAAATATCTATTTAAATGATGACAAATAAACTCTGGAAGATGAAGCTGCTGACTGACGTCCGTTTCTAATGACGGCATGTGTTGATTTATTTGCGAAATTAGAACGTGTTTGCAATTTGAATTTGATCGGCAGAACGATTATTCTCGTTAGTGGCTCATTGGCATTGTTAAGGGGAAGAGTTGATTTGCCACAGATCATTTGATAATTGAAACTGAAACTGAAACTTTAATTGCGTCCATAAATAAATGCGACTGTTGTTGGGTGATGAATAAAAAATATGCCAAATCGAACGGAGGAAAGCGTAATTATTTTTTATTGGCTTTAGGAAATAGTTTATGTGTTTCATAAATTAGAGTTTTATTTATTTTTTTAAAGAAGTATTTCCATTTTAAAAATGTTTAAAGTAACAACTTTTTTTTTGGTGTTTGGAAATTTGCTCAATGCAAATGATTTAATGCAACGCAAATATGCGAGGTTTAATTAAAAAATATACCGTGTGCATCGGCTTGATCCCCCACTGTGCAGCGGTTGGATCAGTTATGTGGATCATAACACTGACATTATGCTACTGGAGTTTCGATTCTACAGTGAATGAATTCCAAACATCTAGAAAAGTGGTGGTAGAAAACAACTTGCAAACAGGGTCGTATTGTGCGCAAGCACTCCCTCAACAGGCAGGACAGCAGACAGGATATTAAATACAACCGAACAATTTGCACCATCATCTGGGCGTAACCAAGAACTAATTTTTGGACTGAACGATTAACACTGAGAAATTTGAAAGCCTCGTTACAGTTGTGGTCTGCTGTGATATTTCTCCTACTTCCAAAAAAGCATCAACCAGATATTTGATGATTCAGAACATGCAGGACAACATACTGTACAACTCCAACACGGCTATTCGCTCGTTGCTGGGTAATTAATTGCACCTGAGAAATCACTATGAAATCTGCTTAAAATTTAAACACTAAACAAAACCTGAACACAATTAAATTATATTGATAATAAACTGCTGAATAAACCACGATGCGAAAGATTTCATGGGACGCTTTTTAATGCATCCACTGCGGAAAGACATGTGGAGCCGCATCAAGCACGACCTGAATTATTGTCGATGCCAATTGCAATCAGATGGAGCATCAAAAGAAGCACATCAACGGGAAGAATCTTTAATTCAATTTGTTTTTCGCCTGCTTGTTTGTATCTGGAAGAGTGCGTTTGGAATTGGGTTGTATGGCTGAAACGATAAGTTGCGATTGATACGGCAGCGATAGTTGTTGCTTTTGTTGCATGTGTATTGACAGTTGTTTATTTCATTGTTGTTTAAATTAAAACGAAAACACAAAAAACAATGGCAAAAGAACAGAACAGAACAGAACAGAAGAATCATTCATTCTCTACTTAAAAAGGAAAAAGAAATAAAAAACATGAAATTAAATATTGAAGGGGAAACAATCCGGCTACAAAAGGACGAAAGAAATAAAGAATGAAACATCACAATGACAATGGCAAATAAATAAATAAAATTTTAATCAAAATGTAGTTGAAGTTGTTGCTCGTTATTGTTTTGCTGATGCTGTTGCTGTTGTTGTAGTAGTTGTTATTGTTGTGTTGTTATTGTACTTCTTAGTGAAGGGGTTGTGTGCGCATTTTTTCAGCAGTTGTGCTTTAAAGCAATTGTTTCTGTCAATCAATTGAAACTCCATATAAAAGAACACATTTATTTAAACTTAAAATATCTCATGACTGTGTGTACTTAAATGTATGTGTGTGCATGTGTGTGTGTATGTGTGTGCTTGAGTACTTGTATTATTGTAAATGTATTAAAATCAAAAACTACAATTGCAAACGAATTTGTGCTGCATGCTGCAGCAGACATGCACGCACACACTCACACTGGAAGGTAACACTTAAACATTTTTGATATTGATTTCAAGTGGCTCGAACGACTGGAGGACTGAACGAGTGCATAAATGAGAGAAGCTCCCTTTGGATTGTATGTTTCCTGTTCAAATTGTAAACCAGCCAATGAAATAAAAGTTATTGTGTGAATGTGTTATCAACAGGATATATTCGTTCAAGCACTCTCGCAGGCAAATTCTTAAAATGGAGGGAGGGTGGTTTCTTAACCTAAAAAGTAATAACATCATGTTGTTTGAGGCTCTGCACGAAATAAAGGGATAATTTATTGTTGTTTGCCAGTAATTACAGAGTATTAATTACGGCTGGCAGGATAATAGAATCAATTGAATCTCGTCCTTTTCAAATCTGAAAAGTAAAATTAATTTGATTTGTAACCGTTTTTAATTGCTCATGTGAATAGTTTTTCGTCAACCAACAAAAATAATAGATTCGCCAACTCTTCTGGACAAAGACTGTAACCGTTTCTGGAATAGTACACGTAGTAACTCTTCCAAGGATACGCATTTAGCTAAAATAGAGAACGGATTTCTATAAAATTATTTTCTTAGCGAATGCTCCTTTTATTAAATTATATATTTTAAAAAGTACCTTTTTGCACCTACATTCAGTATGGAAAGTATCTTATAAAAAGTGCTTTCTAAAAGAGTATAAAAAGTACCTTCTATAGAGATCATGTTTTATAAAAAGAAGTTTTTAGAGAAAATACATAAATGAAAAGTACTTCTTCAAAGTATGTTATATAAAGAAGCTTTTATAAAAATCAATTTTGGCCACAGTACCTTTCATATAAAGTACTTTTTTCAAAAAGTAGTTCTAATAAGCAGTTCCTTTTATTAAATTGCAAAGATATCTCAAGCAATTTCTTTTCCAAAACTATATATTATAAGAAGTACTTTTTATGAAAAGTACCGTATTCAAAAATTACGCTGAAATAGTAGCATATGTAAAATGTTCAATATGTAAAAAGTAACCTTTATAAAAAGTACAGTATACGGGAAGGATTTCATATAAAAAAGTACCTTTTATAGAAATTATCTTTAACAAAAAATAAAAATTGTGTTTCTTATGAAAAGTATCTTTTATAAAACAGTATTATTGCTAAAAAGTACCAGGACCACCAAAACGTGTATTTTCAAAAATATCTCTTTGAAAAGTGAAATTAAAATAATAACTGTTTTCTGTAAAACTTTTCTCAGGGAGTTCCTATTATAAAAATTTACCTTTTCAAAAAGTATTTCATATGAAATGTAGCTTTTATAAAAAGTACTTTTAGTAAAAAAGTGCTATTTTCTCAGGAAGTTCCTTTTATAAAAATTTACATTTCCAGAAAGTGCTTCTTATAAAATGTACCTTTTATAAAAAGTTCTTTTAGTAAAAAAGTGCTATTTTCAAAAAATGATTCATATGGAAAGTACTTTGTTATAAAAAAAAAACACCGTGGAAAGTTTAGCTCATAAATAAAAGCGTTAATCAATTATTTTGCAATTAAAAGTGCCTCTCCCAAATATTTTTTTTCTTAAAAAGTATTTTTTGTTGATGATATCGTTAACAACAAGTACTTTTACATAGTACCTTTTACAAATAGTACCTTTTATGAAAGGTATTTGTGAAAAAAAGATCTCTTGAAAAGTACCTATTTTTATAAAACTAAATATTTGCAAATAGTACCTCTCATGGGATATCTCCTGAAAAGTACCTTTTATAAAAATAAATGCTTGCAAATAGTACCTCTTATGGAAATTAGCTCTTGTGCAGAGTTCTTGTCATGAAAATAAAATATTATTAAAAGAATTTTTTTAAATATTAATTAAAAAAACGTACTTTTTAAATAGCCTCTGTAACAAAAAGTATTTTTTACAATAAAAAATTCTTCAGAAAAGTTTTTTATGAACATTTCGCAACATTCTCTTGCGGTGCAAAATAGTTTTCAGGAAAATAAAAATTTACCACAAAAAGTACTTCTTAAAAAGTACATTTTGCAAAAATAAGTTCGCTTCTACCCAAAATTGTTCTCATGAAAAGTACCATTTCGAAAATGGTTTCCTGCTGCATGAAAAATTTGTTATAAAAATTAATAAAAAACGAAACTTTCCTTTCCAACAAGACACATTATTTGCGAACGAACTTTGATTTGTTTAATATTCCAGAAAACACTTCTTCATGTAGCACCGCCCTGACGGCAGTCAAGTCTGCTCACCACGCACGCCATGGGGGTGCCCACGTATGAAAGCAATTAAAAACGGATTTAAAATACTTCACAATTCGATTTAAAAATCATTTAACAAAACCAAAGAGCAGAATACTCGAGATGCAAATACGATATTTCTGATTGTCCTGCCATGAACGAACCAAACACACACAAACACACGCACACACTCTCGCAATCATACATTAGCGATGTTGTCCTTAAGCATTTGCTACGAATTAACAAGAATTTACTTTTTGTGTTTCTCTGTCCAATTGCAATTGTTTGTTTGAGATTTCTTTTGTGGCAATTGTACACGCACACACACACACACACACACACACACAAACATAAACATAAACATAATGAGGAGGACATGTGAAATAGTATTGGGAAAAAGCGATGATGTGTACGTCAACTCTTTTTGCGATTAAGTTTATTTTATTTCTCTCCTTCAGCCTCTGCCAGCTTGAGCAGGGTTTTAACGAAATTTTAAAAAATATTATTTACAGAAGACTTGTTTGTTAAATTTCGTGGAATTAAGTAGACATCTGTGAATTATCTGGATGGAAAATATAAAAAAAACAATCATTCAGCCAACCAGCAAACAGCAACAAAACAATATCAATAGTTTTGTATGAAAGAAGAATGGCCGAGATACACAGAATATCCTTTTATATCCTGTGAAGTGATCTTTGACGATTTTTATAACAGAAAACAGTTTTTTATTTGGTCATTAAAAGCATGAAAAGTTTTCAAGTAAATTTCCATTCCTGCTGAATTCTCTGTGTTATTATTTTTACGATTTCTGTGGCACACAACCATCGAGTGGTTGGTTGATCAGGTAGAGAATTGTAAGAAAAGGATATTGAAGAACTCTTAAGTTTCTTTCTTTGGAATTCCCTTCAAAACGAATTGTACTTGAGAAATAATACCGAACATTTTTTATAATAATTTAAATGTGTTTCTTCTGAAATGAAATTGTGCGCATGCGCGCCTACTGTTTTAGTTACACGCTTTTGCTCTTTGCATTGTTTCCTATTGTTCGACAATTTTCTTTTTGTTCGAAAGTGCAATTTATAACGCACCCAAGTACTTGCCCGTTCCAACTACTTCTTACTGAATCGTTATGAAATAAGTTTCCTCATAAAATATCGTTATTCTTTTCATCGGATCGCCATATTGTGTTTCCAAAGAGGAATAAATTTAAAATATAATTAAATTTATTTCTTGACAACAACTTCCTTTGAATGCATTTGAAATTGATATTTATTTTCTAGGGTCCGTCGATGTGCTCTCGTTTAAGGAAAACAATTATTTGAAAACTATTATTTGATTCGTTTGTGGGTTGTTTTTTTTTTTTTTTTTGGTGAAGAAAATTAAACCAACATTTTTGCATCCGCCTTCAATTAATTTTGTGACGATTTACCGCATGAAGAGAAATTATAATTTTCTTTGATATAATTTAGTTATCGCATCTACACTCCCTTGATGTTATTTTTTATTTCAATTCTTACATTTTTCCACAAAGCAAATGCGGTTTGAATAGGCAGCTAAATCCGTGAAATTCGATCTCTAACAATAACGAAGTCGTTCAAATGACCGAGACAATAGAGGTTTAGGAAATGAGAACGCGTTCCTTAATAAGATCGGTCCCCCTTAAACCGTTTATATATTCGCTGATGAATTATTCACAATATTTTCAGTCAAACTTGAGCATGAAAATTAAGTAGACGTCGAACAAGATTCCAAAAATTTATTAAAAATATTTATCGATATAATTTTTTTTGTGGGTGCTTATTTCCCAACTCAGCCCTATAATTATCGTCAGCACTGTAACAAAATTGAAATAATTGCTTTGAGTTCCCGATATGCTGCCGTCGGTGTTTGTAGTTTCTATTCATTCAAAGAGTTCTCTCTCCTCGACTGTTATACAATTTCAATTAATATTTTTTTATCTTTCTTTATGGAAATTGTTTAACAAAATATAACAACAACAACAACAAACAAACAAAAACCTAGTTTTAGTTGTCTTTTTGAACAAATCGCTCACAAAGGATTCAATTAAAATAAAGAGGAGAGAGAAAAAAAGCAGATGAACAAGAGCATACGCAGGAGATGAGGAGGCCGAAGCTTTAAGAGGCAGCAACTTCATCGTTAAAGAAGGAAAATCCTAAAAATTTACACGAATGTGGCAACAATAAGAACAATTCAAATAAAATAATTCCTTTTTGTTTGAATTGTTCAACAAAAAAGAAAAGGAAAATTATAATGAAATAAATCAAATCAAACTCACAAAGCTCGCAAAAGGATAACTGAAAACTACTTGTGTTTTTACGCACACACACACACACACACACACACACACATACATACATGCATATACCTGCACACACATAATGTTGCTAGTATATGAATATAACGGGTGTTTCTTTAGCTGCATGAGATCTCAGAATGGTAATAAAAATTAAAAAAAATTTAATTATCGACGAGATAATTTCATGGCTTTTATATTTTAAATATGATTTCGGGTTCTGCTACGAGTCCATGCAATCAATCTAATAACCGGTGATTTTCTAAGAACTTTTGCTTTTGTTAAAAAAATATAAAATTCAGAAAAATCTCTATTTAAGTCGATAGAACGATCTCTCTATTCAAAGATGATTTCATGTAAACTTGGACCACGACTAACGCTCAAATGTTTTTACGCTGAGCTCAGTTTTGGCATACTCCCCTCAACATATCGGGTTCCAGGGCTTGTGCCCGTAGACATGAGCCTTAATATAGACCAGCGAACAATCGTCTAAAGGAGTTAAATCGCACGATGTAGGCGGCCTCTTGATAGTCTCCAGACGTGAAATGAACTATTCACCGAACTCGTCTCCCAATTCGGCAATTATTTTGCACGCTGTGTGGGATGTGGCACCTTCCGGTTGAAAAAACATATCAGCCAAGTCCAGCTCTTCAATTGTGGGTAAAAAAAAGAACAATTTGCAACTATCACGGTAGCGTTTTCGCCTTCAGTCCAATGATACCACCGGCTCATAATCCCCACCAAACAGTGCGATTTCAGGAATGCAGTGGCAGGTCCTGCACTGGCTGCTCTTCACACCAAATACGAATTTTGTTTGTTATCGTTTCCATTCACTACCGACAACGATGCGTTGCAGGAACCTCCCCCCTCGGTTCTGTATTCAAATTTAATGCCTTCTCATCTCTCTTCATCTCTCCTCTTGACTCTAGTCCTTTCTTTTTAGTTTCGGCTCGATCTCCTGAGTGGAAAAATAAGGAACTACACAATTGTTTTATTTTTCTACCCACGTGGTTTGCTTCAATTGGGAATGATCTTCTCACTCACGTTTCCGAAACCGGTCTGTTTAAAAATGCAAATTTCTGAGTATTTAAAATATTTTCCACTTTTCAAAAATTTATTTCAAAAAAAATTATATACATTTTTTAAATAAAATTTGTTAGTAAATTTACAAAAAAAGGAGGCTTAATTACAAACTCTGCCCCCTCCCCGCAAGCTGTAGACTGATTGTTTTTTTGCGCGCGACTTGTGTGATTGAGCAAAAAAGTGTGCTGCGTGTTCTGAAGTGGGTATATTTTTCAAAACAAATACGCGAGTACTCCTCATGTTTATTTCAAGTTGCGTTCAAGATAAAAACTTTCCTCAAACACTTTTAAGATCAAACAAAAGAACAACACATAAATTTATTAAAAGATTGTTTTCTTTGTGTTGTTGTTGTTGCTGTTCTTCTTATTATTTCTTGCGTTGTTTGTTAATTTCATCTAAGAAAGAAGTTGAGGAAAATTGCATTTTATTGAAATTAAATGGTATAAAAATTGGATTTTATATGAATCAGGCGCGCGCCAACATACGCGCTAATTTCTTCGCTGTTTGTTTTGAATAATAAAAGCTTTTGAAGAAATTTAAATGTATCAATTTTATTTGTTTCTCTTTAACAAGTCTTTCCAAGTTTCTTGTGCGGAATTTTCATTCAGTTTGCCTTGGATTTTATACTGAAAATGGCAGCAACAAAATTCACTAGAAATTGTCATGGTGCTCTACTGGTATTTTCTTTGCCGGCTGTGGTAGGATCAGTTGGTGATCACCTGGTCTAGTGAAGTCACGAGTTTAGAATGGTGCCCGAGCGCAGTGTTTGCCACCATTTTGGAAATCTCTCTTTTTAGTTGCGTTGCGTGCGTAATTTTTATTGTAAAAGTTTTTTCCTAACGATTGAAGCACAACTTTCGCTGGGAACTTCCTTAAGAACAAAAGCTCAACATGATCCCTGAACAAATTCAACAACAAACAAAATAATAAATAAATAAATATGAATTGACAATTAAAATACTTTCGCTTTGATAAGTCACAGCCGAGTAGCGAATAGAAATAAACTATCAAAGAGTTTAATAAAACGCTCGTCCTGGACAAAAGGATTACGGCGGTTGGATTTTGTAAAACGCGTGGTATTTAAAAGAAATGTTTTGCTTGTTTTTGTGTTGAAGATTTCACAATCGCAGCGACGATCTGCACGAATTAACGAGATGGGAAAGTGTGTTTTTGTATAAACAATTCCATTGTAAAACTGATTTTCGATGTTTGATTTTGCACAAAAACTTAGTCCTGCCGCCATGTGAATCCGTTTCTAATTTAACCCTCTTGAGAACAACAACAGCATTCGCTTTGATTTTAAAAACTTGCAATTCAATTGTGTTTTAAGCGTTTCGAAAATGCATTTAAATATAAACAATTAATTTAAAAGTCTCTTTTGTTGTTGGAATCTTTTCAGGTTGCGTTCCTCCTTCCAACGGGTGGGTGAGTTGCATGTGTCGTTGTCAACCGCAGAGATCCACGTGACAGTTGTTGTGTATTCCGGGCGTAGAAACAAAAGCAAATCAAGTTAAGGAATCATCATGTCGCATTAGTGAAATGGAAAGTCTTGGGAACTTTAAAAAAAACGTCGTAGTTAATGGCTGGATGTTGTTGTCTGGACGATTTGTTTTAAAAAAGCCTGTTTCGCTTTGTGGGCCTGGCAAATGTTAAACATCACAATTTGCGGCTGCAACCAACACAATCGCACCAGAATCTGTCAAATATTTCGTCATTCTGCTTGTCAATCACGGGTTTCGGTTGGATTTTAAATCGCTCTTGTCGTGCTGAACATCCCTTAACAAAAATTGTCGGTCGCCGTTCGTTTCATTGTTGTTGTTATTTTATCTTAAGAGACTTTCGTGGAAAGTGATAAATTGATTTGACAACTATCGGTGAAATTCGTGTGCGCGAGTGTGTGTGTTTTCACTAAAATGGGATGGGATGTTGACGGTTTATTTAACCTCGTCAATTAGAAATTTAAACAATCGAGAAACGTAAAACAAATTTACTTTGGCTGTTGCTGTTGCTATTGTTGTTGTTTTTTTTTTTTTTTTAATATATTCAAAGCTAATCTGTTCTAAGGATTTGAAATGTCCTTAAAGAACTCAAGTGCTGGTGTTTTATTTTTTTACAAAAACAATTATTAAGTGTTTATGTGTCAATTATGGAAGATTTTGTACAACATCAAACATTTGGAGAAGGCGTGGAGTTACTCAATGATACGAGCGAGTTGTTGGTAAGTTTTTTTTATTATTATTATTATTATTATTATTATTATTGTTATTATTATTATTATTATTATTATTAGTATTATTATTATTATTATTATTATATTATTTGTCAAAAAAAAAATGCGGTGGCATGTCTGTTATTAAGGAAGTACGAGCTTAGAAGTCTTGTAATTTTGGACCCTATTCGTACGATGACACTTCCGTCACTTATTTCGTAAAGTCTAAAGCATATTCTGCTTGATTTTTGCACTTCTCAATCATTCGTAGTGAAGAATGTACGAAACATGAAACTAAAAAAAAATTTTATCCAATTGAGCTCGTAACGGGTGATTTGTAACCATCGCACAATACCGTCCGCCATTCAAAGCAACTTTTCGTCGTCTTTGAAAAACTACGGTTCGACGATAATAATCCACACCAGACAGTGCATTTTTCGAAATGCATTCGCAGCTCTTGAACTCGCTGCTCTTCACATCTGATACTGAGCCTTCTGAGTGTTGTTTCAAACACTGAACCACAACGTGGCGGCGGGCAATGGGCGACAAAATTTGACCTTCGGTTGGGCGCTAAATCTTGTTTGCGAAACAATTAAAACTTCCGTTGATACCAGTCATTTCATTAAATATCTAGTCCTTATATCCCTAAAAAGGCTAAATCGAGAGTCTGCATAGAGAGGGGGCGTGTCTATTGAGTTACAATTAACATATTTTCAACGCTTCGTGTGACGTTTTTGTTTCCCCTTTCAATTGTCCTCAAAAATGTTGCTGCCTGTTTTTGTTAATATATTTAGTTTCGTTTGGGAATTTATATCGAAGCAATTAAAAATAAAAAAACTCCAGATTGTTTTTGTTTTCAGTATGAAAAAATTTCTTTATTTGATTTACAAAAACCGGCAGTTAACAAAAAGTGTAAAAGCTTTTTTTCAATATTCATTTATTTGCTTTTTCTTAAAATTTTTGTTTGTTTTGTTTATGTCTTTGTTGCCGAGTGTATACTTTTGACATTCTTCGTGCTTAAAACAGCGTGTAGTTTCTGCTTCTTCTCCACCTTGAATCTGAGCCGGTTGTCATTATGGTTTGTAATTTTTTAAAGTTGGCTTTTTGTGTCCACTATCGCGTTGGTCACTTTTTAAAAATTTTATTTAAAACTACACACACACACACACACACGGATACAGAATTGTTTGTTTAAGAAAAAAACACTAAAACGGTAGCATTTTGATTTCTTAATGGTCTTTATTAATTGTATGCACACGGACATTTCGTCAGTCAGCCTGTCAGTCAGTCGTACGTTTTTTGTTTGCTTTTTTAAAACTGTTTCATATGCTGAACCACAATTTTATTGAAATGAAATTTGAATATTTTGTTTATTTTCCACGCAGCACAACGCTGAAACGTTAATATTTTCAGCCACTGAAATTTGGGTAGAAATAATATTTTCGTAATTATGCTTTACGGCCAATATAAACATTTCAAAAATTATAATTATTTTTTTGACTTAAAATTAAAACTATTTACGAAATCTGCTTTTATAAATCTGAGCACAATTATTGATGGCGTGACGTTGCTTGTTAAGGGCGTGTTGAAATGAATTTGTTTAATTTAAAGGGCCGGAATTCATTTCCTTCTCCATCTTCTCTTCACCTGCTCCTTTCTAGTACCGATACAGTGCACCGCCAATTTAGGTGCTGGTCTTAAAAAAAAAACATTCGAAGCCAGCTTATTGATGTTGGTGTTTTCGAAAGCCGCTACATTTTCTCATCAGTCCTCATGCTGTTTTTTGTTAGTGTATCTGATTTTTCTTGTTACCGAATATTTAATTCATTTTGTGCATCCGAAGAATATGTTTATTTCGGATGATTGAATTTGAGCTGCCGCTAAATGGTTACCATCATCTTGTGTTCGTTTCTCAACATCTTCCAAATTAATAAAGTGTTCTTTAAAAAATGAGTTTTTTATTTAGTTGTAGGAAAGAAATAATTATCCTTTAAATAAATACGATTGTGTTTCTTAATTCTCTCCCTGGGTGATGATAAACGAAAACAATTAACGTCATTATTAGACACTCGTTTGAAGGGTTAAAACAGCGACAAGCGGCCTCAGCAACTGCCAGCCGCCTTCATTTGAAAGGCAGATAAGAAATGAATAACAACAACTTTCTTCCACAATTGCACAAATAAATTGGCCACATGAAAAAACAGTTTCATTTCGCATTCAATGAGAAAAAGGGCAAATAAAAGAAATGCAAACTGCGTTCGAGAAGACGTTTAAACCAAAACAATTAACACAAAATGTGGGATTACAATTTCAAACACGTTGAGCAGATCCCCGGAGGTAAAAATACACACTCACATGCTCGCATGGACAGACAGGATGGCACGCAGTAACCAAAACACACCGTGCCTGCCTCAGAAAAAAAGGGGTAACAATTCTCTACCAAAAGAAAAGCTGATGTGGTTTTCACTGCTGCAGTTTTGAAAGGGAATTTTCAAAAAGTTGAGTGAAATACGTCTCAGATTATTTTTAAATAAATACAAGAAGAAAAAGTATTTTGACGCAGGGGTGGTCTGACTGTCCCACCATGAATGTTGTGGGCCCACCAACAGGCACAAATTACGAAGAGCACTTCTTGTAATTGTGGCGGCATTTGGCGGCATCAATGCGGTGCGGTTGGGTATTGATTTCTGTTATTGTTTTCCTAATTTCACAACCGTTTTCCGAAATCACATTTAGACACATTTTCAAATTCTATTTTCTTTGTTATTATTTTAAGAAACATTTAAAAACATTGAAAATAAATCAAAGAACAGCCAACGTGTCGATACAAGTGAATGATGAATAAATAAATAAACGAATGAATTTGAAAACGCAAAGAAAAATAAAAAATTCGGCAAAGAGAGGAGACAATTACCAATTCAGAAATTTCAATACACCAGGAATCATCATCATCATCATCGTTTTCAGGGCGATAATGACGATCACTTTGACAGTGCACACACACGCACACACACGCTCATAAAGTAAACACAACATCAGTGGCAACTGAGTCAAGGAACCCAATTCTTTTACTCGTTTCAGATACCATCGCATGTAAAACAAAATATCATTTAAATAAAAACAATGAGATGAAATAAAAATAATAAAAAAGAAAAAACCCCGCGCATTTCAAGTGCCCTGCCGTTGGGATGGAAGCCAACAACCGCTGCTGCGCGAGGTGTGTGACAAATAAAGAAGCTCGATTTAAGTGCTACTGAATCGCTTGTATGACCTGCGCCGAATATTTAATATTTTTACGAGGATTTCCACTTGTTCAATGCGACGTGTGACAGCCGAATCGGGAAGTTGTTGGCCAAATATTAACGTTATTTGCCATAAAACTTTACCTGACCCGCTGCATGTCCACTAACATCTCCGTTCGACTCGGATGGCATGCACAATATCGCCACTAAGACACACAAAACTTCTTGGTTCAGTACTCGGTTTTACTTTGCATCCTCACTAGATCCAACGATCCTGCCATGCAGTCAGTTCTAAGGACATTATCACTGGAAGGCATTTCATCTGTGGAGCATTCGAGATCCCGTGGCAACAGTGTTGGGCTGCCGGTCAAGCCCTGCAATCAGAAAAAACATATTTTTTAATTTGGGCTCTTCTGATCCAACCTGAGCGTCCTTCCTACGAACCTGCTTCTTTTGTATTTCTTGCATGCGTTCTCGTTGCTCTATTATTTCAGAGATCGGGCATATGATTTTTATAGGTTACCAGCAAAAGCTATGAAGGTCTTTGGTCGCAGTGTGCACGACAAAGCAGCCACGTGCTAAAGCAGATAATCAAAATTCGATCCCTTGACTTGAAAATTAAACTCACGATCAGTGAATTAAAATGAATATTTAAAAAGAAGAGCGAATAATTAATTTCAAAGAAATGGAGAACTACCACAAAACAACCCTCGTATAAAGTAGCTCATTTCTACTACTTGAATAATCATACAATCAGTGCGTTTAACTTTTCCTATTCAATCACCTCCGAACATCAACATATTCCAAAAATAAATACTCGTATTTACCGAATTGATAACCCTAATGAACGCATCCGAGAGATACCGGCATGTATCCATTCCATTAATGATTGTTCTTCGAACGTCGCTCAAATGATCTTCCTACACACACTAACGAATTGATAAACAACAACAACGACAACGGCAACGCCAACAAAAATTCACAATTCATCTTTTTATCGGCGTTTGTGGCTTTTCTTGTTGCATTTCTTCTTCAGTATTGACTCAATCTTGCATCTGTGGAAGAGACGAGTTGTGGATATTCAAGTAGCATTTGCATTTCTGTTTTCCTTTTTAAAGAATAAATTAATATTTCGTTTTATTGAAAAACTCTCTACGAACACAATTCTTTTTGTTTACACAATTACAGACAATATTTGAAAACATTTTATTCAACTGGAAGATGAAACGACTTTTTCAAAATACCGACAAACTGTGGAAAACAACCTGAAGTTGTTTCAACATTTTGAAACTTATAAAAAGACAAATTATTCCATTCGTGCATGTGCGAGTGCGTTGGTCACACTTAAAAAAGGTGATTTTATTTGCAGCCTTAACGCTGAAGTTCCACCATCCCCGTGACTTACAAAATGGTTATATTTCTACGGGGTCACTTCAAATGGATTCACGTGAATCTCTGGAGTAGGCTGGAGAACTGCGCTGGTTGCACATGAACGCTGCGCCCAAGGACGGCCAGCCGGTTTTATTAAGTCATGGTCAGTCTCATCGTACGGTACTTCGCGATGGTATGGTGGCCAACGGCTCGACACGGCCAAATGAGGTTATGTCCATGTCAGTATATGCCACTGAGTCCTAAAATAAACTCACACCCGTTCAGCTTTTCATCTGCCGTTTCGGCTGGTTTTAAGTTGTTTATACAAAATCCAGCTGCCGATGCTGGATACTTTGCCAATGGACAGAGTGGACAAGATGCTAAGCTCGATATTAACTTTCCAGTGGAATGTAAATAGGAAGATGATGGTTCTTCTATAGACTCCAGAAGCTTAACGGCTAGAGTGCAGCCAAAGGCATTGGAATATGAGACCCGGATGTGTGCGACTGTGTGTGCATAAAAATTAGCTGGACGTGGTACTGCTACTCTACTTATGAATCTTTTGCTCTTTTAATGGAAGAGACTGCACCCAAGTGTAAAGGATTATCGCTGATATCTGCCATGACGCCCTAACCTGGCGGTACTGTTAACATCCTTTTAAACTGAGTGTCCTTCACCATCATCGTTCATACTGGAGGCCACACATCGTGGCTTAGCAGGCATGCACATGTGGCATATATTTTTATACGCGATACGCACATCTTATGGCGGGCTACGTAGGAGGACCCACGCTTTTTAAATTTCTTACATGCATTCCCGGTGCTCTGTTATTTCAAATATTTGTCATAGTGTCCCTCTCTTTCACCGCTGGAGCTTATCATGGTGGAAAGCGGTCACTTCAGGGATAACGGAAATAGGCGCTTGGAGGTACTATCGATCGTTTAAATGGATCAACCGCCTAGAAGAACCACATTCGAAGAACGTTGAACAAGTTGTTACCGGCATCGGTATCGTTGCTGGTACTAAAAAACCGAAATGCCGATCGGATCGTCAAAGAATACCACTATTCGGGACCTGTTGTGCACACACATATATGTATAAACGCACACATGAATACACATATCAGCAAAATAAAAGAATGTATTTGTTGGAACCCCCACATTTTCTTCCTCTCCTTTACATCGATTATTTGAAAACAATCCTGCCTATTTTCCAATATCTATCGCATTTGAAATATTTCATTAAAAACAAGAAACAGTTTAATATCAACTCCTGCCACAGGCCCGCTTTATTTCACACAAAACTTTCAGTTCACACGTTGAATTGTTTCTGTTGACATTTCGAACAGATAAAACTGAATTACAATTGACTGGAATTGTGTGAAAGATATTGATGACGCCCGTTTTATTTTTATGGAATTTGATAAAACAAAACATCGACTAAAACATAAAACCACAAAACGAAAAATCCCCTACACCCTAGAAAAACAAATACTGACCACACACGTACTCGTACTCGTACACACATTCAGCACAATAAATATTGTGTTTTCAATTTAATTTGTTGAAAGTGAGTTGCCAAATTGTAATCCCAATAAATTTATAATTATTAAATCGCATAAAACCATTCAAAGAGATAAAGGAGAAACACACACTCGCCCGCACACTTGCCCACCGAATACAGGAGCCATTTGCAAGCAACCAATAGAATCAATTGTTAACTTGTTGTTGCTACTTCCAGGTCGAAGAATGGCTCTTGTGTGTGAGTGTTTGTGTGGATAAGAAAGGCAAAGTGTGAAAACCTTTTTCCACACAAACTATTCTGGCCTGGCCTTAAGTAAAGCCGTACGTAGACGTTGTAAGTCGAAGCCAAACTATTAAATTAAATTAAATAGAATAAAATAATAAACAACTCACTGCTCCTGTTAATCCCGTAATGATCAACGAGGACTTAAAACACATTTGAAAATAGTGCCTCTTTCCAAAAGGTCGAACTGAAGGTTAAAGGACTCTGCAGCAGCAACAGCAGTGGCGGTGTGTGTGTGATGAGTGACCAGCATTCATTCAAAGTCGGTATTTAGCAGTTTCAGGGTGGTTAGCAAATCAACAATAGATTCATAATCTAACAATTAGAAATAAAACAGAAAACAATAGGAAACACAAAAGTATCGTTTACACAGAAGCCCCAGCCACCACCACCGCCACCGCAGTGACATCCACAGTTCCTTGTTTGTTAGTGTGTGAGTGGGTGCATTTAAATGTTTGGCTCTTTGTGTGTTCGTTCTTCTGTACAGGAGTTCGGCCGTTGTATTGTTTGTTTCAAAGTCTGTGAATCATTCTAACGATTCTGTTCATCCGCTCTCATGAATAGAAGAACAAATTAGAAAACTATTTGCCAAAACATGCAACCGAGCAATTTATTAATAAACGGACAAACAGTGACGCACACACACACAGACAACCAGATATACTCACCACTTCCAAAGGCAAAATTACTAATAATACAAGGCGCTTCAAACCACAAAATATCGATATTATATTGTCACGGAGCATGGCGTGCTTTATAAGTTACTGTGAATGAACTCCGAATGGAGTCAATGGGATTTATCCACTTGAATCTAATAAAATAAAATAAAAAAAATGAAGGCAAAATTTTAAAAAGGGAATTTCAAATCACATTTGATACTTCAACACTGGAATAATACAAAACAAAAAGGAGTTGAATTTCGGTTTCATCATTGAATATCGCACAGTGGGGAATTTTGGAAAAAGATGGAAACAGCAGGTTCGATTGTACTCAAAATTTAATACAGCATTTAAGGAGATGGCCTTGGCTTAAGTTCAAAATTTATCCTCGATATTTTCAAAGGAGCGGAGCCTCGACCAGCATTGCCGTGTTGCTTATTTATAACAAAAAATTCATATATTTCCTTCAATATTTAATTTTGACAACGTTTTAGTTATTATTTTTAAAATCTAGAAGTATGTGATTAAATATAAATTTACGATTTTTAAAATCGCTTTATAAACAGAAATTTTCTATTTCACCGCTTCTGCAATGAAATCAGGGAAATTGTGGCCGGTAATTTTTGCGAACTGCACGCTCTTCAGTAGGAACTCATCCATTTGTGGTAGAGACGCTAGCGAACTGCATCTCCTGTTATAAAAAGAAGTGATTCTTTATCCGAAAACTTCGTCTCTGATGCTGTTGCTGTCTGGAGTACTTGACACAAGATTACGAAGCCTTAAGTCCGCATTAAGTCATGAATGCGGTGTCGAATTTTTCTGATCTGCAGTAGAGTAGGATTGTGTGTTGTCGACTTGTCTCAATGAGGAAGACTGAATATTATCAACAGGGATTAGCACCGTCATGTCAAAAACAGTTACAAAGAAGTTCTCCATCTTCTAATCTGTCTTCATCTATACTCTCCCACTATCGCCCCTACTTTCCAGTTCCACCACACAAAGAATTTCCAAATGAGCACTTTTTTGGGGGAATTTTCGTTTAAAACTTTTTAATTTTAAATATCGTGCTGATTCCTTTTTCCCAAAATTTTACTGAAAAATTCCAATTATAGAAAATATTTTTCAAAATTAGATATTCCAATCGACTTCTTTTTTATAAAATATCTTATTTAAAATATTTGCGAAGAAAAGAAAATGTATTACGAACATTTTAACCTCTTGATCAAACTGATCACTATTTTCAATAACTTATCAATTGATGCCACGTTGAAAACACGTTTGAGTTTATCATATCGGACACGAATCTAAACCAGAAACGCACACACACAAATACAAGCGAGTGTTTGAAAACAAAAAAAAAACAAAAAAGAAAACAATAAATGAAAACTAAATATCCTTAAAACTTATCCAATAATTCAATTGTCCTGGATGGAGGTCAGCCTGTGAAACTGTTTGTGTTTCTTGTAATTCATGTTGCTGTTGTTGTTGTTGTTGTTGCTGCTTGTGGCCGATACACAAGCACAGTCATACAGAATGCAGTTGTGCAGTTGCAAACAACCAATTCATGCCACAAAACATACCAAACAACGACAACAACAAACACACTTCTGCCATGCCTGATGACTTGTGTTGCTGGTCGGTTCATTGTGGCCCATAAATAGGATTCAAAATAGTCCGATCAGGATTAAGCAGGAAATAACGTTGGATTGTTATTATTTTCCAGAATCGCGATAAATATTTACAAAACGAAAGTATTGAATGTTTTTAATGCAATTGAACTGATTTTTTCACAACTAAAGTGCCATGTGTTAAACAGTAAAATTGGCTATATTTTTTATATGCTGTAGTCCTTTTGAGCAACTAAAGGAGTATTTGAAAGTAGGGAAGTTTTATTAATTTTTTCTTAAATCTGGAAGCCACATTGAATAGTGCCGGCGACGAACTGCAAGTACTTTTTGCGTTAAATAACAAATTTCTGACAACAGGTTCTGGTAAATGAGGCAACAAAAATAAAAAAAATTAAATATTATTTTGTCTTCGACTGACCCCTGCAAATGCAGTGCATCGTTCCAGAGTTATAAAGGAGGGGATAGTGTTACGAAGACAGATGATGACAGATTACAAGACACAATATTTTTCACCAGTTTCTTTTTTACTCTGCCGGTGGATTTTTTGCTGCAGGTACTGACGAAGAATGCTGCTCTTCTAATATGCTTTCGCCATTGAGACAAGCCGACAACAATTAACAACATTCTGCCTCAATGCAGATGAGAAAAATTTTACACGATATTCATGATTTAGTGTGGAGTCGTACTCAGGATATAAGACTTGAGGATTTGGAACAAAATATTCAGAAAGTAGGACATAAGAAAAATAATCCTACGGCAACACCGGCACTTAGCGTGCTGATGCCGCGTTGATACTGTTCCCGTATGCATTTTTGTAATTAAATCGCATCCAACTCAGCCACCCAACAAGTGATAATAAACAAACATGCACATGGGTAGCGATGTTGCAAGTGTAGCGGCTTTCGAAAACAGCTGGTCTGCTCTGCTGTGTAAGTTAAATAGTTAAAACTGGTGTTAACTTCCCCTTCAGCTTGGGAACATTTATCGTGTCTTTTTGGATTGAAAACACTGCGAAAAATTGAATTACAAATTTACTTTTTTGGCGTCTTGCAAGATCCACTTAAAATTTTTAGTTTAAGGAGGGTTGAACATATCCCGCTGTTGCCCTGTTTGTGTTGCACATCGGCCCTTGAAATTGTGGGTTCTTTACATTTGAGGTGTGGGTCATGTTCAGCAATTTTGTATAAAATATTGGGGAAATATTTTTGTTTAACATCTTAACCCTCTAACTCCGCCACATAATGTTAAATTGACCCTTTTTACAAGTCGTAGAAAACACGGCTAAAACAGGGGATGTGCTGTAAAAATGCTGGCCATAAAGTTTTACTTGACCTCTTCAAAGTTAACTAAGTTGTAGACTCACGTTGGAAGCCAAAATTCAATCAAATCCATTCACAATTAATAGTCGGTAGAGAAAATCTTACAGTTTTCTTTATCAATTTCATAACAATTTTTTATGCTTGAGGTGAATTTATATATAAAATTTCAATCTGTATTTTTATAAATTCAGTATCCTGCCACGTCTTTTTTGAAAAATTATTGTTTGTCTTTTATGTTTCAAAAAAGTCAAGCCAATAAAATTATGACAAAATGTTGGTCATAATTTGCTCTTGGATTTCCCGAATAACCCAGCAAAAGTCCTAAAAATTTATTGTGAAAACACGTCCGATAAAAAACTTATTCCGCATTTATTTTGCAAAACAACACCAGAAACATTTTTGTGCAACATTTTAACCCTGCAACACGTTCGTCTTTTGCTTCTTCTTATCCATTTTTTGAAAAAGTGGAAAAGAAGCCGGCGGCCAGTAGTTCCCAAATAGAATTTCCAGGAAAGAGACAAACTTCGGTTTTTATATTTTCCATTTTAATTTTATTTAACACGTTATTTATTGAGATGGATTCGCTTAATTTCTTTGTTGAGTCACTTTTTACAAATAAAATTTTCCAACTTAAATTCTTAACAATAAAACTACTCATGGGCTGATGTCGCATTCGAATATTAAAGTTACTTAATTCTAGTGTTTTTTATAATAATTTTTTTATTTTACACTATTTAAATCAAAGATTTCTTTTTTTAAGGGGGATACAAACAACAGGGGCCAACTAAATTAATTATCCACATGCCACATTCAAGTTGCTCCTCCGGCGAATATAATACAATTTGTATGTGTGCATGTGTGTGTGTGTGTGGGTGTTTGCATATATTTTGGCTCTACTAAATCTAATTCTGTTTCTTTAAGCAACAATTTGAATTAAACATTATGAATATGCAACATTTATTAAGAATATTATTTACGTACGTTTCTCTAAAGTTAGTGGATGATGGCTTTTGGCTAAACTGAAGGAAGGCTCTTTCCTGCCATCCTGGCATTCAGCTCCCTCAATCAATCGATTGCTACACAATTTTCTCTAAAATATTATGTTCCCTAAATAATTTGTTTGTGTGTGTGAGTGAGTGTGTCTGCACTTACGAGTAAGAATACGATTATTTACAATTTTGATACACGATTATCCGTTTTCTTTGTTGGAGTGTTGGAGTGTTGGATTGTTGGATTATTTAGTCCGAGTCCAAACTGCGCCTGCGCTACTCAAAGGGTCTAAACATGCCGTTGTGCTCACCAGCGGCCAAACCGAAATCTCAATCTTGTGAATCGCCAGCGTTGCTGTTGCGATCTACGGACGTCCCACCATTCGATTCAGACTGTTCAATGTCTGCCGGATTGATGACACCCGGTATGTAGCCGGTGCCTGTGTAGGGTGCGGTCAAGAAACGTTTGGCATGGGCCTGCATAAAAGTTGGATATCGGTGAGTAGGCGAGCCAAAGACAGCTGAGGGGGGAACTAGGGGCGAGAATGCTGATTTCAAGGGGAAAGGTGGAGACGGTGGCACATTTGGTGGCGAATTAGTTGAAGATGTCAACATGTCCTCGCCTGAAATCATGGCCTCCATTGTTTGTAAAACGTCGCCCCGATAACGCTGCAGTAGCTGCTCCACATCACTTCTGCGGCGATTGGGAAAGACCCGCATCAAGACATCGACTGGGGAACGTTGTTGAGTGGCCGATGGATGCTGTGGCGGCATTTGGGGCTGCTGCGGTGGATGGTGAGGCGACTGCTGGGCATGTTGAGCGTGTTGAGCGTGTTGCGCATGCGAATGAGCACTTGCGGCTGCCGCTGCCAAAAAGTGTGTGTGATGATACGGCATGAAGCCCTGGGGATTGCTGTTGTTGAATGATCTCAACACGTGCATGCTTTCGTTGGAGGGTGTGTGAGGCGGCGAAGTTGAATCTTCCTTTTTCAAACTGAGATTTTCTGGAGTGGCTTCATCGGGAGCTGAATCGACATCCAAATCGGACTCGGGAGAACTTGGCGGACCAGTGCGTGCAGGCGAGAGATTGCCATTGTTGTTGTAAGTGGTGCCTTTTGGTTGCGGACTGCTGTGTGCAGACTCTGATCCGGTGTCTTGATCGGTTTCGTTGGACAGACGCGCCCGCTTGGAACCTGAAATGCAAACAACAAACAAACAAATATTATTTAAGGCCAACGACTGCTGTTTGCGTTCTTTAAAAGGCAAATAAATTGTTGTTTTCTTAAATACATTTAAACGGTGTCATTTGGCAGCAGCTTCATGAGAGTGGCTGCTACTCCACACACACACAGACGAGTGAGTATCTTCTGATTCTCAAGTCATCCATCCTCTTCAGTTGTGTTTGTCTTTTAGAGTTTTCTTTGTTGCTGTTGTTGTTGTTGTTGTTCGCCAAACAACAATTTAAACAAATAAAAATAAAGTATCAAATTTTATTTATCAAATACTCGCACATGCAGGTTCGTTCCTGCCACTGGATCCCACACATTCAACCAACAATACAATCAGTCAGTCAGTCGTCTTCGGCAGGTAACCTGGCAACAGGGGCACATCAATCAAACAAACAGAGAAGCAAACGAATACAAAAGCAACAACAACGCCAGTTGCACAAGTTATTCGATACTTCTAAGCCAAGTTATTATTTTATTTAGCTTTTTGTAATTTTTTCAATTTCTGTTTGTGATTTTGATTGTCTCTTCCTGTTCAGTTATTTGTGAAGCACTTTTTTCGAAATTTGAAATTTAATTAAAGTTTCTATTCCACCAGTTTTATTTTCCTCTTGCACTCCAGTGTAAGTTGAAAGTATTGACAATTTGAAATCGAATCTCTGCTTCTTTTATCGAGATTCAAAGAAGAACACAAAATTGTTTTCGGTTTTTGATACAAAAAAAGGTTGTGAAATTGTGCAAATAAATTTTACAAAAAATTTCTACTTCAAATTGTCCTCCTCAATCTGAGCAGAATTTTTATTATTGACTGCCAGCTCGCTTCATCTTTTAAATCGCTAAGAAATTTGTTATCCGTCACCAGGTCTGTATGCATGTGTGTGTGTGTGGGTGTGTGTGTGGGTGTGTGTGTGGGTGTGTGTGTGGGTGTGTGTGTGGGTGTGTGTGTGTGTGTGTCACTCGCTTATAACTTTTGAACGGCTGAATAAATTGGCATTCTGAAGAGCAGCTCTGAACTTAGATTAAATAACACGCTTTTGGTGAGCGAGTCCCTGTCACTGCGAATCGTTACAACCAAATGCCAAAAATGGTGACAGTCAGCCCGATTGTGGTTGGCGTCTTGCGACTACAAATTCGACGGTTTGTAATAGATTAAAGACAAAAAGCTGAATTCATCTTTAATCGATTACGAATTGCCGAATTTGAAGGCGAAAAACGTCAACCGTAATCGGACTGAATATTTTCACTGTATTTTTTAAATCGTCTGATAAAATCCCTTAACTTGGCACTGAATCTTGCTTTTTCATGAAAATTTAGTGTTAAAAGAACCTGTGAGATGTGTTCATGTGACCTACTCCAGCACTTGTGCGTCGAAATATTTGTTAACAGCAAAGACGCGGTGGCCTTCATGCGAGCAGAAAAATAAGTACTTAAAACCACAACTTTAACATCAACGCGGCGCGGTGTTGTTGGAAAATTAACTTTAATCTGGCTCAAATATTTCAAATTAAAATTCACTTCAACCCAAACCGTTTGAGGGAAAATACTGCAACATGTTCTCGCCTGCAACGTCTTGCGTGTTTTCAAAAAGTTGCATCTCGTTAGCTTTTGTCGTGTTCCAACGACACGAATTGTTTTTCTTTTGAATAATTTTATTTATATTTCTTGTGAAAAATATTTACCAAGAAATTAAATAAACAACAATCAGACAGAAAGGAAGAAGGTGGGGGCGGGCATGTTAGTGGCAAATGGCTGGATGCAGCAGCAGCGAAACAAGAATTCGCAAAATAGGAAATAGAAAATGAAAAAAAAAAAAAACTGAAGGTGGCAAGTTAGCAAAGCGGAAATGTTAAGTGCGCAAACAATTTTATTTACACTCGAAATGTGTATTTCCTTTGACGAATAATAATAAAAGTGGAAAATCTTTTGTTCAACCCACGTGGCAACAAAAAGAATTACAAAATGTTCACGGTTGGCAGCCAACACAACAACGCGTCTACAATTCGTTTGACAAATTTAGCACTCGTCTTGGTTTGCTGTTGTTGTAATTAAAGCCGGCTCAAATGTTGATTAGACAAAATAATTAAATGGATTCGGAGACTTTAACTTACCAGGACTTTCGACCTCCGTGCGATCAGGGGAAAAGCCCATCGATAATCTTTCAGCTCTCAAGCGCATTTCGGAATCTGAATCGGCTGAATTGCCGTTGCTGAACGGCATTCTGGCGTGATGATGTGTTGAGTTGTTTGTGGAGTCAAGTCCGTCACTGGGGGGAGACGGTATACCCGCATGGAACACACCGTTGGCTGGGGTCTGGTGTTGTGGTGACAACTGTGTGGACGTGGGCGTGGTGGTGTTTTCGTTGGCACTTTGTGATGGCACACGTGGCGGCACGCTGGTATACAACAGGCCCAATTCTCTGGCTTCATTTTCCTCTTGCGCTTGTTGTCTGCGTAGGGCAACCTGCGGATTAACAACGAGATGAGTAAAAATTTAGCTCGAATTTCTCAATTTAATTCTCCAAAAGGAGTGATTTTTTTTTCTTAAATTAACTGTTGCATGTTCGAGACTGTTGCCCATAGTCTTATTACACAAGTCGCCCATTAGAATTCTCTGTACGATGCAGTCGTTAGTTGCGAAATATTTTTGTGAATGGATTAAAATTATTCGTTTCGACACGCACTACAAATCAAATCAAAAATCTTCATAATTGTAAAACAAAAATTGAGTTGGTTACAGAACCGCAGGGTATTCTCACAATCAAATCGGCACGAAGTATGACAAGTGAAGGTAACGTTCATTACAAAACAGTGGGAACCACATGAAAAATGATATGAAAATTGTTGTGTTTATGAATATTTGAAAATCGTTGGAAATATTCTCTCGTTTTTAATAAATTAAAATTTTTTATGGGCATATGAGCGATTTTAATGCTACAAATTTTATAGACCTGGTTTGTGTCAGTAGCGTGAAAAATTGCCGAAGGTTAATTGAGATGGTTGTACGAAATCCTTAAGATTTCTTTGCCACTCCATTGTCTGATAAATTTTTAGTTAATAAACGTTTCCAGTTCTCGCGATTGGCCGATTAATGTATGGCGAAAATGGCCAGATCAAAGAATTCCAGATAAACCATAATTAACTATTAAAAATTTATTTAAAACTCTATTAAATTATTTCCTTTCATTTTAATAATGTTTTACTTCTATTCTTGTGTTTTGACATCAAATGCCGCTCTTAGATTTAAACTGTTTCCATTGACAGTTTTACTTGTTTAAGTGCATCGAACAAAAATGGACTTAAAATATCTGCCACAATCTGACATTGAGAATAGGCAGTGTTGTCACGGTTGTCAGATGATTGACAATATGATTCTCTTAGAATTCACTGACAATGATTTTGTGGGAAACGTTGTAGGACTTAAATTGGCTTCTCACGCAGCAAGACTTTTACGAATTCATCCGTTATAATTGAAATTTATTTCGAATACTCGTTTGATTTACAGACGACAAGTCTAAAGAATTGATGAGACGTAATTTCGGTTTCCTTCTGATAAAAATTAATTGATCAACTTTTAAACGATTTTCTTTGAGACCTCATTTTGATCGCTATAAAATAGGCTTCTAAAGAGAAGTAAAAAGCAACCGGAGTCCGAAGGAATATAAAATTCTGTTTGCAAATATTTTTAAAAATCGTGTACAATAAAATCTATAATTGAGAAACCTCAACTGGTTTTCTACTCAAAACTGACACTGATCGTTTCGTTCAATTCCTGAAAAAGACAGATGTGTCCTCGCAAGACCGCTGTCGAAGTGTTATCTATCTGTTATTGTCACTGGCGGCATGTAAATATTTTTAAAAAAGAACAGCAAAACATGAAGTTTTTTCAAAAACAAAAAAAGCAAAAAAAAAAATAAGATGGTCAATTATTTTAAAGCGTAAAGTGTTGCTGTATCCGTATCACATTTCAGTCACGTTGGCACATTTTCAAATTGAATGCGTCGCGATGCAATAAATCTCTCTTACGCATACTATCGTTGATATCACGAGAGCAAAAATTGTTACTAATCCAGCCTTTGCCGGACCATTTATTATTAACAAAAGTCTTAGAGAATACTAAGAGATTGCCAATAGTAGTCAATAGTGACTCTTTAGTTCGCTTTAAAAAAGAAACAATAAACATTTTAAGTGAAATTGTTTGTGGCACAACGAAGAATTGTGTGTGCAAAAAACACAAAACGGATTGTCTTTTGAATAGGCCTTCTATTGAACCGAATGCCCTGCACACTTTTAAGAAAAGGGCACAAAAAAGTGGGAATTAAAATAAAAACTGGCACCCCTTAGGCAAAAACTGAAAGAATAATCATGAGAATTTTTACTACGACAATTAAATTATTAATAAATAATAATTTAAAGTGTAACAAAAACTTCCGAACTGGAACTGAATCTGCTAGTCAATTTAAAATATGTGAACGAGCTTTGAAAGAGTGATATCGGTTCCAAATATACTGCCTATCCCGCTTAGTCGAAAGAAAATTCCGATCGTATATTTCCTTATATAAGAAACTCAAAATTTTGAAATTTGTTTTTGCTTTAAATGAAAGTTTCACAAACGAAATTTTCTTTCGACCGTGTGGGTCTTGCAGATGAACTCTAAATCAAACTCAGCAACATATTTTTAAATGCCGTAGGAAATTTCTCCTTTATTTTCGGCCCACTGTTTCAACGTCTTGTCAGTTACGATTAAAATTTTATAGGGCATTTAACAGCTCTTCCTTTGGTAAACTTTTATTGGAATCTGAAACGAGCGTTCAGTTAAGGGCAAGTTCGTCCTCCCGGGTAGAGCAATGGAACGTTATAATAATTATGGTTTTATTTATATACACCAGAAAATCTAAAGTTTGACTAAATGGGCGGCATAGCAATGGGCCTGTTTGGGCTAATCGATAGAAATGAATAAAAAACAGAAAATTTCAGTTAATCGAACACCTAGTCGGGTAGCACGTCACTGCTGAACAGGAACTTGTAGAAATTAGCTGCAGCACTGATAAGCGAGTCTGTAATATTCGGTAGCTCGTGGGTGATAAAAAATGAATCAATGAGTCGCTATTACACGTGTTACTGATGATGCATTCATTTGTGGCTTCCCCGCAGCGCATTAAAAAGTCAATTGAAGTTACTAAATTCTTAGGACATTCTATGAATGTTGGGTCCATAAGAGTCGTGAGCCTGTAGTGCAAAGAAAATAGAAATCAACCCACTCCCTTGTAAGAACGTATTTTTCAAAACAGAACCAGAGGCATTAATTCAGGAATGGACTTGTCAGGCTCTAAATTTTACATTATTCATCTCAAAAAGCTAAGCTGAAGCCCTTAAATTTTGGACTGCTTCGTTAATTGGTTCTATGTAATCCACATCTATTATGGAAACACCCACAAGCTGTGCAAGTTTTTCCATAGACTTTTAGAAAAAATGATTATGACCAACGTGGATGGTTTCCACTTAATCGCTTCTTCATCTCTGAGATACTGAAAGTCCGCTTCTGATACACGAAAAGCGGTTGCATCTTGTCGAAGACTCCGTTGATGCACCAGAGGGGTGATTAGGTCGTAATTGTTTGAGGACGCGATTGGACTATGCGAACGCTGCAGGACCATGATAAAGTTCTTCCTGCTCAAATTAAAAGAGCGGGGAACATGTGTTTTCAACAAAAAGACAGTGGGATCGCACACACAGCTGGACACTATGGATCTTGTGAATGAAATGTCGGGTAATCCCCCGACGAGCCAAGTGGGTAACAATACTGATGGCAGCTGTTTTTTCCACTCAATAGAAAAATTTGTAGAACTCTAAAAAAAATGTCTATCACTCAAACTCATTTATTTTATTTAGAAAAAAAATGTTATAGAAAATTAATATTGTGGCACCCTGTATAAAGCCAACTCTATTAGGCTCAAATTTATTTTCTTACTTTTACTATTAAATTTTTTTCCTCTCAGCAATTCTTTTTGGAAAAATTTTGCCTTAGAATTGATCTTGAACTCCGACTGTTGAACTAATCGCAGGTATGGAGGAAACATCTTTCCCATTTCTACACTTTTAATTTGAATTGTTTATAAAATTAATTATTGAGATAAGAATTATTATTCAGGCTCGAATTCAAACCCGCAAATTGACAAACAATTTTCAAATCGTCTTGAACTCATCTGGCAGAGCTTTTCTTCTTTTAATTTTTCCAATTTTCCCGGTGGCACTGGTCATTATATGGACTCAATGGTCATCAACGGGGAATGATTTTTACAGACAGAAGTCAATGTTTTAGTGTTAAGCGCAACACGAATAAAAGGAGTCTTTTTACTTGGCGGTACGATATTGAAAATAAATTTAGCTTCTTTATAAAGGACATATTTTGCCCCGTTTATAGCCTTCAGGATCGTGCGACCGAGTCTTCAATCTCAGATGGACACATTTCAGGGCAACCAATAAGCTGATTGTACAAAAAAGCGTAGAGAAAAACCTGACCACCATCCCACACAATTTGGAATTATTTAACGACAAAAAGTCTATTGATTTTGTTAATTTTAAGCACTTAATTCATTTGCCTGGGCGCCGGGATGTTCAACCCAAATATTTTTAAAAGAGTGTAACTTAAATTTTTTGGATTTGGGAAGAATGAAATGCAATTTGTTACTCTATTCTTACAGATGCATTTCAGCCTTAAATTTTAACACTCGAAGCCGTGGGAACCGTCTCTGGATTGTAGTTTTCACTTGCAACAACGGCCCTGAAGCCAACAACTTTAAACTTCTTGTTTATAAAGAATTTCAAGATCATAAACTCTACTAACCTGTGCCGCCATGACGCGTTGGCGTTCCGCAATTAATGTGCATTTGGCACAAAGGCAGTCGCGCCATCTGCAGTAGCGCTTGTGGCCTTTCAAAGCACTCACCTGAAATTGCAACAATTAAATTCGTTATTTTTATTCACTTCCAGCACATGAATTTAAATTTCTTTAATTATGAATTTTGTAGAAGCAGCGCTTCGCAATACTGACCACTCCATGATTTCGGCAGCGGGCACATTTGGGAGTGCGTTGGTAGCGTTCCGAAGCGGCGCGTAGAAAGAAGGCCGGTGGCAAAGCACCTAAAACTGGATGTTGAGACATGAGATTTTGCATATCAACACCGCTGGGTAAACTCATAACTTTTTCACACGGTTCAGGCTCAAGTAGTTCGGGTGTTTTGTTTTAACAACAATTTTGCTAAATTTTTATTTAATTATTTGAAATTGAAAACATGTCAGCAGCTGGTTTTTCGTTTATTATAATTTTTGGAAATTAGCGTTGAGCTTTTTTAGCGGGTGTTTTTTTTATTGACCTTAAAAAGTGTATTTTTAATCCGTAATTTAATAACAATTTTAATTGTTTTTTTTATTTTTGTGTCAAACTTTGTAACAAATTTTAAGCACAGCGCGGTTTGTTGGTTGTCGTCGTAACGCACTGAGAACTCGTTTGCAACTGATTCAAATTTCTTTAATATTGTTGATGGTTAAAAAAACAAATACAACAAATGAAATAATAAAAAAAAAGAAACACACACAGAAAATAAAGCACCAACCCAGTCATCCTCAGCAACACCATCAACAGCCAGCCATCCATCCAAATTCATCCATCCATTCATTTATCGTCAGTTTCGCGGAGTAACAATTGAATAAGATATTGTTTTCTTCTCTTTGTAGTGTTTGTTGTTGTTGTTGTTGCTGCTGTTGCTTTTATGTACATATTTCATGTATATATTTTTGGGGGTTGATTCTTAGTTGCCTTTTTACTCTTGTGCGTTGGCTTGTTTGGCCTGTCGTCAGGCTTTGCTGCGTGCAGAGAAATCAGCCAACCACCTTCCAAATGAAGCGCTGTGCATGTGTTTGTTCGCTACTGTTTGCGTGTGTGTGTGTGTGAATACATGACTGAACCACAATTTATATCAACTAATAAAGTAACAATATAAAGAAATAATAAAAAAACTTTATATAAAAATGTTAAAATCCTGCATTTTATATATAAAAAAAACAAAAAACGTACACATTCAAGTTATTCCATTTACTCTGAATTAATATGGAGAACAAAAACAAAAAGAGGAAGAAGAAGAAGAAGAAACAGCTACAAAAGCAACTTGAGTGACTGCTTGAGGATGAAGGTGAGCAACTGTAGTTTTCGGTTGCGTGCAGCGAACAAATTAACAACAATTCTGCAAACTGACTGTCGGACTGGCCCAAGAAGTTCACAAATTGTAAAAGAAAACTGACGAGTGCGAATCCACCACAGATTGAATTACAGTTTTTATTCCATGAAAGCTGCACAGTGGGACTGCTGGCGAGAAAGAAGTGAACTAAATATGTCCTTGCTGAGGTAGTAGCCCAAATAAAAGTGGTGTATGGGCAGTTCCATGTGAAATCGAAAAGGAGTTATACACGATCTCTTTCGATTTCGATGAAATTTGGTTTGAGGAACTCTTAAATTTTATTTTTTTCCAAAATTGTGTCATATTAAAAATGTCATATTCCCAAGAATATTTTCTTACGTTTCGAAGGTTCATCTGCCCCTAATGAATTTCGCATATTCACGATTAAAACCAGCTGATCTAAAGAAAAGTTTTTTTTTTTACTTCCGAGCGATGCGTCGTCGTCCAGTTGCTTTAATACGAATCATTCGTAGTCAACTATGCCTTTAGTTTTAATGACGCCATGCCGCAATTGAGTCTATTAGCAAATTATTTAACGCCTTAATCCGTAATTATCGCCTTCAATGGCGTATGTTGTATGCGTGCACTATCTCCATGAGCCCGATTTACGAATTAAGTTGTTGTGGACACACAGTAGTGTGTGTGTGTGTGTGTGTGTGTGCGCAATAATGATGATGACGATGATGGCTGTGACGCATGCAATTAAAAAACTTTCAGAACCCAATTTGAAATTGTTCACTCATATTTTACCTTTGATACACTCGTATTCACACACACATACACACACCCATACAAATAACAAAGAAGACGTTGTGGCTGCCAGATATCACTACTGCTGAATTCGGCGATTTTTAGCTAAAACAGTCGATGGAAAATAAAAATGAACTTTTATCAAATCAAATTGTGTTGTTGAGAGTTATATAACTCTCAAACAGTCTTTTCATGTAATTTAGCCGATTTCGAAGTCTTCAATATATTAACTCTTGTGAAAGCCCAGAAATCGTCACAAGTTTCCTTATTTTTTTGGTATCCCCATTTTTCATATGAAGCTACTGAATGAATTTTGTTAAAACCCTCCCAAATCTTTATTTGAATAAAGCAGACAATCGTCTTTATTTGAATTTAGTTTCTAATATAATCTAAAATAAGCTTTCTTTATAATAATGATCAACGCATCCAGGTGGCATCACTGGCGGTGATATTTACATAAATTCACACAAGCGTCTGAATAGAAAATGGGAAACCATTGTAATATATTCTCATGCATTCAATTTAATTTTAGTGTTGTTCATTGTGCGGAAAAAACCGCTGATTCCTAAACGGTATTTCGGCACATATTCGGCAAGTTTGTTTGACTTGTGCGCTGAGTTTAAAATGAAGACCGAAGCACAAGTTCCACAACCAAATTGAAAGTCGTCGTTTTGGTTAAGAAAGTGGTCAAGAACTATTAAAAAAATATATACCGAGTTGCACGTAAAAAATGTATATAAACTAGCGTTTGTTATTGCATTTTAAAAAGTGCTTAGAAAAGTTAACAAACAGTTCGAAGAACTTAATTCACACTGGGACAATTCCCTTAACTTTCATTCGCTTTTAGAAAACCAACGTTTAAATCTAAATGTTGACAGCACTGACTGATTTAGTCGTTCATTCATGTACTCACTTAACTCTGCTCATGGGTAGCGTATTTGCAAGTTTGTGTGTGACACGTAGACGCATACAGCCGCAGTCTCAGAATTACTTGCAGAAGTTGTTGCTTTAATTTAATGGTTTTTTTTTCATTTTTATTGGGGGAAGTGGTTGCTGGTTTCATTTTGTATTCTGTTCCCTCATCAGTCACTTTTCGCTGCTGTTGTTGTGTCTTCTCTCTTTTGTTCTTTCAAGCTCTTTTGTTTACTGTGTTTTTTTTAAATTTATTTCATTTTAATATTCAGTTTTCTACTGTTTGTCAAGTTTGTTTCTTTATAATAATTCCTTTATTTTTTTTATTATTTTGTCGTCTTCCCTGCATGGCCTGTGGTTAAGTTTTGCTTGCCAACAACGTTTAAGTTCAAAAGTTGTTTTGTTTAAAATGCGTTGTTGCTTTTAAGAGCCACTGCTGGTTACTTCTTGTTGCTCTTGTTGCCATTGTGCTCTTCTTATGTTTCCATTATATCAATAACGTGTATGCGTGTGTGTGTGTGTGTGTGTGTGTTGCTGTGTGCACTCATTTGTAAAACTAACCAACCAAAAACGTTTCTACTGCCATCTGCCTTTTGTTTTGTTTTTTCTTTCATCTGGAAAATGGATGGGTGTGTGCGTGCATTTGTGTCACCCCATTTAAGCTTGTTTTACACAAGTGTTAGTGTGTCAAAGCGAGCGTTCCTGCAAGCGCCAATGCCAGTGTTGGTGGATAAAATTAAATACAATTTTGAATAAGGAAATAAATAATTTTTATGTTGACAATTGTGACAAATCGGTTGTGTATAGAAGTAACCATTCGCTTCATGAATTTAACGTTTTCCTATCCATTTGGTAGGAATACACACTCACGCATTCATACATGGAATACATGTCTACTGATTTATAAGTCCTATATAAATATCGGTTTAGGAGCCTGACATTTTCATGATATTCTTCATGATAACACATTCTGAGTTGATATAAAATAACGCGATTTGCCGGAAGTGGACTCGTAACATAAAATATCAGTTGGTGCAGGAGAATTATTTTCCAATTTAATTCCAAGATCGACAGTCGGCAGTTGTTCAAATTAAATAAACATGCAGGAATAGCGGCAAATTTATGAATACGTTTTAGGTTTAAGGCAACAGACACCATTTCCTCTTTATTTGTTCTGTGAATTACCTGCAACGAACTTGGCACCATTTTCTTTAAAACATATCAAAACAATAGATTTTATAAAATATATTTTTAAATCGAAGGACAATTAAAATCTTGTTATAAGACATCTCATATCCGGGATGTTTTAGCTGAGTGAGATAATGTGTTCTGCAATCGATAGATTTCAAATCGTTGACGATGGCAGAAAAATATCAATATTTATGACTTAATATTGAAATGAGAAAACTTAAGGGAAAAGGTCCATGCGGAAGATAGATGCCTTAAAATGCCCACTTGCTATCAGGAAAAAAATTCGGATGATATAAAACGATTTCCCTGCAACAGTAGGATAGTAGGCAAAATAATCGTGCAAATCAGTTTTAAATTGATTGCTCAACTTGTACTATTTTTTATTCTTAAGAAACTTATTAATTTATTTACATGCGTCCTTGATATTGGAAACTCACGAAGCTTGTCCATACTGTTCTATTAATCATATTGGTTGGAAATTTTTTGCCGACATTCTCAGCAACTCGTATAAAAAAATTCCAGTTTTTTTTTTTAACAGCTCTCGTATATTTCTGGCGCTTGAGTTTTTACTGGAAAATATTTACTCGATATTTTTTGCTTATTTCATTCAAGTTATTCATAAATCTTCATACATATTTCTTGTGAAAAATTTTTAAATTGTTTTCAAGGAAAATTGGCGGTTTAATAACAAGATTTCTGATAAGGTGAACACGAAAAGTTTTACTTACTTCTCTCTTAGAATATAAAAAAATAAAATGTTGCCCTGTTTTATAAAAATTGGGTTCTCTAATGAGAGGATGTCATTATGTCTCTGTGTGTGTGTAACTAACGCGCTTATAACTTTCGAACTAAACAATTTTTTGTTCCATTATAGTTTTTTTGATTTAATTGTAGAACAGCTATAAAGATCATTGATCTTGACAGTGAAAAACCACGACGGTCTCAGCTAAACCGTTAAAGATCGGCTGAATCGTTCATGATCATGTTATACCATGACATGATTAATTTAAAAACTTCGAATTAAATACTGTTTTCGACCAGCAGTCGAAAATCGACATCAATGACCGATTGCCACTTGAGAATCATGTGACTCATTTAAAATTTATAAGGATTTCAAAACTTTATAACTTTGTTTTATCAAACACATCAACAAACCAAGTTACGACAGTTTTGCTGTTAAAATTAACGCAAGTTGCAGGGATTCCATATATTTTCGTATATGATCAATCAAGCGTTTGGTACTTTTAATCCGCTTTGAAATGTGTTTCGACTTGCACACGTTAGTTTTTAGTGAATTTTCTATGTTTCAGTGAAAACAAAATCTTGATTTGTCGATTTGTATATGTATAATAATTGTTTAATGAAACTTAAGTTATCGTATATAGAATATAAGAATATAGAGGGAATATTTGGAACCGGAGAATATCACAAACTGGGAAATTTTTTATCAAAAATATTTTCTAACTTTCTATATATGAATTCTGAAACTAATTCAGGGTATTAAAACCCTGCACTACTTTTAATGAATTATCTTAATGCATAAAATAAATATTTATTTGTTATAAACTGATTAAAGCAATTATTCCAGCGATGAAATATTAAAAGAAAAATTTATATACACTTTTTTCAAATATCTTCTAAGAATCCTTAAAATGTTTCATGTGCTTCAATGCAGGTTTACAAATTTATGTGATTCAACTCCTTCAGTGAATCAATTCATTGTTAAAGTATAACAGCAACACTTTTATGTGCTTCTCTAAACTCTAATCTCATACGCAAGCACCTACACATTTATGTCTGGGTGTGTGTGTGTGGATTGAAATCATGATGGTATTGTGAAACTGTTTCGCAAATTTGTTTCATATTCATGCAACAAATATTATCAGGAAGATTTACATGTTTTATATATGAATGGAAGCGAGTATGTGTTGCAGGTACTCGCTCTCTCTCTCTCTCTCTCCCTGCGTAATTGCCAAATTTAAGATGAATTTTCCATTTCTCAATACACCTCGTAACAGAACCAGCTCTCTTCTTTTAAAACAGCGCAAGTCCTTCTTGGAGAGAATTTTTAAATTCCGATACAAAACTTGACTTTGTTGCTGTTTCTGTATGGCAACTGTAACTTGCAACTGTCCTGCTTTCACCAGCTCCTTTTACAATCGCTGTAGCGACGACATCGAAATGTGCCTGTTCAGGAGGAACAATAATTTCTATTTACTTTTTATATACAATGTAACGGTTTTTGAAACACTTTGTATGTGCCCGCAACATACAAAAAGGGGGAAATGAGAAGGAGAATCGGAGTCATGACCTCGCCTTTGTAAATGGAGTGCTCCAGCGAACTTTAAAAATGGCTGATAGCAAAATTTATTTTCCTTCAAATCAGTCTAAAGGAAATTATTATAATTTTTTATAACTTTAAGGAAAGTATTAAAACACGTATTCATAAAAATGTGCACACGACACGACACGCATCATTTATAAATAAATAACCCACTAAATATTGTGTTGAAATTAAAAAAAAACTAACAACAAGAATAATCTCATACATTCACGAATTTAACTCATACATGCTCACTTCAAAAAGCTTCAACTGTATGAGTGGTTGGTTGTGTCCACTTACTGTAACACTGTTTCTATATAAAATGTTGCAACTACACAAAGAGGAAACGTACAAAATACAATATAAATTGTAATAATTTCCTAGCGAAAGACTCCGCCCTTCAGTACAGAAATGGGTGGAGCTTGAAAATGTAAAACAAAAAACTCTCTGCAGCCACAAGACAGCAACATCAACATCAACATGCAGCAAAAATTAACAATTTTATTTCATTGTAAATAAATTGTCTACAATTTAAATTTATCCGTTGGCAGAGCAAAAAAAAAAAACAATTCAATCAACGATACGAGAGCATAAAACAGCTGCAGAGAGGGAGAGCGCATGTTAAGGAGTTTTAATAAATTTTTTATTTTGTTCTCCTCTGGTTTAACGGTTATCTATTTGTGTTGTTGTTGTTGCATGAACTTTCATGCGTGTGTGTGTGTGTGTGTGTGTCCTTTTCACGAAATAGTTACTGTAACATGCACATGCACTTGCATTCCAGGGGGAGCCGTTTCCTTTTATTCATGCAAAAGCAAAAACACTGGAAAGAGTCTTGGGGAAGAGTGGCCGAACACGAATAGTTTTAAATTGTTAATTTGCGGTTTGTAAATCTGCATGAAGTAATAAAAAACATGTAAAAAAATTGCAACTGAAATTAATATGAGTGGCAATTTTTAGTTTAATTATGTTACGTGTGTTGTTTTCGAGGGCTGCACAGGAATTACTTATCAGGGTATGCAATGAATCGAGATTTTGTATTAATCGATTAAGCGCACTCAGTTTTGAGCAGTACAATATTATTCGATTAAGCGAAGAAGTCCTTTACACTGAGCAGAACACAGATACAGAAACAAAGAGTTCCGCTACACATTCTCCTTCTTCGTATGACTGGTTGAATGCTTGACGTGTAGCTTAAAATGTCAAATACATGCCGCTGACTGTTGGCGAAAAAAAAGGGAAAAATAAATTAAATTGAAGTGCGCGGCAACAGTCGAAAAACTAGAAATTATTTCACATTTAAAATGTTCAGCGTTCGTTGTCATTTCCAATACAAAAACGTTTACGTCTGTAGCCAAAATTTAGTTGTCTAAAACCAAAAACACAAAACAGTTAACATTTTGTACAACAATAAATTTTGAAAGACACACTCGCACACACACACACACAATGACTCACATCCATGAATATACAACGGATATTGTTTTATATCCGCTTTGCTGAACATCTTTTACCCCGACCAAAAACTTTCGATCAGACCTAAAATAACCGTCATCGCCGCAGCCACCGACCGCTACCGCCAGATTTCAAAAACATGGAGGTCAACTTTTGTTTTATCCCCATCGCTGACAATGAAGTTCCTTCTTTCTTGGCTTTTTGCGTGTCTTAAGAAGTTGTACTTCTGTTTTGTTCTTATCTCCTGTTTGTTTTTTCTTCACTCTTTTGTTGTTGTTGTAAATGTTTTCAGTGGGTTGGATGAAGATTTTTGTCAAGATTCGTGTTTATTTCTTTTATTGTCTTACACTTCGAACATGCGGCAACAAAACAAAAACAGGTTTCACTAAAACCAACTGAAAGACAGACGACCATTTTGGACGTGGATGATGGCGGAGGACGAGGGAAGGGAAAGAATTTACATGTTTTACAAGTAACTAAAACTTTAAATTGCTCTCATCTCAGCAAACTCTTGGAAGTTGTGTTAAGTTTAAAAGTACGAGGTCTGCTCAAAAATTGGCTCAATATAAATGTTTTTATGTTCAGCGATTTCTATTATATTTTATTTCAAATCAGTCGCCTTCAGGCTTTTTTCTATTCCCTAAATCAGTTCTGAGATGCACTTTTCAGCATATCCTTGAACTCCCTCTTTAATTGTCTCAAAACACCGTAATTTTATGGGTCCCTTCCATATTTGGGAAGAGAAAAAAGTCTGGTGGAACTAAGTCTGGCCAATACGGTGGCTTAGACACTGACGCTCTGTAGTATTTGGCCAAAAAAATTCAGCTCTTTTGCTAAAAGTAGAGCAGTTTTGGAACGATGTCGCTGCCATACATTTCAAGGCCGATATTGCCGAAAAAATTGCATGGCAGGAGCCAACCGAAATGCCGACATCATCATCAGCATCTCTAACAGTGATTTGGTGATGATTATCAACAACAATTTGTCTCACTTTCTCAACATTTTCATCGGCAATTTAATGCGCTGGGAAGTACAGTACGAGCGTCGTTGTTCGCCTCTTCTCGACTTTATTGTGAAGTCACGGTCTAAAATTTACGATCCTCACAACCATGACAAATTGATGAAGTTGAGGCCACTTGGTCAACACAAAAAATAACACGCTAATCGAATGAGCGAAGCGAGTGCCGTAACGGCAACTTAACGCACACACAACTGCTGTGCTGCGCAATCCACTGCACATAAACGCATATAGTCCTCTCGGAAATGCTGCTTCCGACCGCAACACGTGATGTGAATTTAAAAAACTCCAGCAAAATATAAAATCCACTCTTTAAGAAAAAATCATAATCATTCCAATAATAAAAATTTCATATATCATTAATAATAAACAAGAGTTTCAGTTTTAGATAAAAATATAAAAGAAGTGAGTAAATAAATCAGTTTGCACGAGTATTTAATTAATGACGCTCTTAAAGGTCATCCCGGGAAATGTCTGTTATTCTTTGGCTAGACCAAAGGCGATCGGTTAGTGGCCTGTAGCAAACTGTAGCGGTCGCGAGTACAGAACGCCCATGTCATGGGGGTCTGAAGCAATTCAATTCTTTTAAAGTTCTGTTTGTGGAAAATGTATTCACAAACTGTTTAAATATTCTTACCCGGTACGTACATCCACTGAAGCTGCTGTTTGTATGTCTTGTCTATCAGTCTCTCTGTCTGTCTGTCCGTCTGTCTATCGTCTGTTGAGTTAAACGTGGCGTGAAATTATTTTTTAAATTGTGAGCACTTTTTTTAGTCGTTGTCGTTTTGTTTCTTCTTCTTATTCTTCTTTTATTTTAATGTTTTACAATCTTACAACTTTTGCCAGAAGGACTTGTTCTTCGTCGCAACGTACATTTCAATTCAGTTGCACGAGTCTCTTTGCTTGTTGGCAAAAGTGCTGAATATTTATAAAAAAACAATAGAATTTAAGAAAGTTTGGCTGGCAGCCGGAACGTTCTGATTTGGGGGAAGCCTTTTACAATTTTAGGAGTTTTTACTTCAGGAGTTTTTACTTCAGGATGGCGTCAAATTAATCACCGAAATTTTTTTTTGGAATAATTTATTTGATAGAAAAAAATAATTTTCGTTAATGGAAATCTTGTTGCCATTTAATTTTTGTTTTTTAAATGGAAAATTTAATATCCGCCTAAAGGCTGCTGCCAGCGTTACCACACTTTTGTGCCCATTTCATCATGAACTTCCTCTAGATTTGCGGGGATAAGTCGTTTCAAATATTCCTAATAAGTGCTGCGATTGTTTGAGGTCTGATATGGAGTTCAGGGCCCCAAGACATGTGGAGTTATTTTATTGTCAAGTGGTCATCACCTGGGATTAACTGATGCACTGTTTTCACTTTGTAAGGGAACACGTCCAAGTGCTTCTCTAAAACTCTTTGTTTTTTTGTAGAATACGGCTTGTAATTCCTCGATTGCGTGGGAAGTCATCTGGTTGATGGTTTCTTTTTTGTTCTGAGCGACATCAGCAGTGACAGCCGCGACATTTGCGACAAAACGATCACTCGGGTGACGGCCGCGTTCTGCACTGCCAATTGTGGTTGCAGTCTGTTCGATTATCAAAAGTGACCGCCCTAAGGTCCACACAATATTCCACACTCTTGCAGATTGTCGGTCCGTTGCCTGTGCGCTTGCATACTTTGACAGTCCAGTTCGCAAATGTCAAATATAGACGACGTCCGCCGCCATCAGCTAAAATTGTAGCATCTTCCGAACGAGTGATTAATATTGAGTTCGAAGTAACCAATTTTTTTTGGAATCTCTCCTTAAAGTGACTGCATTTCGAATTTTAGTTAATGAGACAGATTTTCTCAAACTCGTTTTCCACTAAAAATCATTAAACATGATCAACATTTTGACTCACAAGACTTTAAGTAGTCCCAAGTGAAATAATTTTTGTTATGAGTTGTCCGCGCTTTTAGTCGCATCAGTTGGGATGTCGTTAATCATTTTTTTTATTGTCAATGACACAAATATTTTATGCAAAACAAGGCCGCGTTATTTAAAATGCTCAATCGAACTAAAGAAAATAAAAGTTAAACCTTCCATGAGCTGCTCATGCAACAACTACAACAAAAAGTAGGAAAAAAAACAAAAACATTTTATTAAATTTTGGTTACATGCTGTTGTTGTTGTGCGTAAACAAGAAGAGGAACAAATTTCAATTTGACGAAATTTTAAACAACAAGAAAAATTAACCGAAACGGCTGTAATTGAAAGACTGAGCGGCCAAAATGGTCAGCAAATATTTACAAACATTTTAAACATCCCAAATAATTCTCCAATTAATTGTTTCTATAATTTTGTTGTTGTTGCTTCTGTTTTACTATTTTCGGTTTTGAAAGAGTCGTTTCGATTTGCTTTGAATTAAATGTCACGGGCGTGGCGGTAAAAAGAGTATTTTTATGGGCTACTGGAAAGACGGGGTTTCTCCAGAAACTTTTGGGATTCTACTGTATTTTTTTGAGGAATTAAATAGAAGAAAACAGCCGGGGGAAACTTCCAGTAACGCCAGTCAAAATTATCCAACGCGAGTGGAAAACTGCTACAAGAGTTTTTCTGTCTAGAAACGGAGCCCCAAGAAGCTTTTATATTTAAAACGGAACAATTAACTTGAGAAAACTTTTTGCGTTGAATCGACTAATGAAATTGTTTGAAAGTGAAAAAAAACATCAATTAAACCATTTAATTGAAACCAATAAATACTTTGCTGGGTCTGATATCGGAAATTTAATATTTTTATGTTTAATTTTATTAGATCTTTTGGATGATCGATTCTTCATATTCATAATAATCAACATTTGATTTAGTCACGAAAAACAATTTTTTTTCTTGTTTGCCTAGAATTTCGAGTTCCCTCTTTTATTCTCCATTAAAAAAAAGTGATCATTTATTTTTCAAGCGCTTAATTACCTGATTCCCTTAAATGCCTTAAAAATTTCACTGCCAAAAAAATTCTCCAAATTACCTCCGCATCTATGATTTGACCACAAAAATGCCAGAGATTGTGTTTTTATTTGCTGCTCCACTTTAACGTTTTGATGCGTTTAATTTCTTCGTTTGTGTGCTTCCGAAGTGGGATGTGAATAATTGACTTTAAAACACTTTTCATCAGCAATAATTTTTTGTAATTTACAAAACTTCTATCAAATTTCTTTGCGTAAAATTATTAAATATTTTTAAAACAAACATGAAGAACTATTTTAAAAATATATATTTTTGGAACTAAAATAATAAAATTCAGTGTGTTTGTCTAACACACAAACACGTCTCGTTTAAATTTGTAGCGTTTAAATTTGAAAATCTGAATATTAAAAAAAATTGTTTTCATTAACAGAAAATAAAATAATTTACCGCACGTTTCATTGTTTGTTGCTATTCAAATACATTCAAGATAAACAAACAAAAATTAAACCGAATAGAATTAACAAGAAGTGAAAAAGAAAAACTTTTCGTACTCAAACATCGGCATTCATTCATCACCAAAGAAAATTGTGTATCAATTCCTACAGTTCGTCCGGGGAAGTTGAAAAAATTGTTTGAAATCGGGTAAAGCGAAAAAGAGGCTCAAATCACTCGGAGCTGTAGCAGTAGTAGACATATGGGCGTTTCCATAACGTCGAATGTAACTGTTGCACTTTGGCCGGACATGAAGAGAAAAATTATTCGAAATTGAAAATATTTTACTTCACATCTCGATAGACAAGAGAATTCTGAATTGTGTAGTGAACTTTCAAAGCTTTTGGGATGCTGTTAAAATCAAAAAAGTTTTCTTCATTGACTTTTAACGACTTTCTCTTGTGGGTAAACGAATAACGATTTCAGATTGATTCTCTTTTTGTCGGAAAAGGTGTCCACAGTGATTTTTAGAAAAACTGTTTGTGATATCAAAACGTTTTTATGGCCATCGCGATAAAATTTTAAATCTAAACTTTTAGAATGAAAACAGCCTGACCCCTTCTACACCTCCAAGCTTTCGTTGGAACTTGCAGTTCGTCTTAAAAGTGACCGGAATAAACTTTAAAGTGCCTCTCTGTTGTAGTTCGGCAGATTAGGAAAATTAGTATGATAATAGGGAATATCCGTTCCCCTTCCCCTTCCCTACTTCCAATTTTATTTTAATTTGCAGTGTGTTTTGAGAGCTTCTCGCATTATTTGTGAATATTTTATATAATCCGACAGAAAAGGGCTTTTGGCCCCACTGTGCAAGTGATTTTGGCTCATCACTGGATTCCAAATAGAACTCACAATATTGTAGTCAAATTTATTCCAAATTATATCGTTTCATTTTATAAATCCTGCAACTGATATTTCATTTATGCGTTGCATTTTAAAATTGCCAACGATTTCAGATATTTTTATTGGGAAATTGTTTGATTAGAAAGAATATCGATCACATCGCGTTCATCTGGCGTGAAGATCTCTATAAATTTGTTAGAAAATATTTGGTTCCAAAGCAAATAAACAAGCAAACAAACGAACGAAGTCAAATCATTCCCACGGTACTAAAATGCGAGATGCGAGTAGAAACCGAATCACTTCACAATCAGATTCCGCATTTCACTTTTTGATGGATACAAGAAACATTCGAATAAAAAATAAAAAAAAAGCAGCGAATAGACACACCGACAAATGCGCAGGTGGTGGTTGCGTTATTATTAACAAAAAACAATCACAGACAGACAGACAGACAGACGAATAAATAAGTTGTACAACAACAACAACGCCGCATGATAACGATTATTTACCTTTTGAACCGCAGAAAAATAAATAGAAATTTTATTTCGTAAAAAGGGAGTAGCGACAGCGCATCAGCAAAAGAAACAAATAAATTTAGTGCAAATAAAAGGATATTTTAATTTTATTGTCTTGATAAAGAAAATGTTCAAATTGAATGTCAGGACAGACAGACAGACAGACAGACAGACAGACAGACAGACAACACTTGAATCGAATTCGTCCTCCTCAGCAACCTGCAACTGATTTCATTAGACGAGTTGATTACGGAGGTAACAGATACTCGCAACAAAAACAAAACCAAAAATAATACTACGAAATTAAAATAGAGAAGAGCGCAAAGAAAGTATCAATTACGCGTTGTTGCAAATAAAGGAAAGCCATGGGCAGGGCTGCCTTTGTGTGGCGCATTTTTCATTGTTTCGGTTTCTTGCCAAACAATGAATTCAATGTTGCAACATCGGAGTTATGACGCAGTAGAATGCCCGTGTTGAACAAGAACTTTTCAAACTAAAACAGTCAACAAGTGCGTGGGGGGTTTTCTTCAACGCTGTTGTTGTATTATTTGACGGAATTTTATAATTAAATTCTTTCTGCCAACAAATTCCCACGAATGTTGTTCACAATTTTCGTATTCGGTAGCGAAAAATAGTCACGAAAGTGGGGATGGAGGTGAGATGCAACCGGAGGCCTGTTTAAATCAATTACTTTTCGAGTTTTAGTGCTGCCTTTTAGGCTGGAGGTTTATTTTGCATTTCGATTGGCAAGAAAAAGCTTTCGGAGATCTTAAAATAGATTTTCAAACGATTCTGACAACTTTTTGCTGTCGTGTTCATGTCACGTCGACGTCCCTATTCAAAACAGGGGGTATTGCAAAAGCCCAAACGAAAAGTTTGAATTCTTTTCAAACTCTGGCAGTGAACTGTTGGTATTTCACATTGAAAATAGAAACAAAACTTGAGTTGAAGCAGTTCTCGTATGAAAATTTCTCATGGAAATTTTAAAAATGGAAACAGTTTTCGCTTTCATTTGGGTCACCTCATCAGCGGTAATAAAGAAATTCACATGAGAACTGAAGGGAAAGTGTAGCGGCTTGCGAAAACGGGGCTTTGTTACTGTGGCGTGTGAGTTGAAAACTTCAAATTATCATTCAGTTCGATATCGATTTCTGAAATAAAACTCGAATTTATTTATTGCTGCTTTGCAATACAGGGTGCCTCAAAACTAATCGTGCAATTTTTATACTGAATAATTTTTCTGTGGAATGAAAATGGATGCCATCAAGTTGTGGAAATCGTTATTTGAGTCCTAAAAATTTATTTGGTTTAATAGAAAATTTTATATTACTTAAGTGCCTGCTGTCCGTTTTAGTTCATTTTCCTTGACTTTCCACCAGATGCTCGCATGTCTTTCAAATACTCTTCTTTAAGTTCCTCTCTGCGACGCTGCGTGTATCAATGCGCATCGCCAGTCCCCAGAAACGAAGCTTTTGTTTGTTGGCGTAAAAATTCAAGTGGAGATACGCCCAGTCGCTCTTGAAGACTTTCGATTCGAAATTGTCCTCTTCGTTGTTGAGATTGAAAATGGCTCTGCAGTAATTCACAAGCTTCTGATGGACAGCAGGCATAAAACGTTGCAGGGTTTCCACTTTTTATGGGAGCACTTGTGGGGCTTTCACTAAAATTTGCTGTACAGTTCGTTCCGTGATGCGTAATTGCGTGATCCCTCGTCTGCTTGATGTTTCTTAGTTGTCTCTGCCAGCGCCACGCTATTCCAGCCAGAATGACCAGTCAGGTCGCGCTTACGGCCTGCCAACACTCTTGTGACTCCACTCTGTTCGAGCAGAGCAGCCAAGCGGCGGAATGATCACCCACTTGGCGTGACACGCTCAGGAAATCAATGTCAACCAACAGAATAAAAAATTTGACTCAATCACTCCGCGCTGCCGCGTGGTATAGCGCTTCATTGCTTGTCTGTTTATGTACTGCAGCGGTCTAGTTCGCAAGTTCCAAACATGATTGAGGTGCGACGATCTCAGGAAATCCATGTCAACACTGTAACAGTGTGGGTGTGTGTCACGTGTGAATAATTGTTAAGAAAAGTTGCCGTTTTTGTTGTTTAATTTTACAGTCTGTTCGAAATGTGTGAAGGATTTATTAAACGGATTTCTAATTTCTGCAAAATCCACCTCTTCGATAGAATTCGTGATTTGAAAAAATTTATTATTCTGAAAGAACGTTTAATTTTGATGCACACTGTAAACGTTTCCAAAGGAAAATTTGTTAAACTATTTAAAAACAAACATGCAGTTTAAATGTTTACCGGAGTAATTGTTCATCAGAATTTCGTTTTGATTAATTTGGCCCTTATAAAAGCATCGTGGCTTAAATTAACTATCCAACCTGCTGGAGGGAAAAAAACAATTGTGCCAAATTTCATTAACGTATTTTCCAAATGGACCCTACAAAAATATTTTAGCTAAAAATAAAAAAAGCAAAACAGCGAAAATGCAAAATGGCTTCATTTAATTAAAAACCAAAAATTAAATTTACATAATTTTCTCTTTTTTTGTTTATCTGCAGTCTTCTTTTTATTATTTACTTCCACCCAAACTCTGCAACCCTTAAATTGGAATAATAAAAATCTAATAAAAATCAAATAAAATTCACAGCTGGGATCGTCATGACGAATGAATAAAAAAAAAATAAACGAACGAATGAGTGAATAAAAGTTTCATCCGTTTGTATGAATTATTTCCAAAAGCCTGCAGGCTAAAGGTCACAGTACCAACATGTCCTTTCAGCCATGTGCAGTTAATAGCACGTAATTAACAAGAAATTATACAAAATTGCCGAATATTCGAAACATTCAGTTTCTTTTCTTTTCTCTCCGTCTCACTGTCAAATGACTCGAATCTTCCGAAAGTTGTTCAGTTGTAATTGTACCCCATCATTTGCCCTTCTGCTGTTAGTGTGTGTGTGTTTTCTCTTTTGTTGGATTAAAATTATATTTAATTTTATTATAACTGTTGCCGCCTCACAATGCGGGCATGCACTTCGAAATATGAGCGCTTTTGTATCTCTGCAAGAACTATGAAAATTTGATTTCAGAAGTATTTTTGTTTTCAAGTAAATTGATATGGCAGGCAGGCAACAACAACAATTAGGGGTTCGAATAAGTACATTTTGTACCCAGCAAACACAACAACTGGCAGTTGTTTCACTTGCGTTTGCGTTTATGAAGCATAAGGAGATTGGAAAATCACGAAAGTGTGCTGGCGGACGTTTTTCCTTCTTTTGGGTAATTCCATGTCAAATCAGGCATGAATTTGATTTGCATGAATTATAGCAACGGGGGTTTTTTATTGCCAATTTCATAGTTTCGGCGAATTTGTAGTTTATCTTTTCAGTATCTCAAAAACCATCATGCATACAAACAGAATTCTTATGTCACTTAAAAGAGAATAGTCGAAGAAATCCTAATTTTTTGCAAAAATGTAACATCTGAAAAGTTTTGTAATTTAAAAAAACTAATTAATCAAAGAACCGCCACTGCCGCTGTAGACTTGATTATGACAGATGACTCGAGTTATTAGTAGGAAAATTTTTGGTCTGGTGCAAGAGGCAGCAGACCATTCTTACGCGTCGTGTGTTCGCTTGTTGGGCTGAGAATTAGCTGAAAGTTGAATCAGATGTTAAACGTCAAAACATTGAATATACTTTTTGAATCAGTGGGTACATAGACAGGATTCTTTTTTTCGAAGAGATGCTCTGGAGGCTCCATAGAACCTAGAAAAAAATATTTTTTAAGCGGTTAAAGTGCCACATGCGTCATCAGCGAAACGCTATCGTGAATGTTGAACGCTGCAGATAAATAATTCAATACATTTTCCTCATGCCACTGCAAATCAGTTGGAGGTTTTAGCAACACGACTCAACATGCCATTCAGCTCTTGGGTTTATCACTCTGTTGAGGCACTTTTGGTGACCAAATTGTCTCTAGAAATGGAACGGTGAACTGGTCAACCGGTCCGCGTTATTTGACACGCTTGAGCTAATTTTTGTGGGGTTGCGTTAAGACTGTGGTGGAATTTAGAGGCCAACTTGGAGCGTACTATTGACGAAATAAAAGCAAGTATCATTGAACAAGCGATGCGAAAGCGGACTGGCAGAGTGGCCTTCATAATGGGCGGTCTTGAAGGCCAGATCGCGGTAAATTTATTTTGTTATTTGATGAAATTATTAATTCAATAAAACCAAAAAGCTCTGTGCATTAAAAATTCTTCAGAAATTTGAAGATAAATCGAAAAATTCGTCACCAAACGAAATTTGCGATACTGGAAATTTCTTAAAAAGCAGAGATATTTTAAAATGATAAAATTTTTAAAAATTATCACGATTAAATTCATTCAAATTAATGAAATCAGCATTATCAATTGAAGTTGTTCAGACTGTTTGCTGGGTTCAACTGAATTCGACTTCCTGTTTTTAATACTCTTGACAGAAATGCAACAGAATTACGGTGCGTATCGGAAACATTGTTGATACTTGAGCAAAAGGCAAATATTTGCGCATAAAATGTGTTCACTTTTACATAATTAACAAAAGAAGAACAACACCAACAACAACACCAACAACAATTGCAACAAAAAGTGCTAAAAAATATCACAATTAGCACTTCAGCCCACTTCACGTGTTTCGTAATTGGAAACTGTAATTTGCTAATATTTCGGCTGACACCGTTCGATTGTGCACACAAAACAAAACAAGAAGAAGAAGAAGAAGCGAAATAAATGAAGTTGTTATAAATAACAAAATTATGAGACAAAACAGGCGAATTACAAAGAAACTACACCCCTCTTTCTTTTTGTTGTTGTTGTTTGTTTGGGTCTTATTAGGGAATTTTATGCACACGAAGAGAAGCACAAAAGAAAGAGAGAGAGAGAGAGAGAGGGCACACAAAATCATTTGGTCACATCGTTGTCAACAGTTGCCACTACTGCGAGTGTGTTTGATTGTGTTTTATTGTTTTTTTCTATCCCTTTTTAATCCATTAAAACTCATTCCGTATCCGCTTGCTGGTTGAGTGCGTTGTTCGGTGGGTTTCAGTTTTCTGAAGCAGAGGAACATTAACTGGGAATTGTTTCTTCATTTTTTGCAGAAGTTGTTGACCTGCCTTCAGAGTTTAAGTTTGACGAGTTCACATTCCTCGAAGGCGTTTTTAATACGGCAACTCATATTACAAACGGTTGGCAGTTCGTGTTTTACAAGAACACGAATTCGTTCTATTTCAAGAGCTGATAGAGTATCGATGTTAGAGTATCAATATAATCAATATCCGTATCTTTCTCGTTTGATATATTAAACCGATTCCTTTAATTTTGAATTTCCTTTGATTTCATTGCAGATGCTACAACGTGCTGTCGACTCGGTAAGTGTTTTTGCAACACAATTTTGTAACACGAAATCTTTGCTTAAAACTAATTGAAACTGTTTATTTTTTGTAACAAAAAGTGTGTGTGTGTGTGTGTGTGTGTGTGAATATTGTGCACTGTTCACACTCAGTGTTACCATTACGGACAAAATTATTGTTTTAGCAACACCTTCTTGGCCATAATTAAAATATTTTTTTTACAAGCTGGATGCAACAGAAGCTTGCAAAACTCATAGTTACTCCGATAAAACATTTGAAACTCTCTCGAAAACTGAAAAAATTTCAGTCGTACACGCAAGTTCCACTATTCAGCTGTTAATTTCTGTCCTAAAAAAAGCTTTAGTCGATTGAAATCATAAGATTTCGTTAAAAAATTTCTAAGCTCCCACAAGATAATGCTCCGAAAAAGTCGGTATAACTCCGAAAATTCTAAAATATACTGAAAAATTTATATATTGATTCAAACAAGATCGAATATCATAAAATTCGGATTATTCGGAGTTAGTACGAAAAGTGTTTTTCCGAAATGAAGGAATTTAATGCGTGTTTGAATGTACGATGAAAGATCATTAAACCACGCAGAAACTCGAAATTTGACACAATTTAAAAATATTTTTATAAATGGAAATTTCAAATTGAAAATCGCGGAAATCGCAGAAGTTTATTGATTTTTTCGCTAAAGTAGTGGGTCAATATATCAATTATATTATTCTCAATGGTATTTTACTCCATTAAATTGATATGATTTCTTGAGAGAGTTGATAAACTCGCAAAAGTAGATGCTCCGAAAATGTTGCCGTCTCAGAAAAGTCGGATATATGCGAAAAACGCGTCGTGTTTTTTTGGAAGTTTGTATTTATGAAACATCAAATTCGGAGTAACTCCGAAAATGTTAAATTTCCCCGAAAATTTCAATATATTCAAATACGTGCTAGAAGAGAGTTAAGTCACATAATACAAACAAATATTTCCACAAATCAGAGTTTTGAAGTGAAAATTCGGAAACTTTCACGGAATTCTACAAATTTATTTCATTGTTTGTTGACTTGAAATTAAATTAGAGTTTGTATGGACCTCTTCCCTGTATGTATAAGAAAGATTTCCGGACTCTCATGTGATTCTCTCGGTTTAGAATGGGTTAAATTATGCAATAAATGTGCTTGTAACTGTTTCGAGAAATTTCTTTTGAAATTATTTGCTTAAACACAATTTCAAATGACATAATGAAGGCTTGTGATTTTAACAATTGGCCTTCTTTCGCGAGTATGTACTGTCTCCTTCGACTTCAAATTACAAAAAAAGAGCGTTCGGAAGTTTTAAAATCCTTAAAGTTTTATTGAGAGGTCCAGCTTTTTATATAGAATTTCTGAGGATTTCTCTTTAAGGGGTTACGTGTTATTGTGGTTGGACTGTAGTAGAATACATTTTTGGCGATTTATATTTGTGTGAATTATATTGAAATCGAATTCTCAATTTCGAAACGAATGAGCGGAACTTCGCAGAGTTCGCTTCAAACGTAATTTTATTGCCTGAACTCCTGTTTGGTAGAAATGATACATGAAAGCTGATGATTATTTTATACGATCTCCTGATGACTTTGAAATACTTTTTCGATTTAGCTGGTTTATAGATAAAGACACCGTACTTTTATACAACCACACAGGTGCTACAGATGTGTGGCGTTTATTTTTGTAATTAATTTTTGTTTGCTGATTGGAGAATGATTAAAAAGCTTGAGTTTGATTCGAATTATTTTTTGAATTATAAATAAAATAGTTCGACCGAGCTAAAAAATAAAATATCATCATAAAATCTTTTTGCTTTCACCCAAAATGGACTTGTCCAATTATCAGCATGTTTTCCTCAATAATATTTTCAATTCCTTATCGCTGATTATTGTAATTTTTTTTTCATTAAATCACGTTGTTTACAGCACGAATGATTGATTACGTTTGATTTCTGCACCGCATTTCTCTATAGAATTTTTTCTATATAAACAAACACACTCATTCTTGATTATGATCAGTGTGAAACTAGAAGTTATTTCATCTCAATGAAGTCGACAATATTTCTATTTCTCTGCTGGACTTTGATGGTAGTTTTCCTAATTTAATAAAAAATAACACCACCCTTAACAAATTTTTCTTTAGCAGTCCAGTTTTGCTGACAAGCCAACATCCTGGTATCCCGACAACAGCGATGAAATTTCCAAAAAATGTTACGAGGACAATAAACTTCCTGAAGATTTAAGGAAAAACTTGGAAAACAATCAGCTGTTCGATGATCCGAAAGTGTATGACGTTTTGTTGTGCCAGGCCAAGGCCATAAATGCTTACAGTGAAGAAGCAGGCCTTGACGTACTTCGACTGGCTGAGTCGTATTACCGAGACACCAAAAAACCGAAATGCAGGAAGTTCTTGGTACAGGATTGTGCTGACCAGCACGAAAGTGTTGTCTCGCCTGGCGAGAAGCTTTACAAAGTCATTCAATGCCTTAACGAAATGGAAGACGAAAATACAAAAAGGCTGGAAAGTTTGCGTTAATGTTTTGTCTGCCGATTGACTTTTTTTAGAGAAGCGGCATTTGAAATTTGAATGCGCGTAATAAAAAATAGTTGAAGAGTTTAAACGTTCTGGTTCGTTCAATAATGAAATTTTTTAGATATTTTTATGCCACGCGTTGAAGTATTAGCTTTTGAATAGACATAAAAAACGATTAAAATATTTTCGCGATTTATTTAAATACGTTTGTGTGTATTCTTGTGATTTTTTGCCATTTTCCTCGTGTAGCACTGCCTTCCGCGCTTGAAATTTCTGAATGGCAGCACAAACACTATCTTACAAAACTCGTCAATGGGTTTGCGGCATTAATTCCAAGATATTTTAAATAAATAAACAACAATAATAACAACAATAACTCCGAAAAGTTGCTGTTATCTGTTCCAAATTTCTCTGTCAACAGCCATAGAAACGACGGAATAGCTGTAAGTCGTGGCAAAGTAGAATGTTTAGCGAGATCAACAACCCTCATAATAAAAATATTCAGCGGTATGTCACAACTAGATGGCACTTATAGTACGAAGAAAACGTTCAATGGTAAACTATCAAAACATACAAAATGAGTTTGAAATGTATTTTATTAAATATTTTTCATGCCAATTTTCTCAAATTAAATTTCAATCACTTGAATAGTTTCCCATGCAAACGCTTGCGAAACATTATCTGCTGCCGATCCATTAATTTTCCTTTTCTCAGTTCGTAATAAAAATTTTTCTAACAAAATTATTGCATTAAAAATTGCTTCACCGAATTATCGTGTATTCTGGGCCAATGAAAGATTGAACTTGGCAAAATCGCTTCACCGAATTATCGTGTATTCTGGGCCAATGAAAGATTGAACTTGGCAAAATCGCTTCTATCCAAATTGTACCATCTGCCAAAAAGTATAAGAGAACCCATTGACTTGCCAGGGTATTTGTGGAACACAATTCTTATGAATGAGTAGATTTTCCAATAAAACAAAACCTTTTTATGAATTCCTGAAATATTGAAGAGTGTCACTTAAACAAAAATATTAGGAACTTTTCTGGCTGATTTGGCAGTTAGCATAATTAGGCCTTTAAGCTTCGGCATGTTAATACCAAGAAAAAAATATTTCAATCAATAGTTGAATAGAGTTTCAGTATTCGGCGAACGCTTGCTGTTATCAATTCCAGCTCGAATCACTGCTGGCTTGAGGTTAAAATTCATCTAAATCGTAATCACATTTTATAAATACGATCGCACACAACTGCACACATACACACACACTCACATGTGCATGCATGTGTGTGTGTAAGTCGTGCTCATAAATGGGAAGACGGAATTATCTCTGCAGTTTAATAATTTTTCCATTTTAATTTTATAAAATATTGAACCCAAATCATTCAAGTCGGAATATCTATTGGAAAAGGTTGAGTTTTTAAGAAAAAGAAAAAAATTTAGAAGAAAATCATCAAACATGAAAGTTGTTGTTGCACTTTTGTTGGTAGTGGCCTGCGTAAGTATTTTTTTTTTGCCGAAAACCATCTGATTTCTAACGATAATCCAATTGGAATCTCTGTTGGTAGATCTCTGCCGAAGAGTGGACTGTTAAGAACAGCGAACAATTGAAAGAGACCCGAGTGGCGTGTCTGAAAGAGCATCCCCTGTCTGCCGAACAAATGACCAAAATGAAGAATTTCGAATTCCCCGATGAGGAAGAAGTGCGCAAATATCTCCTCTGTACTGCTGAGAAAATGGGCATTTTCTGTACTCATGAGGGCTACCACGCCGATCGTATTGCCAAACAATTCAAAATGGACATGGACGAAGAGGAAGTTAAGAAATTGGCGGAAGACTGTATCGCCAAACATCCCAGAGGCGATAAGCCGAACGATGTGGCGGCTTTTGCTGTTCACGGCTGCTTGATGGCCAGCGAAATCGGCGACAAAGTGAAAACTTTTATTAAGAAGCGTCAAGAAACCGCCCAACAACAACAACAACAACAACAGCAATAACTTCAAGTCGCAAAGGCTGGCGAAAGTGTTCAAATTATTGTTTCCTTTTGAAGTTGAATGTCTAAAATGATGGACGACTGCATTTTATGAATAATAAAATTTGAGAATTTTCATTTCTCCACTGAAAGAAATGACTTGTTGAAATCCAATATTTTGTCTGATTCTTTGACAATTTTTGAAATACTTTTTAGAATAAATTAAAGCCAAAATAAAAGCTTTAGGCCGTAGCTGTAGTTCTCATTTCTTTGGTTTGTTTGAACTTTTCCCGTGAGCGCCTTAAGCGGCTTCCAGCAGAAACTAATACCCGCTCAAACGGTTTTAGCCCAGCAAAATGATCGTAATCATGGCACTGATTTTTCTCTTACGTGAAAAGCGAAAAGTTTGCAAAATGCGATAAAAGAGATATAGACCTTCAAGTTTGCATCCCGAAGCAATAACTGCGGCGCAAACACGGGCTTAGCTCAGACAGGGAAGGGATCTTCACCCGACTAAATGGGTTGCCAGCAGGCAGTCCATCAAAACAGCGAGTGAAGTTCTTACAAATCTGTTGTTATATATTTTCGATCTGAATACGAGGCCAGGTTGTTCGCCCAATGCCGCATTCGATATCGACTGAAATTTTATAAGCGAATTTCTTTCAATATTGAGTTCCACAAAATGCCCCGGGATTCTTTAGCCAAAAAACAAAAATGTTAGAAATCGATTGCGGGATTGAGTTTAAAAATCTTTATAACATTTTGTTTCATAATACGAGGGCTGTTGCCATTATTTCTTATAGATTTTAATTAACAGCCGAGCGTTTTATTACGGTGTTGGGAGTTTTCAAGTGCTCCAAAGCCTGATGTTGCATGTCTTCGCCAGCCAGGCTTCTCAAAGAGCTGTTGCGTACTTCAAGATCACTCTTGTCGCCGTCTTGATCCGGCTTGTGCTCTCTGGTGATGCAGTCCTCAGCCCAGCTCTTGACTTCATCTCGTTAAATCTCGTTCCATATACCTGCGACGGATGGCGGTTATAAAACAAATCAAAATCCGTGAGCAACAAGATTTCTGCTGCTTTTCGTTTTTGTCAACTTTCCAAACTCTTTTTTTTGTTGCAGAATTTCATCAGATTTTCGCATGTGTTGTGAAAATAAACCCCCTCATAATTTGATTGACCTAAATTATGTGCAAAAAGCGAAAGATTAAGACTGAAAGAATTATATTCTTTTTAATAGTTAAACTATTGTTGCGGCCATAAAAATTCGTTTACCACTCTGCTTTTAAAAGCGTCTTTAATCCCCGACAATTTTTGCAAAGAGGAATTGTTATTTTTAGTTATTTGAAGCTTTTGGACTGTTGGAAATAATCTCAACACCGTTAATGAAAAGTTATAAGAAAAGCTGAAATAGTTTTAATAAAACGGAAACGATTTTTTAGACTTTGAGAATCTTATGAAACATTTGAAAATATAAAACAAAATTTCATAAATATGAATATTATTTAAAACTCTTTAACTTGAATTATGTGCTGATTCTTTTTTTCCAAAATCTTACTAAAAAATTCAGAGTGATCAATTGAGGGGTTGTATCTAGTTTCTATGCGCATTTCACTGGGGCTAATGCAGATCATCAGGGAACCTTGACCCAACATTTCGTATTATTATATTACCCCATCCTTTAGCTCTTGAATTGTTCTTGAAGCAGAATTTTCAGTTAAATATCTCCGAAGAAAGAAGTCTAACGGTGTCAAATCACACGATCGCGCCGGACAATTAATATCGTCACGCCATGAAACAACACGGCCGTTGAATTTCGCGCGCAAAACACCGCGCGCCGTGTGTTAATGGTAATCCGCTATTGTGAATGACTGCACACGAGTTGTGTCTTCACGTAAGAAATGGAAACGTAGTCAACCTCTGAAAGGAACCGTATCTGAAGTGTAGAAGTTAAGCTATTGCGAGTGACAGTAAACGATCAGGGGTCTGGCTGCACTTGAAAAATAATTAAAAACTTCTCAGAAGTTATAGAAACCATGCGCTGGTTCGGCGCGATTACTCGTCCTCAGAAATAAGATACGTTTGTGTACGCACAAATACGCACAACTTTGGCGTCGTCAATACTCCTTATATGCCGTGAACTATGCAATAGATTTTTTCTTATATCCGACACTGGGGAACACTTTGTTACAGTGTCACCACGTTTCGTTTCAGTTCTTAAATAAATCAAATTTTTATTAAAATAATTGTTTTGTTTCTTATTTTAAAACTTAAAATATAATTTGAAATGATATTCGAGTGCTACAAGAAAAAAATTTTTAACCCTAAAAACCGTTGCGTTCTTTAAGGCCTTAAATATTAAAGTTCCAATTTGTAAAATTTTGTTCTGATTTACAAGAGATTGATAAAATGAATTCTCATAAAACAAATTATTTTATGAGCGTCTTAAGACTCAAATCTAGTTTTAAATTGAGACGTTTTTTTTCTAAATGGTCACACTGTCACACAATTACACCACGACAAATTTATAGAGTGAATATTTACCAACGTATTCGTCGTATTCTGCGACATCTTCTGTGATCCCAGTTGTGTTTCTGACATTCAATAGTGCAATAATAATAACGCGGTTATTTTTGAATATCATTTAATACTTTTAAAATTTTGGGAAATGCTGTGCGATATTTAGTTTTCGACATGTTGGTATTGGCTCAGCCTTATTTGCCTTAAAGCAGTACTTTCACTCCGTAGAAAGATTTAAATTAAACCTCATTAAATAGTCCTCAAATATGGAGGGAAATGGTGTATTTTGATGAGTTTTATTCCAACTACAAATCGAAGTTAACAAACTTTGTCATGAATTTCATAAAACTTAACGGGCATTAAGAGCTTAACAGAGTGTCAAATCTGAAAGAAAATCTGCCAGAAACTACTTTATTTTTAGAGCCAAAAGATATCCGGGTGCTTTAGTTTATGTGAATTGAAATTGCACATGTGTTGGTAGCCATAATGCTTTTCTCATATAAATAGGGGAAGTCAAGAGTAGACAGCAGCAGATACACGACACTTCTCAGTGACCGTTGATCATTCAAATTCAAATAATTGAAAATAAAACCGAAGTTATTCAAAATGAAAATATTTGTGGCGATTTTGGCTTTAGTGGCATGCGTAAGTAGAAGGATCGGAATGATCAAAATATATTCATTCATTCTGTATTTTGGTTCTTCTGAAAAGGAAAAACGAGGAAGTGTTGTCGAAAGGAGATCGTTTCCAATATCATGACGTCAATCTCATGGTATTTAAATTGATTTCGTTCCGAAAAATTTGTTCGTTGCTCGTCTTATGAGGAACCAAAGTCCAGCATAATTCCGTTGATCATGCGGAATTTGCTCTTGTTGCTTTGAAATTGTTGTTTTATATATTTGAATCGCGGGACATATTTAAATATTCATCAACAACGACTGTTTTAATTTGTTTTACCTCTAGAGCTGCGCCGAAGAATGGACTCCGAAAACAGATGAACAAATGAGAGCGATTCATTATGAGTGTGTAAAGCTCAACTCTCTTTCTCCCGAACAAGTGGCGAAAGTAAGAAATTTCAAATTGGAGAATGCGCAAGCCTTTCGGAATTATCTTGTTTGCACATCTGAGAAAATTGGAATCTTTGATGCCGATCACGGCTATTATTCTGATCGTGTTGTTAAACAATTGAAGACGGGCATGAAAGAAGACGAGGCTAAAGCAATTGTTGACTTTTGTATGAACCAGTTCTACAGGAAGGACAAAAATGTGGACGAGGTCGTCTACTTAGTTCACTCGTGCGTAATGAACGAGCCACTAGGACGAAGCATGCAAGCAGATGCTATGAGGCGTCATGGCGTCATAAATATCAACAATCTTGACTTGTTCAAGTAACGTTTGAGAATTCAACAACTCGAAGATGTTGTTCGATTGTGCTGAAGATGAAACTAAATTTTGTGTTACAAAATGAAGAATCTGAAAGAGCGAAACTCTGTTATCCACCACTAAAACAATCGAAATCTTAAATAAAAATAAATTTTGCAATAATTTCAAACTTATTTTCATAACAGGGATTCAACGTTGAGTTAAAACTTAGGCAGGACCTCAGAACTTTAGATATATCCTTCCATCAATCAATAAAGATTCGTAGCAGTTTCATTCTCGAAATCCAAGACTACGAACTCGCTGGGACTTTGTTGTCAGCGATTGAACTTCAATTCTGAAAATCCATTATTTTACTTATGGCGTTTTTCTTTCTGGAAAAAATGTAAAAATTTTTTTACTTCATCTCTAAAAAGTGGCAGTTTGGAAGAGTTTTAAAACAGAAATAATATTCCGTTAAGGATGTTGGACTAATTTCTCATAAATTGCCTATTTTCAAATGACTTAATGCTGTCAGTTTCTATTAAAAAGTGTAGGAAATGTTGCATTATTTTTTAGAAAAGAAAACAACAGTAGACGTCATTTTTGATAAATAAATCATTCACACACCACTGTGTGCGTGTCCTTAAAGGTGAGAGAATCCCTGTGGCCATGTCTTTTAAGCTGCCCATACTCGAAGTCAGTTCCTTCGAAAACTTCACACTGAAGTTACCTACTCGATCGTGCTGTAGAGAAGCTTTTTGAAAATTTGCAGACTTAATTTTTATTGAAAATGTCATTTGAAAAATCTTCCGCATGCAAGAATAAATTCTAACCCTGCCTGCAGTTTGTTGACTTCTCAAATATTTTGGTCGACATAAAATTTGCAAAAGTTAAAAAAAATTTGATTGTTCTTTAGAACCACAAAACTGGTGTCTGCATTTGCAGTTCACTGATCGTAAAAGTAGAGAAACTTATAAAAAAGAATGTGTGAATGTGTCGCCTGTTTTTTTAGCTGCTCGAAATCTTAAAATGATAAGACAAGATAATTTATTTAATTATAATCTGGTAGATAAATTCATGCCATTTATTTTTTAAATACGATTGCGGGCATCTGTGCACCGCGGGTGGGGGGTTGTCCCTTCGGTACGCTCATTTCTTTTATGTTTTATTTCTAAAGTTTTTCTTCCGTTTGTATGTAGAATAAAAACGAATAAAGATTCCAGTCCTTTAAACTTTTAAAAGAGTTGTAAACGTTGTAAAGAAAACTTCAAACTTTAAAAAATCGGAAAGTTTCTGGTTTTGCCAGAAAAATCAAATTCTGAGCAGATCTTGATGTTCTGAATTCCTGGGAAGCTCCGCCAACTACTTTGAAGTCTGCATGTATGTGTGTGCGCGCCTGGGTGCATGTGTGTGTGTCAGTATGTCAACGGCCTGTAACTTCTAACGGCTTAACTAAATCGAGTCAGAGAGTTTTATCAAACTTGGATTTCCTGTGAATTGAAAACGCTTCCGCGTGGTGAATTTCGGGAAATCCAAAACAAAATGAAAAAATTTGTTTTTTTCAAATGTGTCTTTTTAAAACAATTTTTAAAAGTCTTTATCGTTCAACAATCACTGCTTCTGACATAAGAATCGGATGATTCTTGCAGAATTAAACAATATTTTGTTTGTCAAACTCTTGATGAGTTTGAAAAACAGCAGAACAAACCACGTTGCGGTAGTGGGAAGATGGAGGAAAATGAGAAGATAGTGAATTTGTTGTACTCATTTAACTTCTGACTTCGCTGGCGAATTTTTGTCCGCGATCAATACCATGTCTTCGTCACTGAAATGGGCCGACAACAATTAACTCAAAATTCGACACGATCTACATGACTGGCCGAATACACTTTAGCCAACAGCCATTAAAATTTTAATTGTTAAGTATGTTCAGGGAGACTTGAAAATGTTTGTCAATTGAAAAATCGAAAGTGAAGTATTTGAAAATAAGAAAATGCCAAAAGTATAATTCAACGGCTGTTAATATATTGAAGTTCTGGATATGGCTGGCTATCTGCCGGCGCAAAGCATGTCCGATCATGCCACTGGTCTGGGCCAGTAGATATTGTCTTGACATTTTTGTTAAATTCTTCTATTTATTTGTTAAAGGCAATATTTGTGTTGGGAAACACTTGAATAAATATTGGCTTAGCATTGATCGACTGTGAAGTCTAAAAGTCTGTAAATGAATAATGAGAAACAGAGGTTCCCTAACTTTGTCGCTTGTTTAATACAATCTCTGTTAACTCTTATTCAAAGTTATGATTTTTCTAACCGTTGAGGCCTTGAAAGCTGTTGTTCATTTGATATTTAATTTAAATATTTACCTGCATTCCTAAATCATGATCTTGTTTGTAAAATATTTTTCAAGAAACTCAAATCATTCAGGGTAAAGCATTTGAGAGTAGAACTTGTCTCCGAAGATTTAACTCCGAAAATGAAAATATTTCTGGTTGTATTGACTGTAGTGGCCTGCGTAAGTGATAAAATTGAGATATATAAATAAAATTGTTCAATTTTGATGTCTCGTCGACAGGCTTCTGCCGGGGAATGGTCTCCCAAGACTAAAACAGAACTAAATAAAATTCGAGGTGAATGCGCCATAAAACATCATCTTACGCCTTCACAAGAAGAGAAAATTGAAACTTCTGAAATAGAAAATGAGGAAAATGTTCGCGGTTATCTTTTCTGCATGGCTAAGGAGTTGGCCCTTAACACTCCCAGTCGTATTGCGCAACAAATGAACTTAAAGATGGGAGAAGAGGAAGCCACAAAATTGGTCGCGGAGTGTATGGCTAAACACAAGAACTCTAAAACAGCTGCGGACATTGAAATACTTGCAATCTACAAGTGCATACGGAGGGGCGATGAGGAATTTGAACTGCGCAAACAATAAAATCCCTGCGAGGAGGAACAGATTTTGTTTAAATAAAATCAATGAAAAGCGTGTGTTTCATTTATGAATAAGAAGTTTATAACGAAATAATAATAAAGTGCCCATCACGGAATGGGGAAGCGTTTTCATTTTTGGGCTGTGCTGCATCTTCATTTTGGAAAGATCAAGATACTCTAAACTCCTCTAAACTCCTCCTTTTATTAAATCGGTTGCGACCATCAGTCGACTTACGATTAAATTTAAGCTGTCGAGTCAATAAACAAAATTTTTGCAGAAAATCTGCTTTAAATGCAGATCAGAGTTGGGTCCAACACGGGGACTTCGGCTGAGTGGTCCACTCGTTGGCTAAACTTTAGTTGAATCTGATAAATTTTTTCGCATAAATAAATTTTGCGAGAAAGTTTTATACGAGAACATTTTCAATACAAAACTGATGCGAACAGAAAAAAGACCAAACGGTAACCCTGGAATTTAATATGAGTCAACGCCAGCCCACTCAATTTCTGATGATGGGAGTGTAGCCATTTCCAAAAATAACTCTGATTTGTTTTGCTGTGTGCGATAATTCAATTGATGTTGATATTTTCTTGCAGTGTAGATAATGAAACTCAGGCTACGACTTAAAAAACTCTATTTGTGTTGATTCTTTTTCTGAAATATAAAAAACTAATTCAAAATGGTACTTGAGGGGTTTTTAGCTTCATAATTGGAGTTGCAAAAAAAAAAAGAACTGATCGATGAGTGCTTTTTAAATTTCTTGTTCTTTTAAGTGGAAATTGAAGAATGAAATTATTTATTTTAAGAAATTTTTGGCTAAACAGTCGCTGATGATCTGAATCAGCCCCAGTGAAATGTTCATGGGAAATGACTAAAACACCCTGAAATCTAATCTAAACGAGTTATAACGAAACTAAAGTATGAAATCTTAAAGTATTTTTCAAGTTTGTGTTATAAAATCCAGAGAAGTCAGATGGTACATAAACGGCGGGCGCAATTACACTCTGTCCAGACTTGTATGTAAAATTCCACGCCATTCGGTGCAGCATCAACCACTAGGCAACTCTGGTTGCCATTTGCCATGTAATTGAATAAAAGACAGCTCGTACTGCCGCCTTCTGGTTAAGGCCACTGAGAAAGAGTTTGTTTTGCTTAGTAAAGCAGCAAAAACGTCGTCGGCTCTTATCAGCCAAACACGAAATAGAAACGCTGGTAGTACGCAAACAGCCAACAGATAAACAAAATTCTACGCCCGTTGACATATTAATTAACCGCATCGATGGAGCAGTTTGGGCTGCAATAAATTACTCGTGCCGAATAAATATAAAATAAAAATTTAATTTCATATAAAATGTTGTACACGATGTTGTTTTATTTGTTGTTGTTTAGTGTGAACTCCAAACGTTGTGGCACTTCAGCTGAGGTAACTGTAAAAACGAAGTTAAAAATTAAATCACTTTGCACTGAAAATTAACACTTTAACTCTGGCAAAAGGTCTCCGGCTTAAGTGAGGCCCAAATACGTTTTGCCCGCCTACGTTGCCTGCAACAGTTTCCCCAGGCCGATATTGTCAACTTCACTGATACAACCCAAACGCAGTGCTTTTCGTTGTGTTTTTTATATAAAACCGGCTTGTTGGATCTGCAAACAAGAGGTCTGAATGTAAGTGAAGGAAAAATAATTGATTTCAATTTCAATTAAAAATAAGTTACGAATTCAAATGAAATTAGAGTGAAAAGTTTATTGGCGTGTGGGAAAAAATCGAACAGGCCTTCCAAGAGGACACGTGCTTGGAGAGATTTGATTTTACTGAAAGTCTCAGCGGCCGCTGCAATGACACTTATCGCAAACTGATCGAGTTTCGCAGCAACTGTTGGGAATTGTTTGAATACACTTTCACCCCCGACAGCGTGTGGAAATCCCAAGATGTAAGTGGAATTTCAAATGAATGCGCAACAGTTTTTTTAACATAATCATATGCTCGTGTGTGTGCGTGCGGTTTCTTTTAAGGCTGGGAATAGTAAACAAGTTGGACAATCCGCTTCAGAATATTGCGATTTCATGGAAACACAACACTCTGGGGAAAAAGAAAACAGCAGGATCGATGAGGTTTCCCTACTTGCCCAGTATAAAGAGAAACTGACGTGCATTTTCGAAAATATTCACTATTTGGATGCGTACGGCAGAGTCGATGTAAGTCGTTTCACCTCCTTAACCTCCCCAATTTTTTCTGTTTCCTAGATAAAAATGTTGATTGAAACTTTAACAGCGTTAATGGTTTCCACATAACGACTGTTACTACGATCGCCCACTGCTTGAAACTCGTCATCTTGACATTTCCTGCAAAATGTTTGTGCTCTTGTGACACTTTTGCGCTGGGAACTGGAAAAAATTGTTTACATCGTTCTTATCTACACAACAATACCTTTCAGAGCATATGAGTTTTTCTAATACTGGTGAACGATAATATTCCTAAAAGTGTACCACAAAATATGTGTGGCGTATTTACATACGCGATTACATTGTTTCTACCGCGTTAACAAAAAATTTTTGTTCAAGTTTGCGGCAGCTTCATGTGGAACTCAACATCTTGCTTTTTTTTTACTTTTCAATTTCTGTGTACTTGATGATCTCGCAAGTTAAATTACATGCCGTTGAGATCCACCCACATCTGCCTGCATAAAGAATTTTCCAAAACATATTTTTTTCAAGACTGTGTTTGTTTTAAGTTTTGAAGCCACAATTGTTTTCGAAATATTCTCTTACAGTTTAATATTCTATAAACAATATTTTACTCACAATCTGCAGTTGGCCACATTAAGCAAATAGCTTTTGTCTCTATTATTTGCTCTGAATAAACTTTTATCAAGTGCTTTTGAAATTATAGTCGCAATATTTGCGTTGATATAAAAAGTTTATATAAAAAAAAAAGAAAATATATTGTGTCATATCATTTATAATTTTGTTTAGATATCGTGGTTGGGGCTGCCAAATTTTTTATTATGCCTCATCCCCAATTATAGTTATTTTATCCCCGAAAATCCCCGATGAAGCAAAAAACTTGCAGGTTTGCTTCAGTTTTGTTTTCAACACACTCATTCTTTTTGAAATGGACTAGCAACTTGTTTTCAATTTTGCTTTCAAGTAAACAGCCGTTGCAAATAAATTTTTATGATTCGTTCGAAAATATTTTTAAATAAAAATAGCGATTTATTGCAAACATTTTCGATCTTTCAGTGATTTAAAATATATATTTTCTGTAATATAAATTAAAAAAAACATTAAAAAAATTTTACTGCAAAAAAGCCGAAAGGATTAACGGTGGCATGTAAGCAACTTGAAAACAGTTTCCAGGACGTGTAACTTCAGGCTGAATAAATGGAAAGCGCAAATTTTTCTTAAAACCACAAGAATTTTGATATTTAAATCAACTACTAAATATAAGAGATTCGTTTGAGCCAAAAGTAAAAATTGTGGCCAAAAGGTTGATGGTAAATTAGGAGTCGGCCAAAAGCTTAATAAAAATCTGCAGGAAATTGCGAACACAAAATAAACGACCTCGGAAATATTTAAATCACTCTCACATCGTATTCTCACTTTGCCAACCCGAAAACACTGGGAATAATGATGGTTCAGTGAATTTCTTCTCACTTAATTATTGTGCCAACAAGTTCTAACAGTTTTTCACAACAGCAGTCAGTCCAACAATTAACGGTTATTTCAGTCGCTTGAACCTTTTCATTTATAAATACTTTTTCTCCAACATTTTTTCTCAATTGAAGCATTCGTCATTGATTAATACAATTGTTGTATAAATCGCATTTTATTTTTGTATCGCAGGAAGCCGAAATCAACTTGAGTTATCAAGAAGCTCTAGAAGATTCTGTTGCAACCCGGGCTGCTGTTCAGACGTGCGCCCATCGAGCCAACAGCAAATACCAGCCAGACTACCTCGGAAATTCAGTATTAGAGTTACAAAAATGTTTAAAGTCCAGCAGTCCTGCTTTCCCCAGAGTATTCAAAATAAGAAACGAGATCTCACGCCAGTACTAACATTTCGTATATCGTGATTTATTGAATAAATTGTTCTCATTGATTTCATTTAAATTAACAAACATTATTTTTGAAATTTCTTACAAAGAGAAGTCGCGCGAACGAGACATGCGATTTCCAATTCCACTTAACGCGAATACTCGTCAATTGAAGATGATTTTTTATTTTTCTTCTTTGAGACCTAGACAAACTGTTTCAGTAGTCGGTTGCGGAAGTTGTGATGAATTTCGTTGCTGCTGTTATGTGATCGTCCAGGGACAAACTCTCGTCCATAGAGGGATGGCGGTACTTTTCCAAAAAGTAGCAGGTGCCATTGCCGGCATTGAAAAACTCCTTGGGCAGGCAAGAAGGATCTCGTGGTTGCAGATCGAACTCGAAACCGGGATGTTTAATGAGCCATCTTCAGTGGGAGTGAAATAAAAAAAAAATTATTAATTAATTAAAAAATCAAAAATTAACATGGAAACTCACTCTCTTGTTGTGGGGCTGACATTAATTTTGCAAGCCTCACTGCCCGATTCAAACTTATTGGCAATAGTCACATTGTGGCCAAACAGGCAGTAACGCGGCATTTTGCGGCCCACAACCCCAGCCAGAACTGTGCCAGTGTGCAGGCCAATACGCATTTTGATCTGCTCACCATCATGAGTGATTTGCCTGGAACAAGCGTCCACCATTTTCAAGGCCATCCAAGCCACCTTGTGGGCATCGTAGATGGAAGCTCGGTGCAGACCGCTGGCTACACAATAGGCATCTCCGATAGTCTCCACTTTGTAAACATCGAACATGTCGCAGAAGTCGTCAAAGTCCTTGTATAAACTCTCCAGCATGCTGATGACCATGAAGGGTGTAGCGCGCGAGCAGATGCTGGTGAAGCCCACAATGTCACTAAAGAGTATGGTGACATCGGGGTATGTCTTGGCATCGATACTGGCACCCAACCATAAGCGCTCGGCGATTTCTGCTGGAAAGATTAAATGCAAAAGACTAACATTCTTTTTACGTTCTTTGGTAACGGCAGCATTGGCCTCTTCAATGGAACTCTTAAGCTTGTCCATACGCCTGCGCAAACCATCTTGAGCCCTGGCCTGTTCTCCCACTAAAATGACTTCGCGTGTGGCATCGTGCAGTGGTATATCGGATATGAAAAGGCCGTTGCATGTCAAACCGTCCAAGCCGTCCAGGAATGGAGAACCCATAAACAGTAAAGAGTTTGACTCTGGGCAGTGGACCATTTGCCCTTTGATTTCCAGACCCTGAAAATTTATGAAAAATGAAAGTGTTAATCCTTTTAAGGAAAAAATGATAACAAAGAGTGTCGCAGCCTTGTAACATTGTAGGGCGCATGTGGTCCATGAGCCGAAGATTTCTCTCAGCCAAGCATCAGAAAAGAGTGTTACTGCGCGGGAAGGCCTTAATTAAAATGGAACATGATAATGGCAATATTCTAGGAAATCGGAGCAATTCAACATCAATTTTATTATGAAAACTTCACAGCAGACCAACGCTACTTTAAGAAGTCGTTACACCACCATCATCAGTACTGCTGTTTATTTGATAAGACATTTTTAAACGATTTGACAACAACGAAATGCTATTAAAAAAATTACTCCGATAAATTTAATACCAAAACTCTTTTGCTGAATCTACTCTGAAAAGTGGTCGTGCATTGAAACTCCTTAAGTTCCACATGCAGCGCAATAAAGCGAAGTTATTTTCCTTTCATTCTACAGGGCCTTGCGCACATTTTCCCTAATCCGTGTTAGACAAAGTTTCCTTAATAGACGAACGAAAATGTGTTGTTAGATTTTGATTTAAAAAATTAGTCTGACCTCAAGAGTTCTGTTCTTAATAGAAGCTTTCGAATGACTTTTGCGTGGGCTCTGTGAGAAATCATTGGCTCGTTTTGCCAAATTCGGTTGTATATTAAACCGAATAATTTCAGCTTGAAGAAGATCATCGGACCCACTGGCACAAGAAGTTGCCATACTTTTATTAATTTTTCTATGGGTTTTTTATTTATTTCTGAAAAATACTTACTTTGGCCGCGAATTCCTGCACGTCGGGAGGATTTTTCAAAGCGATCAAAAACGGTGTGTATGTTCGTCGCACAATGTCGCGGAAGTTCATGGTCAAACCCATGGGACGCTTGAAATCGAAATAAGTTGTTGCCAGGCAGCCATAATCAGCCAAATATGATTTATACAGTTTGCTGAAGCCACGCCCTTAAAATATTGAAAATACAATTAAAACTTGCAACTCGTCTAGAATGACTCTGCCACATACCCAATTGCACCAGTTCCAACTCTTCGTTCATGATAAAATGCCAGGGAAAAGCCTTGCAAAAAGAGCTGGGATTCATGGACAAATCGGAAACACTCGTGGAGTTAATGCGTTGCGTGGCCAGCTCTTCTGACGGTTTGATGACTTGTTTCTCTTTGACATGCCCATCTCTGGCCAGTGAGAACAAATAACGATAACGGCGACAATCGCCCTCTACCGGTTCAATTTTAATATTGACCTGCACATTAAACAACATGCGAGTCAAGGCCTTTAAGGATCCCAGCAACAGCCAGGCAATAACCGGACGATCAGAGGTGAAAATGAGTTCACCATCACCAGCACACACGAAACCGGTATCGCTGCAATCCTCTTCCTAAAAAGTTGTAGTTTTATTAATATAACGATCGTGCTTTACGAATTGGGAAGCGTCGGCATACCTCTTGAAATTTCAATACGTCATATACGCCATCCAGAGAACCCAAAAACTCTTGCAGCTCCGTACCCAAGCAGCGGAATGCTCTCTCTATAATTCCCGTGCAACATGACAGTATGAGCTCCTCTCCAAGCAGCACCAATATTTCGCTGGCACTGGACTCGTCCATTTCCAACAGAATGTCCTGTATGTCACCCAGATAATCATAGTGGGGTATTTTTTTCAAAGTATCCAAATCAATGCTCCTACAAAAAATAAATTATGAAAAAGTATTTTATTATGAGGGCTTTCAGAAATCGATCAGTAGTCTCATGCAGATATTCTTGGAAAGCTTTTTCTTTGACAGCAGAACATCGCCGAACAGGCAAAACACTTGCACTTTTATGACTTTCACAAGCACAAGAACAAGCTGAAGAAGTGAAAATGTGCTTAAAAGGATATTAACATGTAAAAACCAAACGTGAATTAAAGTTACGCAGTCCGAAAATTTACCTAATATATTGAACATGCCTCGTATAAATAGATCAATAGTCACACGATTATATTCTATTGAAAGCTGAACGGCATTTAAAAAAATCAGAAGCGATTTGACAAAGTTTTTTAGGTGCTCCCACACTCGTCAAATATTTGCTCAAAAAAGCGCAACCCCTAAAACGTAATAAAAATATTTTAATTGACACTTGTGCTTATTGAGTTGCCCAGCTTCCAGCAATATTGGATTCCATTGAAATTGTCTGTTTGATTATTTAAGAAATTTGTATCTGAATCAAAATAGTTTTCATTTGTTACGCTCTTTTGGGCGAATATTTCAAAAATATAAAGAAAATATCGATACAATGGCAAAACTGAAATATCGGCGATATATCGACATCGGTTCCATCCCTATATGTTACTTACAGTTTTGAAATAGTTGGCCAGTTTTGATTGTATTTCGAAATGAGCGATGTTACGGCACTATTTAAATCCTCGTTCTGAAAAGTAGAGAAAAATATTGTTAAATAAATTTGGAAGAGTTATGAAAAAATGGAAGTTGTACCGAAGGTGCTGTCAGCAGTTGTATGGCCATTTGCAAATGGGTTAAGGTCAGAGCATCGTCAGGGTGCTCATCATCTTCCAACGTCCAAGTGGCCGAAGTGTCGGCAACCACTGACGGTTGACGTGGCAATGAATCAGTGCGACGAAAATAAGGACATGCCATTGTAATACTTTTCACGGAATAAGATTTTCTTTATGAAGAGGCTTCTTTTTCAAATGCCAGCCCAGGCAGACAGCAGCAGGCCACACAATCTAAAAATAAGGAAAAACACTCTGAAGTGAAAAGAACATCTGAGAGGACGGAGGAAAATGTACTACGTATTATTTTGAAAAGTTGGCACCACACACACACATGAAAGTACACACTCGCACACACACATTCGTATGTACATCTACTTACGTGATATAATGGAAAATAAGGAAAACGAAAAGTGCTTCAGGAAAATGGCTTTTCAAATGGATTTTTTTCAATTCCAAGTTCAAAGTTAAGAATTTCACAAAATGATTGTGGCCGTGTTGATTAAATTATGTTTCAATGTGCATGCGAGACATGGCAAAACAAGGATTTCTCAATAAAACATTAATTAAAAATGTCCTACTCAGCACTCACACTCGCACAAACAATAAAACACACACGCACACATACACCCGCTGACATTAAAGGAAATGTGGTGCAGTAGGGTCATCTACGTAGAATTTATGTATATAAGAATGTGTGCATGTATGTGTTTGTATATTTACACACACTTGTGTATCTGGGAACCCCTGTACTATGAGTTCTGGTGTGTATTAAAATAATTTACAATTTAAGGATACACACACAATTCGATGACGAGGATGAAAATACAAAATCTTGCAGTTGTTTGTTGAAACTGAAGTTGGCCTTCGTTGGTTTATAACATCATCTTTTCACTTTGTTATTCAGTTATTTATTTGCGAATTTATGTTTAATTTATTTCTACACCGTAAGAAATATATATGCTTACAATTGTATATACGTTTGTATTGTATGTGTGCTTGTAGTTCTGCCTTCTTAAAGCATTTTCCTTAATTTTTGTTAATCCTTTAAATGTCAACTTGTTCACTTGCCAGTAGTACAGGAACTAAAGACACTTTTGTGTCAATGGGTTTAATATCAAACTACAGCTTTTTGAAAGCTTTTTAACTGTCAATATAATAGAGAATCGTTAAGCGCAAACGCTAACTTGCCAAGTTTATGAAAAGCTTTAGTTAAAAGCTGCTGATTGGATTTCTGTACACTGTGCAGGGAGTGAGTGAGGGGGCCTTGTTTTCATTCTGAAAGTGAAATCGAAGAGCTAAATAAACACCTGTTGGTTTGTTATTGTTTCGTTATCTTCTATACGTTTTCATTATTTACGTTGTATGATGTTTTTTCTGGTGGTTTCTATGCTTTTCATAACAACTTTTGAAGAGATAAATCGAGAGGACGGAAAGTTTTTGTTCACAACCAGCGCTGCCACTTTCCGTGTAGTTGTTGTGCAGCTTTAAAAACTGCTTGATGTTTTATTGTGTGAATATATTACTTGAGCTTCTTGCAGTTATTAGCTTCAGGTGACTTTTTATTTTAGAACTTTATTTTCGCAGGAGTAGCAAAATATTGAATATAAAAATTTTCAATTTTGTTATATAATTGTAACACTTTGAAACTGCAAAGAAGAGTTAAAAAATTAACAGGAAAGTTATTAAGGGTGGTCTTTTTGTCAACTTTCTTTTGCGCAGCACTGTTTTTAGCTGCCCAGCTGTTGTTGTTTAAAATGTTACTGTTAGACATGTTCAGTGTGGTCAATAAAATAGCCGTGAATCGACTTACAAACGCAAAACGATTGTGATTTATTGAATTCTGTTACGTAAATTCATGATCGATTAAAATAGTGCGCAGTGCACTTCGCATGTGTTGCGTTGCATGGATATCTAAACAAGCAAGAACTACCAGTGCAACCCTAAAAATGTACTGTTTGGCGTGGATTATGGGGCAGGGACGTTACCATGCCGATTAGAGAGCATACTCAGAGAGTATGCCGATTTGCTCCCAGGGTATGAACCATTTGGCATGAAATCATCTCTGAACATTGAATGTCTTTAACTCAAACAAATATTTCAATCATTTTCCCCAAATTTTAATTTTGTATTTCTTCTCTTCTAGTTTTTTGACCTCTTTTTGAGTTCTCTTTATTTTTATAAAATTATAATTTGTTTTTTCAATATTTTGTCACTCCTTTGTGTGAATTCTTCAGAAAATTAATATATTTATTATTTATTTATAAGCTTAAAAATTTTAGTGGATATTGTTAGTTTTATAAAGAGACTAACTTTAACTTAAGTATAAAGTGAACGATAAGCTGAATGCAGGTTTATCCTCTCTGGCAGGTTAAAGAAACGGTGTAATAAAGTCTTATCTCTTATAAGTCCTTTAAATTAATATGTGGAACCAATATAAAAGGAATATGTACTTAGATTCCCGCAATGTTTAGTATAAAAACACTGTGGGGCAAAACGGAGAAGTTTATGAAATAAATCGGGGAATATGAAGCCCACACTTGGTGGCAGCACTGGTCGAAATACGAGTATTTAACAAACTCATTTGATAACGATTTGAATTTCAAACTTTGCAAATTAAATGCAAAACTTATCTGAAATGTGTTTTGATGGGGGGCCACAGACAGATATTGAGAAAGAGAGAGAGAAAGAGAGAGTTGAAAGCAAATAAAAATACAATTGAGTCGGTCGTTTTATTTGTTGCTGTTTAATTTCTAAACTGCTCTGTGGCAAGTAAAACGCTCTTTTCATATATTTGTTTCAGTATTTTTTTTTCAAATAAAATTGTTAAATACACAAGCTGATTACCGTCAGTCTGTTGTTTATAGTCGGTTGGGCGAGTCGCTACGTTCTTTGCTTTAAAGGTGTGATAAAATAATGAATAGAAGTAAGATAATAAATTAAGAAATTCAAAGATTTCTGTTGAATTTTCTAGCGTTTCTTTTTATTTGCAACGAACGAATCCAAAGAGGCTGGATAGAAAATGAAGCCCCACAACGCGCTGGATGTGAAACAGCTTGTAAGTCTTCATTTAACCTTTCATCGCTTATCACTCCCCCTCCCTCCCCCACCTGCTGGGAAAAGTTCATAAGTTTGCCGTTGCATGCCTGCAAATAATTTATTAAAGTGTTTGTTGATTTGTTAGCTTGTCTTCAATTTACATTTTGATTTATTTCATTTCTGCATTCACGTTATTTATTTCCTGTTTATCATTTAAAAGCATTAAAAGCGTTTTTATTGTTATCGCTTTGGTTTTTCTGTGCACACTTTCCTCATACACGCCTTTTATTTTCTATGCTTTTGATTTATGCACGTCCGTGTGCTCATCTGTAGTCCTTGCGCGCCCTTTTAAGTGGTTGCCAGCAGAATTGTGTATTCGTTTTCCGTTGTTCTGTTTCGCAAGTGTCCTTGACCTTGTCTATCTAAAGATGTCTATTTTTAGTACAGAAATTGGTTTGAAAACGTAAGCGTTCTTCGACTGGAAAGCTTTCAGAAAGAATGCTTTCGTTGTCTTATTGAGTTGTTTATTTTTTAATAAATTTTTACCTCGATTATACATTTAGTGTTTTATGTAGGGGACTCGTTATCGATGTATTGGGTGTATTAATCTTATCGGCTACAATAATTTTAAAATTTATTTCCCTGTCATATCGTTTAGGTGCTTGGAGTTATAAAGTTTTGATCTGAGATCCCCGCAATTCCCAAAAGAAATCCATCAAAATCTTTAAATTGGCATTTTTCGGTGGTTCAGCCGTGTCTGCCGCTAGACGCACTGAGATCTAACGACACATTAAACTGACTATTTGCAATAAAAGTTTAGGGTTTAAGCAAACTGCAATTCCTTTAATAGTGAAATTTTTGAGAAAAACATTTTTGAGAAATATGTGTTTTTAGTTTTGCATTAAAAAAATAGTTCAATCAATTTTTTTTCTTAAAAAGAAAAAGAAACAAGAGACAATATTTTTCATAGATTTCAAATTTTAAATCAAACTGTGTGTCATCAGACCTGAATTCCGCTCGGAAATAGAATTCATTATCTATCGAAACCATTTCTCATTAATTCATTTAATGTCTAATAAAACATCTACGACATGGTCTTCATTGCGTGCATTTAAAACTCAAGTCTAATCCAAAAGCATTCAAGACCACTTTAAGTTTTATGAATACGGCCGGAAGGCATTGGCCAATAAAATATGTCATGCCCCTAATAGCATTAAAATCTTTTAACGCGAACGTTTATCTTCCAGTTTAATAATGAGAGCCGGCAGTTGAGAGCATTTTTTATTTCTGTGATTGTATATTTTGTTTTTGTACGGGATCCCCACGGCGAATTGTGGACCACCCTGCTGAAATGTGCCCCCATAGTCTGCCTGATTCTGCACATTTTGTTAAATGGATTTGGCTCAAAGACCGAGTGAGTTTTGAATTCAGTTAATTCTACTACAGATTGAGTCATTTGAGTTTTATTTTCAGATGCCGGTACTCCCGACTGATTGTGTTGGGTCTGATATTTTCATGTGGCGGAGATATTCTCTTGAATATCAATCTGTTTCCTCATGGAATGGGTTTGTTTGCCTGCGCTCAAATATGTTACATACGGGCATTCGGTTGTTCGTCCTTCAACTGGTCTATTGCTGTGCCTCTGTATATGGCAGGTGCTGCATGTGAGTCTGTCCTTTTGAGATCCTTTTGTGGATGTTTTATAAAACTTTTCCTCCAGTTGTCTTGATGATTTTTAGCGTATTGGATGAAATCTTGGCAGCAGGTCTTCCCATTTATGTTACTCTTTTGCTGACAATGTGTAGCTGTGCTGTATCCGATGCTGTTGACAATAAAAGTTTCCTTAACTCTTTTCGTGCGATTGGCAGTGTTTTCTTTGTCATGTCGGATGGTTTGATCGGTGTCGATATGTTCCTGATGAGAGTGCCCAATGCCAGGGTAAGTTTCTATCTGTCCTATTTATTTTTCTGAACTCTGAAACTTCTAAATTTATCTGTTTTTCTCTTGGCCTTAGATCTGGATCATGTCCACTTATTATCTGGCGCAGCTGGCAATAGCGGCCAGTGTGGCAAATGGCAATACGGAAAAGAACTCGTCAAGGCATTTGGAGCAGCACAGCAGCACAGCCCGTCAACAGACGAAATCTAAAGACTGAATCTATCTGAACCCACTTTTAGATAAACACACTAGTATTTATATCAACCTTGAAAAAAGTTAAACGTCTTATCCACCAGTTGTAACCAGAGAACTTCCATTTGTTAAGATATTATTTTTCTTTTTGAAATGTAACCTTTTCTTGTTGACTAGTTGTAGATAAGAAAATATATGTACTCTTATATAACGTGTTAACTGCATTTATTAAATTGTTAACGTAAATAAAAAACACATTTTAAAGTCTCAATCGTGTGAAATGAATGTTTCTGTTTTGGGAATGGGAAATTTACAACGTTTCACTTTAAAACATTTTAATCCTTTAAAGCAGCAAAAAAAAAACTTGGCGAAAGTTCAATGTGTACACACGTTATGTGTGTGTGTGTGTGTGTGTGCGTGCAAAAAAAACCGCGAATTGTGATAAGCTTTGGGAATGGCTGATCCTGTTGGAACTCAACTGCCAAGTAAAAGGATTAAAATTATTATTTAGTTGATCTTAAATTATAATAACCGGTCATAAAAATCTAAAATATATGTGTGATGTAAGAAAAAAAAAAACTTATATTAGACTTTTGTTCTAATAATGGACATATCTTATGTAACCCACTGTACGAAATCAAGCGAAAAATCGTCTACAGAACAAAAGTTAATTCTGTTTCTATCCGTCTCGTTTTAATATTTGCAAAAATTCTGCAGTTTTGGGGTTTTTTTCATGAACCAAGTCAAAATTGGTGTTTTTCTTCAAATCCCAAACTAAATTATTGTTGGACTCAAACTATATAAATAAAAATTATATCACATTAATACGAATATTGATTCAACCATTTTTTTTCATGAGGGTAAACAGCAATGCAACCTGCATAACAGTTAGTTGGCCTACTGCACGCTGCACATAGAATGGCGCTGTCTTCATTCGAAACATTGACTGTTAATGTGTGCAAGATAACAACAGCGAATTTATCATAACATTCTACGTTTTAACATTTTATGTAATTTAACAGAATCTGACTTCGCATGTGTTATAACAGGAATAGTAAAAGTTACACACACTCATATACATCAGCGTTGCCAGAACAATGATTTTATTATACATATCGCTCATGTGGCCTCTACAACGTCAAAATGCCAAATATGCATTTTCAGATATAAATGACGCAGATTTAAAATTTTTTGTACAATTTTCATGGAAATATCTTCAGTTTTTGGATTTCTATCAGGCTGTTAGTAAATCTAAGACTTTAACGCGTTTTATGAAAAGCAATTTCTGTTAATAGTGGCACTCTTGAAGTAAATGAGAGATGTGATGGTGTTTAACTCAAAACTTGATTCGATGATAATATTTTTCGAATGATGAAGTTTCCAAATGTTCTTGTAGAAAGAAATATTAAAGGGTATTTTGCTTGATATTTTAACATGTTTAAGCGACAAATTTTTATTTTTGAAATACTGTTTTTAAGTATTAAATATTTTGCTGTGCATTTCAAAATGTGAATGTGACATCGATGGGATAGTGCAATTATACAATGGGTGCTGTATTCATAAAAACAATGTAAACTTCAAGAAGGCCTTAAAATAAATTTTGCTTCAAAAGCAAAGTTATACAAGTCATATTTTTATGAACGCGGTAGTAAGCGACTACATTTAGGATTATCTGATTTTATGGGAACTCTCCTCAATATTATTTTGTATTGAATTTCGCCACTCGATGAGGTTTGATTTTTCTCTTCTGCGAGCATTTTGTCAACAACAAAAGCAAAATTATTTTGATTGCGGCATAGACAACCTCAGCCAAACTCATGACGGATGCGCCCAAACACAAACCCAAAATTCCACCAAATTGGGCAATTAAATCGAAGAACGTGTAGTACAAACGGGTTTCATATTTCGTCATGACCCCCTTCCCGATATAAATGTCGCCATGGATAACCGGAAAACTGGTATTCGGACTGAAATCACAACAAACAAATGAATAAAAGTATTATTAAATTATTTAATTAACTCCTACTTCGGTATCTTGTTGGCGTTTAAGTTGGCTAAGAAAGTCAAGAAGTCGCAGCTGTTCACGCAGTCGCAAACAACGCCTCTGCGTTTATCCATGATATATTCGTCTTGCAAAGGACTTTTTATGTAAGAAAATATATCTGCAAATTGAAGTTTATTTTTTCAAAATGTCGCGCACATTTTTCAAATGAACTCGCCTTTATTTTCGTAAATGCATTTGAAATCCGCAACTCTGCATTCCCTAACATCTGTGAAACAATAAAAAACTTTTATAAAACCCTTTCTAAGTGGAACTACTCACCCATTTTGGGAAAAAACAAAGTCAATGAACAATTGCAAATTTTTAATAATTTCTTTTGTTGGCACTTCGCCAAACAATTCAATTTGTTGAATGTTAGACCCTCAATGCCATCGTAACGTTTAGATGTTTCGTCCTTCAGAAAGTGAAAGTTTTATACGGATGTCGACTAATAATAATCCTTCTATTCTGCAACAACTTGCCAACGTCACCTCAAGACGATACACTTACCAGTAGGTCTGGAACACAATAAAAGGCTGTTGAAAATTGTCAATTGCTGAAGGAAAAAAGTTTCCTATTTTTGGTATTTTCTTGACGAGACGTGACGTCAACAAATAGTTACAGAATAGGGGTGAATCTTTTCTTACCGTAAACAAACACCTGCGCCTTTGCGGTTGAAATTTTCTTGTATCCTCCAAAGTTTTGCTTAAAATGGGCGTTATGGATAGATAACTTTTTGCATTCGGCAGAAAGTAGTGCGTAAGCGATTCACTCCAGGCCTCACATTCCTTAATCATGACCTAAATTCGTTTTGGTGCTCCTCTAATTAAATCTATTAATTAATTTGTAACGAATTTATACCCACATCGATGCCGAAAATCGCATCACTTTGATTTCCTCCGAATGTTTTATTGTAACGAATTGTGAATTGCAAACCGTTGCCCTCTCCTGCCTTGCGGGTTCTCCAGGGATAAAACTTGTCGTTAATCTGTGGAAGCGGGAAAACAATGAAGTTTCGTCAAAATTCAATTAATTCTGAGGAAAAGATTCTTAATTATAATACCGATTCGAACTAACATGTGAACACACATTTATTATATATTTCTTTTTTAATTGAATATCGATTATTAATACTTTGAAACTCGTTAATTTCACTGCGCTGATTCTCAGGTGACTCGAAAAGACATTTAATGAGTTTAAGAAGAAAAATTTAGTTTTGTAACATCTGTAACCTGAAATTACTTGAGTTAGGAAAAACTATTAAATGATTTCGATCGTTCTCTTCACGTCCATGACATGTCTAAACGTGTATCTGCCGCAACGTGGCAGCTGCTTTGATTTTTGCTTCTATTTCTTTGTGAAATTTACCGCAGCGCTAAAACGTTTTTACGAAAGTGCAAAAACATTCGATTGACTACTTGATACTACGTGTTTCGCCAGAAGTTAAAACACAATTTTATTTATTTAATATTTATTTACCTGCCTCTTTCTCGACTCTTCCGATACCATTGAATTGAATACCATGCAAATGCCCTTCTCGGTGCGTTCGGCCACGAAAATCTTGCAGCAGTCATGTTTCGTATCATCGTAGACACACTCCACGAACAGGTCATCGCAACGAAATGCCACAAAGTTGGCCAAATTATTAAGTGAAATTTTGTATATCGATTGCGGAACAGTATAATTCCGCATCAATGCCAGTCTGTCCATTTTGGACAACTCTATGTCGTCCAAAATCCGTAACAGATCCCCGAAAATTTGTTTTGTATTCAGATCGGCATCGGGTGGCAGAAATTTCTCTTCGGCAGCCTTATGACGCAACCAATTGACATGCACCCAAGGACACAAGGCGACGGCGGGGAAATTAACTTCGTAAATGGGCATTTGTGAGGTCCGCACCACCGTCTTAATTAGCTTTTTGTTGTATTGACACGACAGCGTCGTATACATGCTGAAGCAAGTGACAACTGCCGCGATCACCACCGAAAGCCAAAACAAACGTAATTTTAGACGAACATCCTTTTCCCAGATGTACGACACACCGTGAATACTCATGGTGAAGTATCTGATCTGTTGCATTATGCGATCGCATATAGAAACTTTCTGCTTTCTAGTCCTGATCGTTGGAAATTTCATTAGTCCTTTGGGATGTTTGAAATCTGTCCGTCTGATGATGCGTTTGAATTCGTTCTCATAAATCATTTTCTTTTCCTCTTAATTTTCTTTTCTATTTTCTGTCAAAGTTTGAAGAGGAACTGGCCAGCGCGTTGAGCACACCTTGACTTTTTATAGTGGCAAATTGGAAGTTTTATGGGCGTTTTTACTACGAAATTGTATGGTGCGACCATTAAACTTCAATTAACTTTTGATTGGGCATCCGTTCAGGGTAATTTGTAGAATTTTTTTCAACGTGAATGCGAAGTTTTAATTTATTTTATTTTTGTTTCGTAATTTTCCGAAAGCAGGTTGAAAGTATTTCAGTGTTTATTCGTCTGTGTGTATCATTATTAATCGATTAACTTAAAAAATATTCTTCTTTTAATAAAAAATGTGTAGTAAATAAAAGTGATTTCGAAGTACGAAAATAGTTGCGCAGTTTCTAAGCGGGTAAACTGGCTGTAATAAAATTTCCTACATCGATTAAACGATGCATCGTTTAAAGAAATTTTTCAGCCGACTGAGATTTTATTAGAAAAAAAGTTATAAAAATATATTGAAAAATGTCTTAAACAAAAAGATGATGTACAATTTTTATTTGTCACTATTTCTGCGGATAATATCCACGAGGCAAAAAAAACTTAAGTGAGAAAAAGAATTGATAATTGTTTCTGAGATCCCCTCAATCCCAGAAGAAAAATCCCAAGAAGAAAAATCCCCGAATTAGAATTTCTTTTGGTGTTTTCGCAAATATTTTATTATTCTCCGCCAGACGCAGGCTAGTCTTTTAGAAACATAAAGTCAAGTCATTCTAAAATGTTATTCTTTAAACAATCGTTTTAGTTTTTTTTGCTGTCACATTCCACAAGCGTGTGTTCGTTTTAATTACAGCCTTCTTCTCACTCCAGCAGCCCTCGTTGTGTTTTGTTAACTGATTTCACTTGTTGCAGTCCCTCGAGCGTAAATGGTTGAAGTAAATTTATTTGAAGGCTGCAGGCCATATGAAATCATTTCACGTGCTTTGCTGACAGTAACGATGGGATGGAATCACGCAAATACCCATTTTGCCTCCCATCGTCCTCCTGCACAGGCAAAGTCGTCTAGTACTTTTCTGTGCGTAGCTGAAACAATATTTGCACTTCAGCTCAATCGCACTCGCCAAAGTCCGTTGTGCTGCAATTAACTGAATGTTACATCGACTGGCGTTTTACAAATGGGACAAACAACTCCGACCCATTTCGTGTTTTAAGTTCAGACTTGATTAAGTTGACTGTTAAAAGGTTTAACTAGACGAATATTAAAAACACATGCACACACACAGTCTGATAGCATGCGGTTGTATTTGATTTTTTTGCATTGAATTTGATATTTTGCTTAGATCCATCGCTGCGAATTTTCTTGCCAACATGTTGGCCCTGTACTAAATGCACAATGGGAACGAATAGAGAGTAAATGGTAGCGACAGTAAAATCATGCAGAAGTGATTGCAAAAGTAAAAATTTTTTCAAGTTTTCCTGTTCTGTACGACCAGTTGGAGGGCCAAATAAACCGCACAGATACAAAATAGTTGCGAGGATATGCGTTCAATATGACGCACTGAACATCAAAACTCTGACTTTTCTTCAAACCACCAGTACAAGAATGCCACCACAACGGGATTTTACAAACATAAATTTCCCTGTTGTTTGCCAAACCGCTTGTGAAGTTTATTTGGCCGTTCAATAAATCTCGCACGATTTCGAGAGGATTGTAAAACACTTCCAAGGATTTGCTGTTGACAAACTTCGATGTTCTCACCCAACACAATTTTAAATAAAAAGCGAACTCGGAAATTAAGTTTTATTGATGCTTTATTTCGCAAATAACTAAATCTGTTAATTGTGCAGTTTTTTATAAAGAAAATGTAAAAAAAAATTCATTAAAAATTGCTTGTTCAGCTAAAATAAATAACCTATTCCATAGGAGCAGCTTCCGAGGGAACAACTTCGGAGGGAGCATCTTCGGAGGGAACGACTTCGGAGGGAACAGCTTCGGCGGGAGCAGCAACGCTTTCTTGGACCAAAGCCATGTTGTTTTTGATAAAGCAGGTAGCACCACGGTAAACCCATTCGCAGGCATTTGAGCCTTGTTCATTTTGGTCAATGCAGGACTCAATTCTAGTATGCATGTCCTCGTGTTCCATACTGGAGTTGGCGGCCATTAACTGTTGGTGAATGTTCTCGACAACGAAGCCGTTTCCATCGTAAAATCCAAATTTAGTGAAAATGCACTTCATGTAGCAGTGGGTAATTTCATCATTGGGGTATTCCCATGCCTTGTATTGCTCAACCAAGGATTCAGGAACACGGAGATCGGAGACGCACTCTTCGCGGTAGTGCATTAGGTCATCATGGGTTCTTACCATGTATTCAGCGGTAGCCTGAAAACAGAAAATTATATATTTTCTAATTTGAAGTGGAAAGTGAGTTTCTTGTTCAAATTATTAGAAAATAATCTTCGTGTGGTAACGAGATCGAAGAAAATTTCAACTCAAACAACTCACCAAAGCGAAGAGGGCACAAGCGCTGGCGACGAAGAATTTCATTTTGGTTTTATAAAACTGTTGTCACTATCTCGGTTGCAGAATAGAAACTGTTGATGACTGAAGATTTTGAGCCGCTATTTATACTCCTTTTTCGTGGCAGAACAGAAATAAAAATGTCTGCCCGTTTCAGTTCTCATTAAAAATGCAGTTCGTGGCGTCTTTGTTTGATTCGTTCTGTAAAAGATCTTTCAACAACACAATAAAAAAAGAAAAAAAAGTCTTCTAATTTGAAAATTAAAATAATTTCATTTCACACCCCCGAATATTTGATTAAACGCAGTTGGATTTTCTCTTTGGCAAACTTGTAAAATGTGAATGAAAAATAAGCATCTGCACTTTCAGCGCAACGTGGCGTAACAATAAATCATTTAAGTTGGAAACAATGGACCGGCTGCCAGGGGATGACCCCTACATGTGCAGTGCATTGTGCCGGAACTAGAAAAGAGGGCAAATTAAGACGAAAAGGCAAATAATTTATCTGTGGCTATTTTTTGCTTTTTACTTGGACGGAGAATATATTTGCTACAGGTACCGACGACCAGTGTTATGCCTTCGTTGTTGAAACAAGCAGACAACTATTGATGAAGCCATGCGCTAATGCAGATCAGTAAAATTCGACACCATATTCATGATCAATTGCCGAGTCGAACTCACGATCTGAGGCATCGCCGTTTTGTGTTCTCTACTTCGTGAAGAGCGTACAAAACAAAAAACAAAATATTCGCGATTAAAAACTTTTTAAACAAAATAAACCCCTTCGGAATTTTGCTCCACCGTGCACTTTAGTGCAACTAACTCGCTGTGTCCGTTTTAATCACTATTTCAAATCAAATTATCTGATCCCCGATCTGGCCTCAATGCAGTTAACAGAATAATATTTACCTCCGTATTCATAATACTTTTAAAGAGGTTTAAATTTCTTCTAAAAATGTGTTTCAAATACATTTAGCGCATATCATTGGCTCCTACACCAAAGCCGCAGTAGACTTTAACCTCTTCTCTTATTCACAAACCAGCAAACACCAGTTGAGAATTACTTAAAGCGTATGTTTAATAAATTAAGTGGGACAATATCGGAAATAATTAACTCAGTCGCATAATTAGAAAAGGGATTTTATGAAAACTACCAACAACAACAATTTGCACAACCCAATCCAGTTTAAAGCGTCCTTGTGATATTAGGATAATTAAATTATATCCCAAAAAATAAAAACAGATTGTAATGATAATAAAAGCTTGTTAATGTGCCAAAATGTTGTATAAAAATAAGCCCGATCACTTTTAAAACTATTATGTGATACAATAACAAACATTTTTTATTATTGTATATAATTATTTTATAATTCTCGTGAATATTTTGACTAAATTTTCTTTCCTATTTCTTTTCGTTAAAATATTTCGTGCTTAAATACAATAAATTTTTTCTTGCTCCTATTTGAATTACTTGGGGTGTAGCGGCCATTAATTTGGGATTAAGCCCTGTTTGTTCTTTCTCTTCAATAATATTTTATCTGAATGTGCATGCAGACAATGGCAGTGCCCATAGCGTTTCACATGAAAATAAAATAGAATAATTTTTTTTTTCAAATCTCATTATCCTTATTTTCTACTTAAGCCGGTACAGGCTGGAAAACGATCGTTTTCAAAACTATTATTTTCTTTTTGAAATGTAACGAATTGGTACTGATTGTTACAACAAATTTTAAAACTACAGTCCCTTATGATCGTCCCACGCTAGAAGACAAAACATGAGGCACATAAATAAAATAGAAATTTCCAAGAAAGACGGAAAAGCCATTAAAAAAAAAGAAATTAAAAACTGCTGATAAAAGAACTACAGCAAACATTTTCAAGGGTAAGTAATCCCAAGCAGGCTTGTCATCAGCTGTGCCGTGGGTATTCAGACTTGAAATGTGAGAAATTTTTCGTTTCATTTTTATATGCAGTAAATTTAAAACCACGATAACAATCCAGGCCATCTTAAGTTTATAATGACGAGCCCCTCATGCGACCACACCCATTTACTTCTTAGTAAATTATACATGTTTTTTCTTTTAAAAGATGTTCAATAATTTCTTGATTCACAACGCAGAGAAAAGAAATTCGTAGTCGTTTTTGTCGAACTACTCTTTTGTTGCTTCCAAACCATCGATTAGAATGCATTTTCAACTTTTGTTCTTATGCGTAGGACCAGCACTCAGGCGAAGACCCCTACATATGCAATGCGTTGCGCTGGAACTTGGAAAGGAGGGGGTAGTGTTAGTAATTATTAAATTATTAGATGAGCTCTATTTTGTGATGGTTTGCATTTGATATAAAATATAAAATTTCTATTAGCAAATGACACGGACGGGACTATTCCGTCCTCAAGGTTTCAGAGACCTTTTGTAACTCTTTTGAAGTAATAAGAAATCTAATTTAAAAATTGTGTAAAATTTACATTAATTAACACCAATAACATGACTCGGGACTCACTTAAAAGGTGACTAAAAAGAGTACTTCTTGCAGGCAACCCATTGTGAAAAGCATTAAAAGAAGATCCAGATATGCACTAATTCCGTATCACAAGTGCAGGATCTTATTGATATCTTTGGAACGTAGTTTTTTTTTACTGATCAAAGTACTATTTTAAATGCACTTTCAAACAACATTTTGAAGATAAAAATATGTTGCAAATATTGTATTTTTGATTTGAAAAGTGTTATTTGAAATTGTTTTTCTTAATTCCTTTAAATCGATATAACAGAGTTTGTGGATCGAGCAGCTGTAAACGATTTCAACCCTTCCAAAAAAAAAATGCAATAATTTTTGCACTGAAGTTTTTATTGTTACATTTTTTGACAGATTGGTAAAGTTGTAGCGTTGAGATGAGACTACTCGGCACAAATCTTCATCTTTTAAATAAATCCTTTTCAATTCGTTTGCATATCTAAATCTGTCTTCGTCAGACATGCGTTTGAAGCTGAGAAATGACGCCTTAAAAATTCTACGATTTTTAATTAATTAATAAAATTAACTAATAAAATTGTAGTGAAACCAATTGTATATTTAAATCTTTTTCTGGTTTATAACAGATTAATAAAATAAATTTTGATGCAAAAAGATAGACTAGGAATTCCATAAAAAACATCAGAAGAAAAAGTTTGCAAATCGTACCAAATAAGCAATTGGCGTACCCTGGTGCTTTTGAATAGGGGCTGGTATCAAAACACTTACAATTGCCCATCAACATTTCCAGTCTTGTTCATTTGCAATGCGTAAACGTTCACAAAACCTGCGATCTGTCTGTCGATTGTCTTGAGGGAAAAGAGTCAGACCCAATTAAAAATTGAAATATTTATCATGTTGACATGTGTTTGTTGTAGGGGATGTCTCCGGCCTACATGAAGGAAATAATTTTCGTTCCCATAGATTTTAAAGAAATAAAGAAATTCACATTAAATTGTCTAGACTTAAGACTGCTTTAATGGAAGATAATATTAAGTCAAACATTACCAAAGTGGAAAAGATGATAACCAACACATGCGAGTTTAAAATTTTTTAATACCCAAACGACACTGGAGATATTCTCATGTGTTCTGTAGCACAAACATTTTTATATTGTTGAGTTGTGACTGTGTTACGTTAAGGGAGCCATAAATAATTTTGTTTGTTAAGCTGCAGGTAGTTTTTTCACTTACAACAACAAGAACGGCAGGTTGAAGACAGAATTTTAACTAAAAAAATAATAAATTCAAAAATCTTTTCAAACCAGCATTTCCATCCGAACGCATTGAATTGGATTTTCAATAAAAGATATTCTTTTCACTTGCTTTTCTTTACATTTTCTTCTTTTGTTTGTTTTGGTTTACAGCCCTTTTCTTTTACTGATTGTGTTCGTCATGCACATGTGCCTGCCGACCTTTTTTTCTTTGTTTCTTTGTTTGCTTCCATCACCAATACCAGCACGTAAAAAACATGATTTTATTTAAAAATGCTGCATGAAGGCGTTTTAAATTTTAGAATAGTTAATAACTTAAGTTGTTCTATACAGAGTACTGTGGAACCTGTTTGGACCCGGTAGAAGAACCTGCCGGTACGTACAAGTGCTCGGGCTTAGATATCAATGATGTTGTTTGATTCGGTCGTGGCTGCACTCATGGGGTTTGTGAAAAGTTCTGGGTGGTTCTCTGTAGCTGGCCGATTTGTTGATTGGTAGCGATACGAGCACTTTAGTACGGAAGGCCAGCTTCCGATTTGCACCAAAAGAAAAACAAAGGGAAATACTAAGTCCCAAGTGGGGTGGATTTGTTAATCAAAAGTGGGCGCCTGTGCAGGAAAATTATTAAAGACTTTTTTGTATGTGTTATTTCCCAAATTAAAAATTTATCATTTAAAATCATGTGGATCACATGTAAAAATGGAAGTCATATTGAGTATTTTATTGGACCGGCTGTTAGGAGATGGCAATTCCGCAAGCGCTGCATTGCGCTGGAACTAAGAGAATCGGTTATGGGAAGGAGGATAAGGAGAGTTTCAAGACGTCGGATCTGAATATTCCACACTAAATATGATCTCAAATATGTCTGAAAAGAGCTTTTTCCACATATGGACAGTGTTGCTTCATTTTCCATAATTCATATACAAATCGACGATGTGATCTCAATGCAAATCGTGTTCTGTGAAGATAAGTACGCGTTTCGGGAAAAATATCCATGATTTTACTACTGGGCCTCCTATCATAGTAAAGATACAACAACAAAGCGCACTAAAAATTGTGTCGGTAATCAACAGCCAATAGAGTTCGCCTACTGTCTCCAATGAGTTTCTTTAACCTCTCCTGTACAAGATCGAACCATTTCACAATGTGAAGGACCGCTACATACATCTAATTGTGATCGGTTGTTGGGGTATAAACAGACAGCGTGTTGAAAAGCCGAGACTTCATATGCTACCTGAAAAATGTGTTCAGTCAACTGAGTATTAAACCGAGTTTTATTCCAAGAACATCCAGAGCTTCTGAGTCCTCAGCATTTATACCAGCCACAGCTACAGTTGAAGCAGGGTGATCGGCCATCGTTGGTGTGCAGCATGCAGCAGCATGCTTAGCCCACGTTTAAATTTTTTTTATTATTTATTTCATTTTTGAAAAAAGTTTCACCGAAAATATTAAAATTGTTAAGGTTAGGAAAAGACGTCAAACGCCGTAAAACTAACTGAAAAAAGAGAAATGTGACAATTGGGCTGGATAAGGATAAGGGAGCAAATTACTGTTGGGACATACTTTTGATTTCACTTGATTTTATATTAAAGAAGCAATGGCAAGTTTAAAGGTACGATTGCTTAATACAAATGACGGCGCATGCAGCCGTCGAAACCGTCAGAAATTGTGGATAAGTGCTGATCACATGACTGTCTCTTCAACGCCAATAAAAACCATTCCTGAGGCCGAGCTGTTGGTAATGCAACATCTGTCTCATTATCTTGGGCCTGTACGGAAATAAATTAGCAACCTGCAAATGGAAATTTTGATGCTCTAAAATACTTTGCTAAAGCAGATGACGCACAAACAGGGTAGGTCGAATAGGGACCTCAGCAAACCTTAATTTTCACTTAAAACTTTACTCACGGGATTCTGAGTTTCGATCAGTTCGCGCACAGGCCGCTATTTGTTGTTTTTAATTAAGTGAAATCGATTTAAAAGCAGCTAAAGATGAAATACAAAATCCAATTTGAATGATAGATTATATCAAATCTCCTCTTAGAGTTAATAAAAATGAACTTTCGATTATTCCCAGAACTAGAAATGGTGCGCATCACGGTGGGCCCTGAAAATTCCTGCTTTCGTCTGGTCTAGTTTAGACAAGCCAAGACCAATCTTTTGCAGGAGTGATAAATGCCGGAACTTTCTAAAGTGTCTTTCACTTCTAATTTTATTTTAAGGGCTTCAAATATTTCATTGTTAATCTTCAATCGTATGAAAAGTATAGTAAAGCCCAACGAGCGTTGATGAAATAGCAAAACGCTTTTCTATCTCTTTTTTTTCAGCTCAGTTTCTCTATTTGTAAAGTTTATTTATTTAAAAATAATTCCAGAAACGAGCTCTAGTATTTCTATATAAAAAATTAAGCCTGTTTCTGCCAGGATCCTTTCCATCGTGTAAATGTTGTCTTTTTCTTCATTTAATATATACAAAACCAGAGCCTAAAACATTTCTTCCTTCATGTGATGCTCAAAAAAAAATAAAATAAAAAATACAATAAAGTCGAGTAGGCTGTATATTGGCCATCTGATTAATATTCCTTGAAATAAATCTCCAACAGCTGAAAAGTCTTTTCTTTTGTGTCGAAAATAGACTTCCATTCGCACCATCTTTCAAAATATGAAAGTTGCGATAAAAATCGTTTCGGAAATGCAGCAAAACAAATTTTAGTTTAAGTCCATTTGTTGGCCTGTTTTTAGGCAACTGTGAAGTATATTGCTTAAGCTAAAATCGTCCTTTTTATGTAGAGAAAAATTAAGTATCAAAACTGCCAACAAAGAACAGCCGGCTAAGCAGGATAATGAATTAATTGAATACTATTTTCAAAATAATTTGATTTTATTCTTTATGCCATCAAGAATATCTTAAAATGTCTTTTAAAACTTTTATCGTGTTATATGACAGCCCACTACGATCCAAGGCAGCCAATGCTCTACTTCAATTTAAAACAATTTTAGTCAAGAAATACTTCTCCTGTGAAAAGTATTTGTTATCGATTAAACATTTTGAAGATTATGGGACTGCATTTGGGCTCCAAATAAAGTTTGTGTCCATTTACCATGAAATCATTTTCACTAAAAACAATTTTTGTTTGAATAACATTTTTCAGCCTATTTTATTCAAAAAGGTTTCCCTCCTTTACTTTTCTTCATTTCGATGTAACGTCAAGCATCAATGTTGGCTACTTCGATATATTAAATATGTCAAGAGCAGGCAGCGCACTTGGATACGAATTTGGAAATATTTCAAATTGTACTAAAAATATTATTGGAGTATTGGAGTACAGCACTAATTTTGTAGTGGAAACTGTACTGAATTTATTACAATCTTTCTTAGTCTGTTCTATTCTTTTCTATTGTTTATTGTCTTCTCTTGATCTCGTCCGCTTTACTTTTGCTGCTGGAAGATTCCCCCCTTCATTTCCTCTATTGCAGACAATATTTTCATTTTAAACATCAAATTTTTTTTTATATTTATTTCTTTGTTTTCTTTAACACACACACACACACACACACACACATGCAATAAATATTCTGGTAGCATTTCATTTAATTTATTATTTCATTTGCATTCATTTCACCAACGATTCTGCTTGTGCAGGGGATGATGTTTTCGGTGGGAAGTTGGCTCAACCGCATCGCCAACATCAATTTCATCCTGAAAGGAACTCTTCAAGCCGATTGTCCATTTTTCTTTTATATGCTTTAGATTTGCTTTAAAGACAGCTAAATAGCTGTTGTCGTATAAATACAAACCAAAACCAAATGTGGCGTAATACAAAAGCTCGACTGCACTCACAAGCGACGCACCCAAACACAAACCGAAAATCCCACCGAAATTGGCTAAAGAAAAAAAGTGAGTAAAACTAAATGAAATTAACAAACGCAATAAATATCAAAGAGGCAAGAATATGGAAATGCAGTCAAAGCGAATTTGTAATGCCTGACAATGTAAAACAGAAAATCTTAGGGCAAATACCAACGTGGCACTTAACGTGCCATTCATACCGAATTAATTTCTCAAGTAGAGATTCTGTAACAATTTCATTTTAAAGTAAAACGATTCGAATAGGTTTAGTAGAGCAGGGTGTGAACATGCCGTTGCATAAAATTGCCTGCGCTACAACGCAATCGAATGCACAAGCGCATTCACCTGAAAAGAATTATCCATCTCTTTCTGTCTTGAAGTACTGGAATGGCAGCTGCGCGGTAGTAAATTTTTATAATTGAATGTTTTTTTACCTATCAAATCGATGCTGGTGAACTCCAAACTTGTTCGATACTGTATTAAAACTTCTGATTGGTAGTGGACATCCACTTCGTATATATCGAGACTGGGATCGTTAGTACTAAAAAAAACAAGAAAAAAATTAAGTTGAAAGGATCAGAGGCAGGTAAAAGTTATGAAATTTATAGTTTTATTCTCAGTCCACGCTTCATTCATTCAGATTCCGCAATTTTCAGTGTTTCTCATTTTTAATGTCTTAAAAAAATCATGTCAGTATTCGTCATTGTCGAAGATTTTCTTTTGGCTAAAACAGACGCTCATATCAACTAACAAAAAGGCTGCAGTCAAACAAAAAATTCTGTCTTTTGTGTCACTATGCCTCTGTTTCACTGTAACTAAACTTTAAAGGGTTCAATACTCACTCTTCATCGTATATCGGCAGCGTTGTCAAGGATGTAAAATATTCGACCGCGTTGCAGGGTATTAAACATGAACACGTCATTCCTGGCTTAGCAGCGCTGAAATACGCATCCTCTTCACTGCGCTTGTCGTAGCTGAAAATATCTAAAACAAATTGTTTCTTTCAAGTTGTTGCAGCTTTCCAAATAAAACTATTCTTCGTTAACAGACTCCTATCAGATTTACCGTTGTTCTTGGCCAGACATCGGAACTTTGAGGGAGGGCACGGCTCAGCTGCAACCAGAAATAGAAGAAAAAAAGAATGAACTGCATTTCATCGGCCGCAAATCTAGACCTGAGCAACGAACCTTTTTCATCCGGGAATAGAAAGAAGAGTGGCAACGTGCAGTTGCAGTATTTTAAAACATGATTTTCGTGGCATCTATTCAAGCAGTTGTTCAGACGGCATTTGTTGGTCATGTTTGCCTTGAACGGTAACAGGTAGGTCTCATCCTCAAAGTAACAGTTGCGTTGGGAGGGTTCCAAAAAATGTAAATCGGTATCACTGTCGGTGATCTGGGGTCGCACAATGAAATATGTTGCGGTTTTTGGTGTTATTGTGTAACCAGCGTCGGTTAGTTGATCATTTCGCTTGATCAGCACCTGTTGGTTGTGTTAATTGTTGACAAGATTTACTTCTCTTTGATTTCTTATGCAGACATATTTACCGATATTGTGCTTTCTGGCCTTGAAACGGGACTTTTGTATTTCGAGTTCATTTGAATACGAAAATTTAATCCGGTTTTTTGTCCAGCTCTGGCATTGTGATAAGGATAAAACTGTCTTCCCAATTTATTCTACAAATGAAAGATCGTGAAAGCTGTTGACGTTTAATCACTTTTAATAATTTATTTGATACGTGGCGTTAGGAAATTCGGAGCGTTCCAAATTTCAAATTAATGTTAAGAGAGCAGTAAAAGTCACTGGCTCTTTCCCTAATAATTATGGAAAATTGTAAATGACTGTTTGCAAGTACAAAACATAAACGGAATAGAACAAGTTTAATTTCTTACAGCTCTTACGTTAAGAATTAGAAAAAAAACTATTTGGTTTGTTCAAATCTACACAAAAATAACTTTAGAAATATATTCGATTACTTAATATTAATGGACGATAACACACTCCAAAGAGTGCCACAAAAATGTATGTGTGGGGTATACAAAAGATTTCATCGTCAAATTGCTGCTCGTTTTATTTTCTTTTATAATTTTAATGTACGTGTGTTTGCCACAAAGTTCTTTCTAAACAACTGGATCGATTCGAATGAATTTGTTTGCATGCGTTTGGTTGGAGTCCTTGATGCTTATCTTTATAAATTAGATCGGCAGGTGACGCTACAGTCGGTGTCTGGGTTATTTATCTGTACTAAATGTAAACGACTGGATCGATATCTAAGTTTTTGTTTCGACTCTCAAGTGTTCTCAAATAAGCCCGGCAGATGTCGTCAGTTTGTTTGTGTTTGTATTCCACTGGATGGGTTTTTGGATTATTCATCTGAAGTACTTCAACAAAATGCAGTTGATGTTTAATTCTGTATTGTTGATCGCTTGAAATGTCACGCAGGATAACGTCCATCGGCTTCGTTAATGTTAAAAATTTTAATTTGGAATTTGTAGCGAAGCAAAAAACAAGTCATATATTGGAACACAAAAGTCCAAAAGAAATTTTTTATTAAGGAAGATGCAAGTCTAATCATGTAATTTTATATATGATCAGCTTTAACGAATCTCCTTGCAGATCCCCAAGAACGAACAACCACTCGTCCAATCGAATCGAGCAGCCAAGCGACTTTGAAAGGCACTTCCACAAATCCCATTTGAATTAATTCTTTTGAAGGAATTGGAGAGCAGAAGTTTTTTTAATTGGATAAGCGTTGGGGAGTTGCCAGTCTCTATAAAAAACAAGTCGACTAGTCAAGCGGAGTCACAAACTATTTAATACTATTAGGAAAGACGATCATGCTCGTGACTGCAGTGTGTCATTTGTTTTTTCCCACTCTATAAAATTTCATATTTACCTCTTCTTGTTTTTTTGTTTGTTTCTTCACCCCAAAACCCAAAAGGGCGCAACTGACAAATTTATTAACATAAGCAAGTTCATTTTTTATTAAAATTAGTGTTTTAAATTCTAAAATTTTAATTTAAAAGAAAAGAAGTAATCGAAGAGTTCTTGTTATGATTTGGATACATTTTGAAGATCGTTTTCCTTCAAGTGGAAGTTTGAAATAGTGCGTGTAGTAATTCTGAGCAGTTTTGGGTTAAGGTTCCCTAATGATCTGCGGTAGCCCCAGTGAAATGCGCATAATAATTACCTAAAGCCACGCAATTGATCCGCTTGGATTTCTTAAAGTTTTGGGAAAAATAATCTGCACGAATAAAAGAAACTTAAAGTCCATTCTAAGTTTCAAATTATTACATATTTTTGGGAATTGTCGTTTACACCTCCTTCATTTTCACTAGTCCCAGTGGAATTGATCACTTTGAATTTTTTAGTATCATTTTGGGGGAAAAAATCAGCACGAAATTAAAATTGAAAAAGTCAATTCTAAGTTTATTGTCAGTTACGCCTCTTTTGATTTCAGCTCGCGATATCACGATATTAAATGCATCTATGCACGAGGCAGAAAATATGTTTCGAGTCACTTCATACCTGTATTTTCCATGATCTCGGTGACAATTCCGAGTTGAAAACCAAACAGTAACCATTTTCCGTATGTTCCAAAATGAAACGGGAGCAGCAATCGAAAGCCATGCCCCTCCAGGTGCAGGAGCCATTCACGAAGATGTCTTCACAGCTTATGGCCATGAACTGAGCCAACTCTGAAACATCAACGTTGTCTATTGACTCCAAGTCAATGTCTTCCATATCCTTGAAATTGTCAAATCGCCCGAAAGTAAACGAATCCATGCGCTTAACGAAATCGGTAAACACCTTCACTGTTGCCTCGTCTGCAGAAGGTGCTAAGAATTTTGTCTTTGCCTGCTCAAAGCTTACCCAATTTATGCGGCTGTGTGTACAAATAGCAACTGCCGGAAATGTTATTTGAAACACGGGATATTGCGAATTTTCCACTACCGTCTGCAGTTTTTTGGCAGAGTAACGCTCAGTCAGCACCAAATAGGCGAAGCATGTCAGTGTCACACACGTCACAACCAACGCAATCCAAATTAGTCTTGTCAATAGAACGGATATTGAAATGAAATTTAATTGGGCCATTAATCGCACACAGTGTTGCATTGCAACCACGCAAACGTCTTACCTCTCGATGCCGCGCAGAGTGGGATCGTAGATGTAGCGCACCCCGTGTATGGTTGACTTTTCGCAATACTTTTGCCAATACGATTTCAGCAGCTCTTTAAATTGTTTGCCTTCTTTCTGCAATCCTTTTTCCTCTTCTTCTGGCTTGATTGGTGGCGGCGGGGATGGCAGCTTCAAAGTGGAACTATTTTTGTATGATGCAGTTGGTTTCGAATCCGTGTGCCAAACCATTTCGTCTGCAAGTTTCCCAAGGAACTAAATGTTGAGTAGAGGAAAAGTTTTTGTGGCAGCCTGGTGGAAGCCAATACATGTACAAGTTCTTGTGGTTTTCGTTCAGCAGTCCTTAATTTCAAAATAATTGCAGTCTTTAGTTTTTGTTAGAAACGTACAACAAATAAAAACACTGAAAATATAAAAATACTGAAATTATTCTTGTTTCATTTCAATATCCTGTAAACTTTTCATTGATGTCGATGATGAGGTTAAATTGAAGAACAACAATAAAAAGGAAATTACATGTTTGCAATCTTGGCATTGGCACGAGTATGGCTGTGTGTGTGTGTGTGTGTGTGTGTGCATACAAGTGTGAAGTACGTATAAACGTTATAATTTTTTTGTTTTATTTCTAAGCCCTTAACTTCTCCCTGAAAGATGAAACTGATGTGCTTAAATTATAGTTATAAATGCTGCATTCCAAATTATATAGATCAAGTTCAAGTTGAAACTCTGCTAATTCTGGCGAGCTCGTCCCTTTTTGTAACCTGCAAACAAGTTAATTTTGTCATTAAAAATCGCTTTAATAAAAATCAAATATTTTTCCTTTTTAATGCGGCAATTTGACTTGTTTATATATTCTTTCAACAAGACATGTGTTTTGTAACAAAACACAAATTTCCGATTAAAAACTTCATGCATTTTCAAAATAAAATCCAGTAGTCTGCAAGCGTTGTTCGTTTATAAGACGCTGCGTGGTTTAATCGTAGACCAAACTGAACATGTTTAACAGCAACATGTCACACGAAAACAACTGCTTTCCTCAGCAGTTGTTAGAGGAATCAGAGAAAATCGCATATCAGAAAACGTGATGCAAAACGTTGCCGATTTGAAAATCATTTAGCGTTATTTGCTTTTTAAATATTATTTTAAAAAAAATTTTAAATCTTCCGATAGGCTGCTTATTTCGCTGCACCCTATAAAAATGCCTCCAACCATGGAAGCAGTTAACAACTCTTTTTCCAACTCAACTTAGTGTTTCTAATGCCTTTCAAATTTCTAGTCGGTTCCGCAGAAATCTTTTGTGCAATAAAAAATATGCCATAAAAGTTAAGCTCGAACTTGACTGTCTCTCTAAACATGTTTCGCATTTTTAGCTTTTATTTTTTTCATAAACTATTTTTTAGAAATTTAAAAAGCCGAGAATAAATATTTCTAATCAAATAGTTGTTTTGCATATGGCTAAAGAAATTAAATCAACTCGTTAAACAGTTCATGTTAATCTTCAATAGAACAGCAATTGAAAACTGAGTGCAACACTCTCAATATTTGTAAATGTCGTGGGGTGAGATGGCCGCAATTTTCACCATTTTCGCCCGAGGAGCCGATGATTTATGATGATACTTCGCCTCAAGTTCCTCATGTAAACGCACATACAAACCAAAAGTGGAGTAGTAAATCAACTCGATCGCACTCAACAGCGAAGCACCCAAAAACAAGCCAATTATGCCACCAAAATTTGCTGCAAAATTAATGTTAAATGTTTTTAGTGCTGAAATAAAATAAAGGCCAATTGCCGCTACCTAATAATTCGACAACTGTAAAACGCATGGCAGTGCGATACTTCAGCATGGTCGATGTTTGATAATGGATGTCCAGATGAATCATTTTAATATCCTGCGGGGCATTCAGTCTGAAACAGAATAAATTAATTAGATTTTAGAAGACAAACACACGAAAGGACACACCTCTCCAAAGGGAAACTGCTATAGAACGCCTGATACATTATTTGGTTGCAACTATTCAAACAGTTGCAAGTCATGCTCTCGTTATCCACGTCATGAATATATTTGCTCTCAAACAAGTGGGTCTCTTTGCTGAACAAACCTGCATCGTCATCATCAGCATTATCACCATCATCATCAAGAGCAGCAGCACCGTTTCAAGAGTCAGTGAAAGTGGGAAGAAAAACAAAAAAGTGAAATTGCCAATTCTCAACTTCAAACCACTTTCACTCACTTGCGTGTTCATAAATGCATTTGAAGTCCGATGGCTTACAACTGGTGAAGTTATCTAAAGGAGCGTTCAGTCATTCGTTCATTGACACACAGACCAAACATCGTCCACATGCATGAGCACAGATGCCAATGGAAAGGCCATAAAAAATTATAAGAAAAAGAAGGCAAAGAAATATGATAGAAATAGAAAATAAAGTGGCAAGAAATTGCATTAACATTGAAATTACATTTTATGCAGGGACGACTTGCGTTCCAGGGGTCAAGCCACAGAAATCAACACACACTCAAGCTGGCTGCCAACGCACACAACCACAAAAATAAAAAAGTGGTGCAGTCGAACAATTGCAAAACAAACAAAAATTTTTTATAAAAGTTTGAATTTAAAGGATTAAATTAATTCAAACAAGTCGTTTGCTAAATCCGCTGGTATTTAAATGAAACTCTGGATTAGTTGAAGATTTAAAATTGTCGAAATTCGACGATGTAAATTACCAATAAAAAAAAAACAACTATAATAATTGTGATTATAAAGTGAAATTGTTCCAGCGCATTGAAGAAGTGCCACTTTGTGTCTTTTGAATTCATCCACCCTTTTCGTTTTCCTAATTAAAATTACATCCACTTTTTCGTCGTTAAATGCTTTTTAATACCCACCCGATTTGTCGTCAGGAAAGAGAATATCCAAATTGCATTTGCAGTATTTAAGCACGTACTCCTGGTGGCATCTGGTGCGACAATTACCACGCCAATACCCTAAATTGGGTATCTTCTTGTACAAATAATGATCGGTTTCATCCTGGTGGGGGAGACAAGAAAAAAAACAGCGAATAAAATAAAACGCATCGCTCTTCTTCTGCTAAAGAAAGACAACACAAAAACCTTGGACGTTTTCAATAGAGAAAAATTTCTTTTATACGATGGGAGTGGTTAAATACTGCGATTAATAAGTTTTTAATTATTTCATGAGGAGCAGAAAAAATATTTAATATTTCCTTGCAAAAAGTGCAAATTAAAACATTTTTAGTTGATTTTAGAGGAAAAATCAAGTGCGTTGTGTTACTCTGCAGGCTGGTTTCCACAATCGGGGATCACTGAAGCGGGTGGAACTAATCAGTTTTCCATCCAACAGGACCCACAGAATTTTGGAGACTGCGCCTTCAAGTTTATGATATGATTTTTATACCCCAAATACTTGCCTCAAACAAACATCCTCTCTTGACTGGCGAAATATTTCTCACACGTTTATCTATTTCCGTTAGTTGAGCCGTTAGGCCCAGTTTGGTGAATGTGTTGTAGTTTATGAATTTCACATCGTCATGCCATTCTTCGGATTTCTTTATCATGATCTTAAAATTAGATAATGAGATAATAAGAGAGAATTAGATTTTCATTTGAAAAGCAGAAAAGCTGAGTAAAAATGGCTTTTCGAAAATGTAACTATTGGAGAACGAGTTTTTAATAAAAAATGCATCAATAAAAAAAATACCACCTGGCAGATCCGCTTCAATTTGTTTCCTTGCAAAATCTAAAATTTTGATCACTTTTATTACTAACATATACCAGCTTATTCTGTAACTATTTGCCAATGTCACGTCAAGAAAACGCCAAAAATAAAACACTTCTGAACGCCCTTTCTGCAACAACTTCTATCCAAGACCTCAGAGAGTAGCCACAGGCCGTCAGAAGTAGTCAATTCTTATCCACCTGCAGTAGGTAATTGTCTTATTGTTTATATTGTCTTGAGGCGACGTTTACAAATAGTTACAGAATACAGGGGATTATCGCCAGTGTATGAAGTCGACAAACATAAATTTGCAGTCTCCATTCTCGACTTACATATAATCCATTAACAAAATGAGCTCCTGGTTTCATTTTATTCTCATTCAGCAACACGTCCACTTCCAGTCCGGACCCCTCGCCCGAATACGAATTATGAAACGGGTAGTACGGATCGTTTTTCTGAAAGCAAACATGAGGAGAGATATAATTTTCTTTATAAAAATAAGGTTTCTAAAAAGTTTTGGAGTTCCAGCCGTACGACCGTCTCTTGTGAAAGAATGCTGAATTTTAATCGTTCTTATATTTTTGCATTTTCCCCCAGACAGCAGTTAAAAAATTCACCATGTTTTGCACGACTTCTTAAAGGCGACGCTATAACGAATAAGACTATCACCGGCGCGTTTAGAAAAATTGATTCTGGCTTGAACATTCATGCGAGAAGCTTGTGAAGTGGCCTTTGGCACACAACCAGTGTGACCATATAAGTATTGAAATGAAATGTGTGATGAAGGATTAGATATTTTAATTTGGTGAAAATTGTTTCTCTAAATCGTAGTTTTTAATATGGTAGGATACACCATTTCCACCGTCTAAATAAATAATTAAAATTTTCTTCACTTTAAGTTTTGACGAGTCTTTTAAAAAGAAAATTTTTCTAGTTAAAAAGAAATTATTAAAGAATTTGCTGAATATCTTTGATACATAATTTGAAGGTTATTCTGTTCCCTATCCTTGACTGCCTGCACTTGGTGAAGCAAAAAGCTAACAAAGCAGAGGATAAAGAATTTTACTGGGCCAGAGGAAAAGCAAAATATTTTTTGTTCAACGATGACATGAACTCTATTTCCCTGTTCCTTGGAAACTTACTGCCTTCTGTTGGGTCTTTGGGCTTACGGCCGAGTTGAACATGTAGCAGTAGCCCATTTCTGTGCGCTCCAGCGTAAATAGATCGCAGCAATTGTAAGGCTTGTAACGCCACAAGCAAATCGGTTTGAATATCTGAGAGCAGGGAAATGTCAAGTATTCCATGACCTCTAAAATATTGACGCCATCAATGAGGGACAGATTGACGTTGGCACTTGACTCGAATAGTGCGGCAAAGCGGTGCAGAGTATAAAACTTGATGTCCGACAGGCTTTCGAAGAATTTGTAAAATGTGTTGAGGGTGTGGTTGTCCACACGGGGCGACAGGAAACGTTTAGCGGCTTGATTGTTGAGGCGATGCCAATCGATGCGATTACGCAAACAGATGCCCACCGAAGGAAAGGGTACCGTAAACACCGGATGGGCTGAATCGGCCACGGTAGTTTGCACGCGCTGCGAGTAGTACAGCTCAGCCATATCGAAGTACACGATGGTGCAACAGACACTCGTGGCGACCACAATAAAAAGCCAAATGGCCCTGGCAAAGAGAATTAATTTGAAATGAAAACAGTTTACAGACTGTTGAGTGATTGAAATTCAAATAAAAGTTGTCGTACTTCTCATAGAATTTTAATTTGCTGTTGGTGAAATAATGGAAGCAGTGAATCGATGAAGTGCTGCAGTACTCCTGAAAATATGGCTTCAATATGCTCCACAGGGACTTCTTAGTTGCTTTTGGTGCTGCTGCTGCGTGACAATGGGACAGAGAAACTCTTGTTGGTTGTTGTGTTTTACGATTTGTGTCCTTAAATGTTTGCAGCAGAGATTTTTTTGGTTTTAAATATAAAAATTCTTTTGTGTTGTAAACCATAATGGCTGTTGTTGGCCTGTTGTCTAACGCAATTAAAATGCTTTGAAAAGTTTTACTGTCTTCGTTTTGTGTTGAGGTGTTTTTCGTTAATGTCCTTTGCCGTCCTTTGCACCGTTTTTATAACTTGTGTTGTTGTTGGTGTATTTAAATCTGTGCCTGTTGTTTTGTTGTTGTTGCTGTTGTGTTTGTTTTAAACTAAGTTAATATTTGTTAATTTGCCTTATGCTCTCCCTGCCATACAAACGCATCAATCATTCTTTGTTGTTGCTTCTTGCTGTTTTAGTTGTTGTTGTTGGCGGTGTTGTTGTTTTGTGTATAGACATGAAGTTAATTAAGAATTGGTTTTCCTTTCTCTTCTTTTATTACTTAATAAAACAAGAAATATTCAAGTTCGTTGTGTGTTTAAGTTTTGCTCGTGTCTTGAGGTTTGTGCCAACGGATCGCTCTGATATGAAGTGCTTTAAAAGAAGCCCTTTTGCTTTCAATTGCATTTGTGTGTGTGTGTGTGTGTGTATGTATATGTGTGTGTGTGTGTGTATGTGTGTGTGTGCGTTGTAGGACTTTGCATGTGGCTGTTTTATTAAATGTCGATTTTATTTGTTCTGGAAGGACATTAAGCGAGTTGTGCAAACACTTGATAATTGTTCGTTAAGAAGTTATTAAACTTTGCTGGTGCGTGTTTGTTGTTGCTTAACTTTTAAAGTTTATAAAAATTTAAATAAGTGGTAAATATTGTTGCTACAGGACGTGTTCAGGACGGTGTTCGTGTGTGAAATTAGTCATTCCGAAAGCGACTCACTTTCTTAAATATTTGAGAAATGTTATACCGTATCAACTCTCGAATTTATGAACCGACAAAATATTTAGCGGCACAACCGGAGGGGTGCACAAATTGAGCTTAAACAAAATGATGTCTGCTTTAAAGTCTGTTAACGCGATCCCAAATGATTTAATGGCCAAATTAAGATAGACATTCGATACCGATTTTCTTGTTTGCTTGTACGTAAAGAAAATGTGAATTGCGACGCCCGTTGGAAATCTTAAATTAATTCTGCTGATTTTTTTTTTTTCTCAAAAATTTATTAAAATTCAAAGTGATCAAATGAGCGAAAGTTTCTGGGAGCATTTCTTACTATTTTCTATTCTACTGACTTTTTTTAATTTTTACCAAATTTTTATTAAAAAATGTTGAGAAAGTAAAGAAAACTGTCGTGGACAATCGTCAAACCACTTTTACAAAAGTGCTTCAAAATGTCGGCATATCGGTTTATGCCAGGAGATTTTTTCGAGTTGTTGAAAATGACGCGTGTGTGTGTGCTGAATTGTGACAAAAATTTGAAATTAAACGGACCTCGTGCGTAAATTAATTGAATTATGGACACACATCCGACTTATTTCGCTGAGTTTTTATTTGACAACCAAAAATGTTTTAATAATTTAAAAAAAAAACAACTGGTGCTATTTCGCTGACTCAATTTTTCTCTTTGGGTTTTGTACCATTGCGACAGAATGTATTCGCCAAAATAATGAGATATTTTAAAGTTTATCAATTAAATTTTTAAACCGGCAACTTTAGTTGTCATATCATATTTTATTTAAATATTAATAAAATTTAGTTGTTTTATAATAGAAGAACATACTTGATGACATCCTTGGGAAGGATGTTGCGATCAATTAATTAAATAATAATATTTAAGCAAAGTGTAGGCAGCTACACACACACAAATAAAAATTGTTGACTTTTGCCTTTAATTGATTTAAATAAATTCCCATATTCAATAGAATACTTTCAACGTACAGACGAAATATCGATTTTTAATAAAAGAAAACAAGCAGACATTCAACTAACATTCTTTTCGAAGAGCATACGAACAGGAAACAACAACGCACACTAGAAAGGAGAACTATTTCATAAAGAAAAAAATAATTGAATGGCTTTAATGCGAGAAGGGCTTTAATCTTTAGTCGCTTTCATAAACTGCTCAAAGTAGTTTCGTAGACAAATTGTTATGAGTTGCTGTTAATAGAAATGAACGATAAGAGCGAATTGTTATTAAAATAAAATCATCCTCTTACACATTTACATACATGAGACTATAATCCTTAGGGTCCTGCAGTTAAGATAGAAAAAAATAAAACCCAGCGAAGTTGCTGTAAAGAAACATTCAACCCATCGCATGATGATATGCTTCTTCTTCTACATAAAGTAGCGCAGATTTAATATATATTTTGATGTTTTTATGGAATCGTTAATGTTAATGTGGGCATTTGAGTGCTTGACTCGGTCTGAATTCGACCAATTTGTGTTAGAGAATTAACAATATATTTATGTTGAACTCCATTTCTGCTGTTAAAGTTAAATAGCGCGGAACCAGGCTAAGGGTTAAGGGACGTTCGAAGGCGATGCTTAAGAGGAAAGCGATTATGTTCTCATGCCCTCAATAATAATACAGTTGGCAACGGCCTCTTTGCCATTTTAATAATACCAATTGGCTTTTACTTTATTTGTTTTATTTACATCTTTATATAATTTCAATTGGCTTAAACGAAAGGTTGGCATTTGAGCGTAAAAGAAATCAAGAATTTCTATTGATTTAATAAGTCCAATTTTAACTGTCAAGAAGGTATTTGTTTGACATTTTCAAAGACGCATGTATTCTGCATAATAAAATTTGGAAAAGTTTATTAAATTGTACACATGAATGGCAAACACTTGGGAGTTGGCTTAAACCCAAAATCATAACAAAACTTAAACACAGAAATAGTTTGTTTCATGCAGGACGGACTTTAATTTTAGACAGAGAATGTGATAAATTTGCAAATATTATTAACTTATGTGTGTTTGTGAGTGATGACAGACTGGTCCCTCCATTAGGCAGACTTTTTAACTTTTGCGGGGTCTTCTGTTGCCGCAAAATTGTACGACAAAAAAAATGTTACGACAAGACGATAAAAAAACAAATTTTCAGTTGCTGTAAGTCAATAAGTTAATTTGCATACACATAAAAAATATGCTCACATATAAGAGTGCACACACACACACACATTCATCGCAACATGTGTGTTTATTAGACGTCTTTCAGATGAGGAAAGTTTATTTTACAAAAATTTTGTTAAATTTTTTTCAACGTTTTTGCTGTCTTCCGTTTGAACAAAATATAACGAAGTTGCAGCCAACTTCAGGCATAAACTGCCAAAAGAAGAGGAAAACCAATTTGTGCGCTTCCCCGTTCTCCTTTCCCAACATTCAAGACCAGACTTTCCTAAGTAAACGTTCTCCGTCTAAAACGTGCCCTGTTAAATATAACAAAATGCGTAATATTTGAGTTTTATGCGGTTGTTATTATTGTTGTTGTTGCCTTTTGCTGTTTTTGTTGTTGTTGCTGTGGATGCCACAAGTGTTATCATCGTTGTGGCATGTGAAAATATTTTTAATGAAATTTTTTTATTACGGAAAATTGAAAGATTTTGTGAAAAAATGTTGTTGAAAAAGTCATTGAAATCGATAACATTGTCGGTGCTTAAGTGCCACTTGCAACAAGTTGATGCTTATTCGTTAAATAAAAAATAAATAAATAAATCACACACACAAAAACTGAAACCGCCACTATAACGTTGGCTAACGTCGATGTTGATGCAAAAAAAGGAAAAAAGTTCATTTAATGCAAACAACTGTTTGTGACGATGAATCCTTTGAAGAGAATTTAAATCAATCCGGAATATTTAATGTGATTAAAATCACACAGCAACAGTTTGATACGCAGTTTGTTTGTGTGTGTACACGCAAACACACATGCGTGTATAGTAATTTTCAGATTAAATAATGACATTTTATGGAAGTGATATGAGGAATTTGAATAAGAAGAGGTTTGATGTTGATTGCAATTAATGAAAACGCATACGAAGATTTCAGTACTGCATTTCAGTAATGCAACGCCCTTTCGAGAATATATCCAAGACACAGAAAAGTATCAACCCCAATGCATTTCTGTCTGGTAGATAAAATGCAATAATTAAGACAAGTCCTGTGCAATCGTTTAAGGTTATATTAGCGAGGACAATTCTAAAAAAATCTAAACAAAAAAATTTCTTTTGAGAGATTCTTTTTAAATAATCAATTGGCTCATCCTAATTTAATCTCCTTTGAGCGGCATAAATTAATGCAAATCCTCAGCAAAACATTTCAGACCAAATGAAATAAATGAAACTAAATTTAGAAAGATTTTAGTTGGAAGCAAAATCATTTATTTCCATGCAAATAAATCGTTATGGCGGTAGCGCATTTAATTAAATTTTATTAAACACTTTTCTTCCGTGTTTGACAAGAAACAATTTTTATGGTGAGAATTGGAAATGCTTTCACAATCTTCGCTGCCATCCATCTCTTCCTGCCATTAAAAAGGACGAACGTGTTTGCAGAAGTGTAATCACAAAGAAACGGGGAAAAGTATGCAAATTGCGACGACTGCCGCAGGACACACAATAACACAACAATCCAATTCAATTTCTATCTTATTTTCAATGCGGACTGAAACATTTTGAATGCAGTGCAAAGGAACGCTGATTCAGGAAGGCATTTAAGAGGGTGTGATAACAATCAAATTCTTTTGAAAGTTTTCCTTTTTTAGATTTGCAGTAAATAGTTTGGACGGTTTTAAGGACGGTTGGAAAACTTATTACGTGGAGCGTCTGAATTGTAATTTCCTAGCTCATCTTCAGTGGATTAAATTGATGGGGGCGAAAACAGATTTCAAATGGAAATTCTATTAAACAGCGAGTATGAACTAAATCTTACAACTACGTAGCCAAGATATTTCATTCGCGAATTCCTATTCAAATTAACTTAAACGAAAGCTTGAAATTTCTAAAGCAGGTTGTCAAGACAGGATGAAACCTATAAATTTCCCAGCGTGAAATTCAAGACAGAATTTAATTTAAATATGATTTCATGAGAGAGTTACTTCTATATGACTTGAGCATTATACTCAATTCAGCAGTCTGCTAAATCGTCGATACGAATTGACTCTTTTGTTTTCCAGAATTCTTATTGATTAAATCTAAAAATAAAAAAACACAAAATGAATACAAGAACATGGTCATGACGATGATTGCAAATCAATGAGATGACATCTCTTTAAGTTTTGGAAAACAAGAAAATTAACTGCGTTTAAAATAGAATGACAAAACAGGACAACAATATTTCAGTAAATGCTGCATGTTTAAGGAAACCACACGACTGATTATTTCTTGCGTGCATGCATAAATAAATAATTTATCTGCCAATAATAAATACAAGAATGTCCTGTACATGCATGCATTCGTACAAACTGTAACAACAAATTAATGTCCTTGCAGTCACACATGTTGTCAAAGCTAACGTCGAAATTGTGATGACAGGCCATCATAAATCCGTAGATGAATTTTTCTTGCGGTGTGGGGGTCACAATAAAAAAAGTTAATTTCACTACAAAAAGAGTTAATTTAATATAAAAAGCATTCGTGAGTGGGGATGTGTGCGATTTTTTTGATTATTTTATTTGCCTGAAGCTTTTTCCTTATTTGCTGTTACCTTTTTGTTATGCTGGAATACAAATAAAAAAGTTTATCGCTTTTGATGTACCTCTAAAAAGCCCCCTTTTACAACAATCAATAATATATTTTTATACTCGGTCTTACACTTGTGTGGGTTGTCATCATCAAAACAGTGATTTCCCAAATCAAAAGGGATAACACGGCATCAATATGTATGTGTTAGTTCTTTGTAGTGTGTGAGTGTAAGTGAAAGGTAATTTTTGAGGGACTGGCATCGAGTCAGCTTTTCTCATTCAACAAAAAATATGCGTCTTCATGTACGTTTTTCTTTAACCCTCTGCGAGTCATGTGACTTTATTGTCACTATTCTGCGGAGGTGGTGGTTTATTAGACACTATTTATTGCGTTCCCAAATCCGTTTTGTAAACCTACAGACATTAACAATAACAACAATTAACACAATTTCAGATCGAAAGACTCGAAATCGTATTCATGACTGAGTGTGGAGTCGAACCCGGAATCTAAGACATCGTAGTCTTGTGTTCACTACTTCAACCAATAAGCGCCCTCAGGTTTGTTAAATAACGAGGCAAAATGACGTTCGTTGGGCTCTGTTAGACTACCACTCAATCGCAGAGGGTTAATCGTATTTTTCTGTGTATATGTGCATACATGCATGGGTTAATAAGAAAGTTATTTATGAGGGTGTGCTGCTTGATTAGTCAACAGGCTCTAAAACTGGTATTAAATAGTTTTCATAATCTTTCCAATATAAAATGATTTTCTCTGTTTGTTGTGGCCAGTGTTGCCATACTTTTTTTCTTCATATCCGGAAAAAAAAATTATTTTTTAACCCCAAAAAACTTTCAAATAACGACATGTTTTAATAGGCAATCTTTTTTAATAAATTCAGTTACTAGGATATTTTAAGGACTTAGAAATGTGTGTGTCTACAGCCTGTCCACTGCGCTGAGGAGTATACAAATCGACAAAATTTTTATTTGAATTCTTAAAAAAAAGAAATTTACAAGCGAAAGCAATTATATTTCGGCCAAGAAACACATAAAAATGACAATAATAAAAATAAAGTGTCTGCCATTTATCAAATCCATAATAAACAACCAACCAACTTTAGAGTTTTTCAAATGTAATTGAAATTTTCCTCTTGACTGAAAGTTTGTAGACTCCCAAACATTTAAATTGACTTGAGCGGGAAGATCAGAAATGATTTAGTCGTTTATTGCGTGGTTGAAGACAAACGCAAAACTCGCAAGGAAATGGAGCGAATGAAAAAATACATTTCAACAACAAAATTTACATATTTTTTATTTGTTTATTGAAGTCTTCGAGTTATGAAACTCCTCCAACGTACACGCTTTAGCGTACAATTAAGCAGTTAATTCGTTTTGCTCACAAAAAGAAAAAAGGAGAGGAATTAACATGCGGATGAGATAATAAAAGATGAATTATAAAGTTTATTAACCCTGCGATGGGTGAGAAGGTCCTCAGAGACATTTTCAAACTGAAATCATTCTTTGATGGTCCGTCGGAAGTATACCCTACTAAGCATGAATTCCAAGGAAATTTTATATAGAATCACTTAAGAAAAGTTCAAGGCGATCCGACAAATAGTCGGAGTTGGACTCGACGATAGTACGAACATAAAAATATCCCTGTTCCTGACATTTTTATACTTTATATTCGGAATATTGTTCTCAATTTATATTTAAGAAACAGGCGTGTCAGACTACGATCCTCTCATTTTCTAAGAGTCGTGATATTTGTTGAATAAAAGTTGCCCGAACACAACCCTCTATTCGTATGTTGCCAGTCAGTCGGCAACGACTGCCGCATAAAGTCAAAGTTAACAGGCTTGTGATTCAAAAGCAACAGCATGATTTTTTTTTATTCTTTAACTCGTACGACTTTTGTCGCGCTCTCTGATTAATTCTAAATATCTTTTCATTAAGGCTTTGAATCTGTTAAGGTTATTCGTTGTCTCGAGTCAGTTCTTGCTCTTAGCTTGTTCCGGATTAGCACCAGCCTAAGAAAACTTATTAACAATTTAATTACATACACATTCACTCGCATTGTTGAACAAAAATGAGAAAAAATTATATTCTTTTCATTCCAATAAACAGAAGCACATCTTTGGATAAAAAGGATTAGATAATCGGAAAAGTAAATAAATTAAAAATATTAAATAAAATCCATTTTTAGTTGATCCATTTATCTTCAACAATCGTCTAATTACACACATTTTTTACATAAATAAAAACTCTGAAATATGTATACAATTTAACTTGTGCATGAGTGTGCATGCCAGGACTTGTTTATAGGTGATTGCATGAATGTGAAAATCTAAATGTATTGAAACAGTAAAAGTCTAGTAATTTAAATTGTAAATAAACTGATTTGCAAGAGATAAATGTTTGTACGTTTAAATACCAGTTTGTAAAGGATTGCAGCAAGTCGTACGTTGCTTGTTATTTTATGTGAGTGTGTGTGTGTGTGTGTGTGTGTGTGATGACACTCCCCAGTCAGCATTTTATGAGATCATTGACTACGCTTTGAGACTTTTTACTCCTCAGTTGTTCTTTAGATGAAAATGATCCCGCAACTGAGAATCTTCGAAGGACTCAGGAGTCTTTGTGACTCAATTGCGACTCATTTTCGTGTCAGAGGCACTACATACAATCAATAGAACGTTTTTTTCTTCTTGAGTCTGTGAAATTTTGAGCATCAGCGTGATCAATTTATCTAGAATTTTCGTTGCTTGTTATTTTCGTATATAATTTTAATTGCGGAACTAATTTGATCATCTACAGTGGTTTTGAATGATTCAGTTTCGGAATTTTTGCTACCTGGGATACAACATCTATCAGTGCACACATGCAGACAGATGCAGTTACACACATAAACACTTATCCTTGTAAGAACTCTCAAGCAGTCCCATAATAACCTACACTTGCGTATGTAAATGCGAACGTAGCCACTGATAAATCTACATAAATATGGCATCACGTACGTTGGCATATTAAGAGTCGTACATACCCAGCAGTTAAAGGCGAACTAACAGCACTCAGTCATTGATGTTGTTTGCGTTTTTCCAATAGAGAATAGAGAATATGAAAGACAAACTTGTAAGAGTTATACCTGATATTATATAATGTTACTGCAAGAACTGCTGGGTAGTGAAGACTCATTGATACAATTGTATTCTTTTATACAGTTGATCTTGAGTATGTTTATCTCAGTGTAATTTATAATTTTTGCAGATAACAAAAAGTCTTTTAAACGTACGATTAGAGCATTTATTTAAATAAATATTTGAATGATTTAGAGAATAATTAATTATTTTGTAGTTTGTCTGTTTCTCACAAAAAAGTTTGTATCTTGTGAATGACTAAAATTTAAATTTTAGACTACTTATTCTTGTTTGAAAGCTTCAAGAATTACAAATTGCATAGCAACCAAAAAGTTACTTGAAACGGCCGATGGTCAAAACCTGACCTCTTGACGTTTATATTAAAATAATTTTTAAATATAAAATAAATTATAAAGAAGAAATTTGTAGTCGTCGAAACTCCTTTATCGATTCGCATCATAATTTGGAATTCGCTGCAAACATTTTCGCTCCCACATCTCTACTGTCACTGATTCGGCCATATTTGAAATAAAAAACATTAATAAATTTATCGCTTAAATAACGAAAACAAAGTTCTGAAACTAAAAACTTGAAGGGCCATTGAAAACATTTTAGCGAATACGAGTTTTCCATTGTTCGGGGATGGATAAAAAAGGGCAACTTTTAAATTCACTTCTACAGTAAATAGCGTTCTTATTTGAAAATAATACTCATGAGAGTGTGTGTGTGTGTGTGTGTGTGAGTGTTTGTTTGTGTGTAGGAGCATATAAAAAATGTGAATTTAATTTTGTATGCACATGATGCTCTAACAGTTTTTCTATCAACTGTACACAAATACATTTGCATAATGCGCCTTCATATGTGGGAATAAGTCTGTGCTGTTGAGGTTCTTGTGAAATGACTGCTGCTACATATTCTGCTTTCAAACACTTAATTACTAAATACAATTAGAGCTGCTGGCGGCAATACACTTGAACGAAGGGACGACAAATGAAAAATAAGCGACTGTCGATTTGTGAAGGTTTCACTGAATATTTCAACTTGAAATATATGCAAAAGGATATAATGGGACACATAAGTTCATACAACATATATAATGAAATCCTTTCGAAATTAAAGGACTGCCAGGAAGAGAGAAAATAAAGTTACAGAGATTCCAATTCTCTGTCGCAGCACTCAGCAGTACCATATCTCTTCGCCGTTAGTAGTTGTGGCTGCAATTGTGACTAATCGGTTATGCAGCGAACTGTTGTAGTGCAGCTCATTTACACACTTACAACTGATTTACAAACTACTGAAAATACTACGTACAACCACCCGCCTCCTACAAGCAACATGCAGCCTTGCGTGCATTTGGATATTAAAATGCAGTTTCTGTTGAATTTCCGAAGGGATATGGAATACTTTTTGTATGCGAAAGTTTTTCTTCAAAGATGTGGAATATAAATTTTACATATTTTGTTGTTTGTGTGTGTGTGTGTGTGTGTATGATTGCATGTTTGCATGCTTGTGCAAATAATATTTAAATGTACTTGAATATCTTGATGAAGGACTGACTATCTCTGCTGTTGTTGAATCTACAAATTGTTTCTTTTGAATTTACACCAGAATCTGAATCGCATTATTTTGTGTGCATTAGGGGGAGCCTCTTCAGAGTTTTATAGTTTGTGGTGATAAACGAAAATATACAAGAGTGTTAAAGATGCAACTGTAGCGGCTTTCGAAAACAGCTGTTCTGCTCTGCTGTGTAAGTTGAATATATAGAAAAACTGATATTGAATTTCCCTTGTGCTGTGGCTCATGTCTTTTTATCAAAATCAAAATTAATAAAAAACAATTAAATTTAAACAAAGCAAATGAGTCGGTCGTTGGCTTAAAACAATGAAAAAAGTACTAAAAATTCGATATCTCGTGATCTCATGTCACAGTGATTTCAGAACATGGCTGACTATTTTTTTATCAGATTTTTTCTCTGTTTTGGCCTGCCTAATGCTGATGGGGTTCTTGCAAGTGATTTTGGTGAATGCGCATAATTATTATCAAATTTGCATATGAATTATATAATCGTCTAAGCGATTTTGTAATTTCATGTATAATTTTTTACTGCTGGTAAATTTTGATTTTAGATTTAATAGAAGCAAAATCACTGTTGGGTTTGTGTTGTGATTTGCTAATAATTTTAACGATGTTATTGTCAGCATCTACTCGTAGATGTTTCTTCCGATCCAGATTCAGTAAGAAGTGAGAAGATATTTTTTTTTTCAAAACCTGAGGGTCGGGGATATAAAAGGATAGACGCGCAGATGGACGAGCTTTTTAGTACTTCTTGATGTTGATGATTTAAGAGCTTGAAAAGGGATGAATCAATTTATGAGGGAACGAGCTGCTTTTTAATTTGCCATTATTGACATCTTTTTTATTTATTGTTTGTAAATTTTTGTAAAATTATCGCTCATTTTTACAAAGAACTAGTTTTACACCAAACAAGCTTTCAATTTAAATGAGAAGTATAAATATTACAGGAGTTTGATACATTTTTAAAGGAATTTGATGACATTTTGAAAATAATTGTGCAAGATAATTATCAATATGACGATTAATTTTTTTAAAGAACCAAAAATGTGCTATTTAATGTGACATGTCATTTTGTAAAGATGAAAACTATTTAGGAATTTGTTAAGGGTAAAGGTCTAGTGTTTGACACCCACGCGAGTAGAGGTGCAGTAGCGCGCCATCTGTCGAGGATCGGCACATTCTTATCTTGAAAATATATTCACGTTTATCCTCCTACTTTTTGAATACAAGTTCTTTATTCGGTCGTCCAATTTCCATGCCGTCATGGCCTTCGAGTAGCAGAAGGTAACTGTAAGAGTTGCCGAGCTAAATCTTTTAATGCATTCACACTTTTCTTGACGAGGATCAGAAAATTTCGATGGAAACAGTACCCATAGATTTCAATAAATTACTACTTCACCTTAAACCACTTTCCAGGAATATTGCAACGGCTGAAATCCGCAGGGTTATCTTTCTCTGAATTTATATTTTCATGTCAGTTATTAGTGATCGCTAATTTTCCTTGGAAAAGTTTCATCTCGTGTGGAACTGGGAGTGCTTAAAAATAATTTTATAAAAAGTTAATTTTTATCAAAATGGAAATTTCGCCCAAATACGATTTTTTATTGTTGTTGATTGCTTCTCGCTGTCCTGTTAAAAAAACTTTTGATATAATAATTTTTTCTTTTATTAGCACTCTTCACGAATACCCTGGAATGTTATTAAAGGACTATGGCGTCATGAGCAGCCTGGCTAGAAGCGGTTCTTGTAAGGTAATTAACTTATAAATAAAATTTTAATTTAATGCTTCTTTTCTTTATAAATATGGAAAACTTTTGGCCCAATAAATTAAAAAAAAAATTAACTACTCGAATGCTTTCCTAATGCGGGTTATTGTGCTTTTGAGATCTTCAAGCACAAAAGTCTGTTGAGAGTGGGATAAAACACTATTAAATTAATTTTCAGACTGCCATCACGTGATTAGTCTTTCGAGTCCTTTAAATACTGTTTTCGTGCGCAAAAAACAACAAACTTGTTGAACGAAAACCCGACCGAGTTTCTGATATAAAAAATTCTTCTCAAAAAATATATATTCTTAAAAACACACTTTTGAAAGAAGTGGTTCTTCAGTGGGTGATGGTTTCTTGGGAATATCACTTTTAATTAAATATTTTTTAATGATTTTTTTTATTTTAAATGAGAACTATCGTTACCAGTGTCCTAAACGTAAAAAATGTTACTGATTTTATCAGTTCCCTGTCAAGTATTATTGATTCTAAACAAAATATGAACAACTTCCTGACCTTCGACACGGAAAATGTGTAGAAATAGTTCGTATTGCAGTTGCCTGTTAATAATCTGCTTTGAAACGCATTCTTCCATTTAAGGCAAAGGGGAAAGAATTACTTTTCTTCTTTGCGTGCCATTTAAATTCGTTTATAAAACTTTGCTGTTGTAAAACAAAGTTTTTGAAATTTTCCATCTCTTCATGTTGATATTTACAAGTTCTTATCTCAAAGTAATTTTAATGCCACATGAAAGATGGGTTTGTTTGAAGGTGGAGATTCGTTTGTAGCATTTTGATGTTGTTCATTCTCCTTGTGGTCGCCTGTCTATGAAAAATAAGATCTTGAGGTAAATAAATTTACATGCCTGAACGTTTTAGATAACAAAAATATTCGTTTATAAATATTTTTAGAAAGAATTGGCATAATTAAGTGAATAATAAACAATTTATATTCGAACAGACAAATCGACTTAAGCAAAATGTAGACATGCATTGATCCGTACGCACTTGCAGATGCAAAATACGTTCATATTTTTAAGAAATATTTTTAATAAAATTATGAACTGGAAAATGAAGCACAACAGGAAAAAAAACATTCAAATTGAATAAAAAATCAATCAAAAACGCTTTTAACCACATTTGAAATCTGTGGAGGTGCAAACAAGTTTCCACTTCCGTTATTAAGATTTTAATTCAAAAACTAAATATAGAAATTAAATTTTTTCCAAATTCCGAGCGTAATCGAAGAGTGGGAAAATGTGAAATAAAATTTAATACACATTTATTTCAGGAAAAAATTGAATAAAAAAAGTTAAATGCTGTGAAAAATTAGCACAAAATACATTCACTCCAGCCTTTATGTTTGTTGGGTTATGTGCCCAACCGGCGTACATTCATTTTACTAGTTGATACAGATTGGAAAAAGCAGACCTTAAAGACCGATTTGCTGCTTTAATGTCTTTTCAGTTTATTACATGCACATCCTGTGGAAGGTGGTTGCCTGATTGTGTGTGTGTGTGAGCTTGTGTGGTTATTTGATTGTTGCTTTTGAGAAAGGAACGTAAAAGAGAGCAAGTAAAAAAGTTATAGTAGCATTAACATACGAGTACCTGTTGAAAGATAACCCAGTTGACCATGTCTTCAGGCAACAAAATCAGAACGGTAGTGCTTATGCAGGATGTTGGACAGTATGTCATAATCCGATTATACTACAGGCAATTGTAAGAAAACTTTGCAGCTGAAATATTTTGGCAAAGGAAAATATCAGAGTTTTGGTGCTTAATTTCAAGACTGTCGCTGATGTTTTCGCCAAAAGCATCTCATTTTATATCATCTGACAGAGCTCAGGGCACACAAGAGTCAAGGAGAATATTGTTGTATACGACCACTTGGCCAACTGGGTAGCATATGAGTATTATTTTAGTTTTCCTGTCCTTTTCACCGCTTGGAAAATAGCCTTTTATAGAAATTATTTATGAGAATCTTAGGAAAGGAAAATTCATTTCTAAGGCTTTAAGTTCATTCAACTAAAGTGTTCTTTATTAGTGGTACAGCCATAATCCTCGTACAATATTCAGAACTATTTGAAAGTAATTGACTCACACTTATAAACTTTAATTTAATGAAGCTGGATGTGCTGCAAAGAATATCCTTTTAAATAAATACTTCGATGTAAAGGGGCACCTGGAGTATTGCGAGTGGTTTTAGGAGCCAATAATTTTAATTAAAACAATTCTCTGAAGGCTGTTGTTAATCGGGCTTATTTGAACTAGAATATAATCCTGGGAATTATACTAAGAAATGTTTTTATTTCATATATTTTTAATCGTTATTCTGTAAAAGAAAGTGTTCCTTCCAAAACATTTTGCTGCTTTTTTAATTTGTTGTGAAATCTTAACTTTTTTAACAACTTAAATTTAATAATTATAATTTGAACATGCATTAACATGTCAAAATCCATTGTTATTGTTTGAAATGTTCTTCACGCTGTGAAAGTGTCGTCACAGGTCAGCGACTTTTTTTGAACTGTTTTAATGAATCTCTTTTTAATGGCCCCTGCTTTAGAGTGAAAACAACCACCACCACCACCACAGACATAATTCTCAAGCACACATCTTCACAAACCCAGCCAACCTACAACACGCATACATCCATATATCCATGCACGATTCGTGCTCCTGTCAGTCAATGACAGCAACAAAATGAGTCGGTATGAATAACTGCTGCAGACCACATGCCACCAACGATGAAAATTCCTGCTTTATGTTGTAGCTAAATGCTGAAAAGTGAGAAAAATAAAACAAATTTACCAACAAAAAAAAATTATTTGCCACAAAAGCACAATGCATGGCATTGTGTGGAATCCATTCGAAACCAAAAGGGTACAAATTACCACTGACACACACTCACACACAACAACACTAACAACTAAGAAAAGTAAAAACTAAAAAATAAAAATTGTTAGTAAAGGATACAAATGGAAAAGTTTACTACGAGACTCCAAAACAATGAAATGGTTTGTGTTGGCGTCCCAAAGGATACATGCGTTATCCTCAATTAAGTTTTTATGCTGGCAGCAAGAAGCAGAACGTGTGTTCTGTTGCAAAATTCATAACTAATTTGCGATAATATCACTTATGGCTGCTTTAAGAATCCTTTTGTTTTAAGCATTAAAAGGACACCGGCCCCACATGTGGGTGTATAAATATCGTGCACTTGTAAGTGGCTTATAATGACTTAATAGAAGGGAAAACAGTCTCTGACGGTATCTTAATTTAGATTAAATCAGTCAATTTGGCATGGATTTAGAAAAATCTATTAACTTTTATTGAACTTTCAGTATATTTATAAAGCTCGAGGTTGTTTTACAAACTAATTACAAATTTATTAGAAATAACTATTGAAAGATTTAATTAAAAACAAAGTTATTTGGGATTTTTCTCAGTCAATACATCCGAAGCCTTATTCATAAAAAATATGTCTTGGTTATAAACTGATTATAAAACAAAATTGTCTATACGCAGTTGGTCTTGTAAGTGGCTTATAAACATGAAATATGTACATATTTAGTAAAATTTATCTAAATAAAAAATAAAAAAGGATTTGAAGTCCTCAAATATCTTGGCAAAAATGGTACTGAATGGGACTTGGAATTCGTATAGCAGCCCGGTTAGTCGATGCTAACAGTATCGTTGATGCAGTAGCATCAATATCAGAGGGGAAATAAATTTAATGCAAACACCTCACAAACTTTATTACGTTGAATTCTCTTAAACTTTTAATTGTGGCAATTCATTATGAAGCATAAAACACGATATCACTACACTTCTGGTCATACCGCAACCACAACGCAGACACTCACCCACTCACACAAAAAGGCCACTCATGGCAAATCGACTTTTGCTAGATTGCAGTTGCATGATGGTTCCGTCTATGGGCCATTGAAAACTTTTGCGTGTTCCTCAAAGATTCAGTTTGAAAACTTATTTTTATAAAACTGCATGAAGGAAGTCTTGCTTTCATTTATTTATAACATGTTTTTGTTTGTGAAGGTAATTTTTAATAACAATAATTTTCTTTTAGTTTTCAAAACAAATTTACACACTCGTTCAACAACTGTAAACACTCGCGGTGTTTACGCAGCAATTAAAACTACAAGTGAACAATTAAAAGAGGAAAATGGCAGCAGCGGTGGCTTTCCATACCAATCCGACCACCAAAAATTTAATGAGTTATGTTTATTTACTTATGCCAACGGTTATAGCAACTCAGTAAAACTTTTCAGACTTAACAATTTCAAAATTCAGAACATCGAACAACAGCAAAACAAATCTGCGAAATACTTAAACGATTTTCTATAAAACATCTCACGTGCATTTAAAACATCTCAAACAGTTTTTCTACTGTTTTTCTTTTTGTGTTCAAGTCGCTTTTGTTTGCCATTTCAACTGCTTCTTCAAACAATTCTTGTACAATTGCTTGTTGCACCTGCCACTGTTGCATGTTGTTAATCACCCAGATTTTATTCATAAGTATCGCGGAAAATCGCTTGATAAAATCTGCAAACAACGTGCAATCGAAAACAAGAAAAAACGTTTAAAAACTTATTAAGAAAAGGAAGAAAGAAACACCACAAAAGATCTTATAAAAAGCAGCTCCAACCAAAAGAGAAACATTCGAATTTCCAGAAGGAGAAGAAGAAGTGTGAAAATCAAAAGTTAAATTCCTCCGGAAGTCATATAAAAGAAGTTGCAATTTTCAGCGTTTGTTTCACAATTGAAGTGGAGCAGCGAAACTTTCTTCGGCGAAACTTTTCTTCGTTTTCTTCCTGTTGTTCAATAGAAAAGCCAAAGCGAAGGATAATGTTGTTATGCACAACTTCTTTAACAGGTTTCCCATTTTTAAATATGCATTTCACTGGTCAAACATTCGACTCTTCGCTGGCAGCAGTTATTAGCTGTTGTGTTGAGTTGCTTAATGTTGCATGAAAACTAAAAGCAGAAAACTAAACAGCAACATTAAGACCGTTTGGCATATTCGTTTTTATAAGTTCTCATAAAAAGCAACTGCAAAGTAATAACTGAACACGAAGAAAGTTAATAGAGCGTTTTAATTAAGCAGGGGTGTCACACCTTTGCCTGGTGCGCGGGAAAGTACACTGGGAGCTGCCCTCATGTCATGAATTGTGCATGTTGAGTGATTTTGCCATCAAATTTCAAACTAAAAAAAAACGTTCTTAAAACGTTCTTGTTTAACGAAAACTAAGTTGGCCTTTAAACAATTTTATAAATATAAATCTTTTGCAAGAACAACTTTTGATAAAATTTCTAACCATTTAAAAATTTGACCAGCTGTTCCACGATCGCACGAGATGTTCGATCGTAATGTTAATATTTAAAAATAACTTTTGTCTTAAATATAATTTATGCTAACGATGTCGTTGAACTGTCGATTGGTGTTTACAATTGAAATGGAAATATTTAGATACTTTTGAAAAAAAGGCCACTGCAATTCTTTTTTTTTTAATAAGCACGACCAACTCGCTAAATTCCATTTTCATATTTCTTTTACTCGCATTATCAGTGCACTATGGGACTTGCTTTCTCTCTTAATATTCAAAACCAAATTGAATGTTTCTGATCAGCATCAGTGTACGGTTGTATTAATTGGTGACAGCCTCTTTCAATGACGATGGAATATCACTGGTCGCTGGACACTTTCGCCAGTGATTGAAGCTTTAATGTCCTAAAGAGCGCAACACAACTCACTTCTGCTAGCAGCGTATTGCGAAATTCGTCGGCGAACTAAAATTAAAGTAAGTACAGCGAATTCTCCATTTCATCTCAATTCAATTCATCTCCTCCTTCTTGCGCGTGTAGAGGTCATACCCTGAGTGTGTGTCCCAATCAAAAATAAATAGGAAAAGTTTTTTATTGATTTCGATAGCGCGATATTAGCACTCGACTAAAAATATTAATTGAATGAAGAAGTTTTTAAACCAGCCTTCAAAAAAGAGCTGAAGAGTTCTTTGGAGTTTTCCAGCTGAAGTTGCAAAATTCTTAAGACCAAAAAATGTTTCTTCAAATACTATGAATTGGAAATTGGATAAATTTTGTTTCAAAAATGTTTTCCTCAAGCACAATAACAACTTTATGAAAAATATAAAAAAATAAGTTCTTTCTTTGGCTGTTATCTTGTGACAACTTCTTATTTGGAGTCAAACAGTCTACGTGTTTCCTCTGAACAAAATAAATGTGGAACTGCTTATGGCAGCATTTTGGCAGTTTAAATTTTGTAACTAAAATCGTACCATGACAAGCAATTAATAAAAAGAGTGCGTACTATTAAGTTTAAACTCCCTCCTATCTCCCTTTACAAAGACTCTTCTCCCCCTCATTAAAATAAAACTAATAAATCAAATGCTGATAATCGCATAACCAGACGTGCCCAAGATGTGACAGTTGCTCTAAAGAAAAAATATATTTTTTAATTTCTTTTCAAGAGGAAAGTTTTATAAAGTATTTAAGAAATACTATTTTCTTTTAGAATAAAACAAGAAGCATCGGAAATTAGAAAAAAGTTTTCTTACACTTTCGAACAAAACTGGATGTTAAATTGAGTTGCATTCACAATTTGCTGACTGCGTGCCACGTGTATTTAAATATCCTTTTTTTATGCAGTTTTCGTCCTTTGCTGTTTCATGTTTTGTTTTCCTTTATTCTCTAACAGTTTGTCACGTCACTTAAATACAACAACAAAAATAGAAACAGCAATAAACTAATTTTAAACTCCTCTGTAAGTATTTGGGTACAATAAGATCCTCCTGTTAAAAATTACTAATTGTTTTAGAAAACGAGTGCGAGTCTTGACGTGACGTTACAACAGCTTACAGAATATGGGTAATTATTGTAATATAAAATATCGTTGGAGTGCATTTCACCGTCAATATTTTCTAATTTTCAACACCTCCCCTCACCTACTTTGAAATCAATGGCGTGTTTTATAAATTGATAATATTTGAGATTGTTTTCCTTGTGGTATTTTAATAAAAAAATTGAATATATTTTTCGTTATCAGTTTATTATTTCTACTGATGCTGGTGCTCGTTTGCATTATATTTTAGCGCCTTCCATTCAAATTTGGGCAAAAAGAAAGAAAAAACGACAAAGTTTGCAAAAAATCTATTGTCTTGTTTGAGAAATCAGTGAGTTTTTGCAAAAACACTGAGAAAAAATATTCTGTTTGTGGGCAAAACGTTACGATATTTTGATAAAACTCAAGAATCTCGGAGTGAATATCGCTGCTACACTCTTCACTTTTAAAATTTCATAAAAAGTTTACTGGCATGAGCCAACCGATTTGCCTACATCCTCAGCAACTTCTCTAATGATGATGCAACGACTCGTGTGCTAAATGATTTCCCATTGTTATCAGATATGGCTCGAAGTGACCTGATTGGATGTCTCAATTCACAGTTTGATCCGTTCCTGCATAGTTTTAATACTGGCCGGTCAAAAAGGTCTACATTCTCCTGCACCGCCTGAGTGGAATGAACAGTTTTACAAAACTTCCTGGTGCAAAATATCTTTACGCGACTCGTATAAATGAAGAAACACATTTTGCTTAGTGTAAAATTTGATCCGCAACTACATAATTGACCTCAAGGAGAATATGTGTGTGTGAGTGTGTGGGGACGTTCGCACAATTGCGAGGGTAAATTTCAGAATATATTCATGGCCTGGAGTGCAAAATAGCATCGTTTGCAATTCAATTACTATCTTTTTGCTTGCTCCTATTCTCTAAGCGGTATGAATTCTCGTACGTCTGTAGATACACGCATGTAAGCACGCGTATGCGTATTTGTGTGTGTGTGTGCACAGTCGATTCGCCTTCCTATTATTTTCTTTCAATTGTTCTTTTGTTTTTCCTTTTCTTATATGTTTTTTATAAATAAAATTGCTAATTTGAAAGAGAGTTTATGGATATTATCTAAGTTTGGCGTTAAAAAAAATTTTTAAAATTGCTTTTGTAAAATAGATTAAATCTCGTTGAACTGTTAAAGAAAACGATAATAAAAGTGTAATAAAAATGTGTTCTTCAATCAACTTGCTTGCCCCCGAGTCATATTTATCCAAAAGGCAGTGGATCAAAAGCACTTTTTATCAGTTCTTGAGCTGCCTGAGAAACAACAAGAAATTATCTCTTTAAAACAGACTGTTTTTCTTTCTTTCTGGTAGCGATTGAACCCACAAGAATTGTCTCATCATTTATTGACTGTCGTAGCAAAAAATGGAATAGAAGGTCTGACAAAAAAAATACTAGTATTCACATGAAGGCGATTGCACGTAACTTATAGTGTGTGTGCGTGTGTGTGTCTGACAGTTAATGTGTGAGTGTGTGTGTGTGGCGTTTAATAAAGGACTGTGTCATTGGGTTAACAGTCTATCCATGAATGAATGTCAGCAGGGTTAACACAAATAATTTTAGTTTGCCAAAAAGCCCTTTTGTTTCAGTTGGCTTTATTTACTGTTCCCGACTTTTTGCACTCCATAAAATTTCACACACGAAAGAGAGAGAGAGAGAGAGAGTTGTGTCCTTGTTGTTGTACCATTTAGTACCAGTATTCCTTGTTATCTCTCAAATACTGGGTTCAGTTGGGTTACTCTTTCGCACGACACATGCCCAGTTGATGGTTGACATTTTGGCGCCAATTTGTTGTTGTTCTTTGCGTTGTTTGGCTGAATAGAATTTCCTTTTTGTCGTGTGTCTTTTTATTGCGCTTAAATCTGCATTTGGGCTTAATATTAAATGTTAAATGGCTGCTGATGTTGTGCTTTACGCTGGCATTACAATCATTAATACGGCTGGAAATGCAAAATGTTGCCATCATATATATCGTGCATGTGTGTGAGTGTGTGTGTAGCCTTCGTTTTTCAATGCCTTAACACCGAACAGCCCGAGTGCAGTGTGTGTTGGTTGCCAGTGTCTCCGATTTGTAGGATTTTCTGTGTTGAAGCATCCTGTAAATTATGAAAGTGTGTGTGTGTGTGTTTGGGTCCTGCGATTACTGCCACAGTGCTGGCAGTCTCACACAAAAGCGTTTATGGAATTTCAGTACAAAGTTCAGTGTTGTTTTAGCCGCATACGAGTCGAGTTGTTACGAAGAATAAACAATTGATAAGTTGATAGTTAAAGAAGAAACCAAAAACAATAATATAATTTTAAAGTAACTGAATCTTTCAAAGGGGAAACATAAATCGCTTAAAAAATAAATAAAATTTATGTAGATGAAAACATAATCCTTGATATTTAAATTAAAAAAAAAAGAAAAATATATCAATTAATTTTCAATTATAAAAATATTCGTAAAACTAGTCAAATATATTTCAAATAATATCGCAATTGAAGAAAACAAAAACCGTGTGGGTGTTTTAACTTGAAAAAAATTTATATAAAAAAGAATTATATATAAAATTTGTTAAAAGGTAAAATTTATTGCGAAACACACAAAAAGTTTTCTTTTGAAATTAAAATTTTGAAAAGCCAAAAATGTATTTTATTTTCAAAACTGTTATTTTAATTTACTCGTATTATCGTTTTTATTTGAGTGCTTAATTTCGATAAACCTCAAAATTTTTGGTTTTCAGTGCTTCTGTGCAGATTTCGAGTGACAGTAAAATGAAAATAAAATTTAAAGATTAAAAAAAATCTATAACAAAAATCCTTTATAAAAAGGAAATATTTATTTTTCTCTACGTCTCATCTTTTCTTCTCAACGTGTTTTAAAAATTTGGAATATATTTTTGTGGACCCCATTCTTGTAAGTTTTAAAGGTTCTCGAATTGTTTATCTTGCCATGGTAGCGCATCGCAACCCTTAAAAAAGGTTAGGGCACTTTATTTTCAAATCATTCGGAAATATACTGTAACAACTTTTTTTAAATATAATATATAATAACGTAAATATGTAAAATGATAGTTTTTAGTATCAAATTTTAACCCTGAGGTTGAACTCAAGAAAATTATTTTATGTATCCAAGAAGTCATTCAGTTGGAAATGCGCTTCATTGGAAAAGATAAAAAAACTGGAATTGGGCGTACTTTGATCGATTACCCATTAAACGTGTTGGTCTTTCGTAAAGTGCTACATTTTTGATGATCGAAATAAAACCGTGTCACTACGTTCGAATTGCAGAGCTGCAACTTGCACAACACGAACTTCATACTAAATTTAAAAAGTGCCATTTTTGGGAGACACTCTTCTCACACAAACACACACACAAAGTGTGGGTGTATGTCCACAATAAACTAAATCTAAATAAATTGAATCTAGAGAACATACATGATGAGTGCAATTCGAAGAGTTCCGTTTGTCGCCGAAAACACAAACGCAATTAAATGTCTGGATATTTCTGTTGAGTAGGCGGCGTGCACTCTTCTTGTAGAGCAGAGAGCACACGAACAGATTGACGATCTTATTTATTTTTTTTGCTTATCCTGATCAAACACTACTACCGATTATGTATTTAAAATTTCTATCTTGCAGATCAGATCAGTAGGGTACGATGCAGATCCGTAAAGTACGATATTTAATTCAATTATTTAATTTCACAATATGTTCTTGAGATAAAAATAAAATCCTGGCATTATCGCACGTAACTTCAGTTAATATTCTTTAACGTTAAAACATGCTGAAGTGCCGGCCTGACAAAATGTGTCCAAGAAGGGCGTTCCTTTATCTTTATCGCCGATGGTATCTCTTAATTAATTCATCAAGAAAATATCAAAATAGACAAGTCTCCGTTTGCTACAAAAAACAAAAAAAAAAAAGCAAATTTACTACATCTGCTTCAATGACTTATAAATCGTTGTCGTAGCAGACGGCCAAAATTTCCAAATGGCGCATTTTATTTTCTTCCACAGACATTTGGTCATAAAAAATAAGAACGACTATAAAAAAGGAATTAAAAGAGGAAATTAGCCGGGTTCTATTGAAGCATGAAACTAAACACTTAATCGCCAAAATCCTAAACTTAATGCAGAACCATTAATTTTGTTTTATGACTGCAGATAAAAAGAACGGGATTATTTAATATAACAATTCTTAGAGGTGATGGGATGCAGTTTTGAAATTATTTTAATGCTTTTTGTAAGTCGTATAAATCATTTAATTCGTTTAACTTTTTTTTTATTAAAAACAAAAATCGCTGTCCTTTTTGTGTAATAATTTTTGCAGTATTTCTCAAGTTAGTTATTGCTGACGAAGAATGCAAATTCCTTAAAGGTGTCCTTTTCCTTTTTTTTGCAATTTAACTGAAATACTTGTTTATGTTTTCCATCTGTTAATGTTTTTCATCCAGCCATAAATTGGTTACTCGAAACCAAATCTGCTACTGGAGCTTTGCAAGGACATGAATAATATTTATTGTCAAGCACACACCCACCAGACTGAAGACGCACTCGCATTGAGGCCAGCAAACATTTTCTATTGTGAAAGTAATTAAGAAGTGGCCTCTTTAGATTTGAAAGAGGAAGCAAATTTTCAAGAATAGTTTGATATCAGGATAAGGACGCTTGTGCATTTATCTTAAATTAAATGCATTTTCTCTTGGTTTTAAAACGGCCTATCATTTAGTGTCCTATTTGATATTCAATCATTCGTGTAGTTCTTCTTTGAAATACAGGAAATAGCGAAACGTAGAAAAAACACAATAAATAATTTAAGTATCTTAAAAATTCTAGTATTTTCGACAAAAAAATTAACACTGATACCGACTAAGTCCTTGGGAGTTTGCTAATGCACGGATGTACTGAAGCAGAGTTAAATAACCAGAGACCGAAATCCTTTTCCGTTTGCCTGACTATAATGCAGTCTTCCAGGTGGAAGTTAGGGCAATTAATTATAAGTATAGTGGGTCAGTGTGCATATTAGGGTTAAAGATCTTGCCTTCTGATAGCAAATCAGTATTTATGATTAAGGATTAAGAGGCACACGGCAAAGTGCGTCTTGATAGGGCACCGGTCCAACATGGCGTAATCTGCCGTAAAGTTACCGACACAAATCTTAACGTAAAGTCTTTCAAGAGAGCGTAGATTTTCCACAGGACACAATAATACAAGGATGCTGAAGGAACTCGGTGAGCACGAATAGGACAGTTGAATGTTCTTTAATTTAAGAGAACAATTGCAGCGGTTCATAACAACAGATGACAATGAAACCACAACATGCGGGATGGTTTCTGCGTCATATTCTTCGCCGTTGCCCAGTTTTCACCCAGACCTCATTCTGATTACTTGGGAGCGATAATTCACTAGACCTTAACAATTTCAGAGGTATTCACTGCTATTTTTAGAGATAGAGATTTTGAGGAAAGTTTTTATTTTTGCGAAAACTAGAGATTTTCCTGAAGTTACTACTGATATACAGCAGACTGCCACTGGACAAATACCTCAACATTTGGTTCCAGAACATGTCACCAATTAGTTTAGTCACATCACTTGACTCTTCCTCCCCCTCCTTTTATGAGTTGCCTGTTTGTTAATTACAAAGTTTCAGAACTCGAACAGTTGCTTGCGAACCTGGAAGTCGGTCACCTGATAACTCTTGGGACAGCTTCTCTTCTTCCTAGTGTCGTTAAGTGAAGTCAAGATTACGCAGATTTCTAAGCGGCATCTTTTGAACACGTCAAAGAGAAATAAAGTAGTCTCGATTCAAATCCATAGAATAAAATTCTCGGCTGTGAAGTTTCATTAATAATTCAAGATATTTGTTTTTTTTTCAAAGCTTTGAAAGCTTGGACACAATTAAAAAAAGGTTTAAAGCGTTTTCTTTTCTACGAGACGCGTAAGAATTTAAATGCCGCTGTCATGGCTCTTTAATGAAGTTTGTTTTTGTAAATTGCAAACTTCCTTTCGTGTACAATTTACAAGATGCTAAAACGAGGAATCTACGACTAACAATTTTCGAAATGTTTGTAAAACAACTACAAATACACTCACAGATTAATTTTTACAAGAGTTGTTTTTATTTGCTTGAAACATGCAACATTAACATAATCCGGCAGCAGTGCTGTTTTCCCCTTTTAATGTTCATCATGTCCTCATCATCATCATCATCATCGTCATCATTTTATTATCATCATCATGTAACTTTGCATGAAACCGTTTTTCTTTTTTTCCCTTTTTCATAAGCATCATCCTGCTGGTGACGATGTGCTTGATTTACAATCTTTTAGTGGAAGTGGCAGCAAATACACAAATTTCATCCAATAAGACGATCATCATATTGCCAATTGTTCATTTCATGTTGCAGAGAAATGACTCCTTCTGATTTCTTAAACAACCTTCTTTAAAGAGTTTTTTGTTTTGTTTTTATTTTAAAGTTCACGTTATTTCTTTTGTATCTACGAAGTTTATTTTTGCTGATTTTTATCTTGTCATTCGAAGCAGTTTTTCTTGAACTGTTTTAAGTTTGAAAAAGTTTGATTATTACTTATCTCGTTGCCTTGGCTTTTTTGTCATGAAAATATCCTTAATGAAACAAAGGAAAACTTAATTGACTGCTACTGACTTTATCAGCATTGATTTTTTTAATTTTATAATAAATCTCTTACGTCATCTGCTTTTCGTTAAGATTAAATTTTGTCTTTTTAGCTGCATTCATATTCAAATCACAAAATAATAACAGTTTTATTATTTTTGGGCCAGATAACTTCATTGTTTTAATTTTGTTCGCTGCTGCGGCTTTTCTTTTTGTATAACAATTTCCATAAAAATTTAATTACATATTCAGATAAAACTGCCCGTCATATAACGCAATTCATCATAAAATTCAGTGATAAGGAATTCATTAAATTCGTTGGCTTATTTATGACGAACCGCACTCGCCGAATGGCTCATTATTGAAGCTTTTTTTAATCCAATCGCTACTTTTTTCCATCTGCCTCGTTGTTGTTAAAATAAATGAAAATGCGTTGAATTGTTTATTTTCCAAATAAAATATATTTTCAATCCAAAATTATTGTTTACGTAGCTCTAATTGTGTAAATCACTTTGCGTTAGATAAATTTACTCGTCTATGGAAAACAAAAACAAAGTTATAATGCATTTAAAAATTTGTTTTAGTTTAATTTTGCCAGAAAAACATAATTTTCGATCAAAGTAGAGAATTGAATTCAGTTGTTAACATGGTCACAGCAGAACATTACAACGTTCTTTTCGGAGAATGACTGTCCCATTCACGTAGGACTTTATTCGATTAACCGATTATTGTTCGATTAATTACTCTCCCGATTGATTGATTAATACAAAGCCTCATGTAATCGAATACTCTAGTAGGGAAATACCCATGAACTGTGATCACTGTGTGCTAAAACAAGAGGAAATTTGAAATTGTGCGTTTGCTTTCGGTTAAAGTAGAGATTCTTTTCGTTAAACTTTCCTTTAAAAATATAATATCCTAAAACCACTCCTTAGCTGAAACATATTCTAGTCAAAACTCACACTTAATCGATATCGATTTTAGAAAACACTGTCAACCAATCGATCTTCTTTTATTCCCACATTCTTCAAATGCAAGTTTCCATTCAGAAAAATTAAAATCAAATCCTTAAATCTATTAAATTTATTTGCGTTCAGACCAGCCATTCTAGCTGCTATTAAATTGTCTGGGGCAGAAAATAAACTCATTCCCAGACTCTTCATTAAGGATGAGTGTTTTGTATTTGTAATCCTGTTAAAGGATAAATGAAACTACACTGTAACAATGATTAAGTCAGCATATTTTATTAAATAAGCCCATTATATGCTCGCATGTATGTGCTGGTAAATAAAGAAGTGTTCGTATGTGTGTGCGTAAGTTATTTATGTTTACACACTTATATGAGAGTGTGTGTGTATCTTATACAATAATCGGGGTTGGTTTGTTAGTTTGTTCATATTCAAACCCATAGAAGGCCGTTCTTTTTCGGAATGACCGGGAATAAAGAAACTATTTCAAGTTCTTTAATTGAATTTCAATCGTGTTAATTCTCTCTCCCACATTTTACAAAATCTTCAATGACCTGATTTTCAATTCGTGGGAAGGTTATAAGTCTCCACCTTCGTGAGTGCTTCTTTGGCCAGTTAAGAAATTTGTTATCGGACAACTCGTATCCAAAGTCATTCAATGACAGACAACGGATCCGGAATCATGTTTCTTATATAATTAGTAATTTTGTTTCGCCTCACCACTTGTGCCCACCACGAAGATTTTCCCTCAAATCAAATTTAGGCATGATGGATCAATATTCAATATTCTTCGTGTGGAAAGTAGCCGTTCAACTTCACCTATTTTATATTCCATCAGTGACTCACTTTAAGTTTGCTGTGCTGATGTACGCAAATTAATAACGACTTAGTGCGGCGAGTACCCGCCAAAGGTTTTTGCAATAACTCCGGTCTGATATTGTGCATCAGCAGCATTGCAACTCCGTAAAAAGGAACACAAGTAAAACTTAAATATATCCGATGTGTATTTGTTGCGTACTTGAGACGGAAGTAGTTAACGAAATTGGAATAAAAACTTTTTCTAACACTTTGGACGAAACGAACAGCGAAGCAGTGCAGGCCTTAAAATCTAATGTTGCGCTCTGTTACTCTGACGAAGTACCGAACCTCTCCGGTTTTCAACCGTTAATGGAAGTATTACACACACACGTGCTGTATGTGTGTATGTTGCATGTGGGTAAGTAAGTGAACGACTGTGGAGGGAGATTTCAGTTAAGAAAACATATGAAATGCATCCGTAAGAGGACTGACTGAAGTGTGAAAGGGAGTGGGTTTCTCATGCTTTCAGAAATATTGTCATCATCATTATCATTAGATCGGTGTGTTGGTGTCTGTATTTACGCGTAGATGTGTGTGTGTAACATAAGAAGTTTAATGTAGACAAAAGTTTGTTTTCCAACAAAAAGATTTTGTTATTTTGCCATGAAATGAGAGTGAGTGCGCGGCGCTGCGAGTGGGAGTGAATATTTTCTATTGTATTCAACTCGCTTTCGTTTTTTATAAAATTCGCATTATTTTCTTTCCAAGTTCACGTAAGTCGTCATTTCTTCGCAGATTATATTTTAAAAGAATGATTTGTATGAAGATTATCACAATAAAAATAATAACAATAAAATAACATCGTTCTGATTAAAGTTTTCTTAAACTCGATATTTTGCAAAATTCGTCATAAAGTTAATTGAATATTTATGTTAAAATTGCAAATGTTATCTTTTGTTGAATGGGTTTTCTCTTTTTGTTTTGTAAAAAATATTGGAATCGAAAAAATTTTTATGCTGCATAAGTTAGATTTTGATTCTATTTTTTGTATTCCGAAAATATTTTTTGTAGTCCAAATATTTCAGATACATTCTTTGAAATAAAAACAGTTTGTTTTAATATCTTCATCATATCACTCCTTGTGCAGAGTTTGTAAGTGCGACTTAAAAAAATATTTCATACATTTGTTGAAACTCAGGTGAGAAAAAATTTTTGATTAAAATAGATTTAAAAAAACTGTTTCCATATTTAGAAGCGTTCACGACAGGAATGATGAATACTCTCTTCCAATTCCCGCTTGATTGTTTAAAAAATTATAATTTATCAAGTCTAAATAGTAAAATAATATTTAAATATTTCATAATAATTGGTTTGATAATTTTCTTCATGTCCTAAATTCTGAATTGTTTTAAATTTTATCTTAAGCCAAATTAGCACAATCATAAGAAAATTAAAGACTTCCAACTTTTTATGGTTTGAGTTTCTTTAGTTTACAATTTTCTCAAAAATATTCGTCAGTTTTTAAAAACACCCAAAGACGTTACAAAAAGTCTACAAAAGACATTAACAATTTTTAGAAAAAATCTGTTCCACTTTTAATAATATATGAATTGAGACAAAATAATAATTGTTGGCTTAATAATTTGCCTTTTAAATTCGAATAATAACAAGCGCTTTCATGTTTTATAAAAAAGAAATGTTTCCCTATTCAATAATTTCAATTCGTTTTAATGTTTCGCATTTTATTTTCTCAGCTTTTTACAATCACACCATGAGAAAATAACAAATAAAATGTGCACTAAAATAAATGTTGGCTAGAAATGGCGGTCAGCGTAACCACAGTGCATTATCGAACACCGCCAGGATATAAGCAAACGGAAATTAGAATATTATGCAAATTAAAGAAAATTTGTTTCAAGATTTATCTGCGATTTATTTAAATTTTAATTAACAATCGTTCCGTACAGAAACCAATTACGCTAGAAATAATCACATTGAAAAAGCTGTTATTGGCTTGATTTAAGTTGGCGCACAATCTGTTTAATTTACACTCGTGAAATAATTTGTGTTCATAAAAAAAACAGTCTGCTAAACAGCAAAATGGTTGGAGAAGGAAAATCCAATTGAGAAAGAAACAAATAAAATTTATTCAAACAGTGGCAAGTGTTCGTACATATTTTTTTTGTACATAAACCCATTCAACCGAATGTCAGTCCATACCGACTAAAAGATTTTCTTAAATCAGATCCATACGAAAATAATAAATATTAGCAGTTTGATGGTGAAGTAAAAAAATTAAAATAAAATGTTTTAATACCTGCCCCAGTGTGCTTAATCTGGTGTTCAGTTAGTTCTGCTTTAATATTCGTTAAAGAAGTTAGTTCATGGAACTAATAAAAATTTTGTGTAGAAACCCAAATATCAGCTTGTTGCTTTTATTTACAAGAGAACTAAAAAAGTGCAAAACAAGACAGAGTGCCATTTTTTATTATTATAATTTATTATTATTATTTTTATTATTATTAATATTATTTATTGAATCTGGCTACGGCGCCAATGGTGGCTTGGATATTTACTTCCAATGACTTTCCTTAGCCCCATAACAATTAATCCAAATGCGTTAAGTCCCAGGAACGAGAGGGCCAGCGAACAAAAACCACTTCGGGAATGAAAGTTGTCAGCAATTTGGATTTGCAATAAATCGACTGTTCCGTTGTTTTTTTCGGCAGCAAATTTCGTTCAAAAAACAATTATTATTCTTGTCATATTCTTGGTCGAACTAAACCGACTCCGATGTTAAACATATCGCAGGCGTTGCCACATTTTATGGAATTCTTAACTAATACGGCAACCACAATTAGGCTGAATATTTGAGTCGTAGATGAAGTTGGCAGCCATTTTAAATCTATAATTTTTCACTTATAAAAGTAAAATATTTTTGCCAAAACAAAAAACGCGGTGTAATGCTTTTGACGCCAAATGAGATTAAAATTTCATATATTCATAACTCAAATTGTTTCAGTTCTGTTACTTGACTAACACAAACATGTTGCCGTTGTTGTTCGTTAAACAGCCAACACGCACGAATGCCAAATCATACAAACTGACGAAAGTCTTGAACGAAATACGAATAGAAGAAGTTATGAGCAACCGGAAGGGTAAATATGTGCACGTGTGAATGTGTATGTGAATGTGCGTATGTGTGGCAGTGTGTGTTATATAATTATCCTTGAACTTGAAGGCATTTTAAAGTCTTGCCATTATTTGAAGCTAAAGAAGGGTGTGTTTTGCGTATCTTTCAGTTCCCAGTCAGTTGTTGGCCAAAAACAAATTTCGAAGAATATAAATAAAAATAAAAGGTTTGCCACTTTGGGATTTCCACTCGTACCTACGATTTTTGGCACACAATTGCAACAATTCATGTTGTTCTTTTTTTGTTTGCTTTATGTTTCATGTTCTTTTACTTTTGCCAATGGAAATGTTTTTTTCTCCAGTTCTTAGTGGAGGTACGTACGCCTTGCAATCAACTTGAGCACAAATTTTTCAAGGTTTCATTGTTTAAATTAATGTCAGAGAGAAAATAATTCATTTAAAAGTGAAATGGATTAAATTGGAATGGCAGCAGTTTTTGTCACAGATGCCACAAAAAGCAAGTTGAAGTTTCTTACTTGAACTCCTTTAAATTTCATATTTAAATTAATAAGAGAATTCGTTTTTTTAAGAAACTGATCCTCAACGGTTTGCAGGAACTCTTCCATGTTTTTTAATCGTATAACACGACAAACTGCATGAAAGTGCTTAAAACAAATAACATTCTAATTTTATGTGTGCATCTCCGCCTTTTCTTGTTGCCTGAATATGGGTTCGAATTGTTACGGCAGCTATCGCATTGCCGATAGCGATCATATTAAAAAATTATCAACTTCAGTCAATATGGATCCTTCAGCGATAAAGCAACGTAACAGACATATTTTATGATATTGACTTCTTGATGCTCCCAATTTCGAAAATCGCTCTCTTTAAGTGATATAAAGCCAATAAATCTAAAGTTTTAAGTATGGAAAGTCACCGCGGATTAATTTCCACATCTGCCATCGAAAACCCCAGTGTGCGCCAGCCAAAAGCACTTCAGTTTGCGAAACAATTGAGAAATTATTTTTTGTCAATTCATATAGAATTTTATGCACTCTAAGCAAGTCTTCTCACTTTTCCCGGAAATTGCCCACTTACATTTAATTAATCCTAGACATGATCCTATTTGGCCCCAGTGTGCAATGTCGACAGGTGTTTAGAAATGCCGCAAAAGTTTTTGCACTGCTTTTTCACTTTGCGTATGAGCATGATCTAAGTAACGCAGCCAAAGTATCGTTCAGGTTATAAAATCAACAACAACGATAAAAATTTTAAATGGGAAAAGTTTTAAAAACAGCAAATACAATAATTCAATGAACAGTCGGCTGAAGTTGTGCTTAAAAGGAGAAACTTTTTTATTTCTTCTAAAAATATATTAAAGAGTAAGAAATTATGAAAATAATTACAAGATTGGCCAAGAAGAAAAGTAACACGAAAATCGGGGAGGCAGCTTCACAACCGTTTCAAAACCATCGACGACCAGTTGGGCTTTTATGAATCTTTTCAAGTTTATCACTTTAAAAAGCACTTTTTAATTATATTCCGTTATTTATGAGGATGCTGGATAACCGTTTTATTATTTTTTTTGTTCTTATAAATATTTATGTACGGAAATAAACTAAATAAATGTCTTAATCTGTATGTTTTGAGAAGGAAAAATAAAAACGAAGAAAATAAAGAAACTAAACTTTTCTGCTTCCACTTGGCTGCTGTGCAGCAGCCGTCATAACCAATCGCCAGAAGACATGCCGAAAGCCGTGCGGACAGACGCTGGCAAAATTATACTCGGAATTTTAATACGTCCTTAAGATTTTTCTACTGCCATCAGGCAAGTAAAAAGCAGAAAAATTCGTTTGCATTTGCAGAGGATGGAACAAACAACAAGACATTCGAAAAATAAAAGTTTTCTTATTAAATAAAGCGGTTTCCACTTCAGAAAACAATACAAATTTTTTCTCAGTATATCTTAGATGTGAAGTTTCAGTTCAATGGTTTTTTCGGTTTAATTTTGATTTGAAGCAAAACGAAACTAAAAATTTATTGAAATTAATTTTTTGTTTCACATAAACTGCCTCGTTTTGCTTTTGACTGGTTTTAATTTAGCCCCTCGTTCACTCACTTTCCTGCCTTAAAATCAAAAACAAAATAATATCCTTTTGTAAGGATATGCCAGTGTAATACCTGAATATATTTTGTTGATTATTATTGTGTGTGTATGTGCGTGTGTGGAAAAAGGATATAAATATTTTATTCTGTGTTTGTGCAACGAAATTAATCTGAAACATTTCCCCACTCATATCCTGATTGCGCCTCTCTGTCTCGTTTTGTTTTTCGATTTGTATTGTGTGTAAATAAAAGTTTATTGACTGGTTTTTATTAATGAATTTGTGAAAAATAATTTGGAATAAAAAAATACCCGATAGAGGGTGCGCCATTGCGTGACTTTTGCATGTCAGCGAGTTGTAAGACAAACAAATTAAAATACATCTAAAACAAATCAATAGAAAACGGTTCATAAATACAGGAAATAAAATTAGGTTGGTGCAAATAGAAACTGTATTGTTGTTGCAGGTGTAGCGGTTTTCAAAAACAGCTGTTCTGCTCTGCTGTGCAAGTACGAAAGCTTACATTCTAGAGGTAGATTTTGTTGAATATGATGAATCTTGAGGTCGTGGGGTTTGAACGACTGCATAATTTTTATACTTCTATTCCAACGCGTTAATAAACTAAAATTCCTCAGGTTCGTTAGACAATAATTTTTCACTGCTGGCATCGTTAATAAAGAGGCTTGTCTCACGCTATTCTTTTGTCAAATTTGCATGTTCCCTTAATAATCTTTCCCAACCGTTTTAGAGATTTGAAATTCTTCAGTATTCAAAAGAAAAATTAAGTTACTTCGCAGCGATATGCTGATAACTTTAAGAATTATTTTGCAAATAATTCTTAAACCATAAACTTTTTTCAAATCAATTCGTTGTCAACTTTATGCAACTTTTATTTGTTTGATAAAAATGTTTATTTCTACACATCAACTTTGACAGAAATGTGAAATTATCACATCAAGTTGCAAATGTTTTGCGAAAACTAAAAAATTGTTCGTAGTTCAAACTCCTCTTCAACTTTCAATCAAATCAGTGGGATCCTTAAAATTTATTTCAAAGCTTAAACAAATCATTTTTGCCAAAGCAGTTGCTGGCAACAGCAGCTGCATCTCATTTCATGCTGACGGTAAAGACATCAGCAACAACAACAAATAATAGTTCTCCACAACCGGATTAAAGATCTTAAAGAGGAAGAAATGTGAAAGGGCTTTTAGTTTAAAGTAACAAATAAAATTTATGCAAAAGAAAAACCATCAACAAAAAATACCAACAAAAACTGCAGTGCCACGTCTCTCTGTCTCCGTCTCCACAATAAAAAAACCACCTTCAACTTGAAAAATTTCCATGTGCTGACTGGCATGCGGCACTGTCGCAAAACGATGTTTTGCCAACCCTAAAACCTGCAAGCGTGCCAAGAACGCAAAGAACTTCCGCTGCCGAAATTCTTATTCAATAAATCAGCCGTAACTACGAGTACTCGGTGAATCACATTAACGTCTGAATTATAATCCATCAAAGTCGCACTATGATCGACAGATTGCAAATCTGCTTGCATGTTATCAGTTGCTCTCAATCTAAACGAGTTAATGAAGGCAGGCTGTAGGGCACGAACGCTTTATCTCCCAGTCACCCAATAAGACTTGTTAGAAACTTTTCTCTTTGACACTTTAGCAGAACAAGTTATCATATTTCGTATTTCTATTGTTGTTTGTTTGTTGTTCGTGCATGGCCCCTTTATTGGTTGTGATATTAAAAAAATAAAATAAAATAAAAGAAAAGTAACAGAGAAGAAGACGAAAATAGAAATAAAAATGTTTTTTAACTTTTTTATCTCGCTCAAAGTAAATTCATTGAGCTGTAAACGAGGTGTTCATTCGCTTACTTTTGTTTTTCTGTTGTGTGCCAGGGGTGGAAAGTGCAGTACTGTTGTAATTTCACTTTATTTTTCATACCGTGGTAGCAGAAGCGAATAAAATTCCCGGTCAAATTCCGTTTTTAAAAGTATTTTTTAGTTTCTGTGGCATTTCAGCTTTTATATTTCGATCTGAAATTGGTAATGGTTGATGTATGGCAGCTCAGGTACCGCCAATTCGAACATCTGTCTTCAGTTTAGTTTCAGTTTACTAATTGCCCCAAGGACTTTCAGCACATGTTTTTATTAAAAGCTTCGGCACGTATCAAGACTGACTGTTCAGGCACACGTTGTAAATACAACACTTGCAAATCAGGTAGCACATGAACCATTTAACCCACTTCTAGTGACAAAGAGGTTTGTGAATTCAAGTTAAAAGCCATAAGCAAATCTGTGTTTCACGTGCCTGCTTGTAATACCTGAAAAAAAGGTGAAATGGGAAATGAATGAACGTGGGTTGTTAGTTTGCAATTTGATAAAATGAGAAACGAAAAAGTGAAAAAGCGAAGTGAAAGTACAAACTAACAGCAACAAAAGAAAAAAAAGTTCTAGAATTATTGAATGATTTAATGCTCGTTTTTAGTTTTCATGTTTTTGTGACATTAAAAAGTCATTTGAACTTTAACTTTTTGCCGAAATAAAATAGTTTAAAATATTTTATTAATAATCAATGCAGAGGATAAGTTTTATTTAAGAAGCCTTGACTTTAAGATTAAATGTTGGCAGCTGTTTCCAGGTTCGTTTGCAATCAGAGATTTAAATTTGTTTCAAAAGCTTTTGAATGTAAAACTACTGAAACATTCATGCAGCTTTAATCTCTTCTCTATTGATTTTCCTTAAAACCCTGTCCTTTTATTTTAAAAATTGTTATTTTTGTTACCGTTGTTGTTGTGCCTGTTGTTGTCTTATTTATTTGTATTTGATTTTTTATTACCCTGCAGTGTTCTTGTTGGCAACGAGCAGGATATTAAAAGAACAAAAAAAAAAGCTCAAAGTACTTCAAATACCAAAAACAATCACTACCTGTTTGACAGATGCTGTTAAATGCTGTTTTCGTTTATTATCAAATCAATAATCGAATAACACAAGGAATTGTGGTTCTTTCTTGGAATTCAAAATAATTTCAAAAGTATTCCCTGCTTTGAAATTAAAGTAGGCTTTAGCAGTGGGAATATTTTTAATATTGTGGGCAATGAAATGTCGTAAAACGACTTATTTTGGAAATCACATTCAAAATTTCAAATCCAAAAAGTCGTAAATGTAATTGCGTTAATAAATTATGAAATTAAATTGAATTAAAAATTTCAGAGGGATATTCTAATTGCCCCAAAGTCGTAAATGTAATTGTGTTTTTAATAAAAACGTAATTTTTATTTCATGAAACAAACGCTAAAATTGTAATTTTCACTAGAGGTACCCCTTAAAAAAATAAATAAAAATTTTAACTCTTTTTAGTATTTTACCCAAATGAGAAGTTTCAGCCGACAATATTGAAATTAATGTTAATAGACGTGAAAAATACCAGATAATACGTAACACAGCTTACGAAGAAAATGTTCTGTTCTGCTGTGTATGTCGGAATTAATTAACTAAATTTTTTTAGATATCAGACTTTTAAATTTCGTCACGTCCAATTCTTCCTAATGAAAATATTGTGACCTCAACCGTGCGATTAACCACATGGAATTGAAGTCCAATTTATTTCGCCATCTTCATATTTTAATTCGTCATACCCAAATGCGTCTGTACATGAGAATCTGTGTTCTCGTTTCCGATACGGATAAAATATTTCTCAGATTTTGAAATGAAGAATCACATGAAACAAGTGGATCATGATTTCAGTAGAGCAAATAAATCTCATTAATTTCTACCACAAATGAATTCCCAAACTGTTCTGTTGTGCAACAGAATTCTTGTACAAAAATATATTTCATTGCCGTTGCATCCATGTGATTTCAGATAATTGTACTGCTGTTTTGTACTATTCACTGGATGCGGAGCAAAAAGGTAAACTATTTTCAACTATAGAAAATGCAACAGAGGAAATATCTGCAACAACATTTTCTTTTTAGAGAAAACGAAATGAAATGAAAAAAGAAATGAAAAGAAAACTAAAACATTGGAAAAATGTTTTCATTAATTAGATTTCTGAGCGACCTTTTTAAAAGCAGTTCGACTGCAGGAATTTTTTATACTTCCTTTTCAAATGGAAGAACATAAATAAAGAGAAAAACGTTTCCAAGAATTCACAAGGTTTAAAGTTATTAGGAAAGGAAATGATGGAAAAAGCTATAAAAATATAAAATTTCATTACAGAAACGCCGAGACAAAAGTCATGTAAAAACAAAATTAAATTGTTATTAAAATGGTTTTGCTGCAGGAAAAAATCGCTCAAAGTTTAAACAATTTCCACTCTCTTTTCCCAGAAATCGCACTTCGGACATGCACTCCTACTTAAAACTGGAATTGAATAATAAAAAGTTAAACAAGTCAGGCCATTTTAGAAGCTGATACGCATTCTAAAGGTTTTTCTGATTTCAGGTAACAAGAGGCGGCGCTTTTTACTGCAATTTTTTGTTACATGCCTTTTAGGTTTCCATCTTTTTAGCTCTTTTGCAACAAGAACAAGAGTAAAATAATATGCAGTTCCAGCATAAATATCAAGTGACATTGAAAACAACCCGGGACAAAACTGGAATGTCAACCAACCTGGCGTATTCAACTGCAATTATTCTGCTTCTTTGGACAGATGCGTGCAATCCGACAGAGGCGCAATATAAGAAAATATGATTTGCTTAGGGCACCAGCTCGGAGTCATTTATGTTTACAGAGACCCTTCAAACGTTAAAACTTCTATCCAAATGCGTGTTTGCAAGTTCATCACTTGTATTAGAATAACTTATTTATATTGTGCAAATCTTCATCAAAATATGGTTTTAATCACACCTATTTCAACGATATCGGTGGACAATAAGATATCCAAAAGTGTACCAGAAATGTGTTGCAGTTATAGAATTGCAGAGTACTGAACTGCTGGAGGTTATGAACGCGCAGGCTGTTGAACATGTTACAGATGCAGAGCTGAGGAATTATTATAAAAATTAATTCAAAACAAAAATATTACGAATATTAAAAGTAGACATTTTTCTACAGTCAAATATAAATATTAAATAAAAATCTATAAAATTCAAAGTAAATTAAATTTTGTTTCAATAAAACCCACCATTTATTTTAAGTTTTGTTTTATAAAATTTAAAACAAGTTCCTCTACTCTTCAAAAAAGAAGGTTGCTGACAAAAATTTAGTCTTTTCTAAGAAAATTTTTAAAAAATCGATTTTTTGAAGAAAGAGGTACCCCTTATGAAATTTTCGATTCTTGCAATTTTTTTAAAAATTGAAAAATGACCAGTTTTGCTTTCTAAAAAGTTTTATTTTGGAAAATACTGACAAAAAGAAGGTTGCTGACAAAATTTTAGCCTTTTCTAAGAAAATTTTTAAAAAATCGATTTTTTGAAGAAAGAGGTACCCCTTATGAAATTTTCGATTCTTGCAATTTTTCTAAAGATTGAAAAATGATCATTTTTACTTTCTAAAAAGTTTTATTTTGGAAAATACTGGCAAAAAGAAGGTTGCTGACAAAATTTTAGCCTTTTCTAAGAAAATTTTTAAAAAATCGATTTTTTGAAGAAGGAGGTACCCCTTATGAAATTTTCGATTTTTGCAATTTCTCTAAAAATTGAAAAATGACCATTTTTGCTTTCTAAAAAGTTTTATTTTGGAAAATACTGGCAAAAAGAAGGTTGCTGACAAAATTTTAGCCTTTTCTAAGAAAATTTTTAAAAAATTGATTTTTTGAAGAAAGAGGTACCCCTTATGAAATTTTCGATTTTTGCAATTTTTCTAAAAATTGAAAAATGACCATTTTTGCTTTCTAAAAAGTTTTATTTTGGAAAATACTGGCAAAAAGAAGGTTGCTGACAAAATTTTAGCCTTTTCTAAGAAAATTTTTAAAAAATCGATTTTTTGAAGAAAGAGGTACCCCTTATGAAATTTTCGATTTTTGCAATTTTTCTAAAGATTGAAAAATGACCATTTTTACTTTCTAAAAAATTTTATTTTGGAAAATACTGGCAAAAAGAAGGTTGCTGACAAAATTTTAGCCTTTTCTAAGAAAATTTTTAAAAAAATCGATTTTTTGAAGAAAGAGGTACCCCTTATGAAATTTTCGATTTTTTGCAATTTTTTTAAAAATTGAAAAATGACCAGTTTTGCTTTCTAAAAAGTTTTATTTTGGAAAATACTGACAAAAAGAAGGTTGCTGACAAAATTTTAGCCTTTTCTAAGAAAATTTTTAAAAAATCGATTTTTTGAAGAAAGAGGTACGTACCCCTTATGAAATTTTCGATTTTTGCAATTTTTTTAAAAATTGAAAAATGACCAGTTTTGCTTTCTAAAAAGTTTTATTTTGGAAAATACTGACAAAAAGAAGGTTGCTGACAAAAATTTAGCGTTGTCTAGGAAAATTTTAAAAAAATCGATTTTTTGAAGAAAGAGGTACCCCTTATGAAATTTTCGATTTTTGCAATTTTTTTAAAAATTGAAAAATTACCAGTTTTGCTTTCTAAAAAGTTTTATTTAAAAAAAAATACTGACAAAAAGAAAGTTGCTGACAAAATTTTAGCCTTTTCTAAGAAAATTTTTAAAAAATCGATTTTTTGAAGAAAGAGGTACTCCTTATGAAATTTTCGATTTTTGCAATTTTTTTAAAAATTGAAAAATGACCAGTTTTGCTTTCTAAAAAATTTTATTTTGGAAAATACTGGCAAAAAGAAGGTTGCTGACAAAAATTTAGCCTTTTCTAAGAAAATTTTTAAAAAATCGATTTTTTGAAGAAAGAGGTACTCCTTATGAAATTTTCGATTTTTGCAATTTTTTTAAAAATTGAAAAATGACCAGTTTTGCTTTCTAAAAAGTTTTATTTTGGAAAATACTGACAAAAAGAAGGTTGCTGACAAAATTTTAGCCTTTTCTAAGAAAATTTTTAAAAAATCGATTTTTTGAAGAAAGAGGTACCCGATTTTTGCAATTTTTCTAAAGATTGAAAAATGACCATTTTACTTTCTAAAAAATTTTATTTTGGAAAATACTGGCAAAAAGAAGGTTGCTGACAAAAATTTAGCCTTTTCTAAGAAAATTTTTTAAAAATCGATTTTTTGAAGAAAGAGGTACCCCTTATGAAATTTTAGATTTTTGCAATTTTTCTAAAAATTGAAAAATGACCATTTTTGCTTTCTAAAAAGTTTTATTTTGGAAAATACTGGCAAAAAGAAGGTTGCTGACAAAAATTTAGCCTTTTCTAAGAAAATTTTTTAAAAATCGATTTTTTGAAGAAAGAGGTACCCCTTATGAAATTTTCGATTTTTGCAATTTTTCTAAAAATTGATAGACATTTTTTCAAAATTATTATTATCATATTTCTTTTATTTTCTATTTCTTTTTTAAGATACACAAGATTAATTTTGTTACATTTTAGTCCAACTTTAGCCGTGTTGTTCGTTATCCAAGAGACCTCTGGAACAGTACGCGTAAATGATTTCTGCGTATCTTCGGTATTTGTTATGTCCACATTCGAGCTGTTGATATCTGAAAAATAGAAATTATAACCTAAAATTATTTTGCAAAAATATGTAATTTTTTTTATTGTATTGCTATAGGGAAAATAACCAAAAATTTTAAGTCTGCATTAAATAAATCATTTTATTATAATTTTTTGCTGCCATCAGTCATACAAATTAGTGTTCAAATAAATCACATGCGCCCTTTAATCCGGCTACGAACAAACAAACTGTGAAGTACATTTTCATGTTTCTTGTTTGTACTATTTTTTTATTGCATTTTACAAAGAATGGAAAAAACTATCGTTGATAAACTTTCCCCAATAACTAGTTGCATAATAAATTCTTGTTTGTTTACAATTTTTTTTATTACAATTTGCCAACTTTGTTGTCATTCCAGTAAACGGTTTCCATTGTTTGTTAATATTAACATTTTGTAGAACATTTTTCATTATCATCATGTTCGTGGCTACTGAAATGGTCAGTATTGATGACAAGTTTTTTAATTTTATTAAAAAAAGAAGCAAAAACAAAACAATGAAAGAACGAAGAGCAGCAGCAAATTTTGCCATAAAACAGGCTGCAGCACAGAACGACTCTTTATTCCTAAATCACCATTATTTCTTCGAAAAAGGTTCTCCTTTCGTCTCGTGAGAGCTTTCCTTCTGTTTTTTTGTGTGTCAGTGTATTTATGATCCCACACATACTTTTTGTTGCAGTTTTCAGGTTCATTTCCTGTTAGTCAAATAAACCGTCACATGCGAGGGCTGTTTGATAATTCTGTGACTAATTGAATAAAATCATAAATGACAGGATTATGGATGGCAACGGGATATCACCAACCAGATTTTAGTCAATATTTAATAATTTAAAGCACAAATCAGTAGTTGCCTGATGGCAAGGCAATTATAGTTCTGTTGCAACCGATCGATCAGATTTCCATGGAATTAAAAAAAGAGTTGATGTGATCAATAAATCTGAGATCCCGAGAAAATTATTAATTCAACGCTTTCATTTCAAATCTTTTAAATAATTTTTAAGATTCCAAAACGGACAGAATATTTTGAAAACTAATTTGCAAGAAAATTTGTTTGTGTCACCCTACAAAAGAAGTCCGTGTGCCATCATTTAGTTGCTGCTAATGTCCACAATAATTTTTCGCAGTGTCGGCGGCAGATGCTTCGAAACGTTTTGGCATTTACTATTAAGTGCCTTTACCAGAAAGGAAAAAACTTTAGACATTCTCGTCAATTTCCTGACGTGTTTTGCGTACGAAATTGTCACTAAATTTGTTGTTAATATTCCATCACTCCTATTCCCCACGTATTATAATTCCACTTTGTGGCAGTTAATTTATTAACAAATTCTCCTCTGTCAGCAGACAGACAGACACACAGAGGGACTGAGAAATAGACTAAAAAACGTTTGTTTAGCTAAATGCGGTCTTACAAGTGTCATCATTATTAACTGCAGTGGCCATCCATCATGTGAGTGTTTTAGTTCATTTGGGTTGTCTGTCAGTCGCACTCACACACGTCCGAACAATTTTCCATTTCATGGGAATTGGATTTAGTGAAATGTTTGTGCATATTTTGCATAAATTTGAATAAAGTTTGCATTTGAGGCCCAAAAGTACTGTTTGCCACTCTATGAAATTTGTTCATTGTCAGTCGCTTCGGTGGTATTTGAAGCAACAACTCATTCGCTTTCGAACATGTCACGAAGAATGCAAAATCGCAGGGGTAGACAGACCTTCGTAATTTATATTTTATGAAAATGTTAAGGCACACCGATACACATGCAGTCGCATGATACCGGTTGAGTATTTATTTTCAAAGTTTGCCGATGCCTTCGAAATGCACTTTCAGAGCCGCAACTTGTGAAGCCATTCATTTCAATCGTTTGTTTTAAAATTTTAATTAGTTTTTGTGTTGGGATTTGGAGTTGAATGAATTTCCTCTTCGTTGGTTCAAACATCGAGTTGGCATCTAACCAAACCAAACAAATTAGATGAACGAATAGAAAAACAAAAAATAATAAACAACAAGTCTTGTTTGCCTGGAAAGTATACGCTAATATTTGGGCCACCGGCAGAAGCATTTGATAACCAGCGACATCTTTTATTTTGGCAATTACGAGATGCAGCAACCCACCAAACATGGCAATTTCCGTTTCTGGTCTGATGGCGTGTTTGGAAATGGACGGAAAAAACTATACATTAAAGTACTTAATTAAAACCCACACAACGTCATTAAATATTTGTGTTAATCACATCACCTGCGTGTGTGCGCGTGTGGAAGAGCTCCAGCAACAGCAACATAAAAGTATCATTGGCAAAATTGTGTTTAACAAAACTGTTAACGACAATTGCGGCCTAAACGAAATAAATAAAAAACTGACGTTTTGCAGCAGCAACTGACCATCCAAAATCAATTAGTGATTAACTAATTGACAACATTTCTGTGGATCACGTGACAGCAAAACAGCCAGCGTTCAGGCATTGCAAATGCTTTTGCTGTTGCTATTTCTGGGATTGTTATTTTTAAATTTATCAGCAAATCTTAATTAACGTAGTTTATTTAATTATAACTCCCTTGTACGGCAATTAATTCGTTGTTTTCGAACGTTTTTTATTGCTTTTGAAAACGAAACTTGGCGCAAATGTTTCGTAGAGTTTTAAGCCAAAAGTTAAACATTTAAAGCAGCCAGAGGAGTGTTCAACAGACAGCAGCTGTTTAGATGATTCTATCCGAAAGATTTACAAGAGCGTTAAGCTTTTGACAAATCTAAATTAATGGCATCTTCTTGTGTTCTGCAGTGGCAGCTCAACTTCTAATTTCATGTTTAAATTAATCACTCTCGAAAAATTGTATAACTTCGGAAAATGGGGTCGAACCTCTGGCTGGCTTATGTGACATCAGGAAACTCCGCAGGAGCTTAAAACAATTGTGTAAATTTTTTTCTTCCAAATAATTATTCGGAGCTGTTGTGCAGCTTGCATTTCGACGTAAATTTTCTAAAATTGCCGGGTCAACAGGGCGTGGCAGCCACCGAACTGTGGCTGCCGAAGTCAGTAAGAACGAAGAAACATCATCAACATGAAGGAATGGAGCATCATCAGACGGACCCTACAAATAATTTAAGGAAAGACTTGCACGTATTCCCCTACAAAGTGTAAACGGTGACTCGGTTAATGTCTCCGTTAATAATTGTCAGCGACATGCCAAAATAAAAGTTAAATGAGATTTAAAAAGCCCAACAACTTGGAATGTGTTAAAAAATTAAGTCCACACTAGTGTGTTATTAAATAATATTGAAAATGTGTGTGTGTTATATCACGTTATATCACGTAGTTGCGCATTATATTTCAACAAAATCAAAACAATTTTTTTTTTAATGAGCTTGCAACACTGTACTCGTACAATCTCGTTGATGATACTCGTGTATACGAGTATTCCGCTGTACTGTTCTTCAAAGAGCTTTTCAAACATAATTTCTCTATTCGATTGCTTTCGAGTTCGGTATTATTATTTTATATTATTTTACTCTACACTAAGCTCATCTTAAATCCAAGCATTTCTTAAAAAATATTTCCTAAATCGAGGCTCATTTCAATCAAATTTGTTGTCATAATTAAATTATAAAACTTTATGTTGTCACTTACTTTAACACGTAAATCTCTTCACTTAATTTCTATATAAAAACAAATTGCATACGAATAATTTGTTTATTTCCTTTAATGTTTAGCGTACTCAGTCTTGGTACGAGTGTCGGCTAGTTGTTTCAGCTGCGAAGTTAATTTGCTTGTTATTCTCGTAGCGCCAGCTGTGTTGCGCATTGACTGTTTGTCAGAAATATTAACAACATAAAATTTGTTTGCTCCGTCTTCATTATCTGAACTCAAATATTTGGTTTGGGGGAGGCACGACTCAATTTCTTTCCGCCATAATCTCCCCACACTAATGACCCCTCTTGTATATTGATTTATTCTATCGCTTACACCGCCGTCCATTAAATTCGTTCTATTTCAGCTTATTTATATAAATTGTTGTTTGAGTTGTTGTAAAGCCAAGCAAAATGTGATAAGAAGGCGTTTCAACAAAAAGAAAAACAAACAGTTTCTGATTTCTCTGTGTGGATGAAGAACCGGATATGAAATATACTGGCTTTTACTGTTGTCTTAAGTTGACTGCAACAAAATTAATGAAAAGCCAAATAACTTCTGACGAAAGTAGGTTAAACTTATTAGTCACTTTCCATTAGGCGTTAAGCTAAGCACGGAAACTGCCTATAATTGAGAGTTTTTCGCCTTTTTAAGTTTAACTATTGAATGGTCTGCTCTCCTCTTCTTAATAAATTTTAAACAATTTAATGGACTCATGACGTATGAGTGTTGCATTTGATTAATAGTTTCTTAGCACAACACTCATACGCCACATGCTTCATCGTTAAATTTTATTCCACAAAACGTGAGTTGGTAAACCACAAATTGGAATATGTAGATTCTATTCGAATACTTAGAAAATTTTAGAATTAAATTTTTTTAATTTTATAAATCTGTTTTTAAAATTTTATTACAAAAAAAATCGCAGTTCATCATTATTTTCAGAGTTTTATTAATTTCTAACAAAATGAAATTTATTTCCTGATTTTTGTTTATTGGTCCGAAAATTAAATATTTCCTGATTTTTATTTTTAACTTCCTGCCAGTAAAAGTGAAGTTATAAAAATCGGAATGTTATTCACTTTGCCCTGTTTTGAAACTATTCAGTTCCCATCAAATCTCCATGGTTTGGGGTCCTTCCCTTGCTAATTCTGAAAATTAATAATCTGTTCGTAAGGCATTATGAAATCCAAAAACAACTCGTCTTTTCCGTATTAAAAAACAGTGAAACAAATAAAAGTTTAAGCATCTGAAAGTAGTCGATGTAAAAAGCATTACCTCAATGTATTCCTCTCTTTGACGATAAAATTAATTATAATTGAAATTATTATAAAACCAACAATAACATCTTTGAATACTTTCAAGTCAAAAGTAATACTTTTTGTTACTGATTAAAAATGCTATCACATTCTTATTAATTAATCAAAAAAAAAAAAAAAAATGACAAACAACAATTTGAGATGTTCTCAAAAATCAGTGTTTCAAAAAAAGTTATCTTTTATAAATTATAAGTTGATGTTCTAACCACCAGTTGACCATTTACCAGCACGAACGAAATATACAAAGATTTACATCGAGTAAAAGCGCAATAACTTCTTGTATATATACAAAATGGATACTCCCTGCGTTCCATAGTTCCGGCATAATGCCATGCATCAATAGGGCCGGAGTGCCGACGATAGAAATAGAACTTCTTTTCAGTGCAAACGCAAGCAGCTGCATTCTAAAGTCAAATTTATTTTACAACAGTCTTTAATACATTTTTTTAACTTCTGCAGACTTTTCATGTCTACCATTTTCGCAAAGATGTAAAATAATTGATCGCTTAATTGAAATTGAATTACAATTGAACACTTCAAATTCATGTCATATTTTTTGTATGTCTTGTCTGCTGGCCTTGAAATCCATATTTCTGTTATTACGAGTACTTAAAGAAAATCCGTACAGCGTTGGCAGTTGAAACAAAATTCTCTTTCTGTCAATCAAAACGATTGCCAAAAATTCATTTACGTACAGTCTTTGTGACATTTTAAATTGCATGTGAATGCGAGTACACAAACGCATGCATAAATCCCTGCTTACATTTCTAGGACTGAGTAGGAGGAATTTTGTGTGCACGATAATAACGAGTTAAAGCGTGAAACTCGTGTTGTGTATTTTCAGCTTTAGAGTTGGTAAACTGTCAAAATAAAGAGAGGAGTTATTATTTTAGCTTTTCTTCAAACTTCGATAAAGTTTTTATTTGTGTTACGTTGCTCTACCCCGCTCGCGCCACATATGATTTTTGATCACATCGTGCAATGCGCTTTACAACACTCTTCGCGATCGTTATTTGATTGATCTTGTGGATAGTCGATCAATCGATGTGTAAAATTTCTCTCATGTTCTCAAAGGCAACATGTAGAATTGGAGGGAAGCATTTACAGTTCGGCTCCAACAGATACATTTTTAAAAGTGTTGATAACAATTTAATTTGATGTCTCGTTTTCTGCGGTCTACGTTTCTTATAATTTTAATGACTACCTGTCGAGCTCCATCGTTGCTGACCACTCTAGAGCTGCACAGATTGCCGCAGCACTTCCCCACTGGCAGCAGTAAATTTGAAATGAGCACAACTCATGCAATCTTTGCACCCACAAAAACTTATTTAGAAAATAAAGTTTTATTATCCGGACGTGTTGCTGATTCATCCAACATCGACACGCCCTTATAGAATCCCCCCTTTAAACACACATGACTCCCTTGAGGCAATTTACAATAAAAACATTATTTCGCTTGCACTAACCGAATGGAGACCTTTAGAAGCGCACAATAATAATAATAATAATAATAAATAAAAGTGGCTTTTCGCCATAATGCTAATGCGGGATTCGTTATGCTGTTGGAACATCTTTTTCCCGTTTTCGTTTCAGCGTTGCTGATTATTAAGTTTTTGTAAGAAGTTTACAAGAACATTAACGAAGATCTCGCAAACACACGCACATGCAAGCAGCAGGCAAAGTCATGGCAAAGGGAAAAGACATTCCAAGAAATAATAAAGTCCCACTACAAAACCTAAAACCCACAATCACACTTCTCTCGCACATACAACGTGCATGAACATTTGCGACGCTTAAGTAGCGCACACATGTCGTAATTGTGTATGTGAACATGCCGTAACATGAACCCACAATTGTTTTATGAAATTCAATACAATTCGCACATGTCACACTCACAAATACAAACAAACGTACACATACATTTACACACTTGTATTGGCTTATGAATTTCCCCTTCTCATTCATGTTGTGCTCGTGTTATTGTTTCAGTTTTGGTGAAAATGTTGTTCAGAAATACAAACACAATCAGAAATCAGGAGTAGGATTTTCAAAAGAAGAAATTTACATGCAAACAAATTTGTTTACAAATTCACCCACCCCTCGCCTGTTCAGATCTGTAGATTTGCAAGAGTTTGTGCATAATTTTATCGGTTTGCTTAATGCCAGTTTTAGTAGAAAATTACTTTTCACAATTTCCAAGACATCAACTCGCAATAATTTATCAATAATTTATGCAAAATCATTTTATTAATACTCTTTGATCTTTTTCAAAATAAAGAACGTTCACGTTCGCCAAGTATGTGTTCAGAAAGCGTAACCACTACATACTAATGAAAAATCGTTTGATTTAAATACGGTTTTATATAGCAAAACAGTTTCGTACATAAGAAATAGAGAGTGTTAGAAAATCCAAGTTTATTGCTAGACCGCGGCTCTTCCGTACGAGTCATCTGCGTTTCGCTTAAAACAATCGCGTAGGCCCCTCTATTTCAAACTTTAAACGAACAACCGCCAAATAATAATTGAGAGAGTCAAATACGATCGGCCACTACCACAAAATATGCGTAGCAGGTGATTAACTCGTCCAGCGATTGTAAGAATGACTCGCAAAAGTGAGACTGAAATTTAATTTTACACCAACAATCGCCTGCACGATTGATTGTTCCCGTCAAAATGTCTGCTGGGCGTAGAATAATTTTTTTTTTTTTCATTTCAATTCCAAAGATAAATATTAACATGTTTTCTGGAAAAAAAATTGTTTCGAAGAAATTTGCAAATTCATTAAGGGAAATTCTTGATAATCTAGTTCGGAAAATATTTTATGCCCCACTGCTTCCAATGAAAATGTTTTGTATAAAAATAAATTGAAACAAACTGCGTGTATTATTTTGCCTAAAAAACAACGCATTTTATCTGAAATGTCTGAAATAGTTTTTAAATAAAAATCTCTTTGTTTGTTACAGTTTAAGTATGTCTGTAGGACTGCAATTGGATGGCTCTTCCACTAAATCGGCAGACCTCAAATTAACTTAAGAATTACAAAATCTCTTGGCTTATGGAGGAACTGCTTGATTTTCCTTTTTAATTTTTAAAATCACTACAGAAATTCTGTTTATATATTTTTTTAATGATTGAGAAAAAACTGCTTCACTGAAGTCGATATATTTGAATTCTCCAGAATTAATTTTTAATTTCAAAACTACAAAAGGACTGTTCTTTGCTGAACTTTGAACCCAAAAATATCATTTGGAACATGAGAAAAATAACGAAGCAGATTAAATAAATTTGTTTGTATTAGATTGCACTCCTCTGTGTTTGTATATGTCAGCGGTGTTAGTAACTGCGCATGCGTGCAGCATTTCAATGTGCTTCATTGCATTATTTTTGTAGCTCCACTTGTAGGTTTGTTGGCTTGTGTGTGCTTGCGTACGTATACTTAATAATATTAATAATGCAACTCATACGTCACATTGCACTCGTCAAAGCTTGTTAGTGTGGTTTTTGTTCTTATCTTCTCTTAATGTGCAAGTATTTTTACACGCTTTCGAAGCACATTAAACTAAAAGATAAATATCCTAGAAAAAATTGAACTAAAAAGTTATTTTCAAAGTTTTAAAATAAACTTAAAACAATAATTAAATAAAATTAAAGTACTTTTGTGAAAATATAGCGTGGGCTCCTTGTCCATCGAGCGCTGGACTCTTTTCTGTTCTCATAATAATACGCGGTTTTTGGTTTATTTTTCTTTTAAGTTTATTTTAAAATTTATTTTTAAATACTATTTATTTACTGGGACTGTGACTTTCACAACAACCGTTTCATAATTGTTTTATTGTTGTTTTCGTTATTTTTAAATTCTATTAAATATTAATAGAACGTTGCATATCCCAAAATTATTATTTGTAGTTGCAGTCATATAATTGCCACCGATTGTCTATTCATTTTCATACGTAATTTTATGTTTACAGACACAAAATCATATGAAAATTAGCATGTCTGCATCAGCGATAAACAAAATATTTACATATTCGATAGATAAATTCAAATTGATTCATTCTATTTTTATAATTTGGCGCAAGCAGAACAAAAATTAAACGAAAATATTTTCTCATAAATTCAATTTGGAAAATAAATAAATCAGAATAATGAATGAATGAATGGATAATGAAAAAATAGCGTTCAGAAAGCCAGCGAAATGTTGTGTATTCGCTGTCTTAACTGTCATTAAACGCTCTTTTTTTTATCAGGCCTACATGCGAAGATTTTGTTTCAACAAAAAATTTATTTGCATATTTGAATGACAAAATACAAGCGCGCTGCGGTCATAAGAGATGCTGCGTGAATGTCATTTGAGTAATACAGTGAAGCGTTGGCACAAGATCGACATGCGTTTGCAAAAGCTGGTATCAAAAATACATGAACAGGAAATCACTTGCCCACGTTCTGGTCAACCGAAGGACATGCATGTCTTTATCACTTTAAAAAATTGCTTGACTTCGATGCCCTCACAAAATCATCGTTTTGATGAAAACTCTCAATTGAAATTGTTGTTCTATTTTTAATAAAAAAAAAATACAAACGCCACAACTTGTGAAAACATTTTCTCAATTCATGATTGATTTCCGCCGGAAACTGTATTTTAGTTGAAATAAGAAAAATCGGTTCAAGAAGCTGTAGAAAATTATATTTTTTTCTACAAAAATCAAATGTGTTCATGGTCCACTTTGTGTTCTCGTCTCTATTTGAGGTAAAAATTCTAAATTTCAGCACTTGTTTGAACTTTTTCCCAAAACACCCCACTGTGCAATGTTATAACTTTCACACATTTTCAAGTAGTTTTAGGCGAAACTGTAATTAAATCTCGTTTATATATTTAACAACAATTTTGGATAAAATTAAAATCTCGTTTTTTTCTTAATTCACCAAAAAGCCGAAAACAAAAGACAAACATGGAAGCCACGTTAATAAATCTCATTTTATATATTTTTTTGGGGGGAATAGTGGGGTTGAATGTCGTGTCGATTAATGGACAATTAACGTTTTCGGCTTAAGAGATTTTCCTAAAAACTCACTTTGAAATCTTTTGTAACTTAATTTAGAGGTGAATGTGGGAAATAACCCATCAAAATTAAATTAAGAAAATTGAAATTTCCATTCCTTCAACGCATTAGAAATGCCCTGCAAATACGCACGTTGTTTTGTAACGCTGTTAATGATATTTTCTTACTGATAGAAATTTATTCAATCAATTTCGATATGAAATTTATTTTCATATTGATGATGGAGTATTAATGGCTTTAGATAAAATCACTCACACACATATAGTCTCGTACTATACGTGTGTATGTGTGTGTATAATGACGATAATGAATAAATAAATGATTCAATTAACATTTTTCAGCCGGAAATTGTTAAAATCAATACCCAAACAATTTGCATATTTCAAAAGTTGGCAGCAGAACAACAGACACAAATTGGAAAAATATGATATTAATGAGCCTTAAACGGCAACAAAATAAAATAATAAATTAATAACCGCCTGTGCTGAACTCCGTGCGCGGTTGGAAAATTATAATGATTTTGTGAAACTTCTGAAGACTTTGATTTCAAAATATCAAATAATTTTTTACGTTCCAGCTTTACAAATTTAAAGTGATTTTTCAGCAACTCTCTCTCTCTCTCTCTCTCTCTCTCTTTGCAACACTGTTTCTGGCAGCAATTTAACCATGAACACGCTGGAAGATTTTCAAAATTCCTTCTCGGTTGAGAAATCGCAATTGTCTTCAGCGAAGAATTTATTTCACGTATGGGGTCGATCAATTGTCCGTTTAGACCTTGACGGGGTTTTAGATATGGGATACAGAACATTAATTTTCTTACATACACTTGAGTATTTCTGAGGCTTTGAGGAAGTCCATTTTGATCGATATTAAATTTTCGATGAAAGAGTTACTGCCTGTTCAGCGATGTCGAAAGCTATCGTTCATTCAAATAAGTAACATTTAAGATAAAAAAGTTTTGAAAATTGTTTTTGTTTTAAATGTCATTTATTCGAACGAACGAAAGCTTTCGACATCGCTGAATAGGCAGTTATTAATCTGCAGAATACTCCCAAAATTTAATTTATTTTATTCTGATATTTTGGTTTCGCGGTTGTTTTTGTTTGCAAAAGCTAAAAAATTCGTAAAATATACACGATCTTTATGTGCAAATATCGTTACCTGAAACGTAAACGTGCTATCTAACATTTTGATAATTTTACAGGATATAATAAAATTGCAAAACATTGAGGACGAGTGACACGAACTTTTCCATTGTGATGTCTTGAAGAAAATTGTTGCTTTCATTCGTGCCAATTGTATTTTGCTCTCTTGTGTCCGCGATATTCATGTAAAAGTGGATTTTTTTGTTGGCTAGACCAGTTTGAATTTCAAGTAACGATATTTAATAGAAAATATAAATCTCTTATTTCCTTAACAAATCGTCTCATCTGATTGCCTTCAGTTTTTGTTTTAACATTTTATTAATGAAATCCTTAAAACTTTTTGTTTATGTTTTCAATAAATTTATCTTTTAGGTTTTCTACTGCGCTCTGAAAGCATCAATTTCTGCAAAAAATTTGTGCAAAACAAGAAGATCTTATGGGAGAAGTCATCAATTTTGTAGGCACTGACACACAAGTGAGTTTTAAATAACAAATAAATTTAATTCTTCAAATTTAAAAAATAAGTCAAGTTTTTGTATGATTTAACGCCAATAAAAAAAAACAATTTTTTTGCCTCATTTGCCTTACGAGTAGGGGTCCTTTGCGCTTAAAACAGAACACAAATTTAACAAAAATTATCATGTTGAATACATGCCACCTCAAGCCTCGACACCCGCCGTCTACTCGTGTTTCCACATTCACACCCACTTGTTTGCTTGTTTGTTTGTTATCTTTACCTTCAGCGACAAAAACGAGAGTAACTAGTTTTTTGTTCCTTCTAATTCCAAACATAATTCGTGCCGCTGCAGTCATGAGTGGGCGGGCGGTGGTGGAGGTGGTGCCATTTCCAAAGGCTGATGGAAAGTTTGTTAATACATTTGAACAATGATAACGTTGATGGTGGCGATAATGCCGTGTAACAGTTTATTTTGTTGCCACGGGGAGAATATTATCTGCAGAATATACAAAATATGTCTTTACAACTCGTGGGGGCTTTTGTCGTTGCCTTGACATTAATTTACTATTTTATTTGTGTCAACAGGCTTATCTTGAGCTCAGGTAGGCTGACTGTACTTGTGCACTCGTACACTAGAGCGACTCAGTTTATTTTGCTGGTTGAGGATGCACCAAAAGCTGAGGAACTTGGCTCAAGTTGAAGTAAATTATTTAGGGAGAATAGAAAGAATTTTTAAATGCCTTCACATATTTAAAGAACACATTCAAAATGGAAAGAAACTTGCGAAGGTGCTTTCGTACTCACACGGTTTCAAGAATAGGTTATTTTTAAAAGTTTTAAGATTTTACAAAAAAAAAAAAAAAAATGACGTTTTGAAGAAAAGCGTGATATTTGAGTCGATAGAACGATCTGAATAATTCGAAATTTAAAAATGGTTTCATTACGCTTCGAATGGTTCATACGCTGGGTCCGAATCTGAAATACTCTCTTCAACATATCGGCCGGCATCTCATGCATTCTTTAATATTGGCTTCCAGTGATTCGTGCGCACGCATAATCCAGTGGTTTTAATGTCAAAAAGTGAGTTTTAACTCGCTAAAATATGATAGTTGTCATGGAATATTTCTTGGAACCGCCCTAATGTGTGTACTAGCAACACCATCTGTACTACAACCAACAACAATGGCAACCACACTGAACGAACACAAGTGCTCAACGTGTGTAAGTGAAAGCAAATCTTGCACAGGTGTAATAAAGCCATGTGAAGCAGCTCATTACGCTTGAAATTACAGCTTCGGAATATGATTTAAAATATGACACAGACGAGATATTTTATCACCAACATCTCGACAATTACACCAAAAGTCGCTACAACCTGTCAGTTGAGAACAATATCAAACAATAAAAAAAAACTGCTAAAGACAGCAAACACGATGTCTGCGTACGAGCAGGACTGACATCATTCGCGTTCTCCTGACAAATTCGCGTACGTGCGTTAAATATGAAGTTCTTGTCTTGTCGTTTCGTATCAAACCACTTTCTGTGGATGTGCAAATTAGTCTTTATAATTATTGTGTTATTGCAGACAATTTAATTTATGATAATTAAAATGCGTATTTAATTTTTCTTCTTAAATTACACATAATTTAAGATTAATTTTTAGATATGAGAGGAATACGACTTATTTACACGGAAAGAAATATTTTATAATTAATTAATGAATTGTTTTTCGGCTTGATATTTTTTAAGGTTAAAGTCCACAATATTTTTAATTCAATTTGCTGTTCGTTTAAATGTCGGCGTTAGAATAAAATTAAATCTGGCAATCAGAAAAATGTAAAGGTTGGGAATATGTTAGTGACTGGATGGCCCCAGCACATCATCAATCCATTGAGAAAGTGGAAAATCAATCAGCCTCATTATGGTTGGCGTTTTTCGCCTTCAAATTCGATTGTTTGTAATAGATTAAAAACTATACAGCCTTTTGCCTTTCATCTATTACAAATTGTCGGATTCGAAGGAGTAAAACGTCAACCGTAATCAGGCTGAATATGCGAAGAAAACTTGCTCAGGATGTCGACCTATCGGTTGGCTCATGCCATGCAATTTCTTCGAAAATTACGGACACGAAGTGTGTGGCAAAGAAATATTCTGGAAAATACTTTGGGGCAAATAACTTATATCTGAGGCGGAATACTCTGAGGAATACAAAATATCGCTGAATAAATAAATATAAAATCACAAATTCAAATGCAACTTATTCTTTGAAGAAACCTCGTAAATACCACATAATCTTTTTCTTTTTTACAAACTTTTCTCGTTAATTTATGAGCAAAATGTGTTGTGAAAGCATTTCTGAAGGTTAAAATTTACTTTTCTTTAACTTTGAGTTTGAATTAAACTTTGACTCCCCATTCACACAAAACTTATAATCAATCTGTCATAATACCTTCAATGCCCCTCCAGGCACTTGATAATGAACAGAGGAAAGGGTTAATTGCACTTTAATGCAAAATGTCAAGTTAATTAGCAAAGCAAAGTTTCACTTGCGACTATAATTTAGATAACGAGGCGTGAATTTTATTCTTGTATTCCCAGCAAATGGTTTGTACAGGATTTGTTTTAATTTAAATTTAATTAATATTTTCAAGTGGTTTCCTAGAAATGCAGAATATATAAATAAAAGGTTTTTGGGATCTTTTCCTCTTCAGAACTTAATTAAGGAAGAACAAGAATACCTCTGCTGCTAATTGATTTGAGTAACACGATTTATTTATTTTATTGCGCACCGTTGAAATGATTGACTGTGAGAATATAATTGAATAAAATGTCGCAAGCTTCATGGAATTTAATAAGTATTAAAGTTAGAAGGAAATTATTTTCCATAGACAACTTATTCATTTTTGTTTACATCCCATATTTTGCCACTTCTTTTTGCAATTTAACAAAAACAAACAAAGAATTATTTGCAGCGATATTTTTTAATTCAACATTAAAAAATTTAAATTATGAAACATAAAAAAGCAGGACAATAGCACGCTTATATAATTCGGGTTAACATCAATTTAGTAGGGATACAATTCTCGTATGCGGTTCTCGCATAAAACTTGTATGAATGAGAGTTGTTATCACAAAAAAATAATCCCCATAATAAATTGTTTCAAGCAAAAATATGCAACAGATGCTTCCTTGGAATATTCCCTTGAAAATAAAGTGATCAAATGAAAAATGGTCTTGTTATATCACGTCTTGGCGATGTAAAATAGCTCTCCACTATCACGTGGTTGGACACCGTTGGACTTCTTCGGGACTGTTTAAAAGAAAAAGTGTACTTCAATAGGCCAAAAACAACTCAATAAATAAAGGCTGAGATAATTCGTAACGTTGACGGCTTTGAACCTCAATTATGTCTCAGACCCATTAAAATATGGACCTTGGGTTCATGATATGCCAGCGAAGCCATGACGAGCATTTGATGTATATTTTGTTTCACACATAATTTTCATAGATCCTTCTGTCACAATAATAAAAAATTCAAGAGATAATTCCCTGAAAACCTTTTGTTCAATTGATAGTTAAAATCGTGCATCTTGTTGAGACGAAAATTCGAACTTTTAAGTTTATTTTGGATGCGAGTTTGGCTGCAGTGTGACTGGCGCTCCCAGCGACTTTATCCGTTTCCTTTTGTTACTGTCAAATGTCCACTTTTGCTGTCTCCTCATCCTCATCATTTCGCAGCAAGGAAAACAGCTGCGATGACTGAAATGCCACAGTGAATGCATCATCGTGTTCATGCGGATGTCTGTCTGTTGTGCGTTCATTCAAATTTTTTATTATTATTCCTAAAGCCGCTTTTATTTACCACCGACTAAAATCTCAAGTATTGTTCAGTTTATGCAAATAAGCGTGATGTAAACATTTCTCTGTTTTTTTTTTATAATTACAGTTTTTGAATTATGTACTGGGCTCTGTGTGCGAAGGCATATTGTGCAGCCTTGTAGAGTGTAGAAATGTGGAACACCAAGAAGTTTTAAAATGCACTTGACTTTAATGGAAAGTCAAAATTTACAAGTTAAATGTCACGCACACGGTTTGCAACATTAATCAAACCCTGCAATTTATTATTATCGCACTTTGGGCAGGATAAGGAAAGAAATGTGTCGGATTAAAAAAGTTGTTGCTAAAATGTTAAAATTTAAATGAAAATATGAATCTCAGTGAAAACTTTCATTTCCAAGAATTTTCGTTTCCCAGTAATGACTTGCATCGCTGCTCCGAATACTCTTTGCTGCTGCTGCTATACCATTTTAAATAATTATTTTAAAACGGTGATGCAGTCAAGAAAAACTTTTAATTTCTGAGAATGTTTGAAACACAATAACAAAATTAAATGTGCAACTTGGCCAATTATATTTTTAAAGGCTTCCATATTCATGATCGTTCATGGCACTGCAGTTATTAAATTTATCGCAGCCGTACTCAAAATGGCTGCACAAAAAATCTATTTCCTAAAAAGTTTTCGATAACATTAAATAAATGTTTTTGTTATTAAATTATTGATGCTGTTTTATTATTAAATATTGTTTTTTATGCTCAGCAACTGAAGCAACAATAAATATTTTTCATATCACTTTCATTGTTTATGATAAAAAATATTTTTATTGTATTTTCGTTAAACATAAACAACGAACAACTTTATTTCCTTTATTTATTAATTAAAAGAGTATGTGTGTGTATCTAAATATTTGCCATTGTTTTGATATCTTTTTAATATAAAAAACTATACCGTGGTTTTAAAGTTATCATCGTCATATCTGCACAAACAGAACGCTTTGTCACGCACTGTGCCGTGATAAATCGAAGAAATGTTAACTGCTCTCACCAAAAATCGAATATTTAAAGTAGAAACAAAATAATCCTGTTTAAAGCACTGGCACCAGTGTACTCTGTGGTATTTCGGCCAAAACTAAAATTTTTTAAGGGGAGCGTAGGGGGAGAAGGATAGAGGAGTTAGTGCTGAGAGCACAGATGAAGAAAGATGGGGGATAACGAATTTCTTGCAACCATTTTGTTCTTTACTGCGTCGACGAATTGTAACAACAAAACCGATAAAAGAGGGCGCTGTAAAGCGGTCGTTAGTACCAGATGGTGTTTTGGCTGAAGGTAATTTTCAGCGAACAGGGAGGGGCTGGCTATGCCTTCATCATTGAAACATGCCAACAACAATGCAGAGGACAAAAACTCGATACCATATTGATGACTGAAAGGTGTGTCGAATCCGGCATCTCAGGCTTGTAGTCTTAGTCTTGAGTATTTCAGCCCAAAGCGGGCTGTCGTGTCTTCATGGAAATTTGTAAGACTTGAAACATGAATTAAATTTAATTTTAATTTTATACCCGCCAACTAATACCCCCGCAGAGCAACTCCAATAAATTCCATGCACGTGATTATTCATGAAATTTACAGAGTCAGTGATTTGCAAAAGTATTTTTCATCAGCAGCAAAAGCGCTTTCGTATTTTCGTAGAGTACAGCGGAGCTCTTTGAAGCCGTTGAAATAATTTATTCTCAGCTGCACATTTTCTGTTTCATTTGCTTTATTGAATTTGAAATTGAAGTCATCAATAACGAAAGCAACTCTCTGGAGTAGGAGACCAACAACTGGCTGTTGTTATACGGATTATATTTCGCGTGATTTAAACACTTCCAAGAAAAATCATTTAACAGCAGATCCATCTTCTTTATGTTTGAGCTTCGGCCCATTCACAAGTGTATCAACGAATCTGAAGTTGTATGTGAGATGTTTTTGAATTATTAAATTCCTCCACTTTTGTTGCTGCTGTTGTTGCGTATTTATTCTTTAAGCAAGTGATAACAGGGCATAAAGTGATTGTCTTACAAAGTGATTGCATAAGTAACGCTAAAGCCGTCATTTTGTTTGAATTAGTTAAGCCTGGCATTTTTTATTGTCTAGTTTTTCTTTTATTTGCCACTCATTTTACATCTCCTCTTCAGTTGGAGTGAATAATAAAATTTTTGTCTTTATATTTTCTACGTGACAAATTATCAAAATGTAGCCGAAGGAAACTTGTTCAAAGTGACTCATTGTGAGGAAACATTTCCAAAATTGTTTTTGTCTTTTTGCAGATAAAGAAAAGGAGCGAGAAAGAGGGAGAGGAGAGGGTGTTATGCGATGCATGGCATTTTAATGCCTAACGGCTCATCGGGGCACGGGATTCATGAACTTTCGTCATACGATGATTTAATCATGGAATTAAAGATAAAAAGCTGAAATCGTTTAAATACGATTGTCTTTGCATTGCCCAGGCTTCATTAAGAGACTCATGTAATTTTGTTTAAACGTCGGGAGATGCCACAAAGGCGACATAAAAATGTGATTTGAAAGCATTTCGCTTCTTGTCTCCCACACTATCGGATTTTGATGAAAGAAATGCGGAGATAATTCTGCAGTTTCGGAACAAGAAGTCCGATTGTAGTGAAATTTTAGGCGCCATTAGAATAAGTGTTGGTTAGTTTCGTTTAGAGTTTGGATTGCATAACCTTCAAAGGGGGCGGAGCCACGAGGCCGCAAACTCGATACCATGAAAAATTCATTCACACCTGACAGATTTTATCTGTTAAAATAAGATTTCGTAGATTTTCTTATACAAAAGCTCGACTAACTAGTTTAACTTTTAACTTTTTACTCAACTCCACTGTTTTCTTAAGAGGAAATTTAAATCTTAAGCGTGTTTTTCATTTATAAATTCAAACCCAAATCCTGTTTAAATCCATTTATAAAATATCTGCTCCTAATGAAAAGTAGAGGAAACAGCGAAATTAAAAAAAAAATCCCTTTTGTGGGATTTTGGTTTTTGTTAGGGACTTGTGGGGATCTCAAAATCAATACCATTTTGCACCCGAGTAAGAACTTCCCACTGTTTAAAACTTTTTAGGGCTTTAGACTTTAAGCTCTTCAAGGATTCTATTCTTCTGAACTCCATGAAAACGCTGCTACATTTTTCTAAATTTCTCCATGTCTTTTGTCATATCCAACATACAAAAATTTAAAGGAAGAAAACACTCAACTCAAATAAATATTTCTAATTGTGGCATTTGGTCTGCCAAGGATTAACACACCGTCAAACTTATAAAACTATTGATTTCATATTAAGAAGGATAAAAACAACTTGAGCACACCAACCTCGAAGCTTATTACTTTAATATTTGAAGAACTTATGACGACATCAAGAAAACGTGATTTATTTTCGCGGCAGGTGAAAAGATAATTCATTTTAAGTAGGAAATAATAACATTCATAAAACATGAAGTTTTATTTAAGACCTTTTTTATCCAAGACTTTTTTACCTTATTTTTCTCCATTATAAGCTGTTTCAGCTTGTAACGGCCAACAAGTCAATTGTTTATTATTAAACATTTTGAACAACAATAAAGAATTTGTTGTTTTGATTGTCAGTTCGTCAATTTATTGATTTAAATTGTTTCCATGAAACAAGGAATATAACAAATTTCCCTTGTCTTGTTAATGTTTCAAAAAGATTAAGAAACGAAATTAACGATTGTCAATTATTTTTTCCATTTCGAATAAAGTGGCCCAGCTAATGTTTTAATTATAGTTCCCAAGCTTTTGTTCGTTTTAAGGTTTCGGGCTATTTTCGTGCACCTCCTCCTCCTACACATAAATTAAACTTGACTCCCCCACATTGAATATTCAACACGAAACTCCAAAAACCCTCGAAGAATGAAGTAATTGGAAAAATAGATGTTTCTTGATATTATTTCTTTCGTTTCATTTCATTACATTTTCGTATAAATTGTGCAAGAGAAGGCGTTTAGTTAACTGCCAAACAAGTAATGAAAGAAATTCTATTTATAGGAATGAGACTAAATGAAAAAGGCACAGCTCGTGCGAGGCAAATTCGAAATGTCACGGAATTACCAAACAGACTTGGTAAAAGTTTTTATGAGTGAATAAGTAGTTTTAAAATTTTCTCAAAGACTTTTGTAAACCATTTGAGAATTTACAAATTATTTTTCAAAATAACAATAAATTCTTGTAGACTTAAAAAAATTTAGGAGGATGAAGAACGATTTTTATGTCCTGAAACTAAAATCATTGTTTCCATTCCAATCGTAACGATATTTCTATAGTAAAAAATTGGCTTCAATGCGCCCCGACATCATTTGAAGAACAAATTAAATTATTACCTTAAGATCAGGACTAAGAATCAATACTTGCTTTTTCCGAAATTAGAAATTCATCATGAGTGTGCATCATGTCCGTCTGTGTAAATATGCTGTTGGCCGATGAAGTCAACACCTCGATAACGACGGTCGTAAGATCTATTCTGTACAGAGCCGAATCATTAATGTGGAATCGAATGATCGGTATTAGTGCATGGCTGTGAGTGCTAACTGGTCCCTACCCCGCACTAAAGAGCGGCTTACAGTACTCTTCTTTGTCGGTATTGTAGCCAAATATATGCCGTGAAGTAAAATATAAAAAATAAAGAAATTTGTAACCACTTTTTCCTCTGCATCTTTTTGCGCCAGTCCTGCTTTTCATTGTTCAGACCCAACGCATTCCTTGAGACTCGAACCTAGTACCACTACACCTTTTCCACCTTTTCTTTGCTTTGGCAAGATCACTCTGTCCTTTGGCAGGTTAATCGCAAAAATTATTCTCTGCACGCTCAGATGTTTCCACAAGACCAGTAGCTCAAAAGCTACTTAACTAAATACCTGTAGCGACCCCACTGTGCGTTGAGAATACTGCACATAATTTTTCTTTATTTATGCTGGATATTTACTTAGAATTAAAATAACATTATTTTATACAATAAACACGGCCGTAAACAGGAGATATTCCAAAGTAATTTATAGAGATTAATTTCGTTCAAGTGTATTTGTGAGTCATACAAACTTAATTGCATTGACAAGGACTTATTAATTGGGAAATAATAGAAGAAGAAAAAGAAGTGAAAGTGAGTTCACAGACGTTATCAAGTGACAGCAACAATTCCATTCGTTACTAATGACAATTAAATGTTTTCGTTGGCAGTTTATTGTCGAATTAATAAACGATTACAATTATGTGAATTGATCATTTTGGCCATTTAACTGACTTCTTGTTTATTTTGTTCGCATTCTGTTTTCTTTTCGTCCTTCATGATGCACCTAATTAATGAGTTTTTGTAAGGCCATTAAGTAGAAATAAATTATTTTGATGAAAATAATTCACAAGTTGAGAGGTCTGATTTAGGCTGGTCGAGGGGTTAACTACACCAACGCAAAGTCTAGGCGTTGTATTTGAGACCTGCCAAATAATCTGTATTATGAATAAATTAGTTGTGTTCTTCTTGTCTTAAGCATTTACATCGCAATTAAAAGCAGCTGAATCGTAAAAATGAAACCAATTGAACACAAAATTAGGAGAGAGGACATGCAAATTTTAAATACAACATTTAACCGATTCATAAGACTTGTTGTATCGTTCAAAGTCGTATTCAAAGGACTTGGATGGCAAAATTGCCAGTAGACGATTTAAGGATTTTCAGTCAGAGAGACAATTAAATGTACCAACGAAGCCAGTTTCATTGTTATTAAAGATATTTGTTGCTGTTTTATTTAAATTTTTAATCCAAAAAAGTAGCAAAGTTTTGTGGCGACTTTAATGATCTCTGCTCCAAAAAAAAGAAAACATGTAACTTCAGCAGTTTTAATCGAATATTGAATAAAAAAGACTCTAAAGTTATTTGCAATTGATAGCCGAGCTCAAAACGTAACAGCCGGAATGACCCACTTAAGCAAACATCAACTAACGAGCTTCTACGCTTAGACTTCCTCAAAAAAGGAATTCATACAATTACAAATAAAAAATAGGAAACCAGGAAATGAAGGCAAACACAGACACACGTCACAACAGAATCGCTAACGAATAAAATGATATTGTTGTCAACAAAATTACACTTGACAAGGCAACACAATAGCAAAATATCTAAATAAAAGCAAACCCACACACATACAAACAATGTATTAGTATAGGACAACTTCCGCAAAGGAAACAAGAGCAGTTCCCCTAACATCCGGCAGCAAGTCGAGCTGAGTAGTTGCCAATTTTGGCAATAATAAAACAGCAACAACGAAAACAATTACAATAAAAACCTTCTTCGCTTGTCATATACAATATTTCCGACAATAAAGTAAAAATACAAAACCAACAACTGCGACTATAAACATTTTTGTCAGTGATATAAATGTTTTTTGATTGTACCAGTCAAAGCACAGTCCGCTGGTCAAAATCGAGATTAATTTTGCGAAAATAAACAACTCCTAAACAAACAGACCTGCTTGGACCAATAAAACTAAAAATAACATGTCCGTCTGTAACAAGAAAATAGAGAAACAACAAAATTAATAAAACAAGTCAGCAACAATAGAATAACAAATTTGTGATTCTGAACATTTTCTTTTTAGCTGTTTATGTTTCTCTGTTTGTATTTGTGCTAAACTATAATTTATTATTTGCTGTTAAGCTGTTTTTCTTGTCTAGTTCTCCCTGCTGGAAAAATCCTCGTTATGCGAAAGGAAAACATGGGAAGCGCCGAGCAATTGGGGGCGAAAGTTAGCCAGGAAAAATATATTCTCTGGCACGAGAAAAAGATACGTCACGATTTAATTAGTCGCCGTTCGCTATTTAGCTTGAGATGTTAAAGAGAATGTAGGCTAACTAATTATTATTGTACTTACTGGCAGCTAAAAAACATGCACTCGTTACAAGAACTACTTTTTTATTTTTATTACACTTGTGGCCCGTTTGGGATTCCAGCAGATACTTTTTCATATTTAAAACCACGTAATTGTATTCGGAAAAGCACGACACATCAAAAATTTGCTATTCAAATTTTCAAAATTTCAAAGCCAAATATTTTTCAAGCCCAAGAGTTAAACAAAAATTAACAGCCTGTCTGTATTTGCTCAAGTTACGATCACTATAACTTTTTTTAATTGCCAACTCATTGCGACATCTTTGGCCCTCCGCTGCGGCTTTTTTCATGCACAATTTTGTAATCGTGCTAATAAGCTTGAAGATACAATTATAATCAATACCTTCACTTTTGCTTATGAAACAAATTCGTTGAGTTTTTCTTAAATTCTATGAAGAAAAAAGAAAAATACTTAAGTGTTTGTGTATGTAGTGGATAATTAAATTAACATGCCTACGTTTAATTATGCATAAAACATTTAAAATTTTAAAAAGTGTGGGTGACAAATACGAAACGTGCAAATAATATGTTAAGCCGTAAGTCAAATTATACTCACGATTTAGTAAATTAAAAAAAATTATATGTACATAAATTATGGATTTTTATAATTGAAGGTAAATAGAAAAATTTAAAAATAAGTATATTTACACGAGCTGGGTAAAAATGGACGTTATTGACTGCAACACGTCGTCTTTCAGAACAAGATTTAATAATTTTGTACGCACAAATTTATTTTCACAAAACTGTTAAAAAAAATAAGTTCAAATAATTAGTTTGTTTCGCAAATGTTCTACAACATTGTCAGTAGGCTTGAAGAACCGTGTTTTTAAAAGTTTCCAAACCTCTGGAATTGAGCAACAACTGATGATTTTGATAAAGGCAACACTGAAATCACCGAGAGTTTTGAGGCACTACAACTTGAAACGTTTCCAAATTTTAATAGCGAAAATACATGAAATAAATTTCTTTAAGAAAATAAAAATATTATAAAAGAGTTTTCAATATAACTGACATTTTTAAGATTTCTTAACAATTTCTCTCACAACCATGTGCAGACGGAAGTGCAGTTGCTCCATTTTTATCGAACTAATTGACTGAGCAACCAATTCTTTCTTATTAAAAAAGGCTTAAAAAGGAAATACCCGTACTTCTGCAGTGCGCTCGTTGAACGAGTCAAACATCAGTTTTCAGTTAATAAAAGTTAAATAGAAAACATAATAAATAGAAAAGCAATTTGTCTAATTCCATCTTGAGCAGCAGCACATAATAAATGGATGCAAAGAACAAACAAAATTAAAAAAGCGAAAAGTACAATCGAACACAAATCAACAGCAGGCTGAGTGGGTTTTTTTTATAAATTTTATAAATTGACAGAAGCGTTGCCTTCATTTCTCAGACAAATTGCTTTTGCTGAAAGAAAAGCAAACGAAACGAGCAAAAGCCAGTGAAAAGGGGCCACATTTTTTAGGGTTTGACTTTGTGATAAAAATTAATCTCTATTATTGTGGAAATATTTGTCGAAGTCAAAGACAAGTCAATATGACAAATAGGACTCGTGCGTTTTTGTTGTGCTCATCAGTTCGCTACGGGCTGTTGCCCTGCAGCTGGTTCTCTGAGGTCTATAAAATAAGAACAGGCTGTGAAAAACAGTGAATTACGGAGAGTGAATAGTCCGTGTCCTATTTTCGATACTCTCTTCTTCCTGCAGTTGACAAATTGTTACAGAATAAGAAGAAACGTTTTACATACACATCAATTTTGTATGTGTGTTTGTGTATTGTCATTTAAGTGACAGTTGCTAAAGTAATTGATTTAAATAATTTATTAATCGAATTTTATTAATTCTTCTTTCTGCAATTTGATGTTGAAACAATTATTTGGGGGTCTATCATGACTTGCAAATGTGCCACAAATCTAAAAAGATGATGCTGCACAACAAAAACTTTTGTTGTTTTATTATACAACTGTTGTATGTGTTGTGTGACTTGACTTTTAAAAAGCCAACTTCATACACACACAAAAAAGAACTTGCCATTTTGCTAAACGTTTTATACTTTGAAATATGGCAGTCGCCTATTTTAAAATCACGAACAAACATATTAGGTCGTGGCTGTGAAAATTGTTTTTTTTGCGGTACAGTATTCATACACTCAAAGAAAAAGAGTGATTGAAGCAAATTAAAATAATCCAAAAGTGTGCTGTTGGCTGAGGTGGCAAGTGCACGACTGCAAATCAAATGTCCGCTGCTTCGAGTCCATCTCTTGACTAGATGTCAGCATTTTGATCACAATAACTCTGTTATAAACGTTATATAGTTGCTAATTTTAAACAGAATTTTACTTTTTATTTAGTAAAATTCAGAATTTTATCCTGTCCAATCACAAAATTTAAAAGTAGTATCTTATTTAAAAGTTTTCTCAATATAGATTTCAATATATTTAATTTTAATCCCAACTAAGCCACAGTCTTGTCCTTTCTCCACGTGTATGTAAATGTAAGCACGTGTACGTGACCAACTTCAAGAGAATTAAAAGAACCACAACCAACAGCATCCGGAAATGCCTTCATGAGTATTTTTGATAAAAATTGCTGGTCATGCAAACACAACTTTAGCCAGCCAGCGTGTACTGCGTATCGGTTTGTGTTACATTTTCTTCAATATTTGTATTGGCTGGATGTTCTTTTATTGAAGTTTAAGATTATTTTCTTACAGAAGATTTTCAAATTGTATTTGTGCTTTTTATTAAACATTAACTGATTTGTTTCATATGGAGTGAGTCCATTTACTCGTTGAAGCAAACAACGGCTGACCCAAAAACTTTCTATATCACATTTGGCAAGGACTTATAGAACTGTTCGCTTTATTACAACAAACAAAATTTATTGTTGTATTCTTAAAGGGAACAGGGTAAAATTTTGAATTTAAACAAACAAAAATTTTGTCTCTCAGCATGAGATTTTTATAACGATTCAGTTAATTTAATTAAATCTTATAGAGGGATATCTTTGAAAACATTTTTTAATTGTTAAACGCGTAGCATTTCCTTTAAAATTGGGAATAGCTTTTTGGCGTCTCAAGTCCAATTTCTGGTGATTGTCATGTCCAAATAGCGAAGTCTTTGAGATCCCGCGTTCAACTCCTCGCTCAGTCGTGAATATGTTTTTTTTAATCTGATACTGATTGTTTGTATTAATTATGATCGGTCTGTTGCTGTGACGAACGCACAGCACTGCTTGCTGGAACGACAACGATGTGGCAAATGGCGCATTACAGCCTCCTCTTTCGTCTTTACTGTGCCAAAAATACTGCTGGGAAGTAAAAAGTGAAAAAATACTACAACAAATTCTCTGTCTCGTCATCTGTCATCTCTACAATATCACCTCCTTTATAGTTCCTTCAATTATATATATATATTTAATTCCGAAATAAAAATTAATTTTTTTAATTTTCCTAAATCAAGAACTCTTGTTAAGAGAAATAGTAAATCTGTTCGTAAACATTTCCAAGCCATAAATCAACTCTTTAAACTTTCATTGTATTTTATGCACTCGTATTTATAATCCAAATAGTTTAAATACAGTTTAAGCCAAAAGCTGGTGTTTGTATGCACGTGTGCAAGGACACTGCATTAAGAAATTGTGCCAACATCGGTTCAGCATAAGTTTTTAGCCCATTTTAGTTTTCCATTTAAAATGATTACACTTATAGAGGCAGTAAACGACAGTGCTTCTGTACAAACACGTGGCTATATGTAAAGGGTGTTGCAGTAAGAGATTTCATTTTGATATGTTAAGAATTAAGTCAATCAAACGAAGTCACTGAATATTTATTTAGTTGTCAGGCGGAGGGTATGACGTTACTTATGAAAAATTACATCTATATTTTCCCAAGTCCGGCTATATAAAACGATTAAAAATCGCTCCAGAGTGTGATTATCGAAACCGCAAATCCCAACGGTCGCTAGACCAAAGATAGCACCAATTGATTAAACATTGAAGAGTGCGAGCTATTCAACAACAAATCCCAACAGCCCCAGTGGCGAGCCGAGAAAGAAGATACTTCCCGACAACTGAAATACACACGATTTTTGCGAATGGCATCTTTGCGAAATATTCTCCATTTTAATATTTTTTTTTAGTGGTATAGTTTTAAATGTCATGTGTCATTTGTTCAATTGAAGCACACTATTGGCTCCCCCTCTTTTTAGAATATTGTATGGAAACGAAAAATTTGGAATTCATAAAACCCCTGGGGATGGTTGTCACACTTAATCCGCCTAAAGCCCATAGGCCGAAAAATCGAACTGATTCAGACCACCGCAAGCTGTGACACTTTAAGGTCAGGCCTAAAATTTGCTAATTCATTGATTTAAAAAACCAAATTTAACGTTTATTTATCAATGCCTTTCTAATGTTTATAGAAATGCCTGTGCGTGCATGTCTGTGCATGCATTCAGGTAAAATAATATTTATTTTCATGTCCGCATCTGTGCAGTAGATGTGCATGGATCTGCTGTGGAGAAATGTTTTATATAATAAAATGGTTTCAAATTGAATGAATCAAATTCATACAGTTCAAGGCAGGTGTGCGAGAGTGTGTGTTTGTTTCGAACAAATTCTAGTTTTTAATTTAATTTAAAATTTTGCTGGCTCCAACCTCTTTGTTTTTCATTCGGGTGACTAAATGGATGCTGAATGCAAGAGTCTGCTGGTGCTGGTTTGTTATTTGTTTCTCCACAATGTTTTTCTTTATTTATAGTTATTAGGAGAATGTTTATGTATTGGTGTGTGTGTGTGTGTGTGCGTATGCGTGTGCTAATATGCATTAAATAATACACGTTTAGAAATGTTTATTTTGTGCGTTAAATTTAATTTGTTATGTAAAATTTGTTGTTATTATCGTTTAAATTTTGAGGTTTTCACAGCAGCACTTCAATTACATTTTAAACGAGACATGTGGAAAATATCACGGCGCAGTTAAAAGCATTAATAAAATATTAATATTGTGTGACTGCTTTCAACATTGACTTATCTTTTAGGCCCGTACAAAAGCCATGACGATATTCCGTCCTCAGTAATGGATTTAGAAATAATTCATGAGTTTCAATATTCGAATATTTAAGGAGAATATTATTTAGAAAGTGACTTTTACTAATTTCTTAAACACCAAAACTTAGTCTAAATTTCAAATCTCCTGTTGTGAGGATACGAAAAGAAAAAAATGTATATCCACTGACAAAATTTTGACTTTCTGCTCTGAAATTAAATTAGATTTTTTATCGGGAAAGTCTTGTTCGTGTTTATGTAAAAATTCTCAACCATGACCCCACCATCCCATCCATCCACTTATGTCACCCTGCATTTGACGCTGATACTAAATATTAATTAAATATTTTTAATGTTTTCCAGATTTAATCTTCTTCAAATCCACTTACAAAATAACACAAAACGCTGATTGGGAAGTTCATCCATCCCATTTAACGCAACAAACCACCGGAATCCACAGAAATCATAAGGGAAAACAGTAACAAGCAAAAAATGATTTCGATAAAAGTACAGTGCGTCATACAATTTTATTTGCAAGACATAAAAGGCAGCACCTACCGTTGGTGCTGCTAATGCTGATGACTACTACCAAAAGAGAGCAACAGGTCGCAACAACAACGACAATTTCCAGCCAAAGATAAATGCTAAATGATAATGAATAATGCAATCGGCCACATTGGAAACGTTACATCATCCAGCTTTACTAATACCAATAGATCCGTGCCATATTGGGACTATGCTGCCCTGTTGCAACCACTGGCCGCGAGCATACCGAGAGCACTCAGTATGGCCATACCACAAACGTCGAAGGAGCAACAGCAGGAAACAAACTTACCCGCCTTTTCACAAACAGACAATCACAGTCGTACAGCATCATCGCTTTCGGGAGAGACCACCCAAATGTCTGCGTCACAATTCTACTCAAGTTTCAATATCTCAGATGATCTCTTTTACTACTTCAATGGTTTTTCGGGAAGCGAAAACGCGCCGGAAGCCATCTCGCCAATACCTTTTGAAACCATCACCTCATCCGCGGAAACATTCAATACCACCAGCATACCTCCAGAGCCAGATTTTAGCGAGTGCATCAGTTCGCTACGCAATGATCGAGTCAGTTTGCTCTCCTTCTTGTTTCTCTTCTCCTTCGCCACTGTGTTCGGTAACTCGCTGGTTATCTTGGCCGTTATAAGAGAGCGTTACCTCCACACGGCCACAAACTATTTCATTACAAGTCTGGCGGTGGCCGATTGTCTGGTGGGTCTGGTTGTGATGCCCTTTTCGGCGCTTTACGAGGTGCTGGACAACACTTGGTTTTTTGGGACAGACTGGTGTGATATTTGGCGGTCGTTAGATGTCTTGTTTAGCACTGCGTCCATACTGAACCTCTGCGTAATATCGCTGGACCGCTACTGGGCTATAACGGATCCTTTTTCATATCCCATGCGCATGACTGTAAAACGAGCTGCTGGACTTATTTGCGCCGTATGGGTGTGTTCAAGTGCCATCAGTTTTCCTGCGATAGTGTGGTGGCGTGCAGCCCGTGATGGCGAGATGCCTGCCTACAAGTGTACCTTTACGGAACACTTGGGATATCTCGTATTCTCCTCCACTATATCCTTCTATTTGCCGTTACTCGTGATGGTATTTACGTATTGTCGTATCTATAGGGCGGCCGTAATACAAACTCGTTCACTGAAGATCGGTACGAAACAGGTACTCATGGCCTCCGGTGAACTGCAGTTACGTATTCATCGTGGCGGCACTACACGAGAACCATCGACCAGCTCTCACCATCAGGCGCTGCACGGTTCTTTGGGTGGGGCACTGCCAACCGGGTCACAACACCATCAACGCTCACATCATCATCACCACACTTCGCATCATAACCACAGTAACGCGGGTACTACCACTTCCACACCCGAGGAGCCAGACGATGAACCGCTATCGGCATTGCGGAACAATGGCTTGCCTCGAGATCGCCACATAGGCGGCAAAAACGTTCCGTGGTCTCGCAAATTGGCCAAATTCGCTAAAGAAAAGAAAGCTGCCAAAACTCTGGGCATCGTCATGGGAGTCTTTATTGTTTGTTGGCTGCCATTTTTCGTTGTGAATCTCTTGTCTGGCTTTTGCATGGAGTGCATAGAACACGAGGAAATTGTATCAGCGGTTGTCAATTGGTTGGGCTGGATTAACTCCAGCATGAATCCTGTAATTTATGCGTGCTGGAGCAGAGATTTTCGAAGGTAAACATACAAATTTTCCAACTCATTTTATTTGAATATTTTTCTTGGCTGAATGTCCTTCAGTTGGTGCCATTTTCTGGCTTTTCTCATATCGATTTTCGCTGCTGTTTTTTTTTTTTTTTGACAGGAATTAGGACTTTAACACAAAGACAAATTTTTTTGTTTAGGTGTTTTCTTTCGCTTTGAGGCACTTTTCTGTGGGCACAATTCAGATAATCACAACAAAGGAAAAACAAATCTTTTGCGGCTTCACACAATCCGTTGAAGAAGGGGAAGGTCTTCTAAGCAGACTAACAGTTAATGACAGATCAAAGAAGAACGCAATGATACTGCGGTTTCTACCACATGCAAAGTGGGTTCTTAAATCCCATCATTAGAATTGGAGATATTTATTATTTTTGCATAGAAGTCATCCCTTAACTCAGACAACTCGTGGGCTGTAACTCTACGAGAGGTGTTAATTTAACCCTCGATTTACGAAGTGGGTTGATGTCAAACTGAGCGACTTTGAAACTCTACTCCTACAGAAAATAGTGTCACGAGCTCCAGTTCCACACATTTTCATAAGAATTTGAGTTTGATTTGCTTATGACGCAAAATATAAGATGAGGGATGGATGCTATGACGGCATTAATTTGCATGTCTTTCGCTGTATTTATGAATCAGGTTTTTGTTATTTAACAACAACTAAATATCTGTCGTATAAATAACGTTTGAAACAAAAAACTAAATTATAGATATTGATTTTAGATATTATTTGTGCCGTCCGTCCGCTTGCAACATCGCCGATCAGGCAGACAATGGGTCGACTTTCAATCGGGCCCACGTTGTACATCCCAACCCGTTCTCACCTCTGCCGACCAAAGGTTAAGTCCGACTGCACGTACATAAAAGCACATCTTTTTTCATTTAACCCAAAAGTTCTTAAATTTGTTGCAACAGGAGGAGTGTATGAACCGTTGCTGGCATTTGCTTTTGTGTGGATGGATGTAGATTTTATGGATTTTCCTACTTTTCGTACCTCAACGGAAACAAAATTTGCATTTGAAAATCTCAGCTTTGAAAACATTGTGGTTGTTTGTTTAATTTCTTTTCAAATGTTTCTTTAGTGCTTGTGTCTGGAGGAGCTTTTTCCATAGTCTGACCAACATTTGCATAATAAGCAAATTTATGTGTCTAACGGGGTGCTTTTAAGGAGGGAATGCCCAACATGTTTTATATTCGACCCCCATGGAATCCGATAAGATGAATTTTCTAAGAGCGTGATTCGCCATTCGCAAGAATGAAATCTGGCCGAATTAAAAAAATTATTTAAAATGGTGTCGCTAGTGATCGAATTCGCAACTGAATGAAGTCCTATAAAGAAATCGGAAACAGTAGCTGATAAGATATATAATTTTGGAGATTTAAAAGAAAATAATCTTTATGGAATTTCTTCCTTCACGAAAGTGGTGACCGACGTGTTTTTTTTAATATCAAAAGAGAGATCGGACAAGCCCTTTAAAAGTTAACAAAAAACAAACACTTGGAAAATAGTATTTTATTAGTTTTTTTACGGGATGCCTCCAAAATTATCATTTCAATTTGGTGACAAACCCAGAAGTGGCCCCGTCTCTGGTCCCCTTGTTCTAGCGATTTAACCCTTCTGGATAACTTTTTTATGGAACCATATTTTATCGTTGGCTTTTGTCTTGAAACCACAAACTCCTCAAGCATTGAAAGACAATATTTAAGCCATCATTGACATCGTATGGCCAGATTTAGTGCACAAATTAGCAAAACTTTGACAGATCGAAGGTCATATTTCTCTCTATTTATTTTAGATTCAGTATTAAAACTCCTTAATATTTTATACTCCGTAAATGCATCGAATCCAATAAATTCATAACCAGCCTGGGGGTCAATGCGAACCAGTTTGGCGACGGCTGTTGTACAGATATTCTGAAAATGTCTTGCCATTTACTCTATAAAATTTGCAATCCTTAACATTTTTGTTGCTTTTTTATTATGGTCTTATGGATTTCCGTTTACTTCTCTTTAGTCCGACTTGAGTTGGGTATTTTTCTTGTAAATGTTTGCAGGAAAAAAATTGCTAAAGATCTCTTGTATGTTTATTTACTTTAATTTGCATAACATTCATGCAAAATTTGTACGGTTTAGTTAAGGAGTTTATTGCCTTCTTTTGATTGTGGCGTGGAAATCAGAACTGAATTGAATGAATTTCTTTTAGGAAAATTTCGGTCAAACTGAAATGATTTAGGAACTTGAAAGTTTGATTTTCAATCAGCTAAACCTCAAGCAACTGCTTAATTTTCCTGCTCCTTTCTTTATATATATTTTCGTTTCGTTGCCCAGTGTACGTTTTCATTTATCTCAATAGATCGTTTTTACGTCTGTTAAGTTATTTTGTTCAGACAAAAAAAGAAGATTTCAATTAAAACTTCAGTGTGTTACTTGATCTTATAATTGCAGGGCTTTTGTGCGTATATTGTGTGTCTGCTGTCCTCGTAAAATACGGCGAAAATATCAACCAACGATGCGTTCCAAGTCTCAGGTGAGTATCTCTTTGACTTCCTTTATGAAGATTTGCTTGTGTGTTTTTTGTGTTGCTGCTTCTGTGCTTCTTTTCCCAACTATAATTTATTTAACGCCAAAAAAGAAAAATAAAAAAATTATCTTTGCAATTGTCCACTTCTGTGCTTTCTGCCTTCAGCCTTCACAACTTCATTTCCATAATTTGCACTAATTTTAAGTTATTTCGTATGCAAACACGCCACTTATTTTTCTTCTGTTTTAATTTTGTCACTTTTTTTTTCTGATGTTTTTGAAGAAAAAAGGTTTTCGGCCAAATGCTTAAATCTTGTCTCTTTAAAAAGAAGGAATCTAAATTTGTAAATCATTTTGTTACATAAAATTCTTGATATTTATTTTCCTTGTCTGCAACTTCCATGTACTTAAATTTTAGCGGAAATTTTGTTAAATGTCCGTGTCATTAAATAATGCTGGCATTTGGAAGCAACATTAAGTTTTGAATTTCATTATTGGAAAAAGCTTGTCGTTCAGTAGAATTCGTGAATTTCATTAACGATTGAAAAATCATAAAATTATTTGCTTTTCTCAGGCGACCTCTCAAGCATTTAAACGTTCTTCTCTTGTAAAAAAAAGTACCAAATGAGATGATCTTCGTTAACGTAAACTTTATAATGAAATATTAAAGTTTTTATATATTAAAATTTAATTGTTCAGCTGCGTTTACATCTATCAAATATTCGATGAAAGAAGCGTAACCAAAAATCATTTACAAACGTTTCTTTTTTCGTGGGCATCTCCATAAATGAAACGACAAAAGAAAATGCTGATTGTGTTTGGAATTTTGTTATCAAAAATTTAAAAAATATTTTCTAAGAATTAAACCAGAAGTTGCGGTTAAGCTTACTTCGTCACATATTTGATAGATGTGATCGTAACTTTAGATCTCTCTTTTCTCTTTAATGTTTAAGAGGAACTGATGCGATCAAAATGCTTCTCAACATTTTAATTTTTGAATGGACCGGCACTGCGGGTGTGAACGCTAATTTTCTACTGAATAAATGAAAAATAATATTTTAATGGTACTGAAATACACGCTGGTGCACAATTAATCGTTCTGTTTTTTCAATAATTTGTTTTACTTTTTGAAAAAATATTTTCTGTGATGGAAATCTTTTTTTTTTTTGTGTCTGTACAAATTTTTTTAAATAAAAAAGAGGACATCCGTAAAGTGGCTGCTGCCGGAGTTGATAAACGTTTGTCCATTTTATCGCTCTTTCCATGATCTTCTGCAAGATTTCCAATAATAATAGTCCGTTCATTTCTTACGAATATTCTGCTTAAGGACTGCAATTGTCTAGGGCTTGTTGGCATGGCATGAGTCAAGCCTTCAACAAATATAGTTAAATTGAGCGATCTTCGCAAGATCGGTTGTGGTTTCTGCTGTATATGCGTCTGTTGAAACCACTTGGTCACCCAGGCCCACGCATTTAATTCCGCCAATAACAAGTCGCTCATCAAGGGGATTAGATGCACTTGCATCACTGGCGGATTATCGTAACCGTTTAAATGCAAATGCGAATTGTCGCTCATGGTGGTTTTCTGCTAAAAATATCCCTCCTCGTTGTTGAGATTGTGAATGGTTTTGTAGCGGTACGAGTACGCATGCGTCCGACGGTTCGCTGTACATCGTTCGGTTCACCTTTCTTCGTCCTCTGCGACATCGGCATCAAGATTGCTGCGGTACAGCAATCTTGATGCGTCAGGTGGAGGGCTTTGAAATTTTTTTCTTCCATTCTGTTCGTGTTGAGCATCGTGCTTCTTTAAGACCATCGAGGGATTTTTTGTGCAGAAAAAAGGTCTTGCGGAATATAGCGACGCATTGCTGCAGCTCCTTTGTTAAACCGTCAGTTAGGGACTTACGGGGACAATTGCCGTGAAGCATAACATAATCTGCTGCTGACATCTTCAGTGCCAAATATTATTGACGTACGACTTTAACTAAAACGCAAATAAAAAGTTATGCGTCCTTAAACTTCCCTTTAAAAAAAAAAATATTTAAATTTAGACTTTGGCTGCCAGCGATTTTTAAAGATTAACCCGTTCCTTAGCACCCTCGTAGAGCGCAGATCAAAGCTTTGGGTCTAACAACATTATTTGCTCCACTCCAAGAACTGTTGTCCTCCAGTCTTTCACTTTTCAATCCTTTAAGATTCACCTTGAGAAGTTTTCATTTCAATTTATTTACTCCACACCAAACCACGATGTCCGCTTGTATGTGTGTATGTCCTTTTATGCCACTTTACTTGATTTAATTGTAATAATGGTTTCAACAATCTTTTCATTCTTAAAACGATGCTGGTGCTCGACAGAGATTTGCCACAAGACGCTGTTACTCAACATGTTCTCTGCACGGCATCCAACATGTGCGACACAATTCATGCGAACAAACTTACATTTAGTGGCTGTTGTATGCGTTTTTACAAAAACATACAAATAAAAAATAAAACAAACAAAAAACAGCGGCCTCCGGGGCAGTATCATACGCCCATTCTCAAGAAAACATATCAAAAGGGCCAACAAAAAATTGCCAATTAAGACAGAACTGAAGACCTCCCGCTCGTTCATGTGTTTGCTTTTCTTTCGTACTCTGGTGGCCTTTAATCTGAACCCGCGTTCTTTGTAAAATATGAAGTCTGGAGTTAAAATTCAAAAGAAGCAAGAAAATATCAATTAACTTATTCTGCTGTGCTCCAAGTACAACCGCAACTGCTGCTGCCGCTACTGCTACTGTTGCTCCTGCTGGAGTGTGTGTTCTTTGTGCATGTGGAAAACAATTTGAGGAATTTTTTCATTAAACACGTTAAAATGAAATATCCCATGAAATATTCCAGCATTCGAAAATTCCCCACACAACCAAGGAAAACGTAAATCAAGAGCATTAAACGGGAAAAGAAGTGTATCTTTTCGCCATTAAAATGATTATGCAAAAAGATGGAAACGTTGGAAAAGAATATGAAAATAAGATGATTATAAATAAAGTTGTGTGTGTGTGTGTGTTTTTTTTACTTCTGCTTTTTATTTGGTTGAGTCTGTATGGGTAAGACTTGTGGTGTCTTTATTTTTATTGTTTGTTCGTTCTACACGTTTCTATCATCTCCAACATCTACGACTTTTTACGACGGAACTTGTGTATGTTATTGGCCAAAAGACAAGGATTTCCTTAATAACTGTTTGTAGTGATACCCATCAACTTTATTGCCATCGAAATCGTCAACAGCAACATCAACAGCCCGTCATCTTCATTATTTGTGTTGTTTGTGCCAGTTGTTGAATAAATGCGAACAATGACTTTCTTAAATAAACAAACAAACAAAATGATACATTTTGAGAAAGAAAGAAAAGAAAAGACACACACACACACACACATACACCCACATAAAGGAAACAGGCAAAACCACACGTGCATTTTAAAATATTTTATCGTGGTATATTTTGCTTCTGACCGACACGACACGACATCAAGTCTAGGAAGGCTGCAACAGCCCACGCTATTGAAGAGCAACAACAACATCCAGGTGCCTGGAGTTCTTTTGAGTTTTCTTTTGTTTTCTGCTTCCGAGCAAAAGGTATGTAAAACTTATCTCCTCTGTAAAACAGCACTAATCGACTTCTCATTTCTAAGTCGTTGATGTTGTTCTTGTGTGTTGTTTTTCAAGCTTCCTTTTACATATTTCACACTCCTGCAAGGTCTTGTTATTGTAATTCATGGTTTTCCTTTGTTCATTTTTAGTGCCTTGATGTTGTTCAATATCGATGTTCTTTTCTGGCGAATCTCCATTTTCAATTCAATTTCATTCCCCAGCCATCACAATCCGTAGTGAAATTTGTGAACTCTTTTGAATCCCTGTTCCTCTTTTTTAATTCAGCATTCCGTACCTTTTCCTATTCTGGATGAAACAGTAGCGTTGGTCCTGGTAGTTTTTAACAAGTTTCTTCCTTCACACTGTCCCTCATGTCTCAACCCCGTAACATAAATGGAAGTTAATCATTTTTATTTCAGGATATTTAAACTTTTAATATGCTCGTGTTTGTGTGAGTGAGTGAGTGTGTAGAATTGTGTATGTGTTAATGTTTGTTTTATTTCTTGTGCGAATTTTATTGTTCTCTGCAAATATTAAAATAAATGACCCATTTTTTGTTGTTATTATTTTTTATTGCGCAATTAAACGTGTTTTGTGCTCTGCAACATTTTTATTATTTGTTCTACATACCGGATAATATTTTTTATTTGTTTGTTTTTATCTTTAGGATTTGTTTAGTTTCACCACTTGCTTTTTCAATTCGTTTTGCCATTTAAATAACGGAATTGGAGTCAAAATGTTAACTGGCTTTTACGAGTTTATGTTGTGTTGCATCATTAACTATTTCCGTCATAATACGATTCTGTGTTTATGCGAATCCATATCGGATTTACGACCGCAAGTGCAAAATATAAATAATAAAATAAATTATTCAACACAAAAGAGCATCCGCTATTTTACAGTTTGCTAAAGTGTCTCATGCAGTAAAAATAAGTACTTGAAAAATATCTAAAATACACTTTTATTGCGCGTAATAAATTGCAAAATAATTAAATTGAATTGAATGAGTCACAAATAAATGCATTCACCTTTTGCCGCTGTTGTAATTTTTGTTGTCGAATAAAAGAGCAGGAATGCCACAAATCTAATTGTCTATGAATTCATTATCGTGGCTGCGTTGCGCCTGCACGAGGTTCTAATTTGTGTTGTTTCTTATTTTTATTTGGTGACAAGCCATTAGAAGTCTGCAAATAAAAAAATAAAAAATTTGGTCGGAATGTTTGAAGTAACGATCAAACTTCACAAAGAAAACTTTCGAAAATCCATTCAAGCTAAAAATTATTTCTCTTCTCTTTCAAGATGAGAGAAATGTCAAACCACAGGGACAAAAATTTAGTTCGGATGCAATTTAAAAGCAAAAGATAATTGTTTGAAACGTATTTTTAATTCAGAAAGACATGACAGATAATCCAAAGTACAAGGGAAGGTCAACTAACGAGAGGTAATTAACAAAAACACACATGAGTGTGCCGATGATGAAAGTGCAGCGGCTTTCGAAAATATTTGTTCTGCTTTAATATTTCCGAAGGATCCATATTTAAGGTTTCCCAAAAAATGTATTCATTTCATTCAGATGCGGCTGATTTACTGCACAGGTGTTTTGATTTTGATGCCATTATTTGTTATCCCACAACAACAAGATAAATTCTCCTACTGACTTCAATAATATTCATTGATTTGATTTACCAATACGTACACACTTTGAAAGTCTTTGCTTCGTTACTGAGAAAGCGTCAGCATCCGCACACACACACACACACACACACAAACAAACAACACAATGCTGGATTGAACTTTAATTTGAACATTTAACAATTGAAATGCTCTTGACCACATCGATTGCATTGATGTAAATTGAACTTGTGCTGAAATTGAGTTTTTGTATTTCTTTTTTCTTTCGATTTGCAAGAGTTTGTAAAGATTTATGGTGAAATATTGAATGGATCGACTTCAGAGTTTAAAGGCCATTGAGCACTTGTTTTACTTGTTGTTGCAACAATTTGGCATTTGACCAATGATGATGATTGCTTGTGTGCGTGTGTTTGTGTGTGTGTTAGGATATCAATTTATAAAAATTACTCCTTAACTTCACAGAATAGAGGTTTCACTTCTATTAAAGCAAAATGATTTTTCATTTTCAATACCCAGCAGTCCATAATTCAAGAAACAAGAAGTTAATAAATAAAATTCTTTTCTAATTTTATTTATGTGATCCTAAAGTATCCACTTTTTCGACCGTCTATCGGGGTGATCATGTAAAATCTTCGCGATATTCATGACCTGCGCGAAACATTTGCCGAACTCACATTCTCAGTCGAAATTTAATTTTCCATGCGTTTTAAAAACCAAAATATTCTCAGGTGAATTCTTCGAAACCCCCAGACGTGAACTATAAAACTTTTGTAAATCGCGGTAAAATAATTTTCGCCGAAACATATCACAGACTTTTTGGTAAAAGTGCAACCACTTTCCGGTATTCGTTTCAGTTTCTTTTGCATTCATTAATCTCGCCTCTATTTTAGAGACCAGATCTTGTATTAATTCCTACTCAATAATTAAAAATTTGATGGCAAAACCAAATTCGTTTTGTAATAAAATTACACGGCTTTCCCTGCACCGATTAGGCAGTGGGGAGGCGAAGAGTCGGGGCATCCATCAGCCAAATGTTTGCTATGCAACAGTTTGTAAAATGTTGTGCTGCTTCTCACTCTTCCACATGCACATCACACATACAGAACGTACCACTCTTTTCTTTGATAAATTATTTGCTGTGATTGAACTTTGCCAATATATTTTTCTTTCTTTTGGAGCAACAATCATTTGCTTAATAGTCTGCGAAAACGTGATTTTACAAAATCGATTTGGGAGGAACAGCCGGGGATAGAGAAACCGAAACGAATAAACATGAAAAATATCTGCATAATTTATTTTCTCCTGGTGTAAATGAATTATTGAATGATTGTAATTCAGCACCAGTCCACTGCTTTTCTGTCGGTGGTGAAACTTCAATTGTGTCCTTGCAACAAACAGCAGGATGTCTTTCAAGTGTTGGCATGCAAGTTTGAGTATTTTTTTCCCCAAGAAGTTGGTTCGAATCTGAATTATTGGTTTAATGGCGCAAATTCTTTGGCAGTACTTTTACACGTTTGAGTTGTTTAATAAAATAAATTATTTCGTATTAATTTCGCTTTTTTTTGTAGTTTGAAATGTCGTCTTGTGAATTGAAGTGCAGTGAAGTAGAGAAGTTATTAAAGTCCACCTCAAGTTCCGTCTTGAATATTCGTTAGTTGAGTTAATTTATCGATTCTGTGTTACAAACATGGCACCGTACAGTTTACAGTTAATTGCTTTTCTTTTAGAGTAGATTCAACTCAAATGCACACACATGCAAACAAAAATTGTTAATAATAATTTAAGGATTTAATAATATTCAAGTCATTTCAATATCTGTCAAGTTGTTTAAATGTTTGCAATTATTTTTCGTTTTATTCTGATAAAAGCAATTTCATTTCTTAAGCTCTACTGCAAATGAACGCAATTAGCTTTTGGGCACGTTTGAAATAAATTTATTTATTTGCGTTGCACACACACAAACAAAATATTCAATTGAAAATTCTTATGGAATATAAAAATCCAGATCACAAACAGTTATTAAAGTTAATTCGACTTTTAAATATAAAAGTTAGTCAATATTATTGGCATGCACATTGGGGCTGTTTACGAAAATAATCGTAACTAAATTATTTTTTTTTATTGAGTTGGTTGAATACAGAATGAGCTATTTAGTGTTTAAGCTATTCTTTTGGTGTTCTAGAAATCTTTTGTACGCTTAACTATGCGAGGTCTGTTCGCGGGCTGCATACACTCGTCTATCAATTCAAGCAATTCGAAAATATCACTCGCATGAAAAAAGCTCGTATAATTGCGAGTGTATAAACGTTCGCACTTTCAACGGCATGTGTAAATTATAAGTGAAATCCAATCCACACGATGATTTAAAAGCAGGAGGAAATTAATTGATTTGAGAGTGCTGTTGGGTGAAGTTGTGCACTCAAGACTACGATGTCTTAGACCCCGGGTTCGACTCCGCACTCAGTCATAATATAGTGGCGAATTTATCTGATTTGCAAGATAGAGTTAATAGTTTTCGGTCCACCTCAATGACGAAGGCAACGCTTAACACCGTCATGCACTAAAAGAACAGAATACAGCAGCACCCTACCTGCAGCATAAAATTAACCAGCAAATTAAAAGAGTAAAAATATCTACAACAAAATTTTCTATTTTATAATATGTCTTTATCTGTCCTCTCAACACTTTCCACTCCTTTTTATTTCGCTGCATGTGCAAGACTCAACCCTGAGTGTTGGTCTAAGAACACAAAACAAAAAAATAAACAAAATAAAATAATTCTGCCACACGGCTCCTGAAACGATTGCGCAATTCGATAAACAGTTTATTTCACGTTTGGGGTCTTTCACTTGGCCGCCCAGATCATGCGATTTAGAATCTTCAAACAATTTTTGGGGCGGCTTTCTTAAGGCTCATGCCTGCAGTGAAACGGTTCTTAAATATTGAAGAAATTATTCGTCAGATGCCGGCCGTTAAGTTGGAGAGAGCATGCCGAAATGGTACCCAGCGTATCAACCATTTGAGGCGTATCCACGATCACTATTTGCGTGAAATCATCTTTGAATTTTGTAGAATCGTTTTATTGACTCAAGTAAAGATTTTATAAAAAAAATTATTAAATTCGAAAGCTCTTGAAAATATCCTCCATAAATGAGTGGTTATTATGAATACAAACTGTTGTAACATTCAGCGATCTAAAAGGTTCTGATAAACAAAAATTCACAAGAGTACTGATGACGAGAGTGCAGCGGCTTTCGAAAATAGCGTTATTCTGTTCTGCTGTGTAATTTGAAAGTTAAATTTATATGGATTTTCCATCGTTTCTGGGAACATTTATCATGTCTTTCTGAATTTACTTTCACGACTTTTAGCCTAAAAATTTATTAAACAAAAATTAAACATTTTATTTATATTTAAATTCATATCACCGTATTCAAGAATGATTAATTATCATAATTTTATTTTAATATTTCTCAAGTTATTGTTTATTTAATCAGAAGCTTTTGGAATGTAGTAGAGCTTTTTTGATGGCATTTTATAAATAAACTGATGAAAATATATTTAAAGCCAAACGAAAGCATACAAAGACATTTTCCTTTTACTCGTTTTATTATTCACATTTTCTCTTTCACTTTTTTTCTCAGCCGTTAGCCCATTCGCCGAGTGAAACTGTTGCCTTTGGCCATATTGATTTAAGCACAAGTTATTGATTCTGTTGCACACACTCCCACCGCCACCTTCACCAACACCGAACACCGATACTGATACCGACACCTACACACCGACATCACCACCAACAGTGGTTCGAGTGCTAAACAAAGTTAAACAGTCTCAGAACACGGTAAATCATTTTCCCAACTTTTTAAATCCTTTTATGTTAATTTCTGTTCCATTTGCTGCTCTTTTTACGACACGAATTCATAGATAAAACAAAACATTTCTTCTTCTTTTTATACTTTTTTCCACCGAGTCTAAATATAAATTTCACAGTCATGGACGTTTGCGCTTGTAGAACATGAAACAATAGTTTTTTTTGTTTTGTTTTTTATCAGGCATTTAATCGTTTCGTCAATCACGGTGTTTGTTTTTTTCGTCTTGTCTTGCTCGCCCCGTTTAATGCCACTGTGTTGGTTCAAATGCAGGATTCCATACACATACACACAAATGCACACACACTCTTAAGTATTTACATTCGTGTTATGTATACTTTCATAAGTACTTAAAAGTGTTTTAAAGCTTTTGGCCTTTTCACTTCATCACTTTCAACACCCACTCACAAACTGTGAATTGTTGCAATTTATTGACTTTCATGTCCGTGTGTGTAAGTGTGTGTGTGTGTGTGTGTAGCGAAGTGAATGGACTGAATGAATATATCTAACATGTGAAACCGTGTCCACCTTCCATTGTAACATTAAGGTAGTCCTGTAAATACGCTGAAAGCGAAACGAAAAACTTTGTTCGCAGTCGTTTTGCCTTGTCTGCTGTTTTAGCACCAGCCTTTAATGGGAATTGAATCCGTATCTTTTAATTAATAATTAAAAGTACTGCTTAATAGTCTACTGGGGTTGCAGTTACATTTTAATTTCGAAATATGTGCCACGTGCAACTGGGAATTGCTAATGTTTTTTATGTTGTACGATATGATCGGTTTTGCGCTAATGCCAGCGATGGAACCTGCACACAATTTGCATTTTGTGATTTTATTACATATTAATTTCGATTAATCAATAATGGAATTATTGCTTGAGCACAGATATAAAAATAACGTCAATGACATTCACATACACTCGAGTATATAATTTAAACCATAAAAGTTTGAATTGAGTAAAATGTTGTAACAAAAAAATAAAAAATAAAAAATAAAAAATTAAACAAAAAATGTATGACATGAAGAAAAATAATCGCTGTTATCACGGTGATTCGAGGCGTGGGTTGTGCATCGATTTAGTATTGAAACATTTCCCGTCGGCAATTTTCTTATGAAATTTCGTGAGAGTGCAAACTCTTTGCACACAAAACTACGCCGTCCAAGCAGAGGTAAAAACAAATTAGAATTGACTACTCACGAGAAAGTGTAGCGGCTTTCGAAAACAGCGCTATTTCACTCTGCTGTGTGAGTTGAAAATTAAATTGATGTGGATTCCTCCGGTAATTCTCATGTCATTCGAACACTATCCTGTTGATTATAATTCATCAATTCAGGGCACAAAAATTCAAATAAATCCATGCGGTTGAAATATGCGAATTTTGAAATATTTAATTTTCACTCAATTGTTTGAAAACGTTAAATAATTATTCGACATTTGAAATTTATTATTTGAAAAAACGACAGTCCGAAATTTTGAATTCTATTTAGAAAAGTAAACGAATTAACGAAAAATATTTTCTAAAATTTATCAAATTTATTCAATATATTTTTCAATTCACAGGCTCTGTTTTATCGTTAATCCTTTGACAGTTTGTTACCTGATGAATTGATAAACTTGTTGTATCGTTAAGTTATCGTATTGTTAAATGTCAGAATATGAAAATGTTCACTCAATGTTTGAGGTTTGAGAACTCTGCTTTGACGATAAATAGTTGATTTGTTTTTCGAAATAAGAATTTTGACTCATGAAAAATGGCGATGAACTGGGCAAAAATTAGTATCAACCATTGATAGCAGCCGCTTCACTGACGTACATCTCATTTTTATATTAAAAAAAAAGTTATTCAAAAACAAAATTGAAGAATTAATTTCACAAGGAAAAACTTTAAAACATAACTTTTTCATTCACGTTTAATAACGAAAACATTTTTCGCGAGTTTTCGTAACACTTTTATTGCAAAATAGAAAATTGAAGCTGAACAAATTTTAACTGGCATTCGATTATATTTTGAACCGTCAAAGACACTCTTCAGAAAGAAATTATATTTATAAAAGGTGTTATAGAGGAAAGATTCACAACAAATTGAACAATGTTGAAGAAATTTACGAGCTGATTTTCTTAAAACAACACCCCGGTGATATCCTGCAGCAATTAAGCTTTTATGAGATTTAGTTTCTTCTCATTCTAAATTAAATTATAAAGAAAATCGATTAATCACTTTCTTTGAAACGCACAAAGAAAAAGTTTAATTTCAATCTAATAAAATGTTTACCCTGAATTTAAGTTGAAAATACACTCACACTATTTTGCCGAAACTCCGCAGAATTAAACTCCATTGAAAAAACGAGTTGAAGAAACAAAGCGAAAAGTATAATTAACCGCAAATGTTGCACAATCGAAATTATTGCTAATAAATTGCGACAACTGTTTGAAACTTTAATTCAGTTTAAAAATCTAAACAACAAATTAAATATTAAAATTTAATTAATTTTATTATTGTTAACCGTTACAAGAGTGTATAAATATGAAATTTAATGAACGCACGTTTTCGTAATTGTTTAAAAATTACTGAAGAATTGTTTTGTCCAGGATACCGAAGTGCAAGCACGCGGCCAATAAAATATTTATTTAACTGCTGAAATCAAACCGTAACACAAACACACTTACAGAATGACACCCAGGAGAGTACAACGGCCCACCCACCATCAAAACCGTCATTACACTTTTTCAACAAACCGCCTTCTTTATGGTTTATTTATGTACAGAACATTGCAAATTAAATTTAATTGGTTGGCAGAAAAAAAATATTTCTGTGTGTGTTTGTTTGTAACTTTTTATTCACAACTTCGTTTGTCTATATATTTTTAATGATATTTTTATTACATTTTCGTTTCTTTTATCTCATTTCCTGGATGAATATTCGTTCGTTCCTTTCTTCGTCGCGATATTTCAATAATAATTGCAACATGTTTTTGGTATTATTGGGGCATGTACGTTGTGTTGCTCTTACCGCAACTCAAGTGTCATGTGGCTGCTGCTATGGTGGCTGCCTCAACATCATTTGGTTACTCATCGGTGAATCAATTCGATGGCAATCGCTCGATTATGTGACGGCAGCTTAGCAGTTGCAGCTCTTGTAGTGGAAGCAGCAACTGCGGTAGAAATAGTGTCGTACACCATCACCATCACCACCACCAACCACAACAACAACAACAGCCACAACCGTATCACCAAGACCAACTGCAGCAGCAACAATTTCAACGCGATCGTTGCTGTAGCAGATGCCAAAGTTTTCATCGTCATCACCATCGCCAAAGGAGGAGATCGTCAGGTGTTCATTTCACTACCGCCACAAATATGATGTCAAATACCACCAGGGCCATAGTGACAATAACACCGCCTGCGACAGCTGCCAGTGCATCACGTTTATCTACAGCAACCACTACATCCGTTTCACCAACATCTTTGACAAGTCTTTCGTTGGCATCCGCCACCAATTTCAATAATTCCGGCAATTTGAGTGGAGCGACAACACCACAACAGCCAGCTGCCAGTAAACACTGCACATTCTCCTTGACCCCCATTACAATACCACCGCCGCCCAACAAGGTGTCCTTTCTAGCGACGGCGAAATTCCACAAAAATTCCCTCAACTCAAGCAGTGCAACAACTGCCAACACCCCAAGCTCCAGCAGCATTAATGCAACAGCAGCAATTTTTTCAAATATAACACCATCCACATCAGCATCCACACCTGCAATCGTTAACGACGAAACTGCCCTGGTTGACTTAATGCATTCCCACACTCATCCCAAATTGGCCGTACGATCAAGCGTAACAAGTCAAATTACCACAGTCGAAGATGTTGATGAAATTTTTAAACATCCTCTGCATGACAGCTGCGTTGATACGGATCTAGATCATCACTATTCCACTCCCTCGTCTAACTCATCTCTATCGTTGTCTTCGTCTGCTCCTATGACACGTGATAACGTTGTTCCTTAAGGTTAGTTAAATATTAACACTTTTTTAAGTTGATCAATTTTGTATTCTACAAAAAGGTTTTATACTTTCCCTCCACAAGAATTATATTAAATGAAAAATGTTACGTCTTCCAAAGAACTTAAATGCAATTTATATGTAAAATCAATTATGAAAAATTGTTATTTGTAAATCTTGTTTGTCACCTCATTGTCTCGTATTTAAACACTGTATATTTTGAAAACAGGTTTTTTTATTTAGTTTATCTTTGACTTGCTGTGATAAAGAATTAATTCGGTTATATTTTTGGAGATTATTCAAACAATGTCCCCTTTCCAGGAGGAATTTTCGCACCATTATAAGTTAGGCAGTCCACCGCAGATAAATGTTTGTTGCCGCCTGCTGCGTGGCGTGACAAATTTTGCCTTCTAAAAACTATTTTCGTGTACTCCGGAACTGCTTCAGGAACATGTAAATAAATTGCCAAGTGTGCGTCAAGTTCACTGAAAACCCCGCTCAAAATGTTTCCCCTTTGAAATAAGCATGAACTGCTTCTCCTCTTCCAGCATCACTAAATGCAGATAAACACTATTAATTTCGTTACAAAGTGAGTATGTGCTTTTCACACAAATTGTTTATAAGACTGATAAATAATTCACAATAGAAACTGTCGCTCCGGAGCAATTCATAATAGAATCTTGAATTATCAAAATATTCACGATAACGAATTCCCGGAAATGGGAATATCAATTTTTTCCCACACAACTCACTCTCATCACATTCACGATGAGTGTGATTATCTCACAAATTGCTTCTGTGACATTAAAGTATGTTACATAAAAGATATTTATTTACACTCTGTCTATATTAAGACGCGCATTGTTTACATGACAAGACAGTGGATGTGGCCATGCCACAACTTTGACTTGTCGCTGTGAACGTGAATGTCACACACCCACCGTCTGGTAGGAAAATAAATCCGAGCTGCCAGACTTGTTATCGACTGTTGACACCCACGTATCGACTTTATGCCCACATGAAATTTTTCCCCATTAAACCAGTTACGTCAACTACAACCAGCAGACGTTGTGCACACATGCAACCTAATTTGATTATCACAACAAGAAATTAAAACAAGATGGTGCCATAGGAACAGCATTTGATTATTTATTTTTTACAAAAAATCTCTTCCCACAACGTTTCATTTCTCAAGTTGTTTTAATTTGTTAAATATTGTAAAAATCTCGTACCTGCTTTTCGTCACAACCAAAGTAGAACATAAATTTTGTATACAAACACACTCTCGAAAAAAAATAAAATAAATAAAAAACATTCCAAACACACACAAGCACATGATCATTTAATAAAAAGTTCAAATTTCAACAGATTGTAAAAAGTTCCTTGAATACTTTTTTATATACTCGTAGTTAAGAAGCAAATACTCTATAAATATGTATGTTTATGTATATGTATGTATTAAAATTCACTCACACATAAACACATACTGCTGCATATTGAAAATTGCATTTTCCATGCACCAGAATTAAATTAAATAACTATCGCAAAGATTAAATAACAGTAAATTGTAAAGAAGTGCATGTGTGGTTGTATGAAAACCATCTGGCATTTTCCACAATGAAAAATTGTGTTTTATACTCGTAGAATTTTTTTTTATTTCATTTACAAAATCATCTATTCATATTTTCACATGAATGTTGAATCCTTTAGATTAGAATGCATGAATGGCACTGTTTGTGCAACTGCTCGTTGAAAGTTTTGAGATCTTAAAAATAAGCAAAAGTTGTACAGAAAGTTCGTCTTTCTAGGACACACAGTAAGAGATTTATGCTGCAGGAGGGGGTTATGGAAAGTCAGTTAAATTGTAGAAGTTTATCTCTTTTCTGAATTTGAATGATGGAAGTCGTCTATATTTCTGTTAATGTGCTTGGAGAATCTGACGCCAGCCAGTTGTACCCATTTTATCTTTTTTTTTTAACAAACCCACGACAACTTCAAATAGCAAAAAAAAAAGGATGGGATATATAAATCGGTCAACCGTGGCAGTCACGCCAAATCGCAATATCCACTGTGGCTACCACAGTGTGCCGTTTTCATCAACTTTGGCGGAATGTTGTTCATTAAGAAACCGATCCAGTTGTTTCATGCTCTCGCGGCGTATGGCGGTCCATGGTGTTTCTATACCACAGCTGTCTATTTCGTAACTGTTAAATATGATTGACGTACGACAGCATTTAAAAAATTTATGGAATTTTCCGACAAAATGTTTTATTTTGCGTCACACTGTGCGACAAACTGCTCCTTCTACAATCTATTCCTTCTTGTAGATATTTCGCATTTGCCTAAGACTTTCATAATTTTACATAACTTCTTCCCTTCCCTAAATGAATTTACTGCCGCAAAAAAACTATTGAAAGCTAAAAGGGGATTCCCAGTTTAATATAATTAATTTACTTTATTATTAATAATCGTATGATCGTTTGAATTTTACGACGCATTCTTTAAAGTGTAAAAATGAAATTTTTTAAACCTGAAAAGATGTTTAATTTTTTTAATCCCCATTATTTTTGCTAACAACTTCACTTGGCACATATAAATCTTCCAAGTTGACTTTCCAGATGCCCTCCCTACACAAATAGTTGGTCCCACATTCATCGTATTAATTTTATAGGCAATTCATTTCTAGACGCACACAAGCACAACAAAAACATCAGCTATTAATAACTTATAAATAAAGTGCAAGTCCTAGTCACTTGTGCATGTACATACACATGCAAACAAACAAAGCATGCAATGCCTTCATGGCATTATATGTGAATGAGCAAGTGAGAATATTTATGTGTGTGTGTGTGTGTCAAGAACACACATTCACAATTACAGTGACGTACAAATGCAAGTACATTTAGAATATTTATTATAAGGAAATCAAATACAAACACAAAATCTGTAAATGAATAATAAATAAAAATATAAAAAACATGTTGTATTATAGTGACACAAACGAATATAATTATAAATAATTTCTATTTTTAGTTGAACATTAAAAACGACAACAAATCATTTACTTCATTCCAAATTTCTCTGTTTAATTTCCGACCAAAAGCAAACAAACAAATAAATTTAATTATTCTATAAGTCAGTGTGTGTATGTATAAATGTAATAATTACAATAAAAACAAAATAATAAATCAAATAACTAACATTTTAGCAAAAGCTTCTGCGAAATTTCCTTATTAAAGCCAAAGAACACGTCTCACCCTAATTTAAATGAAATTCTTTTTTTAACATTTTAAACTTTCGAATTAAGAGAAAATCTCAAACGAAAGCGCTTTTCTAGAGGCTCATTGGAAAATCGCTTTTGTTTGTGCCATTAAAGACTAACTCAAGCGAGAAAAGTAAATAAATTGAAAAGATAAAATTCGAATAGAACCACTTTTGTGCTTGACTTACTCTTTAACGAAAAAAAACTTCATTCCATTTAGCAAAAGAAATAACAAACAAATTTTCAACCGTAACAAACTTTTCAAATTTGTATGCTTTTCATTCTGTTAATAATAAATAAAACAAATAAAAGTCGTCTCCATTTACATTCTCAAATTTAATTGATTAATTGAAACAAACATTTCAAAACAACTTGTCTGTGTAACAAATTAATTAAGTTTACAAAGTCAATGAATGAAAATAAACTAAAAATTTATATTTGTAAAGAAAACAAAATAAAACAAAACAACAATAAAAAGTCTAAAGAAACACATCAAATAAACTTGTGAATTTTAAATTCAATGGAGTTGTAACCCAAAAAAAAAAAGAAGAAAAAAGAAGGTAAGTGACTTAATTAACTACGAAGCAGTACGAAAATAGTTATACAAAAAAATTAAACATCACAGACTCAAATCTATAAACAAGAATATAAAAATTATGCGGTTCCATTTACGGAAGTGCTTCACATTTTAGTTCGCAGTCTTTCAAGAGTTGACATGTTTATGCATGCAACGCATTGTGCCGGAACTATGAAAATGTGGGGATAGTGTTCAGAGGGCAGATGAAATGAAGGACAATTTCGTGTAGCCATTTCAATTATATTTTTAGTTTTTACTTCGTGATGCACTATTCAGAAAATCAGTTTCGCCAATTTTTAGCGAAATAGTCCAACATTAACTAACACAATTATGAACTAAAAAAATCATAAAAATCCGATCCCATAATCATGACCCATAATCGTGACCTACTCTACACGTTAACTATTTCAGCCAACAGCAGAACTGCATTAAAAATTATTTTTTAAAGAAGAGGATAGTTAAAATGTTTTAAAATAAGCACGTGTTCAGACAAGTCTGCCTGTACTAAAAATATGTTAGAGTATTAAAAGTTGAAAATTTTCTGATTTATATCCCAATTTTGACTTTGAGTCAGATTTGGTGGATCATACTGGGACGGTACTTCAACTTCTCCGGATTTAACTTAAGATTTGCATTTGGAACGAAAGTTGTTTCGATTTCGAGAATGTTTGTCCGGAAAACTAAACTCGATGAATTTTCTCTCGATGAAATCACTTTCAATTCTTAAATCGAAATCACGACTTTCTTGATGTGAGACTACAAACCAGCACTTTGATTTGACGGAATTGAGATAATCGATCAAATTCTGAAGAAGATTAAACAAAATCGATCAAAACGAAACTTGGGACTTAAAACCGTTCCGCACAATATCTGTGATATGCCTGTTAAATGAAAGGCTGCTGTACCAAATATTATGTAGATGGGACAAAAAATTATATCAGCCATAAACACGGCCAGAAATTATAATTTTTTATGTTTTTTCAAAAGTAAATTTATGTAAAAATTCAGCAGAAGAAAATGTTGAAAAACAGTAAAAGGATCTCTAATTTAGCCCCTAAAAAGACATTCAACTAACCCACGTAATAAGTGGTGATAAGGAAAAGTAGACATCAGTGCCGATGATGAAACAGTAGCGGCTTTCGAAAACAACTGCTTTGCTCTGCATCGTCATGTTAACGATAAATAATAATAAATATTTTGTAACCGACAGTGTTCAAAAAAACAGTCGAGCTCGTTAGACTAAATAAAATATACAACACAAATATTGGCCGTTTTTAATTTCTATTGAGTCTGGTTTATTAATTAATTATTCTCGTTGGCTGACACGCTATTTTCGCAAATGTTATTGTAACTTATCACAAACATAATATTTTTTAAATTTATTATTATAAAAATATTAGAAGACCCAAGTTAGTATTGGCCATTTACCAACTATACAAGGTTACAGTCGAATGCACTGAACTTAATAATACACTTGGCCATTAAAACTGTGTCTCTGTGCTTGATGTCAGGACATACATGTGCTTGAAAAGCTGCCAAGCATTCATTTACTCACATTAAAAAATGTGTAACTAATCCAAGCACAATGCGTGATATGATTTGGACACATGCAATGCGCCCTTTAAATATGTGGCTTTCATACATTTTGATTTCATTCTCTTCAATTGTTATTATATGATTTTATATATATTCTTGTTTCATCTGATGCAGTCAAAGATGTGGTAAATTTCTACAGAAATAAATTTTGTTAATAGATTAACTATTTGACATACTGTCATTGCACTATTGTAACATGAAATTTATATTATAATAGTACAATGACAGTATGTCATATAGTTAATTTATTAATGATTAAATTGAGATTTTATTTTTCATTTTGCCTTATAAATACTTTCATTGTTATCCAAAGAATTTCTAATTGTATAAAAGTGTAGAAAAATAAAATAGAGTCATATCGAATGAAAGTTGTTTGTTGGGTTTTGGTTTGTATAAGTTTCATAGCCTGCTACACTTATTATAATGTGATTTTTTGAAATCATTTGAGAATTTGTATAGTTAATTTATTAACAAAATTCTCAGATGGTTTATAAAAGTCTTTTCATAAGTTGAGAAGTTTGAAACTTTTCAAAACTGTGGTTGCAGTCTACTGACGATTTGGTAAAAAGCGCCAATGAAATGCATATAGACATTGTTTAACCACCCAACAAATAAATTAAAGGCAAAATGAAAAATAAAATCTCAACTGAATTGTTAATAAACTAATTTTTTGACATATTGTCATTGTACTTTATAATAGTACAATGACAATATGTCAAAAAATTAGTTTATTAACAATTCAGTTGAGATTTTATTTTTCATTTTGCCTTATAAATACTTTCATTGTTATCCAAGGGATTTCTAATTGTATAAAGGTATAGAAAAATAAAATAGAGTCGTATCGAATAAAAGTTGTTTGTTGGGTTTGGTTTGTATAAGTTTCATAGCCTGCTACACTTATTATAATGTGATTTTTTGAAATTGTTTGTGAATTTTTATAGTTAATTTATTTAACATAATTCTCAGATGGTTTTTGGAAGTCTTTTAATAGGTTGAGAAGTTTGAAACTTTGCAAAACTGTGGTTGAAGTCTACTGACGATTTGGTAAGAAGCACCAATGAAATGCATATAGACATTGCTTAACCACCCAACAAATAAATTTCATATTATAATAGTACAATGACAATATGTCAAAAAATTAGTTTATTAAAAATAAATTTTGTTTAAAAAACGATATACGACAAATAGGACACAAAGCGCAAACACATTTTTCACAATAATACTTGGATGTTGGTTGATTATTATTTTAAATTAATTTTGAAATTATTAAGTCGATTAATGCGTTTCTAAATAGTGTAAAAATACTTACAAATTATGAGAGGACAAGAACACGAAGTACACCAACAACAATGCACGAGCACAATATGATGTATGAGTAATTTCAGTAATAATATTAAGTATACGCATGGAAACACAATACACGAGGTGAGTTGGAAAGAAACAAGGCAAAAGTGAAGCTAATAAAACGCGTATAAAATTTTAGATTGAATTAAAGTTTCCTACATCCAATAAACTTGTTTAATACATTTTCCAAAAGCTTATAAAACTGCAACATTCGTCGTGGGGAAGAAGTTGTTGTATTACAAAGCGGAAATGTGGGTTATTGAAAAAAAAAAATCCTCCTCCGTGTGTTTAAACTGAACTAAAACTCCCTCTCGTTGGTTACTATAGTTTTAGTAAAAAGAAAAAAAACAAAAACAAAATATGTAAACATATTTTAAAAGCACTAAATAAAAACTATTAACAATGGCGGTACGCCCAACCAGCTCAAGTGCTTAGAATCCTCTCTTCAGTGTATTTGTTGCAAATGCAAATTGTTCACAGAACAAATACTGGACAACAGTTGTTAGTTTGCATCAAGTGCTGCAATTGGAAATGGCGCCACAAGCTTTTAAATGGAATAAAAATTATAAAAAAAATAATACAAAATTGATAACAAAAGCAAAACCAAACGCAAAAGAGAAAATAATAAATAAAATTTAATAAACAAAAAACTTTTCTAATACCCAAAAATTAAAGTTTGTCGTAGCGGCCGTTGGCGCAACTACACCGGGGGTGGAGGTGCTGAATATTTATCATTGAAAATTTGCGTAAAAATGAATTGTAAAAATATTTCAATTTCAAACGTATTTTAGTATTTTATTGGGAACCAATACTCTGGGGATGACCCCCTGATTGAATTCGTTGCAGCTATTTTTTAGTCTTTTCTTGAGCGAATGTTTACAAGGTTTCAGAATACTCGTCTGTTCTGTAAATCGCGACGATTTGAAATCGTGTGATCTTCGAAAACCAGCTCCACTATTTCTTCTATTATACATGTAGCTTCAGATATGATATCTGAAAAAAAGTCGTTTCTAATTCTAAGAACGTCTTCAAGACCTCTATTTACATTCGAAATCGAAAGCAGCTGTTTATGTTGGTAGCACTGTTTTTTCGATAAAACTCTTTAATTTTGTACATCGTGCTGATTCTTTCTTTCCCAGCATTTTATTAAACAATTTGAAATGATCAATTGAGGGGGTTTAGCTAGTTTCTATGCGCATTTCACTGGGTCCAATGCAGATCATCAGCTGGTTGATCAACGGGTTTAATGACAGAAAGTGTTAGACAGTAGAATCTCAAAAATTTTTAAAGTGAACCTAAAAGTTAGCGGCGCTTTTAATACAGCCTGTTTGAAATTGATGCTACACAAAAGCAACTTAAGCCATCAAAATGTCCACAACTTAACATCATCCACGCCGATGGTAGCCGCGTGATATCTGCGTGGCGCAGTACAGCATTTCAGTTCTTGTTTTTCAAATAGATTTGTGTGTGTGTGTGTGTATGTCTGTGTGTGTGCTTATTTTTATCGTACACAGCAGTTTAAACTTCTAAATAATACATTTAAAAACAATTTGAATAAAGTAATTTCTGTCCTTCCCGCACACCCTCGCATACACCAACAAATTCCTATGGAAACAAAATGGTTTCATTTGGGTCATGACTTCAATATAAATTTAAGAGCAGCAATTTAGCAATAGCTTTGCTTAAAGCTTCCAACTTTTCAACGTAAAGTAATTAAAATATTTAAGTACCATTTTTGCAGTTGATGGTTCGAATTCCCCCACTTTTCAATGCAATTCACACAAAGAAAAAGCGGAAAACTATAATGAAATTTTAAATGATAAAAAAAGAAGTCATTAAGCAAAGAATTAAACAAAACTGAGTTGGATAAAACAAAATGACTTTTTTCCACTCCGGTCTTTTTTAGAAACTCGATTGTCCACGAACTTGTTTGCACAATTATTTAGAAAATTAATTGGAAACGGGTTTAGAAAGAATATAATAAAATGGATAATGACTTGTTTGGGCCATGGCAATATGGTCGTGATGGATTTTGCTAAAGTTTGCCAAAAAAAACTTTGCATTAGCATTCCTCAATATTGAATTAAATCTTTTGCTTCACTAACAAATAGAAGATGTCCACTTGACCTTGACATCTATTTGTTACAACAACTAGTCCATGCTTAAGCCTGAAGACAATTCACATAAATTTTTAGCAACGCTTGTACGAGTATGTGTTTGTGTCGGCCAGACCTTAATCGTCTGACCAAATGTCTGCTGGCTAAAAAAAGAAAAACAACGAACTAAAATAATATATGAGATGCCAACAACTGGAGATTATTTAACCATAAAAACTTTTTTATTCTTATAAATAATTCATGGCAAACGTGTGTAATTCAGAAAACTATAACACACTTAAAGACTGCAAGTGAATGCTAACAGGGACACAAGAGAAGCGCTTTATTAGAAATGACAAACAGCGCCCAGTGACACATAAATTATTTAAAAAATAAATATGTTTGTCATAAAGTTTTTGTGAGGAGTCGATAAAAATTGCAGCAAAAGTATTTGTATCATTAAAAACTAAATTAATTTAATTGAGCTGCACGCACTCCACTCACATGAAAAGTGAAAATATTCAAACACTGAAGTGGAAATGCACTCTCAGGAGTGTTTACAAATTTATTTCTAATAAACTTCTTTCCTTAACAAACTTGTGCTCAAAAAGTTTGAAGATTAAATCTTCTTTCTTAAACAAATTTTTATGAAAAGAGTTGTTGGCAACTGCAGAACTGTTATAAAAATCAATGAAGTTTTTAGTTCCAAAAAAGTATTTTCAAATTTAAATAAAACTTAAAAGTTTTTTGTAGTATTTTCCCTTTACAACCAACCATGAGCGGGACTGTGTCTTGCAAAAATTTGCAACAAAAATTAATTCAATAAAATACTGTACGAGTGAGAAAGAAAAAGTTGCACCGATTTAACTCCTCACATGTGTAAGCGAGTGGGTGGAGACACTGTTGCCGCATCGTTGACAACTATCCAAGTGAACAGAGAGTGGGACAAAGTTCATGATTAATGTGGAATGCCAACATGGTTTTGTTAAGAGGGAACAAAAGAGAAGGGATACATTTCATTTTTTTTTTACAGCCCAGCTTTGCAAAATGTAATTGAAATAAATAATTGAAAACAAAAAGAAATTCAGAAAGAAATAGCACATTAATCCGTAATTTCGTATTTTTTTTCTATTACTGTTTTCATAATCTTGGCATGAATTATTCATCTTGTATGAGAACTTCTTGCATTGAAATATATTCAATTATTTTATGAATTTTTATAAGATTTTTTTTCAAATAAATTAGAAGGCTTTTCACATCTTTTATATTGAAAGCATAGAAAATTATTTATATATTGTGATTATCTAAGCAAAAATACCTTTTGAGCGTTATTTATTCCATCGGTATCGGATAACGACAGGATATCGAAAAGAGTACCACAAAAATATGTGAACATTTAAAAACTCAAATAATCAAAATCTTTATAGAGGGGAATATCATTAACTCGACAATATTAATTCTTTTATTATCAATTTAATTACTTAATATTTTCAAACGGGCTTAGATCAGCATCAGGTAATTGTGTCTCTTCTTGGGTATTATTTTATAAACTCTCAACGACAACACTGGCGGGCAAGCAAATTGCTGAAGAGTATAAAATTAGTGGTTTGCTGGTTATTAAATGTTACGCTGGTGTTTCTAATAATGGCGACGATAGTGGCGATAGCGATGATGACGTGTTATACATGCTTTCGTTTCGTTTTATATTTTGTGGTCCCCTTCACATGCCAAACTTAGCAGAGATTACAAATGAACGAGCGGAAAAAATAATATAAAATAACTTTTTTTTTTAAATAAAATATAAATGCGTTTTGGTGCAAAAAAGGAGTTTAGCGCCAAGGTCAGTTCAAGGATGACGCATGCATGAACTCTTCCAAGAGTTATTAATATTAAAAAAAAAATATCGTACACACGCACTGACAACGAAATTCTTGAAATAAACTCAAGCAGAAAACGAACGTTTAAAATTTCGTTAACCATCCATCCATCCCGATTAAAAGTTTTATTTATCTTTAAAAGTGTGCTTTAAGTTTCCACAATTTTAAACCTCAAATAGAAATAGAATCAATGAATTAATCAAGTTTAGGCGAGTGTTGCTGCTGCTCCTGCTGCTGCTGCTGCTGTCTTTGATGATTCATTCAACTGTGCTGAAACACAAATTCGTTCAATAGCAGCAACTTTTATATTATTTTTATGTGAATTATTGTAAAATTCCAGTAACCATTCAGTTGGTCGTTGACGCCATCTGGTAATACAATTTAAACAGTTTCTACTTCAACCAGCCACTCCACTGCCTGCCATTCAGTCGGTACAAGTCTAAGTTGACACAATTGCGTCCTCAGTGAAGCCAATCTAATCGGCATACGCAGGCAGTGAATTGAAAACAAACAAAAAATATTACAAAAAAGATGCTGAGAAATAAAATGAACTGCTGTAAAAATACATGCTCTTTTTAACAAATCCGTTGTGCCACTCACTCACCCACTCACTAACCCGTACACATATAATTGTTCGTTATCCTACCAGAATGTCATTATTATGTAACCTTTTTATGTACACGTACATGTTTATGTGTACGCATCGAGATCAGATAAAAACAGTCAATAAAAAGGCTGAGATGAAAACGTATTAAATAGACAGTAAAATTTAACATGAAGAAGGTTGCTGCTGTCGCTCAGGGACAGCATAACCCACATGTGTTGCGAGTAACAAACGAAATATTTTTACAACTTCAACACAAAACGCACTCTCACACTCCGCCGCCTACGTGCACAATTTTAAAAAAATGTCTTTATTGTCTCCTTTTGGCCTTTTTAGGCAACTGCCGGTATTTCGTACTGCAGTAAATCTATTGATTAAATTGAAAGTTTTCTAAATAGATAATTTTAAGCCGACAACAGCTTGGAGTTCAAATTTAGTCTTTTAATTTACACTTTAAAACTTACGCTGAAATTATTTTATTTAAAACAAGAAATAACTGCCTATTTCGCCATGCCGAAAGAGTTCTTTCTTTTGTACAGTTTTACATTCATAACAATTTTTAAACTTTGTTTGTGTTTTAAATGCAATTGAACTAAAGAAAGAAAGACATTTTTCAACATCATGAAAGAGGCAGTGAATAGTAGATTTATAAACTATAACATTTTTATAATAAAAATTCATCATGAATACAGAGACAACAACAACAATTGATATTTAGTAACGGTTTATATATAAAATAAATATATTTAAAATTGTTCCACTAAAAGTGCAATGAATTGAAAAATTTTATACAAATATCTCAGGGCCCCAAATATCTTTAAACTGAATGCAAACTTTTATAATCGATAAATAGTTTATTATGTGAATACTCTTCTACATGACCGTACCATAACAAATTGGCTTCACATATTTTTCTAGTACATTTTTGAATATCTTTTCATTTGCCAATATTGTCTAAAGATACATGGTTTGAAAGGTAATTTTACGTAGATATTCACAATTTTACTATTATTTTCTAAGTTTTTTTAGGCAAAACTAAAATTGCATCACATGATCATTGATCCAAGGCTCTTCTCTAATATAAAAAGTGCTACAAACAGTGAAATGTATCGGAAAGGTCCTATATAATTTTTTTTTATTTGTTTATAGGTTATGTTTTGTTTTTGTTGTAAGAAAGTTATGACTTCGCGTCCGTCCAGATTTAAAACTTTTGCTGCTCCAAACGAAATTGCAAAAGTGTTCAGTTTATAAAACTTTAGTTTTGCAATTTTTATAATTCAAAATTCTATTACATCACAAATCGTTCTTAAAATCTGACTATTCTACACTGAAAAAAATTCGGATATTCATAATCAATTTTAAGAAGCTGAAAAAAGTTAAATCATTCGTGGACTACTCTTCAAGCCTTAAAATACCAAATCTCTTTTATTGTTAAGAAATATCAAAATATTTACTTTCCTGCAATCTCATAGGTAAGATTCCTTATGAAAAAGTAATCCGATCTCCGACAGTCATTTTAAAAAAGCTGAATTTACGGAAAAATTTATTTAAGTACGGATCATTTAAGTGTGTGGTTGCAAGTCTTTGTAATTCGTTCACACAATTAATACTGATTCCGAGACCCCAGAATTGCGAAAGGTTACTAAAATTGTTCGTACTTAATTTTTTAAGTACAACTGTTCCTCAAATTATCTCGAAAAAGCTTAAGGAAGAGTTTTATTTTTCCCTGCAAAACTTTGTTTTTCTTTCGACAAATTACCGCAGTCGATATGGAAAGAATTTTCAATTCATTTTCAAATACGAGTTTCTATCAAAATCCAGTGATGTGATTTGCCTGCGCGTAAAATAAGTTTTTTTTCTGGCATTTCCAAAAAGTTTACAAGCTTTAACTCTAGGAGCTTTAACTTTAAGAATAATTAATTTAATTTCACAAAATTTAAATATCCTCAACGTAAATAATTTTGCCACAAATAGTGCATTGAGTTGTCTGCTTTTTGTCATTAATTTATTTATTATGAACTTTACCCAACAGTTGATATTTTAATCATAAACTTGAGTTTAATGAGTGCTCCTTCTGTTGCCTGCGTGGCCAATTGAATATTTCAATATCGATCGCATGATTGCGTAGCATTAAAGTGCGTCATCCGTTATTTACCAGCAGCTACTGTTTGCATAAATAGAATTTATAATATTTCGAACAATTCGAATTATTTCCAGTTGTTTCGAGTTAATTGCATTAAAGTAAATTTTCCACATTTCGGTTTGTATGAAATATGGCATTGATCCTTTTCATAATTATCCTGGCAATTAAGAGCATGTTGTGCCTGCGTGGTATTTATAGAACTCAATTGCATTTGCGGGCGTAGAATCTACAATTATTGAAGCGAATTCTCTTGGAAGCGTTGGCTGACTGACTATACGATTCCATAAAGAGCAAGAGATAGTCGCCTATTATATTCAATTAATCACACATGCTTGCATGAAGACGTTGCCGGCATCGACTTGTAGAACATGCATACTCGCATGCAAGTGTGCATGCACATGCACTCACACAAAATGTAATAAATTTATTTTGTCGTAATCAGTAAGTTTAAAGACACTTTCACATGCATACAAACATCTACACAACACACACACACACATGAACATGACTGAATGCATGCGAGAGTAGAACGTATAATCGAAACTTTTAGATGTATTTTCATCTTAACTAAGACAAAGTTAAACAACTTTGCTCTTGATGATGCTTCTTTCATAAATTTAATTTAAATTTCCAAGTGTCTGTAAATCCCAAAAGACAATTTTATCAATACGCCAGCCAGGTATCTCTTACGTATTGGTAAGCGTCGTGTAAGTGCTTGCAGGGAAGCTAAAACCCATTATTTAATCTCAGTTTACTGTCATCTCTGTTATTTAAAGGTCGTGCAACCATCTTGAAACTTTTCCTTGAGTGTGTTAAATTTTGTTCCTGCATTGTGCGGGTTTCAATATTTGTTTCTCTTCTTCTTTTTTTTAGTTCTAAGTTGCTGCCTGAAGGGTTAATAATTTTTAGTCAATCCGAGAGCAAACATTTTAAGTGAATTACAAGGGTTCCTGAGCAAAACACCAAATTAAAATTTTTGTTTCAAACTTTCATAGAAACTTTTGAAAAATATGTTGGTAACATAAAAACGTACTGAAATATCATGTTGGAAATGCAATTAAGTTGCGTAAATTAATTACGATGAAAATAGAAAACGGTGTCTTGACCCATAACGATATTGACATTCTTATCTATTGACATGATTGCAGCTTTTAAGGCTCTGGCTACTTAATTATAATTTTATACCACAGACAAAAGAACTCATAATATTTTTTTTTAATTATTAATAATTCCTTTATTGACTCTGCGGCCCCTGATATTTATGTATGGACTTAATATGACAGCATATATTTTGTGGTATTAAAACAACTACATTTGCTTTTTAATTTAAATATTATTCTTGTTCTTGCAACAGAATTGTAGCAGAACACATACAAATTTATATGAGAGTATTGAACCATTGACCAGCGAATGTGGGGCAGACTAATTCATAACGAAATATGAACACAATAAAAGAGCTGACTTCGCAACCATTTTGTTGTGAATTGAATTCGATGTAATCAGTTACACTAGCCTACATACAATTTATATTCTTTTTTTTTTCGTTTGTATTTTTTCCAATATTCTGCGTTTAATTATATATTTACATTGTGTGGATTGCAACAAGTAGGAAAATCGGGTTTCCGTTAATATGACGTATTAGAAGTTTTCAGTACCACCGTTCTGTTTCAGTTGAAACAGGTTTTATAAAACAAAAATCTCAAAAAAAAACAGCTGTTACTTTCTGGTGACGACAACGACTTTACCATGATCACAGGTCTTGAAATTCGTTTGCTTAGTGGTCTTTAGTCGTTTTTCGAATTAGTTTTAAGCACGGACAAGTTCCTTTTTTTTAGAAATTATATGATCACTTTTATGTGGTTCGGCGTTTTTCGCCTTTAAATTCGCCAATTTGTAATAGACAAAAGCTAAATTTCTCTTTAATCTGTTACAACGTCGAATTTAAAGGCGAAAAATGCCAAACACGATAAGGGTTAAATGTGTTTCCTAACTTTTCGATCAGGAAAACTTTAAAAAAATTATATATTAATATTTATTTAAAAAGATAAAAATAACGGAAAAATCAGTTAAAACTCATTTAATGATATTCACAGCAAGAGACGTTATTGCCATTGTTATAAAAAAAAGTTGGCAAATTTTCAGGCTCGGAAGAGCGTAAACCTCAAAAAAATTTGCTTAAGCAAAACATTAAAGAAATAGAAAAACATTCTTGGATCGTATGGACTATCGAGTTTTCTAAAAATTAAAGAAATTCAAAAAAAGAAGATTGGAAGGGAGAGACCCTATATGATTAATCAATATTTTTCCAGTTGACCAGCTGATTCAGAAAATTCAAATCATATGAAAATTAAACAAATTCTAAGTTTCGGGAAAACTTCTTTGATACAAATTTAAAAATAAAATTAGAAATGCAAGAAAACGATTCATTGCGATTATTTTAAGGAAGAGAATGAATAAGCAAAAAAAAAAAATTGTTGAGCAGTGTGATATTTATTTGCTATAAGAAACCAACGTAAAAATAAATATATTATTTTATTTTATTTCATTTGTGATCAATAATAATTGAAGATTTTCGTTCTGCTTTTTCCAGTGTTTTTACATTTTTTTGTTTGAGAGTTCAATGAATTATGTGTACTTGTGTGCGTATTACACATATCGCCACATAAAATCAAACATTTTAAGACGGCATGAAAATAAATATTGACATTTCGATTAATTATGATGAAGTAAAGCAAAATATCAACAATATTTATTTTTCCATTCCCATATTTTACAGGCCATTTTGGTTTTTTCACATTTCAAGTAACGATATGTATTGGCAAAAGCTGGACATGCTAGAATAAACAAACATTTTGATTCCTCTTGATTCCTTTACGCTGAAAGAAACATTTATAATGATTAAATATTTGTTTAACACACTTTAATAGGAATCTGACAAAATTTTTCGAATAAAACAAACGCAAACAACTCCACCAGATTTGCAGCAGCAAGTGCCTGCCTCTTAATGTGTTTATGTATCCTGACCAGGACTTGTAGTTGGTACTAAACAAATATTTATAAGAGATTTACTGTTCTTTTCTTTGGATCTGGGGGAAATTTTGTCTAATTTGCAACAGCACACAGAATATTTGAAAAAGCCATTCGTAGATTAAACGCCCATTAACCTCCACAAATTAGAAGCATAAACAAACAACCAAACGGAAAAACATATTAATAGAATAATAAAAATAAAACTGCGATAAAACGTAAATTATTAACAAGCGCGGCCCATAATTTATTTTTATGGACTCTTAATGCAACAATAATTTGCATTAAATTTGTGTAAATGTCACATTAATTCTCTTCCCTTTCATTTGCTTCGGGTTTCCCCTCCGCAATTTAGCATGAAATAATAAAACTTGAAGTTTGAAATGCGATTATGCCGCTCATTCGCATCAGTGAGCTTTTGCTACCAGCAACTTTAAGAATTTAATAGCAAGAACAGTGTTGCCAGAGCAGTTGCATCTTGATGAAATGAATGGCGACAAAACAACAAAATCCAAATTCAAAACCGTTAAACGCTTGAAAATTTGGAAAGGCCTATTTGTAGACTAAAAGGAAGAACTAGCAAATAACTGGCTCCTGCTAAAGAGCTTTAAGAATAGGGAGATGTTACAAACGCTTTTGATCGAAATCAAATGCGGTAATTCGGGCTCTAATTGTGCCCGACAATTAAATTAATTTCAAAAACTAATTAAACTCAACATTAACTCAAAGAACGGATTTCGTATGTATTAAAATCTATATGGGAACTCCCAGGAATGAACTTGGCTCGTAACAACGAATCTTCGCTTTATAAACCGTCGCACTTAAAGTAAAAGTCTTTGCTTTAATTATTACTTTTTATATTTATGGAGTTTAATACCCAAAGCACACGTTTGATTTACATATTTTTATTTCTCTCGCGCTCTCTGTCTTCCTCTAGATGCCATTATAGCTGTGGCTTATTAAATGTTTTTCCCTGGTCCTTTGAATTTCAAACTAACCTAAACGAGTATCGTTTAGGGAAAAATTAACTAAAGAAGTTGCGGGTTATATGGGTATTTAATTGACTGATTATATTTTGATATACTTCAGAAATATTTGGGTATCACTGGTAATTAAATGAACATGTCAATTTAATGTGTTCAAAATAAAATCTGCATTAATTATATTATTGATTATATTTCGCCACTTGCTTATCAAAAGCTCGTTAATAATTCGATTTAGAAATTCTCTCCTCAATTTTAATTATCAAATTAACAGATACGAGTAAAATGAATGAAAGGAACAACAACAAATAGAAGCATATAAATAATTTTATATTCCATACAGTTAAAAGAAAACTAGAAATTCTCACCACTTAATTCTTAAAAGGCATTCGATAGTTTGAAGATGTTTTAATAGAAAACAAAGTTTGTTAAATTGATTACATTTTTAAAGATAATATCAGAAATTTATCTTGCAGAACCATGTATTTGTGCGTTAATATAATTTTTATTTGTGAATTTCATTAGAGCTAAAGGAACCATTTTATTGTTAATAAATAAACTATTTGACATACTGTCGTTATACTATTATAATATGAAATTTATTTGTTGGGTGGTTAAGCAATGTCTATATGCATTTCATTGGCGCTTTACACCAAATTGTCAGTAGACTTTAACAACAGTTTTGAAAAGTTTCAAACTTCTCAACTTATTAAAAGACTTCTATATAATTTATCAACAGAATTCTCAGATGGTTTATACAAGTCTTTTAATAAGTTGTGAAATTTGAAACTTTTCAAAACTGTGGTTAAAGTCTACTGTCGATTTGGTATAAAGCGCCAATGAAATGCATAAGGAACCATTTAATGAAATTCATAAGCATTCCGTCAAAATAATATTTACAGAGAGAAATTAGCTTTACTTAGTAAACGTATTTAGTTACAATTAATTTCGTTGCTGGCGGCAAATTACAGCACTCGTTATCGAACGAAATTACGAAATATTTCAATAGAGTTTATATGGAAATATTTTAAAATTTCGAATCGTATCGAATGCCGTAATTTGCCCCTGTTTTTTAATATTATATCAGCAAGGCCCTCGTATTCTTATCAGTATATAATCCGTTAATTTCTTATGGTACACAAATACATAAACTCGCAGAATAAATAAATAAACATTTGCTTTCTATACCCGCATTGCAAGAGATCAAAAAAAAAGGGCCTAAGGTTATGCAAAAACTTTCAAAAATCAACTGACAATTATAAAAGAAAAACGTCAGTGGGAAAATTTTTCGTAACAAACCAAGTAGCTAAAATATAAAATGTGAAAACAAACGAGTACACAAAAAGTATATTAAAGCCGATGATTGCTATGCGCTCCTTTTAATGAGAAAAAAAAATTTTTTTTAACTTAATTATTAATTTAATAATTAAATTATTACAAAAAATTTATATAAAATTTAATTTATCAAATTTTTTCGAATGATTTAATACAACTTCTCTGTTCAAGTCGGTGTCTTGAGTGAAACTTTCGTCTACTTAGAAAATATTTATGGAATTATTATCAACTAAAACCTTATAACGGAACAGTATAGAAGATTTCGAAGACTTGGTCTGAATCGGAAAGGAACTAACTTTATGAAATCAGATTAGTAAATATTTGGCAGTAATGAATGGTTTTAAATACATTTCTTGTGTTATTTGACCTCTAAAAGATATTTATTTTCCATGCCAACTGCATAGAAGTTACGCTTCTGATGCCGGCCCACTGTACAAAGTAGTCAAGTTCTAGGTCACTCAATTTTAAAAGTTTAGTTTAATAAGATTTCGTATCCGATCTAAATTTAATATAAAAACGTTAATAAAACACTTGCAAAATAATAAGAGAAACGGTTTTATTTTTAAAATAAATAAATAATTGTTTGTTTAAAATAAATAACTCAAATACTAAGAACTTGGAAACGAGTTTTTTTATTATTAGTTATTACGAAAAGCGAAACAAGTCATTTGTAAATTGATTTTGATTTACAAAGTCAAAGTAAATTGTCACAATATTTATTAACCATTTTGCATATTGAAATATCTGAAAGTAAAAAAGTTTTCACATACAAAACTCCAATCAAAGTCCAATAAACGTAAATGAACTTTAACAAATCGATGTTAAACACAAGTAAATGATTGTTTGTTTAGTATTTCACTAGCAAATTTAATGTATTGGCTGACTTGACTGCCTTAACAAACTGACATGATTGTGCATCGATACATTTATTTAACTTATGATGTTCATTACAATGAATGAATAGAAAATACTGACAGCAAATTATATTGAACCAATAAAAATTGATAGTGCAAATAGAGTAATACAAATAAACACAAAAATACACAATAAAATATAATCGCAAAAAAAACATCAACATGGAAAAGAACGCAAGAAAAACTTAACAACTTAATGTATAAATCCAACAACTCTAGAATAGAAAAACACTTGGTTGCAATATCAATTCAATTATTTATTGTAAATATTAACACTAGTGAAATAGACAAACAGAAGCTGTCAATACAAAATAGGAAATGACTGATTAACTGACACAGTAACAATTAAATGAGGATTTCGAATGTTTTTTTAGAGGATACACAATTTCCTTCTGCATCCGTGAGGATTATATTTCAGCAAATTTTAAAAAAGAATTCTGATGTGAACCATAAACTTTCAAGAGATATTTTAGTTAGAATTGTTTATCTTGTCTTATAACGTACAACACAATTGCGCAATATTGTACAAGAATATCGCCAATAAGACATCATATCATGATATGTTTTTTAAAGTTTTGTCTGCTATTTATTGTACACTAGCTCAAAACACCATACGTGCAACATATTTAAAAATGTCGCATAGCTCGGATTTCTTATGTTATTACGAGTTTATTATTTCCACAGGTTACTTGCGTTTATATAAGGCAGGCCATTATTTACATACATACATATAAAATAAGCATATATTTAATAAATTTTAAAAAGCAAGTTAGCTTTTTTGAGGCTTTAACACAATTTTTTTATATTAACATCTACACTCGTTATAACCAATTCACAACTCATTGACCGCATTTGGTGGCATTAACCGTTTTCAGTTCATAATCGTTCGATATACAAAACGGTGAGTTTCATGATTTTTTCTGAATATGGAAATCTATTACGAATGAAAAGTAAATAAATTTTTTCAAAATACCATCTGATTCAATAAAAAACAAGTAGAGGTAGGTTAGGGAAAAGAACAGTAATAGTGAAATTAGCTTAAATACATATAACACTCACTCTGACAGGAAACAAACACGCAAACGGTTTGATATACATACTAACAATTTCGTTATTTTCTTTATTTTACTTGCAATTTAACAATTAACACATCGACTATAATTAATTATTGTATCGGTTAGATAGTTAGTTAGTTCGTTATAATGGGAGGTGATTGAGTTATGATTTTGAATTATCACAGGCCGGGAGTCTTGCCTTGAACAAAAATCTGGTATGATTGGTTTAACTGCTCCAAGAAAATAAATGTTAAAACTGTGTGTGGTCCCAAGCGACAATAATATGGCGTAAATCCTTTCCAAAGAGCAAAAACACCTTCTTGGCGAGCCACTCTGCCCAAAACGTCGAAGGTGCCACGATATTCCGGTTTGCCATCGACATACTTTTGGTTTTGTATACGTGTTTTGGCTATATCAAGTGGCATGGAAGTTATTGTTGTCAATAAGCCAGACAACATACTGGCACAGAAATGTAATTTAATACCTTCTGGCATCTGCAAAGGACCGTTATGGAAGTATGTTTTGAATTGCGAATAAGAGGCAAGTTGTGTCATATTGACAACCATCGCACGACCAACAGTGGGTAAACTACCTCGCCATAGAGTTGCCACGCCTTCTTCGGTGGTAATACGACTTAAGGCGTTAAACACATTCTTGTAATTACGTCTTTCGGACATGGGAAGCCGACCATCGGATGCCATACGTATAAGAGCCACTTCTGCAGGAGTACCAATGAAGGCACCACATGCTCCTGCAATCGCTCCAATCAACATACTGGCCCATACAGTTGGGTTCGTCTCAAAACGGATTTTGTAGGCATCATTAAGATAAGAGTTCACACCCATACGACCTGTCGTATAAGTGGCCTGACGTAATAACGCCGCGCCAATACCCTTATAAAGGCCCAATGGTCCTTCTTTACTCACTACAGTCTGTATGCAATGAAAAGAATTGCGGAATTCCTTTTTCCCACTACCAGCTCCTGATATTTGCATACGTGTTTTTACCAAATCAAATGGTTGCACAATCAAAGTGGCTCCCATACCGGCTGAGCCGCCAAAAACGAATTTCAATCCAGTTGGAATGTTACCTTTAGTTTGTTGTTTTTCATTATTCTTTGTGGGTTGATTTTCTTGTTGTTGATTAGACATGCTGGCGCCTCTTGCAATTTAATGTAAGTCAGTTTCACTTATTTTCACCTTATTTTCACCTTATTTTCAACCTTCAGTCTAATCTTCTCGTAGGCTTTACTAGTGTTTTTTAGAATGTAAAAATACTACTTTCACTGCCACTTGTTAAAAACTCTAAAATTACAAATAGACAATCAAACAAGTAAACAAATTTGTGAAATTAACAAAAAGTTGCAAAAAATCGATTGGCGTAAAAAACAAGGCACTGACTACTACTGCCTGATACACTGGTGAACTTGAATACATATTAAGTCATATGTTCAGTAGCCACTTACCCCACAGCCCGAATGTTCACATAAATCCAAGAGATTGGAATATACAACTTAACAAAAGCACGAACAGCAAGACGTATGTTATTTGTGCGCAAGCCAGAAATTCAAACTGTCACGATGGACAAAGAGTATCGTACTGAATGTTTTTTCCACAGAAGCTCTCACCGCACTCAGTACAGTGGAATTAATTAATTTAAAATATAGTACACCAGAGTATAAAATATGTTTTATTTGTTTATTGTAAACGTATTCTGCGTCACAATATTATGTATATGAATATATTATACCGCTTTATCAAACCACAGTAAAAAAAAAGTTGATGATCTTTAACAATTTTGATAACTAAAAATTTACTGAATAGCAGAATGAAATGATATAAACACAAAATCAGCTGTTCAGTATGACCCTTGAGCAACTAACGAAATGTTGTAGTTTCTGCCAAAGCAACCCTTGTCGTTCTGTGATAACACATTTTTTTTAATTTTTTTAACTTTTAATAAATATATTTCCATTTATACTGCTGCAAACTCCATATATGTAACAACATATTATTCTTTAGCTGTTAGCACAAGAAAAATAGTTATTTTTCTTAACGAAATCTTCTCGGATTATTGGGACAATATCGGTATTCTACAAAGGCGGCAGTAGTTACATATATGTTCCAACCATTGATCGAGAGCTAGTTCACCATATATATTAACAGCGCATATTTGTGGTATGATATTCTCTTGTATTTCACATTAAACCTTAACTATTACATGGAGACAACTTGTGTTATTATACCATTAGCCTCGGCAATAACAGACTAACCTAAATAGAGCGTTGATCTTCACATTGGCTTTAGTTTACATATTGACAGTTCACTCGGCTCCATATATGAGCTGAATATGCATATGTACTTTGCTGCAATCACTTCGCTTAACGCTCTCATTTAGGTTGTGATTTAATTTTATAAATATATATATATATATATATATATATATATAAATATATATATATATATATATATATATATATATATATATAAATATATATATATACATATATATATATATATATATATATATATATATATATGTATATAAATATATATATATATATATATATATATATATATGTGTATATATATATATATATATATATATATATATATATATATATATGTTTATATATAACATTAACTACATTTCAGGTGCAATATATCAATATGAAGAAGATAAACTTCATTATTTCAAAACGACGTTACTTATTGGTTAAGTATGTACGTGAGACATACAAAAAATTCATAATCATATTCGTTTGATTGTATAAACAATAGATTTGTTATTGGGATATTACTATTACATAATAGATTTTCATCCCCATTTATAACATGTTACAGCCATGAAATATGTGATGGTCACACTGTTGCAGATCAAGAACAATAAAACAAAATCAAAATGAAAAAGAAAAGAATACAAAATACAGGGATGCCATGTTAAACACATTCAAATTGTCAATGAAATCCCGGAATCGGAATAATACTGTTTTTGTAAATATATAGATGCAAATTAAACGATTTATGGCAATTTTAAATTCTACCATCTTTTCAAATGGCGACGGTTTTAGAAAAGAGCTTAATGGTAATTAGTGAAAGAGCTCCTGGTCCGAGCGTGTTAATATATGAATGGGCTTATACATTAGCAGTTAAGACCTAAAGCGAAAGCTAGGAAAGGTAACTCTACATAAAACATCACCAAAATTGTCTGTTTGCGGAAATTTATATCTGTTCGTGGCGACCTTGACCGTCAACCATACACACGTACGAAGTGTAATACATTTATTTTCTCTTCGTCTTTTGTTTATAATTAGGCATTTGCAAATTTTTCTTTTTTTTTAATTAAAAATAATCTTAGAAACAATTTTGTTATATTCATACACAGAATGGGCATGTATGAAGCTTGATTATTATTGGCTATCATATTGAAATTGTCAACATGTTTAATTTGTAATTTTTTTTCGTAGAATGTATTCATTGAGCTCAACATAAATGAAGAAAAGTGCTTCTAAGAATTTATAAATTTTTACCGTATAAAAATGAAAACAAAAAACTTTTTTGCTTCAACAAAATCTCAAGCGAAACGCGTCCTGGGAACCCAATGAATACATACAAGTGAAGCTAATCAAAGGCGTACAATAATAATTAAGACATTGTAAAAATGTATAAGTATCAATTTGGCAGAATATTTGTTGCTAAATAGTTTTCTTTAACCGTAATGTCAGTTGGATTATTGTGTGTATAGATAGGAAGCTTATTTTCTACATATTCAGACAAGGCAAATTGTACTCACATATTCTTTTTCTCCGCTTGTTCATGTTAAATGTTGTTTCGCATTTGCGAGTTAAAATGCACCTGGTTGTGTTTAATATGGTGCTGGATACTGAGTCATCAGTAGAAATTTTGATAATCTGTTTTATATCTCGAATAGTAGAATCTAAAAGTGTAAACATGGAACCGTTCGAGTAAGAACTCCCTCGTAAGTGAATGCGGAATTAGGCACCAGAAGTTATTAATCGGTTTTGCTTTACACCTTTCCTGCGTGGCATACTCGGAAGTTTGTTTACGGTTTAAGTGTATCTTTGTTGCTTTTCTACATATTTTTAGTAAATTATCACATTTAGAAATAATTATAAAAACACTATTTCACTATTTTCAGCCATTTCTTTTTGAAAGTTGTTAATTTTTACATTGCTTTTAACCGTAAGCATTTCTGTTCTTTTAACTACTGTGTTGCATGCTTGCGCACTGAAGCTTTCTTATCACTTTTACTGCAACTGGTTTTTCTTGTTATTCTCTTAACACAACAATGATGCTCCGCCTAGACTTGCCATCCAGTTTTCTTTCAAATGTGGGCAAAATATTTTAATAATATTAATAATTGGGTATTATGGATGGGAATTATGGAGTAATTGCACATTTTGGGTTACTGTTTCGATCCTGCTGGTAACGTGGTACTACTGCGAGTTACTTGGTAGAAATTTTACATAATGCAACGCTATAATTGAATTACTGTTGTGTTATTTAATTTGTTGTACAATTTTAATATTCAACAACATTCAGGGCCCATTTCGTATGATAAACGAATTTCCTTTCGCAGAGCAGGGAAAACGACAGGCAAAACATAATCTGAAAATGTTTCAAAATAAAATTTATTGGATAACTAATTTCTATTGTATATTTTTCTCTTTTTACAATTAAATAAATTGAATTGTGTTTTTGAAAGAAGGTACTGATCGTTGCTTCTGATGTGGTTTTCTGGCGCTTATTTTCAAAGGATGCAGTTTTTAAATATCCCAAATCAAAGGCTCGTCCATGAGATGCATGCATAAACATGCGTATGTTTGTACGTATCGTTCGTTTACTGCAATATTGTCATAACTTCTAAATGTAGTTATTTTTACTGTGTACAAATTCCATTTAAATGTTTTACATACTTTAATCCTGAGAGAAATCTTTAGATTTACTTTAAGTTTTAAAAATAAAGGTCCGTTAGAGGCGAAACCAGTCTTTAAATTATGACACTATTTCAGTGAATAAGCGCTATGTATATGTTTTAACATAATTTCATATTTTATTTTGAGAAATATTTCAGAGAAAAAATATGTTCAGTGGGCAGACACACTCATACGTTTTCACAAACAGCGAGAAAAAGTAGAAACAATGAAGTTCTCTCATCCCACTACAGTTAATGTTTATGGCAAAATGCTTTGATTAATACAGCGTAAAATGTTATTGATTGCCAATAAAACGTGTTGGGTGATTGACTGCCAGCAACGTTACTTTGTGTTGGAGACCAGAGCAGCATCTTTCACCCCAGTAAAATCCTTTTGAAAGGATAAAACAGATATCGGTTTGATTATGAGAAAACAAATACTAAAATAAATACTTTGAAAGCTCACATATTGAGTACATTCACATGCACAAAACCGGTAGCAGTCTTGATTGCACACATTTATGTACGTTTGCAAATATCGTTGGTCTCACGAAGAAAGGCCCCAACCCACTTGACTTCACAGGAGAAGGTAAAAGCACAACAGAAACTGTACTGATTGCGACGGGAACTGTTATTGTCAACTGCTAATGAAACCATTACTTACTACAAACTTTTGTGTGAAATGTATTGGAGTCACGAATATTGGAGCTTAGGGCCTTTCTGCTAGGAGCCATCGATATAAACGTTATGATTATTTTTGTTACGATTTATTTTTATCTCAAGCTAAACTGTTCACTTTGTTTTTTTGTTTTTTTCAATGTGGTTGTTCATTCTATTACTAGCAAATAGATGCAGCATGAAGATAAGGAACACACATACACACAAAATCCTATTTAAAATGAAAATATACTTTATTTTTTTAGATATTCCTTGTGGCTAAAGGATCCTCATCATCGTACAAATAGGAGTCATCCACACAACAGCGCACATTTTCATGGACAAATTTGTATGTGTGTGTGTGTGTGTAGTTATAAAAATTGGTAAGAAGGAGTACGTTGAAATGTTTATACTTCCCACAAATATCGATGCGATGTTATCCATGTGGGATAATATGGATTGAAAATTGTCGAAAGAGTTTTATCTGTTGATGGCATTAATAGATTAAAAACACCAAAAATGTCGACAGAAAAGAACACCATCGACAACAAGAGCGCAACTTAAAATTGAAGAGATGTTTGCGGGAGTTAAGGTACGGCCACCAATTCAATTTCGCTGCAGCGTGGAAATAAAAAACTAAACAAAACCTTTTATATTATATTCAAAATTTGATAAAAGTCATTTAGCAGTTTTATATACATACGTATCATTGATCGGAAGTGTAAAGGTACGGTCACATTTGGGCAAATATTTGCCTAAAAAGCGTAACCACTAAATACTTATTTATATCATTTCATCTCACACAAGTGTTTATTGAGTTAAACATTTTCAAATAACATTATATGCTACGCCCCTGACATTTAGTTATTTATGAGATTATTCTTAATAAATACGCACAAGAATCAAAATATATTTCTTTAATGTTTGCGCTTTTATGGGCAAATATTTGACAAGTGTGACCGTATCTTAAGATGACAGGTTTAAAACTATTCAAAACTATGACTCAAGTCTACTGACAATTTCTTAATACACAAATGAAATGCATCTAGACATTTCTCAACCATCAATAATGAATAACTTTAATTTAGAGTATATAATGAAATAATAAATTTCATATAAGATTTTGGTGTCCAAATCTGTTAATATTTCTCATATTTCCCCAAATCTTGAAATTATTCGTGATACTTGTAAGAGATTCATATTTTAAACTTCACAACAGCCTGCCTTTTAATAAATAGCAAACATTTAAAACAGAATTATTCAGCTTCCTAAACTGGCGCAGAACAATTTAAGTAATTGCAAATGGAAGTGAGAAGTTCATGAATATATAAATAGATACAGTTTAGGAAAATTTAGCTTAATTTTTATATTTTACTCACGCAGGCATTAGAAGCGATAAGGAGATTTCATCTCTAGTATAAAAACCACAACAAAATGCTAATTTTGTTTAACGAAATACGACTATTTTGTTGCTGTAGTTGTAAGGAAAAAAATTTAATCCCTAAATTTATTTGTTACAAAAACACGCATTAAAATTATTGCAAACACATGCAAGATTACACTGTTAAACCAATCTTGCGCACAGTGGGTCCGATCATAAGAACCTAAACCTAAAAGCGATGATGTTGTCTGACTCAGAGCTGTTTTACGACTGATTAATATTTGTAATAACTTTTATCTGTCCCTTTAGTTTTCTAATAAAGTCATGAATTAAAAATTAAAGTTACTCACACGAAGTTGTTTATTCTGTTACATAATTGTTTTCTGTTATTAGTCAGTTTAGTTTCATGCTATTTAAATTTTAAATAATAAATCAACTATTTTTGTTAGTTGATGTAAGTAATAGAAAAATCAATTTCAAATTTGTCGCACTACATACATGCGACACTATATAATTGTTCAACAGTTATTTTTCTATTCGTCCCACTGTGTGGCGTTTGAATAAACTTGTACTAAATTTAATTTTTTTTTTTTTTGCTAAGATTCTGTTTTAATTTTGAACGCTCATTACAATTTATGACTTGATTATCTATTATTATTTTTATTGTTATGATTGTGTTTAATGACCACAATCATTGAAATGAGGAACATGTAATAAAACACGAGGCCTGGAGTATTGACTGCGGTCGAGAAACCATTGATAATGACCATTTTTTTATTTGAATGCCATTTTTTTATTGACTGTCATGTAGGAAAAATTCTTACCGCTGATATGGTAGAAGGAATTTACAGCAGCAAAAGAAATGTTATGAGAAGAGATAATAATTTGTTTGGCGTAACCATACATCGCTGTAGGAATTATAATCCTCTTTATGCAGTAACTATTTACCAACGTCAGGTTTACCGCTTCCAAACTCGGGCTATTCTCTACAGCCTAAAAAATTCCAAGATGTTGATGGAAGAGTACGCATTTTCCGATTTTCGAGATTGTCTTGACATGACGTCGGTAAATAGTTCTAGAATGAAGTGGTACATGACTAGCGCAACCATACTATGGTAAACAAGTAAAATCAAATGGTTGACAGAATATTTTATTTAAATTTATTTACGCCACACACTTGAAAATATATATAATTTTTAGCAAAGAAATATTAGCGGTATTCAGTGCTTGTTGCAAATGGTGTTGGCTTATTGCAAATGTAAAATGAATGATGAAACTCCATTCACACAAACTTTAAAATGTCAAAAAATGGTATTGCAAAAGAATTTCTGAATTTAAAGAAATACTTGCCAACAAAGTAATTGGAAAATTAAAACTTATCAGTGTCGAGTTGTTTTTCAATAGAAGTTTCGAATGAAGAGTTTCAACCATTCGACACAGATCTCTACAGCTGGTTTATGACAAAACAAAAAAAGTTTTTACTCTTTTAAAATAATATGACTTTATGACACATGACTAAATAGCACACAGTGTGAATGACCCAAATATTTTGCATTCCATAATGATCCTAAATGACAATGAGAGTTACAAGAACAAGCAGGCTGATGGTTTTATTTTGCAGAATTCACTCGCTAAGAAATCGCAATATTCTGAAATTTTTATCGTATGTTACTTTAAAAATTATTTACTGACAGTCAAATTTTCCTTTTTATACAAATTTTTGTTGAAGACGTAAAATGTCAAACATTGAATTTTTCCATTGACAAACACATAATAAAATTGCTGGACCAGCGATTTAAGTGAAACTCTTTATTCGAATGGAAGCATTCAGTATATTTTGCAATTTGTTCGTTATGGCACTGCTAAGAATTTCAAATATTTTACGACCATAAATAATTATTAAAATGCTTTGCAACATTAAAGTCGGTTGTTAAAAGGATGTACAGAAATTTGTATTTATGGCGTTTTTCATATTCAACATAAAATTATTGTGTTAATTTTTGCAGTTTTATGCATGCGGGGGTTTAAATAAACAATTGTGAGCTTCACTTGATACTACACTCTAAAATATTTTCAATTTAAAAAACAAAAATTCTCGTGTCAACCAACCCCTTCCGAACTTTGTTGTTGTTATTTTTTATGTTAATTGAAACTCATGAGTCTAGTTCTCTTTGAGCAAAATTTGATGAGCCCGTAGAATGGAATTAAAGTTTTATTGGTTCTTATTATGATTGACGCAAACATTTTATTTATTTCGTCCCTACTGCGAGAACTATAATAAGACTGCGTTTGCAACTGATTCAGTGACAGCTGATGGTCATGTCCGTTTCCAATCCATCTTCTTCAGAGCCATGGATTCTAAAGGCAACTGCGGACCATGAATGGGGCTGCTAACATGACATTAGTAAATTTGTTTAATTAAATTTTTAAAAAAGGATATGCTCACTGTGTATTAATCTTTCAACCAGTGTCACATGCCACACAGCGCGCAACATAGTGAACATATTTAGAGACAAATTTGTTGTTTGTGAGCGGCCAATTAGCCTCCCTCAAATATGTTTTTTGATTAAAAATCGTTTTTATCACAAATACTCCTACTTCTTAAAGGGATTAGCCTCTTGGGAACGTTTTCGATTCAGGAAATATCAAAAGTATTTGTTTCCTCATTATGAAAATATTTATAAAATAGCAAAATATATAAAAAATTTGTGGAACTCACACAAAATGTGTACGTATCATTTTACCCAAATTGCATCACTTTTGTTTGTAATTAAAAATGTTTCGCAACTCAATAATCCTTGAAAAGATTATTATTTTGCACTCCACAGTTTACGCCACATAAAATGTGTTAAAAGCACCTGCAGAAAATAAATACTTTAACCACTATTTATTATTTTTAATAAAACTATACAAATAAGCGACCGTCCAAGTCACACTTGCATGCAAACATGCAAGTATGCATATGTGTGTGTGCATGTTTTGAACTTACTCAAACCAAGTCCTCATCGCTGAAGCGATTTTAATGTTGATGACAACAACCATTTTGTACTTTTTATTGCATCCTTCTTTCAGCTCGTAGACTCTTCTACGGACACATACTCGTATGCATGTTCTTAAATATATTTTTACAGTAGTATGTGTGTGTGTGTGTGTTGGCTTATCATTTCCTTTTTCGCAAACAAGCATTCACTCATGTTCATGATGTTTAAAACAACCACGTGACCAGCTCTGCCCAAGAAAATAAGGAAAACCAAATAAAATATAACGGCAACAACAAAGAAACAAAGAGTACAAAAACTACTCAAACAACAACAATGGCCCTGACTGACTTGTAATACTGGCGGATACGTATTGATATTGGACGGATAGTGTTCACTGAATGGTTCGGTTCGGCTTTGGTATGAACATGGGATAAAATTAAATAAACGTCAGCCAGCCAGCCAACAAGTCTTTCGCTGATACGTGTGCGATAGGAGAGCGAACGAGCCAGGGAAAGGACTCTCAAATATCCAATGACCGTAACAGCATTGACTGGCAACAGGATTTTCATTCATTGTCTTTTAGCCCTGAAGGATATATTTTTATATGGACGACTATGACAAAGAGGCAACACTTTTATTGCTCTCATATTGTTGCTGATGTGGTACGAGCACTTCGGTAGAGGTCATTTGCAGTAGAAGAATGAAAAAGTCATCATATGAAAAAGGAAGAAACTTCTGATTAAATCTCTTTTTAAGAAATTTAACTACAATTTAATTTTCAAGAATTTTCACAATGAAATTGCTGGCCTCTTAACAAGGATTTATGGCATTTTTATATTCATATTCATAAAAATAAGTTGTCTGTTTGTCTCACAATCTGTAATTGAAATCGAAGTTTAAAAATTTCAACTCCGTCGTATTGCGAGTGCAAACACAAGAGTTTGAAGCAGAGCAGTCTGCTGGAATATTTTAGACGGAGTTATTTTTTTACAGATTTATATTTCACTACTTCCAAAGTTATACTATACGAAGATGTTGTCGTGTTTGCCAAAAAAGTGGTCTAAACTAAGTGGGAAATTAAATTTCATTTAAAGATTTACAGAGTATTTCAATATGTACGGGTAATTCCATGTCAAACCGACAAAGAGTTAGACACGTGCTTTGAATATACATACATAAGCATTGATACGCATCTACATCGATCTGTCTATAAATGAAGAAAAAAGGAGTTCGTCCTTAAAATTCTCATTGAGCTGTTATTCTGTTATATCCAGCTAAAATTGTTCATTGGAACAGTATCAACTGATTTATATTCGAAATTGTAGGGCTATAAACGATACGAAAACTATAAAAACCAAAAACATTAAAAAATTTTTAATATTCGATATGGAAAATGGAATTATAAGACCAGGCTAATAATAGAACTCATGATGTCGTTACCATCCTTAAAATTTTTTTACAATCGTTGTAGATCTCAAAACATGTAAAACTCTTTTTTACTGCCCATAAAATGGAATGAAAAGGCTGCAATAAAAATGCAGAAAAGTTTCATATCTTTTCCTTGTTAAATTATCGGCCGTACTCAAAAAGAGGTAAAAATAACTTTCTATGAAGACAAAACAATAGGAATTTCATTAATATTATTTCAAGAGGATTTAAACAATAACATTTATTTTATGCACAGTGAGAGCTTGTGATTACCCGTGATTTGGTAAACATCAATTATACGTCTGAGAAAAGAAAAATCGATTTTTTGCCATAGATTTCTGCATTGCAGCTAACGATATGAAATACGCACACAACAACAAATACATATAAATATTATAATGGAAAAACTGTTAATTTAAACTTCTCTACAAATTTTTGAACTATAGAAACAGCTTAAGCGATTAAGGCAAATGGCCTTAGTTGAGTAGAGAAAAGGACATGAGCTCATAAAAACTATTCCGCTCATAAAAACTAATAAATATGTGTAACTCTGAGTACCCAGCAGTTCTTGCATTTATATCAGCAGATGCAGCGAACACACTATGCACTTGACCTTCAGACTTTTATTACATAAGTAATAAGTAAATAGTAAATAAGTAATAAGTAAATGAGTTTTATTCAACTTTTTCTATATCAGCCCTTCATTTCTCACATACTCAAGTTTTGTTTCAACTTTCATTTCAATAAAGGAGCTTTCTTTTTTATAAAATATAATAAGATTTTTTCGCTTCCATTCTAAAAAAGTTGCAATTACGTTTTAAAATAAAAATAGATTTTGATAATCGATGGTAAATAAAGCCTTTTTCAAAAATAGTGTAAGAAATGCTGCCTTATTTTGTAGAAAAAAACAAAGGATAAAAGGCTTCCTTCTCATTTGTATACCCGTAAACTTAATATAATATTTTTAGTTTTTTTACTTCAATGAACTTCCTCGTCTAGAGCATGTCAGACAAATATTTCTCAATGAAACGCATCTGGACCATATATACTGAAATACTGAACAGTGAGAAATATGTACTTCAAGGAATTAAAGGGTTAATAACAGTGCTCGTTGCACTCATACCTGCAACCTGTAGACATAACATATTCGGCAACAGGATGTAAAGGGGGGTGATGAAGAAGAAAAACTTTAAGAAATTTGTGATTGTTTTATCAGAATCATTTTTAGTCTTAGCAATAACTCAGATGGATTGATGTGCACGTCAAAGGACTTCACAAATTCATTCGCAGGATCTGAAAAACTTTATATACAATTTTCTTCTTGCGTATGTTTTTAATGAAAAATTCTATAATTCGTTCTGGCAGCACTTGTATAAGATGTAGGATGTTGTTGATATGACTGTCTGTTAAAAAGGATACATTTCGCACATCCTTCATGCACATTTACTTATACACATAATTACAAGTGTGCATTAGAGGGCCTCCCTTTTGTGTGTGGAAAAGAATATTCAAGAAATATTGAATGATTCAAAAACGTTCGTAATAATTATGAAATCTGTTAAATGGATTCACACTAATCGTGAATGAATATTTCATTTGTAGGGGTGTAATTCACAGCTCTTTTCGGTTAATTCGTAATTGAATTAATCTAATCATTCACAGTCACCCTGATCCCCAATATTATGGGAACAAACGAGTATTCCCATTCCCAATAAATAGGTATCGTGAATATTGCGGGAGTAAAAGACCTATTGTGAATTACTTTAGAGTTGAATTTTCTATTGTGATTTATTTGCCAGTGCTTCAGAATTGTGGGTAACAATAAAAACAAAACATATTTTGTGTAAAAGAAAAACATAAATACTTTTCTTAAACTTAAAATATTTTATTTTGGCTGACATATTCACGAAAACAAATCAGAAAGCCTGGGCGTTTTTCCAGTGGAATTGTTAGCGATAGGCGGGATTACACTAAGCGATAAGAGGGATTATTTTATTCAAGATATACCGACAACGATGTCGGTTTGAAATCTTATAAAAACACGGTGCTGGAGTTATCCAAGAGCCTCCCTAATTTCCATGCATGCAAAATTTTAAATCTACGTTCTTTATTCTCGTATATATGGATTTGGTTAAAAATATAACGTGTTGTTGTGTGTAGCCCAACGATAAAAATTTTGTAAGAGACTCTTAATATCCGCTCGTCCGTAGGTAAATTAAACACACATATTTTACTCGGCAACTTGAGGTAAAGATTTTACTTAAACTGCTTCTAGACAAGAAAAAACTTTATTAAACTTTTTTTCTCTACTGAATTTAATTTACACTTTCACACATGCATATAAAATAACTTTGCATCAGAGTATTACAATTTACACACACACACACACATGCAGAGATCGTTCGTAATTTACATCGGTTGCAGAGAATTATTGTTTGCAACGAACAACCTGTTCGTACCAACTTGTTGTTATTTCAGGTTAGAACGAAGTTCGGTTTATAACAAACTGTGTTTTACAAACAAGTTTGTGTTTGTGTTTGGATTTGTGAGTACATTCATAATGATTAAAAAAATATTTGCAAATCTTTTCGATAACTTTCTAAACAATTCAAAATTTATTTTCTAACGAAACATTGAAAGAAACGGAAAAAAACTCAAGATGTTAAAAGATATCAGTGTGCATTGAATTTTATTTGGCTGATTGGTAGCAGACTTTTGTCGGTAATTATTGAACGTGTCAATATACTAAAGGGTTACCCTTCAGTGATGTCAAGAGCAGTGGAAAGAAATAGAGAGAAGCCACTGATTAATTGTATAAAGAATACTGAAATATAAGAATTATAACGAAATATTTAAACCGACGATTTAACGTTCAAGATCTAGCGTTCGATCACATTAACCGATCCATTTTTCTGAGATAATATTAATAGCACTTCAGACCAGCTAAACTATTTGATATTTATTACTACAAGAGAGTGCAGTGGAGTAGCCCACTTTTAGATTCAAGTGAAAGTCGGAGCTATCTGCTGTGTACTGAACTATTTTATTGATCCTACGAGAGATTGAATGTGCTCTAATTCAGAAGCCAGGAAAAGTGCTAAGAGTTACGCGGAAAATTATTTATTTGGCAGAAGAGAGATCTCAACAGCCATTTTTTAATGCCGCTTTCAATACAAAACCTTTTTTGATTCCAAAAGAACTCTTATCTTTACTTAAATTGTTTTGTGGTACACTTTAAAATATCTTATAGCTCATCAATTTTGATAAAACAGGTTTGCTATAAAAGGTAATTTGATGTAAATATGCAAAACATAAAATTTTGTTAAAAAATTCTTTCCACAAAAATAGTAAAAAACCAACTTATATCTGCCACAAAGCAACCACAGTCTTTTACTTTTCAATCGTGAATAAAACGGAACAGGTGTAATAAACAAAAATATATATTCAAATTCATTTGATGACTTTTCAGATGTCATTAACCCTAAACTGAAAGAAGGATAGACATACACACATACTTCTTATGCAAGACTGAGTACTGCAAATCTCAAGAGGTCGACCAGTAGGATCTACGTTTTAATAATTTCGTCACATTTAAAGAACCCAATTTTTTCAGTTCAAAAATATGTGCTAATAATAAAAATTGGTATTTATTTTTCGAATTATTATTGAAACAAAAATTTATTATTTAGGATTTGGGTTTGATCCTTTAGTAGACGGCAAGCGTTATTTTAGATTCTAGAATTTTTTTTCACTCTCTTTTAATTTGTCTTTTATTTGTATTCGGAAGGCTTAAATCTTAATTAAATTACTAAAAATATTCTAGATTCAAACAATAAAACATTCAACATAAACCTGAAGAGAAAACTTAAAAATTCCCAATAAATTTATAGCCCAGAGGCAGACCCATAAAAAAGCCTAACAAGGCAGCAAGTTATGACTGAACTCAAGTAAAAAAAATTTTTTTGTAGGGAAGGGGGCATGCAGAACAAAAAAAAAGTCATAAAAGGAAAACGAAATTCATAAACAAGACATTTAAGCCTTCCAAAGGATATTATTTACGCACACAATCAGAAAAGGACATCGACTAGTCTTTTGTATTTTTGTATCGCAACTGTTTTACGGCTTTTCAAATATTATTCACACTGAATCTATTTTTATTTAAATCGATTTTTGTTCTTTTATCTCGTTTTGGTTACGTATTTATTGGCTTCATGCCTTAACAATTTTCTATGGGGACGAACAGAGTATAAGAATAGAAAAAAAAACAATTGCCTTTTAACTTAGAAAGTGGATTATAGCAGCCTCCTATTGTGTGCCAAACAGGACATTCTATAAATAGAGCGATAGCAGCAATAAAACAGAACGAGCTTTTAGTTTTCGATAGTATTTCAGAAGAAATAAAACGAACTCATGCGGAATTATTATTTGTGAAAGGATTTCGAGATAACGAGCAGGAAATTTCTCCGCACGTTTGTTTGTTTGTGTTGACATTGAAAATGCTTAAAAAATCTCAAGTATTAAAAATCAGAGATCACAAAAATTGGTTACGGTATTTAAAAGAGTTTGTTTTAACTCGGAATAATATCGGAAGCAATTTATATCGCATTTCCTTTCATCTGATAAGGAAAAAAGTGTAGTTGTCCTTTAAAGATCATTGGAAATGATGCGAATCGCCACTTGGGACATTTTTTCCACTGTAATTTGCATAGAACCGAAATCAAGGAGAGGACTACGAAGAATGTGAAAGAGAAGACTAACTCAAACTGCATATAATTTTATAATGACCAGTAGATTTTTGTAACATATTTTATTTATATTTTTTTTATAGAATTGTAATTTTTTAGTTCGATAATTGTGTTCGCCAACAGTGTGACGATACATGCGGTGTTAAAAACTTAAATTTTAAGCCTGGAGGAATAAATTTTTATACAAATTTTCATGCACAAACATGATTTAAAGTCCACTCTAACCTCATTTTTAAACTCTTTGCTTATGTGTGGTAGAACTGAAACGCAATTAATTTTGCTATTTACAAAAAATAATTTATAATTCAAAAAACTTCAGCTTGTTCGTTACACTGTGCTTTAAATATCATATTGCCTTGTGATTATTTAGCCACCAATCAGCATTTGCAACTGCATTTTATCTGACAACCGCGAAATTTGTATTAAAATGTCATAAATCTCGACGAACAAACGAAACAATTAATCGAAAATGAAATCGCATGTCATTTAATTCAATTGTCAATTATTCAAGTTGTTCGTTAAACGCAACAACGAGATAGAAATTGCAAAAACATCTGAACAAAATAGCAACAGTAAAAGTACAGAACATTTATTATTCGCAATTTAACCACCGACCAAACAATTTACCGCTAAAAGGACATTTATTGATGAAGGAAAGCATCTCGTTAATTACACAACCACGATAATAGCAGCGGCAAGAGGAGCAAACTGTGGCTCGTGTTACCAAATGATGTGCGATTTAATGATTTCAACAGGAAAAAATACGGTTAAAATGAAAAAGAATTAACATCAGCAGTAACAGGAACAGAAAAAGTGTGTTAAACAGTTTTAATTTTAATTCGTTTTAGAGACGCAGTGAAAATCACATACACATTTTGACCCACTAGGGTCGAAATGGTTAACAACATTAAAACGTATTCGTGAATAACACGGGCAACTTTTGTTCCCATTAAATTATTATTCCTCTTTAAGGGAAGAATCCTATCGTTGATCCAACGTTAACAACTCTTCCCTCTATCAGTTCTCAGTGAATGCAAATATCAAATAATTTTTTTTTTTTTTCAAATTAGTACATTTTTTGTACTAACTAACAGGAACTGTCGTTTCTGAAACCTCTTTAATTCTAATTATGTGCTGATTCTTTTTTCCAAAATCATACTAAAAAATTTTTTTGTTCAAAAACGCGAATTAAAAAGGAATAAATAAATAAAAAAGAAACTGAAAAAACTTTAAATTTACCACAAAATTATTCACCACGAATTTTTTTCTAACTACAAATTTAGGGAAAGGAAAAAATTAAATAAAACTTCATTCCGGTAGTGTGCAACTGTACAGATTGGAGCGCTTACAGAAGCTGAAAATTTATTAGCTGATTCAAAACAACTACTTGCACGAAGTCAGAGTATTCAAGCAAAAAGTTATCTTGTCAGAAAGTGAAAAGAGTATGCGAGAATTCAACCCGTTAACTTCCAACTCGAAACTCGATAATTATATAATGAGGCGACATTGCAAATGTAAAGTGTAGGGCCTGTGCGGTAAATAAAGACGGTTTGAAATCGACGTTTTTAAAAAAATTCCTACTGAAAAATATAAACATTTTGTAACACTCACACATTTAATGGTTAAATTTATCATCAAATTATTTGCTCATATTCAATATTTGAAAAGCCGTTTATGCGTTGATTTAAAGAAGATAAAACAAAAATAAAATTTCAGTGCAAAAATTAAACCGCACTCAAGTTAAATTGATTATTTATTTATGCTTTTCTGAATGTTAATAGACACACATTAGTGTGGGTGTGCTTGTGTGTGTGTCAGTGCTTCATGATATTTTAAGCAAAGAATTATAGGAGATAATCGTTGCAAACATTCGCACTTGTGAACATGCACACACACACACTCTTACATGTGATACGCATACAGACACATGGGCACGTTCGCATCACACATCATTCACCAATTTAATTCAACATTAACGCACAGTTTGACTTGAAAATGTTATTACTTATTTCCCAGACGACTGAGTGACTTATAGTTGCTATTTATCGATCTACTTGAAGAAATGTAAGCCAGAACTCAGGGGCCATCTTTAGGGCCTTGTTAATTCACAATCCTCTTGTTCGGTACCATTTTTGCCGAGAGCACTTCTGTTCCTAAAATTGCTCTGCTTTAGTTAACAGTTCAAATTCAGTCTGGCCTTAACTTTTTTTGGGTTCCACCACTCAACAACTTCCTAGTTAAGGAATGAGATGGAATGTGGAACGACCTGGCTAAATGTCGCTTTACCATGGAGGTGTCTATTACTTGCCCGGTAGGCATGAAGTTTTGTAGTTTTAGTAGCACCATAGTCCCGACGCTGAACATTTCCGACAGTGATTGACACAATCACGATGACCATTACAGGGTTATCACTGTGGATGCTAGAAAGATACGTTTGTTCTAATATGGAGTTCTGCCGAAGTTGTCGTGCTGGAAAGAGGTAAGAGGGTATTTTTCACTTCCTTTGCCATTATCCATCTCTGGAGACAAAAGCTTTTAGGACCCCAGCAGTATATGACCGTTTAAAGTTATCAGAGATCGGTCCAAGTGACCCAAGCAGATACTCCTACTTCCCTACAACATATTGGAATTATCAACAATTACCAGACGCAAGTACTTGAACCTTGCCTTGTGCATAGATTAACGCCGCCAAATGTGATACTCTAAAAAGGATTGAATGATATCTTGCTTGAATGCTTGTGCGTGGTAGGCCGTCCTGTTAAACAAGCAACCAACCATAATTTAATATGGAAAGCGGCCAATTAATGAGTTTCTATTACACATGTGCACGTCTGGTCAACGCTCAAGCGCCAACTTTACCAAAAGATACTCCAACTATTCCATGCGGGATATATAAAGAAAAGCCTACGAAAGCGTTATCAATGAAGAATATTTTGATCAACTGGGATCAAACAAGTTTCGAAGTTTAACTTTGCCTGTGGTATGCCTGGCAGGACATGTTTAGTAAACTCGTTTTCTTTGTTTCCAAAAGTTTTCTTTCCATGATTTATTGCAAAAGTGGAAATGAAAACATAATCGAAAAACAAAAGTTGTTTTGTTTTCTTTTGTTTTATTTGTGATTGGAATATAAAATATATCCCAAGTTGTTTCATGATGTAAATATTTTGGAAACACATACACACTCGCCCAAAAGTATTTATTTACTCACATACTTAAGTTTTGCAAAAGAAAAAGTATTCTAAGTAGTCATAGATATTCATAACTGGAAACGAACACGTGTTTTGGGTTGTCGGTATTACGGCCAACTCACTGGAGAATATGCTCTTCCACTTCATGCATGATTTCACGATTACCCACGAAAGTTTGTTTTAGGAATTGTGGCTGAAAATAAAACAGGAAAAATATTGCGTAGCATGAAATTCGGTGTTGGATTTGAGTATAAAGAAATGCTGTAGATTGCCAGCGTACAATGGGGCTGATCACTTGTGATATTTTGAACTGATCACGCGCTTACAAAATGATAATGAGGCCCCAAAGCAAAAATGTAGCAAACGTACTTCTATTACTTAAAATCTCTATATATATCGTCGATATATGGGTATTCCATGTCAAATCGAAAAAGAGTTAGACAGGACCCCTTTCGATTAAGATTAAGTTCGATCAGAGGCTTCCTTTCGTCCTAATTAATATTTATAACAACGGAAGAAAATTTTTAAAAAGGGTTCGCCAAAGTTATGTCACATTGAAAATTTCCTAAATTCACCAAATTCGTTCAGTTCAACTTTTGAATATTCCAACTCATACACAGAAATCTGTCGATTAAAGGCAAGTAACACTTTATTTTATTAGAGGTTTTGAAAGAAAAGATTATATCTCAAAAAGAATTCAAAATTTCATTATTTTTAAACAGCCGTTAGTGCTATTATAAACGGAAATTTCTTTGATTAACTTGATTTTTTATATTTCAAAACTTTGCAGTTATTACATTTTTCCAAATAATGATATATGTTTTTATTTTTTAACTCCAAATAGTTATTCCCTTTGAAATGCCATAAGAATATTGATAAAAATAACTTAACAAATTCGTCTAAATTTCGAATAAGAAATAACTTTGGGGAAAACATTTTTTTAACTTTACAAACAGTGTAGCCTCGTTTAAAGTTGTTTTAACTTTTCAGTTAAAAGAAAATCTTAGCAAAATGTTTTTAATGTGTTGCAAAACATGTGACGTGATGTTCTCATGTTCTCCTGCTTGATGTGAAAATGTTTTAAAAACTTTATAACATTTCCAAATGTTGACCAGGAAGTTGTTAACTTAATCAGGGTTTTCTCAGTTTGCTGTCAAGTGCAATTTACGAGTACAAGTAGAAGCCTTTGGGAAGAGGGGAATAACGGGTGGTGGAAATATGTTCAACAACTCTCAAAACCGAATAAATGTTCTTCTTAGGGTTCAGTATTTATTAAACGTGTGGTAGTGTCCTTGAATATCATTTAATGTTCATTCCTATTCAAATATTTTCCTTTGGGGCTAAATTAAATATTTATGAGTATCTTTTATGTGTGTGGGTCGAAAGTAGTGGACTCGAAATAAAAGCCTTAATTGTCTGATCTCACATGAAAAGAATCAATGATCGTGTTGGGCCGGTTGATTTGGGTGGATTCCAACTTTGAGTAGGGATTGTAGAGTCTGGTTGTTTCCGTTTTGGCAGACTATTTACTCGTTGATGTCAGCCAATGCCAAACCGTCGAATTCAGATATCTGACTAGATCATATAAATCGCTCTCTCTCTCTCTCTCTCTCGATATGTCCCTACGGTTCCTAGAAGAAAATTTATATGAGCCCTATTCACGAAGCCGCCACTGGGCAATGCCTATAAAACCTATCGAAATGAAATTATAAATCAGCAGGAATAAAACAGTTTATAGTAGAAGAGAGAAGATCGAACCGATCGATCATTTGATGGTGTTAGTAACAAAACGCTCACTTGTGCAGGTTGATAAGTGTTTGAAGAACATTAAAATAGTCTAGATTTTAATTGTCGTGATGACTGAAAATCACAGACCATGCCGAACCCACCCATCTTTTCCAACAGAAGGCATTTTGGCCGTTTCTAAAAACAGTAGTTGTGTACGACACGCGTGTGTGCACTTGAATGTTGGACATACAGAACAACATGTCTGTCCCTCCAACCAACACAAGCCTTCCATCTTTTACTTTACAAATAATAATGAGCAATTAAGAAAGTCAGAAAAGGCAATCAGCAGGGAAAAAAAGAAAATTGTTTAATACAAAAGAAAAAGGAAATGATACGACGACGAATAATAATAAATGAAAAACACACTCGTATGCAATAAAGCACAAACTAATCCTTCTGGTCGAAGGAAAGTTTTAAACACGTAACAGTTAAAGTAGAAGAGAAAACAGAATGATGCTAAATTACATGGAAACTAATACAATAAAGAATTAAGTAGAACAGACACGTACACGTAACGTTCCCGGCTTCCCCTCCTGCCACTGATGCTTTGCAAACAATAAAAATGTTTGCACTGTTCGTCAGTCATGGACAGATTTCATCAATTAAGTTGTTTAATTGTGTCTTGTGGCCGATGTGCCCTTCGGAACGGACTTGAGACAGAGGTAAGGGAAAAGGGTTTAGGGACGGGCACTGTTTAACCCCCAGATGACTGTATACGATTACGGTTCTTTTGAGACATCTCCATGGTTAACTACGTTGCCACTTCTTATGTGAAGGCATAACAGGTGGGCAGTAAATCACAGGAAGGGCCAAAAATACGGGTTCACAACATCGCCGACATATGGACTGAGTTAACCATAAATTTATTGCCAAAGTTTTTCAAATAACAAAATTTTTTATTACAATTGCTCTGCCCCTGCTCAGTCGTATTTCATTTATGAAGTTTTCTTAAGGGGAAGGGTGCGATTTCTTATGGTTACGTTTTCGAAGACGGAATTCCAAAAATACTTTTAATTGAGTTAAAACATAATAATTTGTGCTCTTGTTAATGAAAAATTTTAGTGGAGCCAACTGGATATTATTTGTAGCAAGAAAGTTTGCAAACTTTTCAATTAATGAATTTCTTTTCTGTTGGGTATTTTATATCTGTAAGAACGCCTGTAAGTAATCCTGTTTGTATGTGTGTTCGTATGCATACTCACAAATAACTTTCTTTTGTTCTTAAAACACATATTCGAGGGCTACCATTTGTAATTGTGCTCTTTACCAACTCCTTTAATTGCTGGGCCACTTGAAAATTATTGAAATTTTCTACCTCCAAATCTTGTTGGTCAAATGAGTTTAAACACACACAGTTAAGTTCTACTAGTCTTCCAAGCCATTCATAAATTATGTTTACAAAATATAACAATCAGGACATTTGAGAGCCACCTTTTGAGAGATGTTTTAAATTGCGATTTGATCGTGAGTAATCAAAAACTGATCACTACATTCGGTAGGAAAAACATTTCTACGTCATGTTTATGCATGGCGTTGTTTGTATAAAAAGCGATTACGTAACAAGTAAAAAACTGATCGTAATCAGGAAAACTCGCTCACGAAATTATCGTTCAAACAACAATTTATTTTTTTAAACTTTCGTTTCTATTTCAATTTTAAAAGTTTCCAATTCTACTGATGAAAACAATCTTAGCATTTTCAATGCCAACGCCCCCCTCGTAGCCTTTTACTTAAAATATGAACAAAAGTTTTCTTCAGTTTGTTTTTCGTGTGCCTCATATGCGGCATGCTTTTGTATGGCGAAATGGCAATTAAATCCTATTAACTGGACGCTTTTGTTTCTTTCTAACTACAATTGTTGCTGTTGTTGCTGTATTTAACTGACTCAGGTGCTTAATTAGCTTTTCGGTTGCAAATAAAGTTAATTAAATTCGTATTTCAAGCTCTAGAAATGGCAATTCATCTTTAACATCCTGATCACATTAAGAGATTTGAAGCAGGACACAAAAATATTAAACAACAAACAAATCATGCGAACAGTGTGTCACCAAAATTTGTGGCAGACAGCGAAATTTTAATAAAATAAATCACAATTAGTTGCAAATGACAGGCTAATGTTTTTCTTCCCCTCCCCCCACAGACAGTTTCACGTTTCAAAAGGGAGTTTGAGTTTCCTGGCATCCTTTCCTATATCCGCTGGTGTGCAGGATAATTTCAATTGAGACATTGTCAGCATTAGCCAAGAATGAAAAACCAACGTCATAAATTTATCTAAAACACTCGCTCATATTTTACACTTGGAAAAATATTGTTCTGTTTGAATGGCTGCATATTTAATTTTATTTTGTTTGTTACACTTAAAATCCTGCAAAAATGTGAGAAATAATTTTTACCTTGACTGGCAACTGACTGAATGACTGCGGCAGTCATGTTCGGAGGGAGAAAAACAACAGCCACACATGTTTTTGATTTATATTTTCTATTTTCCTCTCATTTATAGTCAACTAGATGTGTTCTATTACAATTTCATTGGCGAAGAAAAAACTGAAATAAATTTTTTATTTCGTTTCACTTTTACAGTGCCGTCATAATGGTTTCTATTATTCCCAGGTACAGACACACACCTCGTACACACACACACACACACACACACTCACATGCTGCAGTAAAACTTAAATATTTATAAATAAACACGAATGTATCGCAATAACATCAGGTGTGGTAAAGGACTTTATTTATTCTTGTTTAATCTAAAGGAACGTGATCTAAAGCTTCCTGCAGAGCTTTGCCACTAAAGTTTTGTTTAATGTATTTCCTATTACACATGCCAACAAACAATCCCGCACAAAAAGGGTGTCTCTCTAAAGTGAGTTTTTACACTTTAAAAATTTAATCTTATCACAAGTGTTTTCTCTGCAAGTTGCAACTCTGCAGTTTGGCAGCTCAGATACATTTTCATTCCGATTATGCAGGACTTTACGAAAGAACAACTCGAGGAACAAAGTCTCGGCTTCACTTTTTTCGCAAAAAGTGGTCAACTTTGCCAATTTCTATTTGAATGGTTTGATATATAAGCAGAATTGTTAAATTTTGGGACTTTGAAAACTGTCTGGATCGGATTATTTGTGTAAAAAAAATTGTGGAAAATTTCATGAAAAGATTAAAGGCCTGTCATCAGAACCGTGGGGGCCATTTAACGAATATATTATTCAATATTTAATGTCACAATTATTTCATAAAAATTCATATTTTTATTTTCAAATGAAAAAGTGGATTCCCACAAAAAAACACCCTGTAAAAACACTCACACTTACGAATGTTTCAAACAACACACAGATTTGGTAGACTCGTAATACAACTTAAATAGTATCAAAAGATTATTAACAGTGTTGTCAACTTTTAAATTTCAAAAAATACTAAAACCAAGACCATTTTTATAAAAAATACAGTTTTTTTGAACGTTTTGTAAAGAAAAATACACACATTTTGGCAGATGTCAAAGAGAAGCGACATAAAAAATTTTTTTGATAAATCTTTAGCCTTTAATGCGAAGTATTTAGAGAATTTTTAATCAAAAATAATACACACATCAAGAAAGAAGGGAAAGTTAACAACATTCTCATCCGAGCAAATAAACGAAATTCTTGGAAGTCACTATATTCCCATCAACAGTTCTTAATTTAACAAATTTAACACCGCTGAAGAAGGAAATAGGGTGTGATTACATACTCGAATGTTATTTTGCCATCGCATTGTTGTAGATAATATTTATTATGAATTGAAAGATATTTTAAAACAATCTAAACGACTTTGACAAAGTCAGATAACGGTTCTTACTCATAAATACTTAATTTAAAGTATTAATTTGGTTCAAAAGCACCAAAATTAAATTTAAAAAGTACCAATTTTAAAATTTTTCGCGTCGATGAATCGGAAAAGCACCAAAGAGGTGCGAAAAGCACTGAGTTGGCAACACTGATTATTATATTTCAAGTTTTCAGATAAATTTTTCTATAAAATTCCCAAGTTACATTAAATGAAAAATTCCCTAAATATATTTTCAACTTTCCCCCTGTTCGTGCAGCATATGAAATGTGAGTTATCGAGGGTTGACTGTGTTGCTATTATTTTTTATTAAACCCACAAATCAATATTTATTTGAAAATATGAAAGACACAAGAATTTGTCCTTAAAGTCCTACTTCAATAATATTTCTAAAAAAAATAAAAAATAAGTGCTTATTTACGATTACACAAGTTGTGAACATGACAGATTCTCATGAAATTTCAGTTCGAAGAGTTGTGTGGAAACATTTTCTTGAATGGGTTCAAAAGTATCCCGTTGTTCCACCAAATTTTCATTTGATGGCACACATGCATATTGAAAAACTTGAAGACGTAAAAATTTACTATTAAAAGAATGTAGAAAACAATAACGATATCTTATGATACCTACACATTATATATCGCTGTTGAAAGTGAAGAAGAAAATGCTGAAAATATTTTAAGTAGCAAAGAAACATTTTTTGAATTCGTTACGCAAAAATTATATTTTTTTTTACGTTTACACACTTAAGTTTTCATGGATCTTGTAGTTACGCCAACCGATTAAGCTAAAAATAATCCTCGCATGATTGTTGACTGTTCGCACTACCCTCGTTTTAATTAAAATTTAATTCGAATACAGAATCCTTTTGAAAGAAGTGTTTCTTCTATTTGTTTGTTTCTCTTTTTCCGCATTCTATTGTTGGTTTGTGGTCAATTTTTTATTTGAAAATGTTTGGGGACACTCACTCGTGGTTTTTACATTTGACTAACTATTCAGTTTATTTTTTTATTCGCTTTTTATTTTTTTCATTTATATATATATATATATATATATATATATATATAAATTGTTTTAATAAAAGTTTAATGAAAATCGTTGTCATTTTGTGCTCCGACATTCATTTGCATGGAAATAGACCAACAAACTTGTTATACAATTTTGGTAGATTCAAATGAATCTGATGATGCTGATGTTGTGCAAGTGTCACACAATTGGAAAACACATGCCCGATACACTAAATAAAACGAAACGAGTTTTGGGAAATGAAAAAGAAACACACACACACACACACATGTGAGTACACTAACATTCATGCAAAAAACATTCGCAAACTGAAATGACATTCACAACTTGCACGCGTGTGTGAGAGGAGTAGCAGTTTGGCAAGCAAATTTTTATGATTTCCGGTTTTCAATCTTTTTCATTTTAATATTATTTTTTTTCTTCAACATTCTTGCTCGTAAAAAAATAAATCGGATAGATAACAGCCTTTGGATATTGTGATTTCCATATTTAAGTAGTTTTCATGGTGTTTTACAAGAACTATCAAAATTTACATGAAATGTTGTTTGTGTTTATTGTTAAGATCTTCTGTAGCTGCAAAACTCAATATCTAAATAAAACCCAAAGAAGTCATTATATAATAATTTCATTTCATTTCATATTTTTGTAATCAGTTACTCAATTGTTTTCTCGTGCACTCAATTAAAACATCGGGGTCTATTTTTGTGGAATTACTTTTAAGCCGACGAGTACTTGTAGAAGATATTGAACACCATGAACACTTGAATGCTCCCCACGTATACGATACAAATAAGATGCTGTTAAGTAATCAACACAACGATTTATCTTGCAATTTATACCCTTTCAAGTTAAATCTCATTTAAAGCCCATAATTTACAACAACAAAAAACAAATAAATAATACACGAGAATTTATTTAAAAACTCAAATGAACACCTGCGCAACATTAAAAAAGCACAAACTTCATACTCACACACAATATGAGTAGGAAGTCGATTACAAAAATATACGCACAGTGAGAAAGTCAATACAAATCATTGTGAATCAATACAACACATTCTTAACAACAACAAAAAATTTATTTCGTTCATATTAAAAGTATGACAAATCAATAACCAAACCACAAGGGGGAACCACTACTAATGCAAGGCGTATTTAAATGTCATATATTAAAATATAGGCCACACATTTATTTGTGGTACACTTCAAAGTATATTTTCGTCCTCCAATATCAATGAAATATGTACGATTTGAAAGGTATTTTTATTTAGATACGCACAACATCAATAATTTTCAAAATTCTCAGAAAAAAGTTTCAAATTTCATTGAAAAGAAAACAAAAAAATTATTTTATTCCCTTTTCGCACATACATACGAACACCACACGCATATAAGCGTTCCATGGTCTCTGAGTATTTATTTTAGTGGCTGGCAGAAAGAGATGTGGTTTATTGTTCTCTTGAAATTTTTTCCTAAATAATTAATTTTTTTATAAATTTAACTACCTGTAACTTTTGCTTGTGTAGGTGCCGTCCTACAAGAAATAGGACAAGTTAATTAAAAGATATTGAAAACTTAACCAAATTTCGTTCAACTGTTGATCACTTTACGCATTTCAGTTCAACGCATGTGAGCATTCATTCGCACTTATTTATAACACTCACGCTTTCAATGATTTTAAGAAATATATTTTTTTAATTTATTGCTGCCACTTCTTCCTGCAGTATTTTATTTTTCTTTGGCATTTGCATGTGCTGAAACCCATTAATTTTCCTTTTAGCACAACTAAATAAAAAGGCTTTCCATAAGTGAGCAGTGCTACGCTGCAGGACGCGGTAAGCAGATGTAGAAAATGTTTTAAAATTCCTTTGAAAAGCCATTCCAGAATTACAGTACAATTTTAATGATTTTCTTTAAAATAACTTCAATTTGGTGTTCGTTGAAAATGAAGTTTCACAGTCACCTATAAAATTGTCATTTAAAAAATCTCATTTTAAAAAGGCCTCTTATTTCATTGAGAAAGTCGAAGGAAGCGATATGAAAGTAGTAGTCAATATAAACAATTCACAAGCCTTGAAGACTGGTGGGGAAATTAGCATACTGATAAGCTGCATTTCTTATAAAAAAAATATTTTTGTGTTTCTCAATGAAATTGAATATGTTAGCAAATAACACTGCCCAGAAATATTTTGTGACAAGAAAATGGTTTGTTTTTTTGCCCAACTATGCTCACGCAATAAAATGTTAATAGAAAGATGTTGTCCTTGGTTTATATATAAATATTTAATTTTTTAATATCTTTTATGGCACAAATTTATACTCTGCAAATCTACACGGAAATACCTTTCAAACAAAATATATTCCATCAATATTGGGGAACGGTAAGACACATAAAAGCGTACCACAATATTTTGTGGTACTACTCACGAGTGGCGTCAAGGTTGTATTTGAAAATTCCCATGATCCTAAAGAGTATTTTTTTTACTACTTTTTTATTATTTTTTAGCAGCTCAGCTATTTCGTGTAAAATGTTACAGCTGAACATGTGCAATTTGGTTTATATTTAACCGTGAATTGACTTACAAGCGAGCAACGTTAATATTTTATTACCGAAATCCATGCTCGGAAGGAAGTCTGAATGAAAGTGAAAGTTAGTTTATATTTTGGGGGATTTTTAAACTCTTTAATTTTAACTATGTGCTAGTTCTTTTTTCCCAAAATCCTATTAAAATATTCAAATTGATCAGTTGAGGGGTTTTAGCTAGTTCCTATGCGCAATTCACTGGGGCTACTGCTGATCATCAGGGAACCTTTACCCAACATTTATTTCAAACTTCCACATTAATAAATGGGAAGCCTAAAACCATATCAAAGTCACAACAAGAACTCACTGGTCAATTTTCCCTTTTTATTTTCTTACTCGTGTCCCTAAGATCGTGCCCACGTCTAAGTCAATAAAAAATTTAATTCCAGGAGTTATCACTCGCTTCTTAGCCAGCAAACCCTACACGGACGCCACGATATTAGCAACGTCACCCCGTATACGATATTCGAGCTTTCTCGATCAGTCATTTATATATTCATTTATGTGCGCATAAAGATGAATTTCTTTAGTGTCAATAATATTTTATATTTCGTTTTTTTTTTCTCGTAAAATGAGTTTAACGATTTTCTTTGATCCAGCTCATAAAAGCAGACACGTCTACTATTTCATTAATACGATTTGGATGCAACCATAAAAGCCAACCAAGTTTTTATTTGTGAATTTTCCTTATTCATAATAGTCGTAGCATGTCTATCATGAGCGCGTATTCGAAATAAATCAATTTGATGTTAATAACTCGTAATCGCAGAACAGATCCGCATAAGCAGTTATTAATAGATGCCTCTCAGTTGTTTTATGTTCACAACTTTTATTTCTGTTCAACGACTCTCCGTGAATAAATCATTCACTGAAAATAAGCCGCTGCTGTTCTGTTCTGTTCTGTTTATTTTTAAACAATTTACACTCGCCTTCATGAAATTAACAATAAACATTTACTTGTGCACAGACAAACACATCCGCAGTTATTAATACGGGCATTACATTCGCCTGACTTGTTTCCCACATGCTGCATCTGTTTTAAAAGGATAATAATATTTTCCAGCACAGGCTATCGAGAAAAAAACTTGAGGTGTAAATAAATATACGAGAGCGTGTATTTCGGTTTTGTCAATAAATTTTCATTCACAGCGACTTTAGTTCTGCTTTTTTTCTTGTTGTTGTGTTCGAGGACGATATCCTTGACTCCCAAAATAATGTTGAGTTGTTTCTTCTTGCCTGCTTATTGGTCATGTTTTCTTTTCCTATGTGTGTGTGTGTGTATGTTGCCAGGATCGGTATGGACTTTAACATTCTTGGTCGCAAATGTGAGCCATTCAAGTTTATCGTCTTGGCTTCCAGTTTCTGGCAACAGCGACTTGTAATCGAACATTCAAATGTGTTCAACGCGACTTAAATTGAAATATTTTATTATAAAATTTAATATTGTAAATTATATCAACTGACAATAAATTGAAAACACACCTGAGCAACATAAATACTGAATTTGCAAAATCTGTTTATTTTATCAATAACGCGTACAGTGAGTTTGATTGATATGAAATTTATTATTTCATACTTCGCAATTCCGGCATCAGCTAAAGCACAAGATAAACGAATTGGATCGTTTAAGCACCAGCATCGGTTCAACATGTTTTGTGTAGCTCACACATTTCAACTTGTCAGTATTAAATAATTCTCGTATTCGTTTTTATTTCAGTTATCCGAACAACATTTCAGAGCTGCTGGGCTACTGATACTTTTCTAAAAAAATAACTCTGTCCAAGTTTAAAAAATATATAATAATTGATCCTACCATTTTGGAAAGTGTCCCGCCTAATTTTTAAGTGAACACAATCGAAAAAAAAGAAAATCTGTATGCCATCCACATCTGTAAACATGTTAAATCTGTTATGCCAATTTTAATCAATTCAGTGAACGATTACGATTTCATACTTTTTTTTTCAAATTTTACATTCTTTTATTGTGCCGCAACTCGTCATCAACAAAAACTTTTAGGCAGCAAAAAGTCCAACTGTACGACTATTATGAATAAACCCAAAAGAGTGCAAGTCAACTACAAAACACCGTAAATTTCAAGAAAATTCAATAACCAACTTTAATCAATTGGCTGAAGCCCGTTTTGTTAGTCTTTATACTCATAAAAGAAATATTTTCCTAAAGTTTATATACAAGAAATTTATGTTTCCAATCCCTTAGGATTGCCGACTTTTAATTCGGTACTGTCACTCCCATTCGGTTTGTATCCACCAGAACACATTTCATTGGCAAAAAATATTCAGTTGCTTTCTGTTTGTAAATTGTAGTTTCTGGTATGTTTTAGTTTTTTCCTTTTCCAATTCGATTTCAGTTGGACAAAAACATTTAAAAAAGAGAGTATTAAAAAACAGTGTCTACACCATCAATTGCAAATGGCATTTTACTTGACCCACAATAAGAAATATGGCAGCAAATTAAATCAATTGAAACAAAAATTGTTGAATCACTGGCTTCGGTCAGCATTGATTTTATTATTTTTTTTCTTGTGCCACAACATCAACTCGCAGAAGAATAAGCAGCAAAAGAATTGTGTCACAAACAAATAAAATGTGACAAAATATTAGACATTTAAAAATGTTCTTAAGCCGCAGAATGCAGAAATATTTGTTTTGCAGTTTCGAAATACATGCAGTTTCTCTACTTTCCACAGCAAAGCAAAATAGTACTGTTTTCGAAAGCCGCTACACTTTCAACATCAGTAATCAGATGTATTTTATCACCACTTACTCGGTGTGATGGCAGACTGTTTTTCTCTAAATAAAAATTTTATGACAAAATCGTATTTAAAAAATTTTTTTTACTTTAAATATTATTTATTCGAACGAACGATGGCTTTCGACATCGGCGAACAGGCAGTTAGTCCCTGTATTGCCGTTTGAGTATTTTCTTCACATCACACTGTCTGAAATTGCTTTTCCGCTGTAGTTCTCGTATTCGGGTCATAGAATAGAGAAATTATAGTATATTTATGTATTTCATTCACTTCCAACACTCTTTTTTAATAACGACATAACAGACTTATTCATAATAAATGTTTTATGCTTATAACTAGTAAAGATTCATCAAATAACCAGTTGAGAAATCTAAATATTTTTTTTATTAAATCAAGTCGTTGGCACAATTCTCTGCCTGTTCGTTTCTGAATTTCGTTTGGAATTTCGTATTGAAAGCAAAAACTAATTTGAGTTTTTAATATTTTTTAGTATAAATTCCCAAGCCAAAATATTTAATTTATTTTCAAAAAGAGGCAGCCCGTTTATACATGAAAATTCATTCTATTAGTTCGTTACAATACAACAAAACATTCATGACATTTTTTTGCTGAAATGATATTGAGTTTTTTCTAGGCTGCTTTCGTGATTGTAACAAAGAAACACTCGTTGCGTTAGCCGCTCGTTAACACGCCAATTGGCTGGCAATAAAAAAAAACACTGCGAAGTATTTGTACTCTTGAATGAATAAATAAAAATCAAAATTCTCATTATCAAATTTATAAATGAATCAGTTAAATTCTCTCAAACCTTTTCAGCTTCATTTACAGAAGAAATAGTCGTTCACATGTCGCTGTCCCCCATTCAAAATTATTTCGGTTCAAGTACTTGAATCTTAATTGAAAATAAATTAGTTGCTTCTAATTCATTCGTTTCTTATTCGCCTCTTCAAACCCAAACACTTGATAATTCACTTCAAGAACTTGATTGACTTGCAATCAATCGAAGAGGCAGAGGAAACACCAAACCGAAGTGATATGAATTACTCTGAACTGTTGAATAGTTATTAGCAATTAATTGGGTGTTGGCATTTTCTTCTCGTTCGTTTTACCCAAACCACACCATTCAAGTTGGAAAATGCAAATTATTTTGGCACAAATCAAGTGAAGAGAAAAAAAAGAGAAAAACAAGTCTCGAATTAAACAGCTGAGTGAGTGGCAAATTCAATTTAATATTGAGCCAACAAATCCATTCAGTTCTGTAAATGTAAACATGAATGGATTAACACCAAATTATGCAGAGAAAATTGTCAACAAATATTTTAACAAAGAAAATTTGTAATAAAAAAAGAAAATAGTGCTACGAATTGTGACAGCATTAAGCGAAAAGCAATTTCTAGAGATGCATTTTGGAATAAAAAAAAATTATTAAAAAAAAATCAATTCGCAGCGAATAAGAGGGCAAACAATAAAAATAAATAATTCGGAAAAGTGTTATGGCAAATGGCAGGAATTTCTTTTCTTTTAAGTTATTTTTAGTCCACCATTTCTTTTTTGCTGAAACATTTATTTTTAATTTAAAGTCACTGAATGTGGTGCATTTTCAGTTGAAGAAGTCAAGCTGCCAAACTCTTCCCCACTGAAAAACTTGATGTCTATGTGCTGTCTGCAAACTCTTTCATACTCATACATGCACACACACATACACATGAACTTTGATGAAAGAGACCAGAAAAAGTTTTTCCGTTCGGTTTGTCCTGCCAAAAATATTTGGTTTTCTTTCATTCATTTATTTTTCAATAGTTGCAAAATTAAACAAACAAATAAAATTATTTATTTATTTATTCTATAACGATTACGAAAACCGTTGATTGATTCAGAAAGTTAATTAATTTTTAATCTCTGGCAAAATATTCAGCAAATTAAATTTAAAATGATTTTAGACTTCTTCAGTTCAAAAAATATTACACATGTCGCTCATTTGTTCCAAAAGTGTCATAACTCAAGATATTTAATTTTACAGAAAATGCGTTTAAGGTTTTAAATGTAACAACAACTTAATGGAAATCTAAAGACGATTTTCTATTTTCTCAGAAATAAAGTTTAAGTTTTAAATTATTAATTTTACATAATCTGCCTCATTAACTCCAAAAATGCATTTTTCGATTTATGACAGTATTGCAGTAAAAGAGGGCCATGAATTAAACCCTGTTCTTTGAAATCAATAAATTTTCTTCAAAAAATATGTCTGATCATAGAAATACTTATGACTTTCACACATACAAACAAGACGTTTGGTGTGGGCACAAGTATTTTGTTTTCCTTTTACAAGCTGATTAAAAATGTTTTGAATGGGTTATTTGAAAAGCAAATTAAAATCAATTTAAATAACGTGTTTGTGTGTGTGTGTGTGTGTGTTTGTATATGTGTGTGCTTAGAACATATTAAATATTTACTAAATAAACATTCAATTGCAAGAACTGGAATAATGAGTTTTTCTGTTTTCTTATAACTTTTTTTTACGGAAAATAATATATTTTCATAAAAAAGGACTATTTTCAAAGAGCATGTCCTTTAAGTTTTTTTGTCGATGTGTCCTTTATTTTTACATCAAACAACTGAATGTTTCATCTTAATTATTTTATTGTTGCACAGGCATAAAAAGGAAAAAGAAACAAAACAGTCGTAGTTTTGATAAATTAAATCACTGAATGAAACCCATACAATTTCCATAACTCTGCCAATTAATTCAGTTTAATGCACAAAAATATTTGCATTTTACTTTGAAGGAACGAAGAAAATCTTAAATTCTTCTGAACCTCTTTAGTATCCACTAAAAAAATCCTAAATGTTTTTTCCTCTGATAAAAGCCTTTCAATACCCTTCACCATGGGGCGAAAATGATTTACTTAAGTTCATCATTTCATTAGTTGCCGCTGTGATGTTGGAAAGTGTTTATCTTTAAAAATAAAAACTCTTCCCCGAAGTTGATTATTTCATGAATTCAACTGACGTGGTTGTGACTAGTCCAAAGTTGGGCGCATTTCCGTAGGGAAAATGGAACTGATACAAAACTATTCCCAAGACAAGTCTGCAAGTGTTTGGATGTGATTCAGGTTAAAATCCTTCACAATAATGGAACCAGTCACCTGCGTAGGTTTTCAATCTATACTGGAGTATCTTTAAGATAAATAATGAGTGTTGAATAACACAAATTGTTGGTTCTAACGATTTTGTCAAACTGGGAAATGTGAATGATAAAAGCACTGCGTGTGGCAAACAGTGTGTCTACCATGAGAACCGAATGTAGCTCTCCTCTTTTAAATGTTTCAGTTTGTTTGTCTATGAGCTTCTACCTGTCCCAGTCCCAGTCCCAGTCAATCTCATCCTTCACTTAGGATTGTAAGAAATAGAGAAATAAATAAAAGGCAGACGCACAAAACTTATTTGTCTGCCGGTGTTTGATGCTTAATTTTCTTTTTGGGTCTGTTGTTTAAATTATAACAAATCTTTTCAATTACATTTAACGAACCTTTTTCAGCGTTTTTATTTTTTTCAAATTGCTGAATAATAATTTAACTGCAACCGTAAATAGCATTTCTGGCAGGGGGGTCTGCGAAAATATTAAATATTTTCTAAGAAAAAAAAATTTAAGCTTGTGAAACATCAATCTTTTTAAAAGTCACATTCTATACACATGCATTTATGTTTGCACGTGTATGTGTGTATAATAAATGTTTTTGGAATTATGTTAAAAACTATTTCTGTCAACTTATTTGAAAGTTTAAAAAGCCTAAAACAAATAACACGGAAGATGCTAGAAGAAATAGAAGGGGATTAAAATTTTAAAACCGTTTTCTTTAAGATTTCATTATTTAAGTTTCTTCAAGCCCTCTTTTATCGTAACTAATTAATTTTTAATTATTTTCTAACATCATATAAAAATACCATCTAATACCATTAAAAAGTTTATTTCAGTTTCAACTGAAAAAAGTTCTATGGGATTCTATCAAAATTTATTAAAAACAGTTTGAAGTTTGTCAAAATATTGTAGTTATTTATAATCTTCGTTTCGTTTCAGTTTCTATACGATGTCTGTCCCAAAAAAGGTGAAATTAATTTTTCTCCAAAAATATTTAGTTTGTTCTTTTCAAAGTACGGGATTCCCCTCAGATGTAGTAGACTTTTACCAACGATTTGCAAAAATCGAAGCAGTTTTGTTAAGCACTCTCAAGTATGTCCTTGAGTTCTCTCATTTCCTCAATAGCTGCGCAAACGCTCCTTTCTCTAAGTCTGTTCTTCAATCTTGTGAACAAGAAAAAATCGCAGATGGCCCGATCCACTGAATTCGGTGGCTGAAACTGATTCCCATGACGAAATGTGCTACAAAATGCCCGCTGGGTATATATTCGTGCTTACATGTGCGTATCCTTTTAAACAGCCACGAGGATATTTTCAAATGTCGTCTTTTTGTTAAATTAATTCCAACATAAAATTTAGTCAAACTTATTTCTGGCGTACTCAAAATACACAGAAACTAAAGCGACGCAGAAATTTAATTTGAACAAATAAACAACTCACAAATATGTGGATGGCTTACAAAAATGTACGAGTACAGTCTGTGAAGAAAATCTTGGCAAACAGCAAACAAAACTGGAAATATCCTACGTAAATATTATAAAAGCGTTTTAAAATTGCTTCAACTATTCGAATAATTTAAAAATACTGTTTTTCAATTAACGAATAGGTCGAATAATTTATTTCGCTTAATCGATTCATCAAATTTTTTTCAAGATATTTAATTTTTTTCTTAGTGTAAGAAAAACAAGCCTCTTTGTGCAGATCCTGTTATTAAGTAAAAAATATTAAATGTAAGACTCCCAATTTTTAGAAAATATATGAAAATAAGCAGAGGAATTGGATATGATTTATAACGCCTTCACTTTCATTCTAACCAACATAAACAATGAGTTAAAAAATATTTTCTATATCAAGTTTCATGAAAAGAAAAAAAAGAAATTCTTTCAAACATGAATACTTAAACAGCGAACACTTTTTGAACTTTATTTTTATTTTGAATTTAAAAAGTTTTCTTTATTTCATGAAGTACCGTTTGACAAACTATTATGCCACTTTTTTAATAAAAATTTTTATATAAAAATTAATGTTGGCCTTATTTTTAAGTTTCAAATTATTCGATTAACCGAATAACACTAAATTGCTGGATTATTATTCAACTAAATTATTCCTTCGCAAAATAATTCGCGCTATTAATCGATTAATACGAAACCTGAATGAATTCATCGCCCTAATATTTTGTTGTTAAACACGAGCACTTGTGAAACGCTATTATTTTCAAGGGAATTTAGTTTTATAAATAATAAATTAAAATCAACAGCAGGAGTTGCTATTGAAATTCTTTATTAAATGGAAAGTTTTGTTTTTATTTCCTCTTTGCTAAGAGTTTCTTGACAAGCTGTAATTTGATTGGCTTCTTTTTTCTCAAAGAGAAAAACAAATAATAAAGAACAAGTTAACCCTTAACTGTGGATATGCAAAATTTACAGACCTTTTCTGAATTAACTAACATTTGAAAATTATCCATGAAATCCCTAAGGATATACAAATTGGAATTGTTATTTATTTACATACGAGTGTCGCACACATACAAACAAACCAGCATAAGTAAATACATGCCGTGTACACGAACATAAACAGGAACGGTTGAATGATGTGGTTTCCAAACGAAATTAAAACGAAACCCTTTTGAAAATGAGTTTTCTAGAGCAGCTCTCTAATTTTAAAGAAAACTTTACAATTATTTTTACAAAAAAAAGTGTTTACATTGAAAACATTCTGTATTCGATTACTTTTCGAAGGCTGGAATATAAAATAAATCGCGAAAGAAATTTTGTTGTAAGTGGATGCAGCTGTAAAGGCATCACATAATTATTTTAAAAATTTATAATATTTTTCATGTTGGATTCGGAACATAAAATTCAATTCTATATATTTTTTTAGCTCAATTACAAACATATTTGAAACAAGAGAAGGCAATGAAAAGAACTATTTGAAAAATTCACTGCATCTGTTTTTATTCCCTCAATTTTTTTTTTTTTTGTTCTATTTTTCCTTGCTTTTTATTCAGAGTGCCTGCACTCTGTCATGCAAAATTATTTTAAGGCCAACATCGCTCAAAAGGGGAGATAACAAGTTGGATAAACATGAAAATGCCAGCATTTAGTAAAACAATGCAAACAAATTTAAGCAATAAAAACTCATGCAATTGCGAATAAAAAATAAAAAAACAACAAAATTAAGTAGACTGTGATAAGATTTATCTCCCAACCAACACATGCACACGCACCACGTATGCAGATATAATATCAACCGCACACATCGACATCGTTACACATTTTTAATATTATGGGTAAATAAATATTCGAAAAAGTTGAAGATAAATTTTAAAATAAACGTTAAACAATAATGGAGTAAAATAAAAATATTATTGTGAAGAAAAGCGTCGGACGCTCGATATAATAAAAACAGGGTACAAGGCGCTCTCTCGTTTTATTACAATAATTATTTTATTTTGGTTCATTATTGTTTTAAGTTTATCTTAAAATTTATTTTTAACTTTTTAATTCCATTTTCTTAAAAAGCGAAGTTTTTTAATTTTTTTATTATATTTATTTTTTAATGTTTATTTTCATGTGCTTAGAAAGCGTGTAAAAATACGTTTTGTGAAAAGATAAGAACGTGAACCAGCAACCTTGTACGCGTGCAACGTAGCGTATGGTTTACATTATTAATAATATTACGTATACGCAGGGATGCACAATACAAAAGGAGAATTAGACAAGCATTCAAATTAAGCAAATAAAAAGCGTTTAAAAAACATTAAAGAATTTTTGAGAGAATTTCAAAGGAATTTGTAAGAGAGATGATCGCCGCTGCGTGCTTAAATTTTAGTTTCATTTAGATGACTTAAATAAAGTCTTTTATTTTATAGATCAGGGTAGTCATTCTCCCCACTTAAATACAAAATAGAAAAAGCTGCTAGAAAAGACGGCTAATAAATATAATAACAGTATCCTTTTAAGTTCTTGGCTGCATTGTGAAATTTTCAATTATCCCCATTTAATTTAAATTCAAAACGGAAACAGAAAATGTTGCTGCAAAGTGCGTGCAGCTGCTGTACAAAAACCACACCAAAGTAAATGTCACAGGCGGTGGCTTAAAAATAGCAACAAAGAAATCAATTAAATTCACAAAATTTAAAGTGAAAAAAATATTAATTCGAAATAGGAAAGTAATCAAAGTTTAATTACGCACTTGAAAAATGAAAGTTTAAGGAATAACCCACCGGTCATGCTGACTGTTTCATTCGTTAAAATTGTCAAAATTTCTTGTGTTATTTAAAAGACCGCTGCTATTTCTAACCACTTCAATGCTGAAGTTTAACATCAATATTTTATACAAAACAGCGGAATTCAATTTCATTTAAATATTCTTTTTATTACAAAACGCATTATTTGTTTGGTTTTATTTTATTTCTATTTCTTCTTTTTTCATAAGTTTTATGCATTTTCTTGGTCATGATTGCATTTTGCTTCATATTTTCCTCGCTCGTTTTGTTATGGGCATTCTTTAATTCACTGAAGTTCACTTGTGACCGCCAGTCAAGGGCATTATGGAATTGCCGTTTGTTAGTTTCGTTTGCTTACAGGCGAAGCAAAACAACAACAATTACATTGCAACAACAACAACTGCAATGAAACTAGTTTTGTTGAAAGAGAAAGTTTATGAGAGATGCAAGAAGGAAAATTATTTTTATGCTACAAATTGTATAAAGTATTTGCAGATGCCAAAGGAAAACTTGGCCATAATTATTCATGTTTCTGATGTGCATGTGCAGACATTTTTCCATAAAATATACGATTCAAAAGTGAATTGATCGTTTGAAAAAAGTTACTCCTTCTTCACTTTTATGCAAAACATGCGAAATTAAAGGTAGACAGACACATGCGTTCAGGTTAATACAGCATTTTCTAACACCCATACAAACAAATTGTACATTTTTATTACAGAATTAATATCAAGTAGTTTTCACAGCACAAAGACGACATGCGAGTAGCAGAATAGACCGATTTCTGAGAAATAAATAGTTTTCACTAACAAAAATTTTATTCGTTACAAGTTAGTCTTTTCAGCTGCTGCGTTACATTTTCCCCACGGTGCTGTCACATTATTTGGATGCGTATGAGCAATAATTATTCAATATTGTGAAATGTTAATCATACGCCAGAGTCTAGGGACATGGACGTGCCAGCGTAATAAAAGACACAATTTAATTTTTGTTTTTGCGTATCGAAAAATATTTGAAAACCAATTTAATTTTTAATTTTCGGTATTATTCTTTCCCCCTGCGAATAAATAACAACAGCGAATCAGTGGTAATTTTTTAGTTTATGTACGAACGCATATTATTTTATGATCGTAAGAGAGAAAATAGAAAAGAAATATTGTTTTAAGCACATAAATTAAGAAGTACACACTGCGCATGTCCGTTATCATATTTAGCGATCAGCAGTTTTTTTAACATTGACATAGAATTCTTGGCGTACGTCAAGTAAATTTCTATATGGAAAAATCAAAAGAATTAGAGCGGCAACATAAAAAACAATTCATTGACAATAAAAATCAAATGTAAAGCGAATAAAAAAACTTATTTAAAAGCGTGAAAGATCACTTCATTTATTTACAATATGATGGTCCAGATAAATTAGAGGACTGCATTTATCATGAACATTTAAAATGGAAACCATTCCAAATATTGCAGTGGAAATAGGCCAGAAAGTCTCGACATATTCGTGGCCTGATCTGAGAGAGGGCCACAAAAGCAGACACCACAACACAATAAAAAACTGAGCACGATCTTCTTAAACAGAACAATTAAACTCTATGAAAACTTAATTTTTTTCGAGTAGTCTTGGGTTTTCAAATAAGAAAATTTAATAGGGAGCTTAAATATAACAACACATAAAGAAAAATAATTGAACTCAATTTTAAAAATCTTCTTAGAATTAAGAAAGAAAATATTTTTGTTAATTTCTTGCCAGAAATAATTACGATAGCCAAACCCGTTGATATAACAAATGATTTCGGAAAAAAGAACACAGAATTTTGTTAAGCCGATATATAAAACTTTGCCTGCCTCTGGAAACTCTTCCTTAAACAGCCGGAGGTTCAAACTTCAAAGTCTCTGTACTGTTCATAATAAATATGTTTGTTTAAACACATGGAACCATTCATTAGCTGCTTAGTTAAACACTCATCTGCATTCTGCGCAATTAAATTATTGGGTTCATGTTAAGAAAATTGCAATTAAAAAAGAATAACAATTCACATTATGAAAAATAATAAATAAAGAACGCACTCTTTGTCAGCCGCTGTGGGAAAATTACTCGCTTTGCTTTAATTAAGCGTCTTTATTTGTTCATTATTTTCTTGTATTTCTTGCACGAAATATGTTACACATTCGAAACCGAAAAAAGAGATCATTAATAATTCACTTGTCAAATGAAGACACCTCATTAGCCAAGAGGCACATCATCAATACGCATTTGCAAAAACAGGATAATTCCATCACGTTAATGTTTTTATGCGTTTTGTATAACTTTCATAATGAAACTTATTAGAAAAGTTTGGCAATCAATTTTGATCCAACAGGCATTTCGTATATATTTCATGTTCACTTTTACATATTTAATTGCAACTGTTCTTAATTAATTTTCTTTTTTGTTCTATCAAACTCTCATGATGTCAATCTTGTTGTCTTGTATGTGTGTCACAAATTCTATCCTTTTTTGCATTTCATTCAAATCAAGGTAATGGAATAGGAAAACTTATGAAATGTGAATATATTCAAAGTGATGTTGTTTGTTTTTATCTTCGATAAAAAATAAAATAAAATAAAATAAAATCAACAACAACAAGAGATGAAAAAACTAGCAAAAGTTTGCTCAAGAATTTGTGAGAGTTTATCTCGAAATAATCAAAACTTTCTGACCACTTAAAAATCTTTGGGAATGGACTTTTTTGTTGCTGAAATTACTTCAACAGGAAGTGAAGAATTTGATTTTGAGGTTTACAAAATAATTAAAAAAACAAATAAACTTGGGAAGAAAGAAAGTTTATGGGTTTGCTTAAGAATAAAGATAAAAGAATAACAGTTTTGGTCATGATTTATTGTAATAGCAGTTGGTGATTTACAACAAAAATGATTTTTTAATTAATCACGAAATGAAACAGTTTCTTATAAAAAAATTTATATCTCCAGATTTTTCAATAAAATTAGTACACTGACTAATAAGCAAAATTATATACGTAACAGAAATCAGTTAAAAATTTAACTGGATATTTTTAAGGTCTGAACTAAAATATTAATATCAAAAAAATTATAAAATATAAATAAAACCAATTAAAAATTTTCTCAAAATAGTTTTGAGTTCAATAAAATATATATCCAATTATAATTAAGGGTTTTCAATAATTAAATGATAGCAAATATTATATATTAGCAATTAAGTTAATCTGCAATAGTTTCAAATAAAAAGAAATTCTTAAATTTACTAATTTGAACATCAGCCTGAATACGAATCATCAATTTAGTAATCAAAAATATTTTTGTTTTCTTTCAATTTCCGTTTCAAATAATTTCCCACTCTGCGCAATTATGATGTAATTTATTTGTGGCTTGTTTTGTGCTCCATTAATTGGAAAAGAAAATAAAATAAATTTATGATAATTTCCTCATTTCATGGCGCTTTTGTTTTTGTTCTAAAGTTGTTAGTAAGAAAATATTTAAGAGAATGAAAATTTACTGAACCCACATGAATTGGAAAATACATTTAAAGAAAGAAAAACAAAAGTTTCCCAACTTCCACAGTTTAGCAGCAAATAAAACATCGTTTGGAATACAAACATTATCTATAATTTCCATTCTGGCAATTTCTTTTTTATGAAAAACAAATAATTTGTACATATTCAAGCACAAAAAAAACACGTTTAACGAAAAGAAAAAGCAAAGACAGTGATGAACTTGAGGCATAATAAATCACTTAATACGTGTTGGGATCCGTTGAAAACATTTTTCACTTTCATAGTGTTTCCAAGAAAAAAATTTGCAAACAAACGAGCATTTCTTTTTCACAAAAAACAAAAGAAAATATGAGTTCCGGTGGCACCTTATGTTGCAATAGTTATTATATGGTTAGACGAGTGAGGACATTATTATAAATGTTCAGAAATATTGTCGCTTTTTCGTTTAAACTACTGTGAATAAGTTTTTGTTTCGTTCCTTCTACTCGCACAACAACAATAATAATGAACAACTTTTGGAAAATTGGAAAATAAAGAAAAAACGGTATATGAATCTATCACACGAAAATCTATGAGATAATTTATTGAAAAATAATATCATAAACTGTTTTGCACAGTTTTCGCTGTTTGACATTGCACAGTGGGTAGGCATCAATTTTGATATAAAAACAAATTTTATAGGATATGAAAAATATATTAAAACGGCAACACTGGGATTGAAAGTGTGTTAGTATGGGTTTATAAAATGCATACAAATAAGCGATCCAGTTCACTAACCCTCTCCTTCGTGCGATTGCATGCCTCTGGTCCATTTTTATGAGTCAATATTGACTCGATGAATTATGCCTACAAACCAGCAATTCTGGAAGCGTTTGAAGCCACCATTGACGCCATATGGCCAGTAGTAGTTAAAAAATGAACTAGCCGAATGGCGTAGCCGCAGCGGAAACATTTAGAACATAATTTTTGAAAACTAAGTGCCATGAATGTATCTCTTAGATCATAATGAGAAAAAAATCTTTCAAATAATAATTCTCTCCCGTATAATCATTCTAGCAAATGCGGCTGAAAAACATCCAAAATTAGTTGGAGAGAATTACTGGCGTATTCAGAGAAAATAAAGTAGACTTAAAGAGTATTTTAAATAAAATTATCTGTGAAAATTATGTTTTCAATAACACTTCAAGTCTATATTATTTTCTCGGAATACGGCAGTTAATTTCCAATTGGAGAAACTATAATTTAAGCGAGGAATTTTTTGTTGCTGATATAAAAGTCTTTATAATTCTAAATTAAATCTATATCGTTGCCTGAAATGCAAAACAACGTATCATCATTTTAAAAAACTTTATAGCAGAAGCAAAAAAGGTTGTAAAATAGAAGCTATTTAGAGTTTTGAAACAAAATTTTCAAGTCTAGATTAAAATAAAACCGTTTGGTTTTAAATTAGACTTGAAATAGTTGTTCAATATCACAATTAGTTGACATTTTTTGACTTTGTTTGGCTTCTCAAAACTTTTGAAAAATGATAATGCGTCATTTTAGATGACGATATACTATTTAGTCCTATTTAATGGGGCAGTCAAAGCTTCATCCTCATCCAAGAGGATTATTTCGATTTTCCCTTAAACTTAAAGGTTTTTATGTGCATAAACGTTAACATCATTAAGCGCAACATTATTTTATCCTTAAAAGCTGCTGAGTAATCAATTCCTCTAAACATTCTCAACAAGAATGGTCGTGCGTAAGGTTTTAAGCCATAAACCATAAGCCATAAGTAAAGACATAAAATATTAAAAGAACATTTTGTGAATATCAGGTTAGATATGAAATTTGGTGACCGATGCTTTAAGCCAAAATAGCTTTTTGATAGCCAGTGGCATTATGCTGAATAAGAAATTGTAGAAAATTTATATCTTTCGTACGCATTCACTTGGGTTTGCGCAAATATTAAACAAAAATATGCAAAAGCCATGCATGTGTAGGTGGGAATATGGGCCACTTTTAGTTTTTATAGTTAAACCACTTTGTGTTATCGATTTCTTATAAAGTAACAACTTGAATACAAGGACAACAACAACTTTAGGGCAATCCTACGTTTGATGACTACAAGACAATAAATACAAACAAACGCACGTACACATTCTCTTTCCAGCCCAGCATGAATCAGTCTTATGTGTTTGCATGTATGGGTGATGGGAGTTGTGCCACAATTGTACGATTTTTACAACTGATGCCTGATCTTATTATAGTCATAAATGGTATCGTGTATGTTGAAACTCAATTTAGAAAGTTTGTCAAAGGTGTCAAGTGACAAAACGGACAAAATATTTAATAAAATCATTTTGTTTTAGCTATTGATCCTTTCAAATACTGTTTCCTCTGTCCATCCGTATTCATGTCAATATTTCATCACCAAAATAATTGCAGCAAATCTTGTATCACTGTTCATGCCAACTTTTTTATTGTACCAGTTTCCTTAACCCCACCACTTAATTGCGAATGCATGCTGTTGCATTGTGTGACCCATGAAGGAGATAAAAAGAAAAGACGTTGAGTTGTTTCCTTCAATAGCCATTAAGCCCTTGTCTTTTTGGGAATCATTTAACAGCCTAAAATATACTTAAAGGGTTTTGATACTTTTTCGACAAAAGAAGTTATAAAGGATAGTAAACTATTGAAATTCCATCCCTGGTACGTATGAAATAGTGAGTGATGACAACTGCAAGATAACAACAACGACACGTACAACACTTCTAGGGCAGAGTCATGGTACGAGTGTCAACTAAACAAATAGAGGAACACAAAGTTGACTGCCTTCATTTCACACGAATGTTTGATTATATTGCAACAGCCAGCGAAGCATAAGCAACAATGAAAACAGCATTTTCAATACCAATAACGACTGCATGTGTACGTGATACATGACAGTTTTTTTTTTATCGCAGTTGATTTTTATCGCAAGTGATGCCGTGGCAAATGTGATAGTTGTAGCCATAAACAACATTGATGGCAATATGGCCAACTTGGGTTTATGCATGGGAGCCAGAAGCGGGAAACCCCCGTATGGAAGAATCCTTTTCTCACAGCACTTTTGAAATATTTTAACGAGGGCGTTCACAAACTTTGCAACCAGCAGCGCAGAGCTGCAGAAAGATATTATTACAAACTTTAACGATTTTAACGCGCAACATTAATTTCTTATCAAAATGAAGCGTTAATATTTCATTTTCAACTTTATGAGAAGTTTTGCACTATTTTTGAATTTTTAAATAAAGTCATCATGTTTTTGTGGTGTTGTTGCAATATCGCTAAAGCGTTGCAGTTATAGACATTAATTTGTATCAAAAATTCTTGAGGAACACTTTTATTTTGCGTAGCTTAAACTGGAGGAGTCTTAGAATGTCCTACTCTACTTGCGTATCCTTAATCTTAACCTCAATGCAAATTCAATAAGCGTGTCAGTGACGCTGGTCAATTATCTAAAAACGTGTTAAACAACAAGACTTTTAAATTTATATACATGTTGCAAAATAATTTTAAAAAATATCGGTGCACAGAATCCGACGGGGTGATTCTTGTACGTCAACAACTGATCGCGTCACTTTAAACAATAACTTGTGATATTGTAAACATATTGGAAGTCACATAAAATAGTGTTTTAAAAACTTCTTGTGAGAAATATGAATAAAATTCATAAAAACAGGGATGCAGTTTTAAATCTTTCTTCGTCTAAGACATTTTCGCTATGAAATTCTCCAGCAATTTGAATGCAGTGTGTGCCATATCTGTCAATTCTCTTGACAAGCAATTTTTATTGTCAATTCGAAACCATCATTTCCAAATGGCTGAGCAGTTTTAAATGTATCATTAAAACCTTTTGTGCCATCCCCAGAAAAATCGGAAATAAACTCTCAAAAGGTTCTGCATAAATATAGTTTCCGACCCTCGTATGTTAGTTTTTTTTTTGTAAATCGGTAACTAAACTACTATGAAAGAAAAGTAATTACAAAAACAAGCACTTACCAAAATTTCAAGTTGAAATTGGCTTTCGAGCTCCTGCTGTTGGTTGACAACTGATGGGAAAATTCCAAAATATCAACAGATGTGATGTTGATCCATTTAATTCTGCAATTTTTGCTGAAACAACATCGGCTTCATGTTTCATCTCTTAAATATTTATAAAGTTAAAAACAATTTTCTAGTTTGTTCGTTATCAGTTGGTTTTCCTTTTTTTATTCCTGAATGTGTGCGTTAGTGAAATGGATCCTTGGTGTGGCACATGGAATATGAAATAAGCGTTGTGTTGGTGTTAGTGCCGATGCTATTGACACTATGTCATTTCAACTACGTGACATTTAAGACTTTTTATTTAAGCCACCATTCACACATAAAAAAATAATGGCAAAACTTAAAAATTTATTTTCACTTTAAACTGCGGTAAGAGCAAAATGTCGAATGCGAGCAGAAGTATTTAGTTAAGAACCCTTCGATGTGTTCAAACTTGATACGTTAACTGGAATTGTCTGTTGTAACTGCTGCTTTAACTTTCTCCACTTTCAAGCGTTGTTGATCACATGCCTGAAACTTTTCACTCTTTATTTTCGCTTTATTGCTTAAATTGTTGTTTTTTATTTTCAATTTGCGCCTGGTAGGTGGTTGTTGTTGTCTGGCATTTAAAGTTATTTAACACGTGTCTCCTTTACACGCGGGTAGCTTTTTTAAATTGAAATAGAGCGGGGAAATAGATTTTCATGTTGTTCTAGAAGAGACTACTTGTAGCACTACCGATCAATATTTTCGTTCGTTCCGGTACTTGGGATTTTTCACTGTAAAAGGAGTTTTATTTACGCGATTTGCTTGTCTGCTGAAAACCATCACATTCTCCATGCTGGATCAAGCCCACGAACAAGACGGCCTCTATGCTATTGCCAGTTTCAAATTATCCTTCTCGAAGTATATCCTGTTACAGACAAAATAACACAACTTCTAAGAACTAAATTGTTAATTATCTGTTTGTGTTGCAGGCGTCAATATGCATTTGAAGTTGCTCTCTATTCTTCAATTCCGTTGAATTGCAGCGGCTGTAGGCGAGGTGGGATTGCATGTGTGAGGATTTTTGCTGGCTTTACCACACATCTGGAATATATAAAAATTATAAGAGACAATATGGTTTCAAATTAAAACTACTCGTTTGATTTTTATAGATGAAGAACAACAACTTTTTAAATTATAAAGCAAAAAGAATTGAGAAGGGCCTACATACTTATTAATTATAGCAAAAAGTTACTAATAAAATAGATGCTTTTTATTTTTCCTCAAAGCGGATGTGTTAAGGTCCATAAGTTATTTGGAGTTTCTCAACTCTACTATTCAGCGTTGTGCAAGTGAAAGTTCACGCTGGTATTATATCGGGTTCCATTTAAATAAGGATTCCAAATGTACGCTCATACAACTCTTGGTGACAGAAAATTTTGTAGAAACTATGAACGAAATGATAAAGTTATTTAACAAATATTGCACAAGTGATGTACCCACACACACACACACACACACACACAACATTCATACATCATTTTCGAAGCACTTTTTTAAATAAATTTTTTGTACGTTTTCAAGCATAAAACTCATTTTCACTGAATATCTCTGGAGTCTCTGCAACAAACTTTACATGAGTTACAGCAAATTTGTTTAATTTCAACAAGAAATTTCTGAAAACAATTTGTGATATTTTCTCTCTCACACATCCCCACATGCACACGTTGCACATACACGAAAGCAGACAACATTTTGGGAACACGTGATTACAAGTGTCATCAAATGTGTGCCACAAAACCAACATACTCGGCACATAATTGTATAAACAACAATTATCATTAATGCCGTTTGAAAAAGTAAAGCAATTTAAAAATGAGCAAATAAAATCACTTGTCGCACAATGGGTTCTAATTTGGCAGTTTTCGCTTAATTGAAATTTTTTAATTATTGTTGACAATTGAAGTATGAAAGGATATATTTTGCAAATTTATTTCACGGCGGATGCAGTAGGAGTTCAGGACGTGGCTTACGTAGATAATGGGGGTGCTGATGGACGTGGTAAATAATATTGTATTCAGTGCTTTAGACCGAGTTAATAACAAAGATTGTCTACTAAGTGGATGTCTACTGACTTACGGACTTGTAGCAACTACTCAGAACACAGAAGATACGTTTTCATCCGGATTATCGAAGATTTGCGTACTAGTTCTTGAGAGTCTCTGATGTAGAGCTTATGGTCATGCCAGTATTATTGATCACAGTGACTCATACGAACCACTTTGAATTTAATTTCTAAATTAATCTAGTATTCTTGAGAATTGTGGCTTTGAACTTTCTAATTTAATTTCAATCAAGCTAAATCTGTTTTACCAAAATGTGTAAGAAAATTAAAGTGACTTTCTATTGCAGATCAATATTGGGAACCTTTGCCCAATATTTATCAGAGTATGTAGATATATTTCAAACTACCGCTTAAATTAATGAGAAGTTTATTTAAACTTTAAAGTCGTAACAAGAGCTCCTTCACAAATTTTTCTTATTTTTTCAACTACTTTCAGTTTTAATTGTAGTTAAGTTCGCTAAAAAGATCGACCACGAATTAGTTTTAGCAGTGACAGAACATGTTTGTGTGCATTTACTTTAATATTGAAGTAGTTTTTCTTTTCATTTGGACTTCTTAATTAATCTAAGTGTTGACGTACCACCAATTAAAAGTTATCTCCACTTTGGGTGCAATCTAACCCAGTGTGCTTCCTTTGTTTGCATACAAATGAGCGTCCCAGGTATCACTTAATGTCCTTAATTGTGGTATTGTGTGCCTGCTGCATTTTTAATGTGTTATTTTCGCATTTTTTTAACATACTTTTGGGTTATTAACGAATCGTGTGTGTTGAGAGGTAATTAAGACGGATTTATTTATTTCGGAAAATAAGTGTTTATAAACGGAAAATGTTTTAATACGATAGAAACTTAACTAGCGAGGAGATATGAGAAAGATATGAATATAATTAAAAATGGCTTTTCAATAGAACGATTTCGATGATAAATTTTTATAAAAGTCGTGAAGACATTTTGCTTTTCAACGATAATTTATTGGATATGAGGCATCTATTCAAACTGACATAGTGGAGTAGCAAATAGTATTGTCAGTTCTTGGAAGTCCTTTTTATGCTTCATAATTATTATAAAATAACTTAAATATTGCATAAAATTTATAACGATCTTATTAGTTGAAAACTTTGTTTTAAAATTTCTGTTGACAAACGCCTTCATGTGAGAGAATACTTTTTACTTTTGTTTACAACTTTGCCGATTTTTCAACGAAATCATATGGCATCGCTGCTTAGAAATTAAGTAGTAACTGTTCCCAGTATTACAGATACGGTTACCAATTGTTCATTATTGTAGCGGACGTTAGTAATATGTGATTTTTTTTTGAAAAAGAAATGGTCCTCTAAGAACATTTTCGATGCAAACAACAGATTTTTAGTTTTCGTTCTGTCCAAAAGCCGAAATCGCGCTAAAATCTATTTTCAAAACTTGGTATAGAATCCCTGTAAACTGCGAACATGATGTTTAAACGTTTAGTGATAAGCTGGAACTAGCATCGACGCATTTTTTTTAAATTTTGATATTACGGTCATTGCACAGTACTTTCGCACTACACTAGGTCTGAACGATACCACCCATTCCACAAGACGTCTTACAGTGTACACAAAGCAAGCAATTCAAATGCTTCCTGTTACAAAACGGACAGTCTGTACTAAAAAAGCTTTAAGAAAACTGAAGCTTTTTTGTGAAATAAAAACTTGCACACAAGTTAAGCCAAATCAGTTAAATCTCATGCAAAAATTTTCTTTTTCATTTGTAAAATATGCCAATATTTCATGTCTTAAGACAATATTGCAATTTAGCTTTTGGCACCTCGATAGTTTTCCTCGCAACTAAAAAGGAATTTATTGATCAAACAATAATGAAAGTGCTTTAGAAAAATTCCTTTATCCTTTTGTTAGTGAAATTCCTTTACACAAACTTGATGGCACAGGAATTTGTCCTAGGAAATGGATATAAATAAAATTCTTTTAAGGTTCTACCCGCCAGGTGCAGGCAAATTTTTAACTATTAAAAACCAACACTTTTCTAAGCAACAATTAATTAATATATTCACAGGTATTGCCTTAAATTATCACAATGCGAATGGCGAAGAATACTTGGAGCATATAGATTTGTTGGATTTGGATATAAAGTAAATATCTCCAATGGACATATTAAATGATTTTCTTAAATTGATTTGTTGCTTCCAACAGTTCCAAACCATCTGAAGTGTCGCAAAGTATTTTATCTGGAGACCATAATCAAAAACAAAATATATTATGCGAGGATGTAACAGATAAAAAAGCATTAGTGACAAACACAACCCCAGCATCATTTACGCAACCAACGGCAGTATCAGCAACAAACAACATCATTGATAAAATGGCTGATAAAAATGATGATAACAATGTCAGGAATATGCTGAGAAAAGCAATTGCCAAACTGCAGCGTAAAATGCAGGAGCCAACAAAAAAGAAATTCTATTCGCAAGCCCGCTTGGAGGCACACATCCTGCCTCTAACCAATGCCGCCTTTGATAGAAGTGGAGAGCATTGTCTAACCGGAAGTTATGATCGAACGTGTCGTGTTATTAACACTCACTCAGGCACCATACAACATGTTCTTGCTGAACATGATAATGCTGTATTTTCGGTTGCATATAATTTCCCGAAATGGTAACATACAAGCTTTTCTCGCATTTTCACGAGATCAAACCACTCATTCACACTGCCGTTGATATTAATAATATCAATATAGGCCACATACTATGTAAATACATACTTATTACATGCGCATATCGTCACCCAAAACGCGGAGCACCGTACCGAAAATACATTCAAAAACGATTTTTTTATTATGCTGTAATTAACAAAAATTTTACATCGTAATTCATCAAAAATTCTATTTTGAGTTATTTTGTCACTTACGCTCTTTAGGGTTTTAGGTGACGATGTGCACATAAGTCAGCTGGGGAATGTTTCCTCAAATCAGTCACCACATTCAACATTTTCCTTCAAAATGAAAGCAAAACCGACTCCTTGTAAAAGAACATCATTGGCAAGATATGAGGCATTGTCGCTTTAACGATATTTAAGTACATCTAGAATAATTTGTATTTATTCCTGTTCAAATCGACTGTTGTCAAGACATGTCGATGGCTAAAGATATGTTGTTTTTTTAAGTAGATATAAATATTTTTCTATTGCAGCGACCGCATTGCTACCGGCTCCTTTGATAACACTGTTAAGATCTGGTGCGCTTCATCGGGTTTGTGCCGCAGCACTCTGATTGGCCATACTGCAGAAGTAGTTTCAGCGCAATTTCATCCAATTAATGGTGAGACAATCTGTACATCATCAATGGATGGCACAGCTCGACTATTTCACATTGAATCGGAACAAGAATTGCAAACGTTGACACATCATGGTGCTGAAGTTATTAACAGTGAATTTAGTAGAGATGGCAATTTATTGTTAACGGGATCGTTTGACAGAACAGCTTCTGTGTGGGATATTAAGTCGAAAGGGTAAGGAAAACACCTTTATGTAAAGTACTACGATGAACGAATTTTCAAACGGCGATTCCAAGCGTCTTACTGACCGTTCAAAAATGTCGATCTCGCTAAAACGGCTTGTTGGTACAATCCCCTGTATGATCAGTACGTTCATATATGCCACTCTGACGTAGAGCAGAACAAAAGTATGAAATTCATCTCATATCTCATTGTTCTTCTTAAATAAATATTGGAATTCATAAATTATAACTGTCTGTTTAACGATGTCACAAACTATCAAGCGATCGCACATACTGGGGCTAATTTATAAAAATATTTTATCATTAGCGGCTTCTGAAATGTAATTTGATTTTATCCTGTTCTAAATCAGGACAAAACATTATGAATCAGGCCTTTAACATTTAATATAAAAATAAAATTAATTTTTTTTAAACACATTATTTTTTTTTTAAACTAATATATATAAATCAATACAAAGTTCTGCTGGGGCATTTGAATCATCTACATAAACAAGGTTTCGAAGCAGTCACCAACTTTGGAACCGATGGCAATTTTACTATTTTGTTGCATTCGTAACAATTAGCGCTTTGGCAGTCAGCCAAATGTTATTTAGGAATAAACCGATTTTATGTTTCTTTTAAATCGAAAATGGTTTGAAATTTATCCAACGTAGTACTTTTTCCATGAAACAAATTTTGTCTTATGCAATTATCTATATTAACTTTAATGTCTTCAACTGAAATCTTATATTTTTAAAATTTCTACAGTTTAGTTTCCAAACTGCATGGTCACACAGCTGAGCTAAGCAGTTGTGTGTGGAATTTTTCATGCGATTTAATTGCTACTGGGTCATTGGACAGTACGGCACGTGTATGGGACTTGAGAAAGCCAACTGAATCTCTATTTACTATCACTGATCATACTGATGAAGTATTAGATGTGAAATTTGACAGTACCGGACGACTTTTGGCAACTGGGAGCAATGACTGTACTGCACGCGTTTGGAACTTAAAAGGTGATTTGGAAATTTTATCACTGATGATGGGTCATACTGAGGAAATATCTAAGGTAAGCTTAATATTCTAAAATTCTTTAATAGGAGATGAGTTCCAAAACATCAAAATACTTTGCAACGATGCGGTAGTGCTGCCGCATAATAACAAAGCAGTCAAACGTTTTGTAGTGTTTGTAAAAATAAACGTTTCGCTGTAATTACTTGCTTTCAATATGCCAAGCAGCTCAGCGAGGAATAAATTAATTCGCAAAACTTAACGAGCTTATTTGAAAAATATCTGAAGCAATTTTAATACAGTCACCTTTATTCGTTAAAAATTGTTTAACGTCACGTCAACACAATGCTTACAGAATAAAGGGGTATGTAAAACAACACGTTGTATTTTGAATAATATCAACGGTGTATTATCACGTTTGCTTTTTGCGCTTCGATTTCTAGTATTATTATTAAACGTTTGACTTAGTAAATGTTTACATAGATGCATTAAGGAATGCTTTACTTCACAGTAGGTTTGCAACTGACGTTTTGGAACTCACACATGCATACAACAGGACATGTGAATTTCTTTAAAATTTGTATTATTGAAAACAAAATTTATTTACTTTCAAGGTGTGCTTCAGTCCTCCTGGTTGTCTGCTATTGACAGCATCAGCCGATCACACTGCCCGTTTATGGTTAGTTGAATCAGGACTATGTTCACAAGTCCTGGCTGGCCATGAGAGTGAAGTATTTTCTTGTGCATTTAGTTATGCTGGAGACATTATATTAACTGCTTCCAAAGATAATACATGTCGCTTATGGAGATGATATGACTGGTATACTGTGGATATGAAAAGTAATTGATGATGAGTGCGACAGGTGACAAATAAATGTGAAATTCTTACCTCTTTTATAAGCATCATAAAATAATGTGGTATTCATTCTTAAATGATTTCAAGGAAATTTCTTTGTTTTCAACATTTACTACAAACTCGAGCATATATATTTTAAATCGATTTTTACTTCTCCTTTTTTTAATGTACAAATAGGTTTTTTTCTTTAGCTTAGGTTTTGGAAAAAGTGTAAAATTATTTTTCACCTTCAATTAAGTTTTTCTCTTACTATTTTGTAGGAATATAAGTTGTGCTTTTAATAAGGCTTATAAATAATATAAGATATTTTAGATGTTAAGAAAATAGTTTTAAAAAACCATTAATAATACATATAGAGTTAACAAACATTTAAGAAATAAAAATGACGTATAAAACATTTGAATCTTCTTTTCGATTTATGGATTTTAAAATTAAAACAAAAACAATGTATTATTTATTTTAGTTAACAAAAAGAACTAGAATCACGTTACATAAGTTAAGGTAAAATAAATTAAAAGAAGTTGAATCGCAATTTTCAATACAACAAAAAAAGAATTAATAAAGTAAAGTACTATCAAATCATTATGCAAGAGGATTAAAATGAAGTGTTAAAACACATTTTTCACTCTTTGGAACAAGTTTCAGACGGGTTTGAGAATATAAAACAAATAATGTATAAAATTAAAGGAATCCCTGTGTGCTGTAATTTTATGTACGCTTATAGTTTTTGTGGTTTTTTTCTTTTTTATGTTATAATGTTTGTTTCCCATTTTTGTAAATGTATGATTCCTAGATTTAACTTACGAGTAAAGATTACAAATTGTTTTAGTTTTATGTTTGTGTTTAAACCGTATTCATGTAAAATGTTGATGTTTTGTTATGGGCGGGAAGGAATTATGTTGCAATACACTCAACTTTAACGACTTTTTAAAATCCAAATTTTGCACAATATATAAAAAATTTATTTAAGATCATAAATGAAAAATTAAAAAAATTTTTTTTTTTGGTACATTAGCATAATCGCAAAATATATTCTTGTAGATATTTCAATCATATTATACCCGCAGGTAATATGCCCAACTGTTGAAAACGATTTCAATGTAGCACACATGATGTTATTTATTAAAATTCTCTCGCTGAGCGTTATAATAAACATTCGTTCTCTCATACTACGAGTATTTGTAAAACCCTTTAGCCAAGATCATGTTTTAAAACTTTCTTTAATGCATATATTATAATGACCACAATAGTCCTCTGACTTTCGTTTAAAATGTCGGGGTGTATTGCAAAAATGATTGATATATTTTTGTGTTTATGTTAGATGAATTGATTTGCATTGTGTATATGTATACAAAATTAAAAAGGGAAGTTATATATGTAAAAAGTTGAATCTTACATTTAATAATTAATAAGTTTTAAGTAAGTATACGTTTTTGTTTTTATTCCTTTTTTAATAGCTGGTTGGGTATTATTAAAACTTAAACGACGACGAATTGTAAAAAATATTCTAAAATAATTATAGTGTGTAAATTATTTGTTGAGTGATTTTGTTGCTGATGAAAAAGAAGATGTAGTACAGTACATAATAGGTTTTCTTGTCTATTATATAAAATTTAATAGGTTTTTTTTTGTAGTTTTTGTAGTTGTATTTGGTTGTTGTTGACATTAGTTTTTAATTAATTTTTTTGTATTAAATTTGAACTTTATCAATTAAAAAAAACGTAACCGGATTTCAATGTGATGTAGTCTGTAAATATAGAAAACATAAATTGTTAAGACATTTTATAACTAAAATATTTTCATAGGTTAGCATAGACATGCATACAAATTTAAACACTTTCAATCATACATAGTTTTCATGCAAATTTATTACAGATATGTGATGACAACCTCAACCAATTTCGAAAAACAAGTTATTGTGAAATGTATGTTATCGTTGCATGTATTCGGAAATAGAACATAATTAAAATAAAAACATTCCTCGCGTTTTTCGCCTTCAAATTCAGCAGTTAGTGATTGATTAAAAAACCCTAGTTCTTTGTCTTTAAATATATTACAAAATGTAAAATTTTAGCGAAAAACACTACACATGATAGGATCAAATATTTTCAAGTTTCACTTTATTACATTTCTGTCTTTAAGAAAACATTTCAGCATTATTGATCATCTCTTGGACTGTTGCAAGATCTTTTATTACGGTTTTCATTGGTGTATTCGAAAACTCCAACGTTAAACATAAGACAAAGTCGCCACATTAAATCCATTTATATTATTATTTTATTAAGTCCGAATGGACAAGAAAATAACATGATGTTAAAATTTACATATTTAAATCCAAATATGTCGTAAAACAATTAAAAATATTGTGATGTACGTATGCCTAGATTAGAATCGATATTCATCACATATCTGATATATTTATAGTTTTTTAAAACGCCCAAACCTTTTTCTTGTGATATAAAAATGTTAAATTTTTGTTACAATTGAAAAATAGTTTATGATACTAAAGATAAATAGTATATAATGGTTTCAGTGCAGTAACCAGATACGACATGAAATCAAAATGTCACAATGCAGTGAAGCAATCAAATATATGTTCAAGTCGTGTGGTTTACCTGGTTACTGAACTAAGTCCTCCAATTATTTGAAAATAAGTATATTTAAAAGAAATTAGTGAATAATATATTAAAAAATTATTTATATACTTTATTGCGGTTCAAAAACGGAAACTGAGATATGATAATCTATAAATCGATTCGATAAAGTTTTAAAATTTTTTAATGTAATTTATATATTAAATGCGAAGAATATGAGTTTTAATGACAATCCGAACTTTTTCAGATCCTTTTCAGTTTCCATTTGTTAAACCTGCGGCAAATCATAACAGCAAATAAAGCTAAATCATTTTTGTATGAATATAAGCAACAAATCATAGCAATATATATAATGTTCAACAATTGTAAAAATAATTGCATACTTCACACTGTTTTTCTGGGAAATATTCTTTATATATTCGCTTTACTATATCATACCTGAAACGAAACAAGAAATAGTACATTAGAACACTTTGACATTGACTAAGTTTACAACAAATCTGGCTGCCATTTTGGTAAATTGTTAAGAGACAAATTAATATAAATTATCCCATATTTCGAGGAGCGAATATAGAGACTAAAAAATATCCTCTATTGTATCGCATAATTAAAAAAGGTGGAAACGTATTCAATATTATTTTGCTACAGCTCTAGAAAGTTGCAAGAGTTGACATAAAATATATATATATATATATATATATATATATATATATATATGCAAGTCTCCAGTTGTTCTGCTCTGTATTAGAACGCGGTCGTAAAAATTGGTGTCGGTCTGTTTAAAGGACGAACAGTACCGACATTGACATGTACTTCGTCGGTATTGTACCATAATCGCCGCCGAAGTATTTATTAATTGATGTATATCCTCAACAAGTTCGATTCTTCACTGAGTTGGAGTTTACATAATTTTCAAGTGATAAAATGTACTTGTAAGGCAGAAGGGTATAAGAAAATCCTACGCTGCGCTTTCCTTTTTTTAAACACAAATATGGGATTTAAGAATTTGTAATACTCACTTTGCATGTATACCGCCGCCGGGTGGAAGACCCTCAATATTTCTATCTCTTAAAGCTACCAGTAATTCACGATAATTTTTAGTCTCCGAACATTCAATTTCCTCTGTAATATATAAAATATATGTTTATATTATAAAATTATTCTTTGTTTGCATAACTTTATTATGATAAAACTTAAATTTTTAAGAGATCTGCAAAACAAAATTTCAGCGTATTGAACATGTAGACAATGACAAATAATTTTATCACTTGCCACTTGTGAGAAAGAAAAAACTCTTTGTTTTTGACTGAAACCTATTTTCGAATGTAAATAATGTTTAACTCTGGCAAATCATCATGAATAGATGGACGTTTGAAAAGAGCTACCAAATCATCCACATTTGGTTTGGAAATCAGTCACCAGTTACTGTATGGTATGCAGTTTAAGTATTTGATATATTTTATTTTTCTGTACTTTTAATAAAAATTTTAAAGAGTTGCGAAACTCCATGAAAGGCTTAGCGACTATTTCAAATAATTTAAAATTTTTTAGTAAGCGAAATTTTTTGCAGTATCTGATAATAACAGCAAAGCCAAGTTATGGCGAATTCTTTAAAATTTGTTCAAAGTGACAAAGAATCGTTGGCCTCATGTTGAAAGGCATAATCACATAATTTCAACTTTACAGGAGAATATAACAACATAATAAAACGTGTGAATATCACAATCTAAACTGTAATTATCAATTGTTTGTAAAACAGTTTATGCTATTACCAAGTTTTGTTTTAGGAATTAACAGAATGTTTGATTAAAAATTGATTTTGTGATATATTTTATTTCTATCGTAAAAAAAACAATATTTTAGCTGTTATATTGGACTACCTGAGACATTTAACAAATGTTTTTTATACATTAGCTAAAAGAAGTCTCGAAATATCAAGTTTCTATCATATATATTTTATTACATTTCCAGAGAATCATCAAAGATTGAATTTGTATGCTTGATATATGCCACTGTATGTGAAAATTCGATGTGGCGCATGATTAGTATTACGTATGATTAGCATTACGCAAATTATATATAATGGAGTTACATATAAATACATCCATACAAATTTATATCTTCTACTAATGCCATTTTACCATTTAAAAAATCATGATGCGTGGCTTTTAACAGCTGAAACCCATTTTCTCAGGCATTATCAAATTTTATTGTATATTTGAATATTGTTAAAGCAACTACTTAATAAGATTCACTGCTTCAGCTGTGTTGAAAGACAAATGTTACAAACATGAGAAATCGCATTCAAGAATAAGAAAAGCTACTTGTTGTTGAGACAAAATTCTTTTCGAAGAGTAACTGAGACTTTATCATATTCTTACTAAGATATGCAATATTAAATTAAAAAAACAACCTTTTATTATTTTTTCGATTTCTTCCTCCAACCGGACTTCGGCTGCTACCGCTTCTTCAGACACCTTAGGGGCCCCAGGAAAAACTACAATAATGACGCTCATATTATCTCGACTACCCTGTAAGAAATAATGTAATATTAACAAAAATTCATCATTGCTATTTGGTCGTATATAAGGCTCAAATATAGAATTAACAAATTCAACATTGGAGCTCTATATGTAGGACATTTTTCATTGTGTATATATTTTATTTTAAATTTACAAAATCTTTCTTGCAATTGCAATTATTTAAAACAAATATACCTTATTTAAGCATGTGTTTAAGAGTAAATTCGCTATGCTCTCTAGATCATCTGTTACTTTCAACATCCAGTGTATAAAGCTACAAACTTCTTCATTAGTCATAACGTCCCAGATACCATCGCAGGCTAAAACTAAAAACTCATCAGAATCCTGACGGGTTTCACATGATATTTCGGGCTCTGGCGAAACCAATTGTTCACATTGGCCCTTTCCTTTAACATTTTTAAAATCATAATCGCCTAAAGCTCTTGACACGGCCAGTGTGCCGTTGACTCTTTTGATTAAGACAGTGCCTCCAGCATTTTGAATACGTTCTTGTTCCTCCGGCAACACAGGTTTATGATCTTGAGTAGCAAATACTGGAGTGCCTTGACGACATAATACAGCACGGGAATCTCCGCAATTCGCTATATACACCTCGGTAGGAGAAACGAACGCACAAACTGCTGTTGTTCCACCACTTTTCTCGACATCAAAAGGTAGCTTACGCATGTCTTCGTCAATATGCAGGAATCCAGATCGTATGCCTTTAATGTAATCGCCTTTTCGAAACTCGAATGTCCGTATTATACTACGTAAAAGGTTACTGGCACAATGTTCTGACACTTTGCGTCCAGCATGACCGTCAAAGACAGCAAAAAACGACCAGTCCTCCATGCCTTCACAGAGTCCAACAAGAGCACAATAAGCATCTTCCATTTCACACCGCCAGCCTTGCATAGAGCCAACGACGTAGGACAAATCATTGCCTTTGCCTGTGTCATTGTGTATTGTAGTTTTAGGCTTATCTAGGAATCCGCCCATAACTTATGTGCATGCTGTGTTTAGCAAGTACCGAAAGTAAGATTACACTCCTTGTCGTTTATTATTAATCTTTTGTAAGGTGTTCATATACAAAATAGTGATTTATTTCCAAATATATTGTTGCCGTTCGTTCCCTTGGAGTTAATTATAACCAGTGCTTTAATTTAATTTTATGTTATTTATAATCCAATGAGAGGTAGATTAAGTAGAGATCAATAAAGTCGAACTTTATCTGCAATAAAAGACAAATATAAGTGTAATTCCAATATTGACTGAACAAAAGTGTGTGCTATGTATATTGTTCCAGATGGATTCCGCTTCAAGATCATATCTAACATGTTAATCGTTAACAGCGCACCAATAATAACATGTAGTTTAATTATTTAATCAAAGGATATATGTAGATATGTTTGTATGTACATAGGTCCCCATTGATTAATTTTAACTTAACCACTTTATTAATTCACTACATATGTATGTATGAAAGCGCAGACTTTTCTACAGACATATTTGATAACGAAATACACATTTTCTGAATGAATTTGCTTTCCTCAATGAAAACACCAGTTGCGATAATGTCTAATAAAAACAACTGTTAATTTGAAAAATCGATATTATTTGCGACGCAGACGCAAAATACCCCCAGATTAATTTATGTACACCTAATGAATGAAATTTTCAGAAGTCTCAGGTATTAGAAAACCATTTCCATAATTTTAAAATATCCTACCAGGAAAAAGCTTCCAACATCAAATCAAAGCATTTAGCGCCCCCACCGAAGTTCGCAGTCATTCAGGTATACACATCTCGGTTAACAAGCTTAAGCAGCCAGTATGATCTGATTCACAATTCTTCGTTGGAATTCCTAATTATTGTGGAGCACTTCATAGAGCAGCACGGATGTGAATCACAAGGTACAACTTTAGATTAGTATATCACATTGGTCACTTTCACAAAACACATACATAAATTTATCACAATTATTTTTGTTTAGTCACGTATGTATTTTCTAATAAAAAGCCTTAACTATTCCTTAAAAGGAATACAATTTCTGGAATATATTCTTCTTTTCTTAAATTGGAAAGAATTAAAATATAAAGCATTTTCGTACACAAAAATAGCGCAAATATTTATGTGGAAGGAGAGACTAATTTCTTTGATTTTGTATTTTCGTCTTTAGAAATTCACTGTTTTGTCGGGTTACCAGGCTTCAATTTTTTTGATTAATTGCGTGCCATGTGCGGGGATAGTCAATACTGTAAACAATTGATGTTATAACGCCGTTTTTGATAAATTTCTACCGCTTGTCATCGGATGCTGTGGACATCTTTCTCTAGGCACGTGAAATGCTCAAGAATTGCAATTATTTTTAAATGCATATTTTCACGATATTACTACAAATGCGTTCATATTAAAAAAAATATATAATATATATTTGTTTTGATTTTTATATATTATTAATTTCCAAATCGTTTTTAAAATGATTATGATGAAACTTTAAAAGTGAGAGTAGTCTACAAATGATTTGGTTACGTGAAATGCATATATATATATATATATATATATATATATATATATAATATATATATATATATATATATATATATATATATATATATAATTATATATATATATATATATATATATATATATATATATATAATTATATATATATATATATATATACATGTATGTATATATGGCTGTGTACATACAGACAGTATTTGGAAATAATGAACTAAAAATTTATATTGTTCACGTTTCTTCAGTAGCTTTATAAAATGATATCTATGTATATGATATTTTTATTATTGTTAATCAACGTTATCGTAGATTTTTAGTCCTTATAAAGATTTTTGTGAATCATACCGTTTTAGTATTTGTTAGTCATGTAAATACATTTCAAAATTAAATGCAATTTAAGCATTTTCTATTATCAAAGTTACGTCATTGTTTATATTTCTCGTTCAATCAGATACTAGAAATAAGCGCCATTTATAATGTCAATGAATTAAAATGCAAGCGAGCAAAACATCTAAACCGCCAAATGTCTTGATGAAAAGATAGCAAATTGAAGAGTTGCCATGATTATTTTTCAATTTTTAGTATCGGATACATTCACATAAGAATATGTATAAATAACGGTTCTAAGACTTTTTAACCCGTTTTTTCCTGAAAAACGATATCTGGAGATGCATGCACTTAGCACTTATCTTTTCATATGCAAATTGTTTCATATGGACACCTAAATGCAAATTATCGTAGGATTTTCCGAGTTTACAGGAGAAGCAAGATTCTCCACTTTACTTTTTGTAATCTGTGGTCACATTTTTATGGTGCTTTGTAATAAATAAAACGCTATATTAGCGTCACTGCTTTATAAGATTCTAAAATTAGAAAACAATATGACAACATCTTTGACCAATAATATACTGCATGGAAAAACTTCCTATTTATTCAAAAAATTCGAATTTATATTTCTAATGCGTGTGTAAGTTAAGCATCCGACATACGAATATCCTTCATACAACTTTTCTACGGCATTAGTTACTTTCTATTTTGCCTTTTAATAGCACACAACATTATACACATACTAACATATTCGCATACATATAAAAATACAAGGCAAATTGTTTGGTTATGTACAAGTTTCCAAAACAGATTGTAACATAGTATTTTAAACAATTAAAGAGGTTCATTTTAATCACAAGAATTTAATATTAGAAATTCACTAATAATTGCATTCGTAGATTTCTAGAAGACATACATAATAAACTTGCCTTTTAGATTTTTCATGCGTAGTTCTTCGTTGTTACACAGACCGCACTTCTATTTTCTTTTATTTATGTTTGGAAGCACTTTCACATAAACCATGAATAAAATATTCAGATAATGGTTTTCTTTTTATAAGCAACTTAACTCCTTCTAAAATGTAACAATAACTTTATTAATAATTTTCGCTCTTTTTGTGTTACAAAATGAAATGAAAATTTCCTATCGTTGACACTTTACACAGTTGGTCATAAAATGTAGCAGATTGTGTATTTTATTTTCAGTGCTAAAAACGCTGAAATGGTGGAGTCTAACCACAGAATTGCCATATGCAAGAAAAACGATTGTAGTACAGGGTGACTTAAAAATTTACGTGAATACACAGCTTTCAATTATCAGTAGGACATTTAGTGGTGTTTTTACAATTATTTTGTATATTTAGAAAATTAACGTTGTAAAAGTTAAATATGAAAGTGCTTAATCACTGTAACGGTTTTAATACAATGATTACTTGTGATGTTTTATAGTTTTACGTTAAAATTTGTTATGAATGTAAGAAGAGCTTTAAGTGTGTCGGTCAGTTTTACTCGTCTGAAGAAATTATTGAGTTTCATTAAATAGTGATAATAAAAAGTGCTCTTGGTGATAACAGTGTAGAAGCTGCCGCAAAGCCTTTCGGAAAATGGTATGTTAAGAATGGATTTTGGATCATCTCTATATATATTTATCTTCATTGCCAAAGACTTTTCAGATTCGCAATTGTAGAGATTTGTGAAGGCTTATGTATGTGTGTGTGTGTATGCGTATTATTAGTAACATTAATTATTTAGCCGGGGGAAATGCAAATCCACTAAGAGAAATGAAGCATATCTTTTTGCAGTTTTCAAAAAAAAAGTTAAATAAGAAAAATTCGATTGAGCTTTTTTCACAATAATGCTTGGATCTTGCCAAGAAACGGTCGACAAACAAAGAATAAAACCGAAATCGGTAAAGCTTTGGGGTTCGCGTCATCGTCTCTTTGAAACGACAATTCAATTGCAAAAAACTTCATGGAATCGAGAAACTCGAATTATCCACCATAGTTTTGCAAGCAGAACCGATATGTTCAGCCTGGCGACATCTGTAACGCTTTCAATTCCTTACACAGTCGGTTATGGCGACCATAATCAGCCGGTGATAAGTCCCCATTAAGAAGTGAAAAACGATGGACAGGCTGACGAAATTTGATGGCATGGGATTGAAGAGGTGAAGTGTATATATTTTCCTATCTCTTTCCTACTGTGCGCAATACGCACACAGACATCAAGTAAGACAATCCGTCGCCATGTCTACTCGTTTCGTCCTTGCAAATGCTAAAATACAAGCCCAAAACAAATTAAAATTTGACTGCTTTGTAATATTGTGCTTGTAAATGCAGTCATTTTGGTATGTAAGTTTTATCTTATTTCTTTGGTTGTTGAGCGATTGGCAAAGCTTCTATTACTAAGTAACTGGCACTTTCACTCTCGAAGTGCTATCTGAATATTAAAATATGAAGTAGAATATGTTGCTTAAAAACAAAAACAATATTTTCTCTCTAAATGTATTATACGCAGACATTCACGACATCAATTGTATCTTCATATCTATTTCGGAACAGGACTTATGCATTTTGGACCGCTAAATTTTCGAGCAGGAACACTGTGCACTCTTGTCGTCCAAAATAAAAGTAAAGGCCTAAATAAACATGCTCTCTACTTTTGCACACTGCCTACACACACGCCGCTTGTCAAACACAACAACGCTACCACATGCCTTGCAACAGGATTGTATAAACATCGATCTCCGTTTGGTTTGTCAAACCGCTTGTATACTGAACTCCTGAAAAAAGAATATCATATTTTATTTGTCTATTTCAAACTTCAAAGTTCGAAATCGCTGTTGGGAAACAATGTCTCTATGAAAGCGATATACATTTACACTTCTGAAATCGGTCACAGGAATTTGTTGACAATTGTGTGCGTTATTAAACGTAACGATCACCAAAGACGTTTCGACATTTCCAAGAAAAACTAATTTCATTCAAATGAAATTTAGAATGAAAACTAAGTATCACTTCATTTAATTAGTTGCACTGGTATCATAGAACGAAAAAAAACTAAAAATTAAAAGAACTATCGATATGAACGCAATGCACGAATAGAAGCCAGTTGGGAGTGGGATCATGGACGAGTGCGTACTTCAGATTTGTGGACAATGAACTATAAACGATCTGAACAATACAAACACGAATTCTCTTGTTATTGCTGGTGATATTTTAAAATTTATTTCAAGACGTTAATGAAATTTCCAAACAATAGATGCACCCAAGTTAGTGATGGTTCGTTTTTTTACACTTGAAATAAGAATTCACTTCAATTCTTTGCGTTTCATTGTCCCAAATTTTATCAATGGCGTATTATATTGTAGTTCATTCATGACTTTTGTTGGAAACACAAAGAGGTATTGAATGAAGTGCGAGCAAAATTGAGAGTCCGGTTGTCAAAATAATAAACGCAAATGTGTTGTTGTTGTTTTTAATTGAAACAATTAAACAGTCGCTAGATCAAAAAGGAATGTAATGAAGTTGTTTGATTTCTAAGAAACCGAAAACAATGCCAACCAACAGTCAATAAATTATATTTGAATTAATTGTTTTATAAAAATTCTCATACGTTTTGAAAAGAGCTGTGAATTGTCGCCATGGAGACAGACATGAATGGCTTTTAATAATAACGAAATATATAATTGGCTGGAGCAGATATAATAACTTTAACCTGGTTTCTGATCATTTGTGTCCCATAAAGTGCGTTTCTTCAATTTTATTTATTTCTCTGCCATTGTGAAGCAGCCTTATGCGTGCCATCATGGATGGCTGCGAAAATTGATTTACAACAGAACCCAGCTACACTCGTATGTAATTACAACAATAAGTAATTGTGAGTATCCTTCAAACAATGCGCTGAGGATACTTTTTATTGAGCTAAAAGAAAACTAAATGATCCTCAGCCCAACACTAACTTGTTCGTAGTTCATAAAATTGGCCATTCAACTGAAAATGTTGACAAGAGGAAAATGCCTTAAGTGCATTGGGAAAATTAAAGAATTTATTGCTGTAAATGACAGGGGGAAAAATGGTTGCATTCTTTCTACTTGCCAGTCGAAATTTGAAGAAATTCTATGAAAATAAAACTCCATAGTGGTCATCCGTATTTCTATCATAATTATAGGCAATTGCATACGTATTTATGTGTGAAGTTTTTGAGTTTTTATCTACTGTTTTGTGATCTTGTGATCTCAAAACTGTGTGGAGAACAGCGTTTTGGAGACCATGATTGACTTGAGAAAAATATTTGCCACAAACCAAATTTCAAATACTGGAGACTTAACTTCAAATCGTGTTCTGAAATCTATGTCATATCTAGGAGGCAACGCAACCCAGGGTTGCAAAAGTTAATACAGTTTCGGACTCAAAAGCGCGTTGGTACGTCAGTTGCTCATTTGATACTATTTACAAACTTTCTCAGCTGATGTTTTTATGGAATTATTCCACTCTAGCAATTTATCTTCGCTATTATGTCTTTCTAAATAAGTTGTTTTGTATTTACCCGTTTATATTCAAACAACTAAAAACAACTTCACTTGCTAACTTCCCGCTAGGAAGTTTTAAAATTAAAAAAAAAAATCGGGAAGTTCTTGGTTTTACCCCGTTTTGAAAAAAAGATCTCCATGCTTTGAGATTTTAGGAAGCTTCCGCGACTATTTTTGAGCACCCGTTACTACGTCTGTATGTATGTCTGTGTGTGTGTGTGTGTGTGTGTGTATGTATGCAAGTATGTGACACGTTTGTAACTTGAACGGCCGAACCGAATTTCAACCGATTCGAACCGATAAAAATTTGATATCAAGATATTTAAAAAAAAACTTAGAGAAAAGCACTTTTAAAGCGTTTCTTTTATAAGTTTTAACTGCTTCACAGATACACTCCACGAACACCGCGAAAAACTCCCAACAAGTGATTTTTTTGTAAAACTCCGAAATTATATATCTGATCAGTTGGTGTTCTCGATTCTTTTATAGTAACCGAAAACTACATCATTTATTATTTATCACGTGGGAATCGGCTGATTTACAAATTAAAATAATAGAGTTTAAGATCGAAGATCTCAAAAGCATAGAAGAGCACAAAAACCAGGACAACGTCTAGGCAAATGATAATTTTTCATGACATCCGAAAGCATCCACTGGGTATTTTGAAAACATTCAAATTAAACAAATTTTTATTTATTTATATAGCTCGAGGTGGTTTTTTGAAAAGTTATTAACAATTTTCTTTATTTACTCAATATTTTGTCTACTGTTTGTTAATATCATCAGCGATATGCCAGAGAAAAATAAATTAAATTTCCTATTCATCATTCCAGATGTTAATAAACTATCAACGACATACTGAATAATAGTTTTGTAAAAAATTTAATAAAAAATAAATGCACTGAAATAAATAAAAAAAAAATATCGTTGAAAGTTAACAGCAATTAAATAAAAGAATTCTGAAATCGGGTGAAACTAAAGATTCACAAACGGACGTGACGAATTAAAAAGGACATTTTTTCACAAGCGTTCAAATTTAGTGACACACCTGGTATGCGGGGGCAGCAGTTCTTGGAATGCAAACATTTTTTATATATAAAAAAACTCCTTTTATGTGGTGCTGCACACTCGTTAAAACGTTTCCCTAAAACTCTAATCTCCGCTAGTTAGTGCTGCTTTCAGATTTAATCTCCGCATTAAATCTTGAGTCAAATAGTTTTTGTTAGATCTTTGCGAACACGAAATTAATTGTTTTGTCTGCCACTGGAAGAAAGAGATATTCATTCAGTTGGTAGGAAAATCGACCATTTGGTCGTTTTTTTATTGTTTTTTATTTTTTATTGGTCACAAAAATTTAACGCATAATTAATAGAAAATCACAAAGGACATGATCCACTCTGGAGATAAGCCACTGTTCGTTACGTAGAAATAAAGAGGTGTAATTTTAAGGGTGTTCAGGTAGTCCAGACACAGAACCACCTACAACGTCATCGCAAGTGTGTGTGAGCCGGTCTATCCTAACGGGGTTGGTTAAGCGTTGCGATAACAACGCAGAGATATTTCAATTATCAATTTTTTTTTTGTCTGCATTATGACAGATTTGGGCAGTTTAATTTCAAGACTTCTGTTTCCATTGATAGACGCAGTCTGCAGTTTTCTTCTTTTAGTTTGAGTGTTTTGATATAAAAAATGAATAAATTTTTCATTTAAAGACAATTGTGTGATACGAGAAGCACTCCCGAGGCTTTTTTAAAATATTTGTTTCATGAAAATTGAAGTGGGAGAATTATTTTTCGACAGCATAAGAAATATAATTTTAGGAGATGTGTATTGTGAGAGTGTTGGCGACTGATATGTTTGTCTCCTGTATCGGGTGATTCATTATGAGGTGTAATTTATAATGAAAAATAAAACATACATTTAAAAAATAAGACCCCTTTCACACGCATCAAGTTTGACTCATCAAGTCTTGAGTTTATAGGAGAAAAGGCAGAAGAGAATGGAGGGAGGTACAAACCTGAATGAACCATCAAGTGTAAATAAACTTCACACCTGAAGTTGGCTGCAGAATATCAAACAAAATGTTCGTGCGTGAACGTAAATCCAGGTTTAAAAGAAAATTTGAGAAACACTGATCAAGAAAACCTGATGTGTGTGAAAGGGGACCAACTTGAAACTTTTATTATCGGTTAAGAGAACAATTTATGGCATTCACTGTTTGAAAACGATATCATGTGAAAGTTGACCACGCCTACATCTGAAGTGGTTCATAAGGAAGGTGCAATTCTGGATCATTAGCTCGATCATAGTGACCGCTTTAATTTATGTTTGCCAAGTGCCAGTCGTAGTTGAGCTATTCCTGCAGTCTGAGGACTTGAAATATTCCCAGAAAACGTGGATATCGCGCCATCTTAGAGGCCAAATAATTGTTTCAAAGTGGGAGATTAAGTGCCCACCAAAATTATTTCTCACCAAGACACAAATTTAGGTCCTCTGGCTTTAATTATTGCAGATGTTAAATTTCGCACGCCTTAAGGCAGAGATCCTCTTCTAAAATACTCCAACTTGTCGATTGTCGATAGCGACAAAGTTGTTGTAAAGTTGCTTAAAGCGACGACGAAGTTATTCGCCACGATATTCGCGTGCACTCTCAGCTACAGCTGTTGTGTTCCCTTCCCTGCATGTAGTGTAACCTTAAGGGAACTGCGACTCGAATTTGCGAAGGCAAAAATATAGATTTCAGAAGGTCAACTACTCGCGCCGTGTGTTCTTTGAATCCCACAGAAACATTTCTCACAGGCCGATGTTTTTCATCACCTCATGAGGAGTCACCCGCTAACATTCAAAATGTTGTGGAGATTGAAAATGATTGTCAATCCGCTGGAAATATTTCTGATTCCAAATTTGTTGCGAAATCATGGGTCTCCTATCGAAATGGGGGATCACTGTAACAGTAGAGGAACATTCAAGCCAAATTACCTGCGTATGCGGCCAAATAAATGTCAACGAATATTTCCAAGTTATTTTCGCAACTTTTGCTAATCACGTCCGATTTACGATAATCCTACGAGTGGTAGCAACTTCTAGTTTTCTTTTTTTTATACTCCAACACAAAAAAACGAAAAGAAAAGTGGAAAATAGAGGAGCACATGTAGTTGGTCGTGTAATAACATCATGAAAGGACGCTGTTCTTGTCAATGGCTGCAAGCATAAATTAAAATTTAATTTTATTTGTTTTTTTGCTGCTCCTCAACAATCGAAATGCAGCCAATTTGTGTACTCGATTGTACGAGTGACCTTTTTTCCCAACGAATTAATTGTACCTGTTTATGTCTCTATTTTATTTTTATTCTTAATTTTATTTATATTCTTTTGGATCATTATGACGATGTAATTTTCTGTTTTGTTTTTGTATTCTCATCGTTCTTTGGAAAAAGAAACCATCCCCTCCAAAACAGTTCTTATCACGATGGACGGATGGAAGGATGGATGGATGGAAGGCTGGCTGGATGGGTGTTTCTCCAGTGTTTGTTTGTCGCAAACGAAACGATGACGACATTGAATATGGATACGACTTGATGAGACACAATTGAAACGATGATGAGAAGGATTCAGTTGCATGTGTGTGTGTGTGTGTGTGTGTGTGCACCCGGTAGCGTTTGTGTAAAATTCTGTTTGACATTTTTAATGATCTGATAATCTGATGTGAGAGCGAGATAAGACTTTTCGAAAAAGAAAAACGCACACAAACGAACCAACAAAATAAAATGCTGACTTGAAAGGTAAACGCAACTAATGAAGTTATTAATTTTCCGTAGAAAAAAAAAAAAAAAGAAAAAGAAGGTCTTGTGCTCGTCGAACATGGACATAAACTGTTTGTTACACTAAACGGCGTCACCATGTTGTTGCTTCTGTACGAGTTTGTACGTATTTTGTTTTTATTGTGTATTTTGATTATATCAGTCAAGATCAGTTTATGATGCAATTCATTATAATTTTTTGGTTTTCAAGCTTATCTTCATCTCCACTCCAGTGCTTCTGCAATTGATATCTTGTTTAGAGGACACTTTTCCGTAGCGTTTTATTAGTGCTCGTCGAAACACGCTACGCACATCCGTACATACCAGCAGTACATCTGCTTGTATGCCTGAGCATTTCACATGTATCTGCCACTTAATTGCAGGTAATCTCGTTAATTACAATTTGAAATAATTCAACAACGTCTTGGAGTATCATTCCGATCGAAGGTGGTTTGGATTCTGTAAAAGGACTTCTTCAGAAAATGAAAACCGAAAGTATTTTATTTGGCAAATACCGACGACTCTCGATAATTTCAAATTTAAGGAACCAGAGATGAAGTTCAAATAATCTCCAGTTCATGTGAGCAGGCGCTTAAAAGGGGAGGGGGATGGGTAAATGTTTAGATGTCGTAAAAGAGACAAAGTTAAATTTAATTCTACAGCCTGATTATTCAAAAAGTGTTTTCAGTTCAGTAATCCCTGATAAATATAAAAGTCTATATCAGTTTTATTTATTCAACTTACACAGCAGAGCAAAACAGCTGTTTTCGAAAGCCGCTACACTTTTATCTTTAGTGCTGGTGTATATTTTTATTTAATACCTCTTGTTGGGTGGCCAAATTGAATGTGAGAACAGTTTCTGTTTGTACAAGTTTTGTTAAGAAAAAGGCTGCGAGTGCTGTATTAAACCGATGGCAACGCACTTTTCTTGCCGTTGGATTATGTTTCTCCATGTCCTCTTCTTGTGAATTTTTGTTTCGTGTTTTCTTTGAGTTTTCTTAAGTATATTTTAACGTTTTTGGCCTTTTATTAAGTCAGCAAAAGAATTTTTCTTTTAGACTTTCGCAATAATTTGGGCAAAATCATGAAACGTGGAGAATGCGAAAATTCTTATTATAACGCTGCGTAACTCAAAATCGAGGGCACTAAATTATGTAGGTTTTTTTAATACATTTAATTTATTTTAAGGGGCCTGGGAAATTGTTGAAATCGCCCAGAGATCAAATAAAAGAGTTTTCGGGTTTCAAAGAGTTCAAAAGACGTGATGGAAGCTGGATTTGGTTAGAAATTATTTTGAAAGATTTGAAATTTAGACTTATTTAAAGATGTTTGTTTTAATAAGCGAAACGTTTAGCGTTCTATTCGCTATGAAATTATGAAAACATTTTCTCTCATGAGAAATTTTTTTCCAAAATTTCTATACGATTTAGCAAAAATATTTTTGAGTTCAAGAAACTTGTATGTATAATATAATAAAATATAGTCGTTTCTTAATCTCCTTGATATCGTTGCTCCCATAAAAAATAATTTTCGTTAAAATCGGGCAAATTGTTCCCAAGTGATTATAAAACCGTTGAAGCGGCTTCTTTAGAAATCGAAATATATGCAGAATCGTGCGAACAATTAATTCCATAAGAGAAGAGTTTTTGGGTTTTATTAGGACCAGCGCTCAGGGCATGACCTCTACACAAGCGCTGCATTGTGCTGAAACTAGAAAATTGGGGATAGTGTTGAGAGGTCAGACGAAGAAAACTAGAAATTGTTTTACTTTTTACTTCGGCGGTGGATTTTGGCTACAACTTCACTATTAAATGGTGCTGCATTCCGTTCTTTAGGACACGACGGTGTCATGTAAAATCCCTGAAAGCTCTCTCTCTCTCTCTCCAGAGCTGCCATGCTTTCATCCAAATATGTTGCGATCTCTATGGAAGTCTAGAGTCTTTAATATACAAACGCAGCGATTAAATGACCATCTGCAAATTAAAAAAAATTTCATTGCCAACAATTAAACAATAAAATCTTACAACGACATTATAAAATCCTGTTCGAGCTAGTTGTTGTTGTTGTTGTTGTGGCTTAGATCTCTTGTAATTGAAATGAAGTTTTCTTGAAATCGTATCAGTTCGATCGGGTTAGTTTATCTTTTATCTGAAATAAATTTTCCCGCCAATTGATCACTGGCCTGCTGCAACTAAATGTCTTAATCAATTTCGGGTTGATTTAAAAATAATTCTCAAATAAAAAAACCAACACAAAAGCAACGAAAAAAAAAAAAAAGTAAAACTTCATTGTTGCACAACGAAATGTAGTCGGTCGTGTTCGTACTCGTATCGCACAGATAAATTAAAATCAATATTTATTTGTCTCTACGGTCGGCCGTGTACACCTTTCGAGCCAGCTCAAGTCAAATCTGCATTTCGTTTGCTATTCTACACCTCGTTTCAGGCCGCAACAAAAGCAACAAGAACAACAACAGCAGGAATAAGCAAATATTCATACTAAATAATTCCTCCTCTTGCTATGCGCTCCTTGGCGTAGCATCCCCTCCTTCTTCCCCCCAACGCTTTAACTTTGAAAACAACTTGGAGTTGTTCCCGTTGCAGTATTTCTCTGACCAGACTGAAGCGAATGAGAAAAAAGTTTTATATTTTTGTTTTTCATGTTGTTTTGTAGAATTGATATTAAATTGTTTGTGTTGTATGTTATTTGTTGTTGTTGCTGTTGCTGTTGTTGTTGTTGGCTTGCATTGCATTTCATGTTCACCGACAAAACGTTACGTTTCCTCCAAATTGAATCGTTTACAAATTTTGTTGCTCGTTGTACATAACGACTGGCAAGGAAATAGTGTTTTCTCTTGCTGTTGTTGTCGTTGTTGTTGCTGTTGTTGCATTAAATGTTAGCCTGGCTAGATTATGACCGTGTTGTTTGTAATTTTTATTTAAGTTTTTTCTCTTGCTGTTGCCAGCAACAAAAATGTACTTGGAGTTGTAATCGTACACGGGCAACAAACAACTGCGAAAAGAGCGATCTAAGCTTTGGTGTTGTTGTTGTTATTGTTGTTGCATTGACCACAGAATGGACAAACTTTTAGCACAAGCACAAGCACACAAACGCCAACATTTGCAGCGATCCGACTACAAAAGTTTTGACCCAGCAGTCAATCTATTTGAAATGATTATGATCTGAAATCTCTGTGTGCCTGCCTGCGTACGAATGAAATAAAATTTAACTTTTATTTCGTTCAGTTCAAACAAAATGCAACTTTCGTATCTCTATTTATTTTAGATACTGATGTTTTCCTTTAAATGGTTGTTGCAGCTCGCGTTCTAAATAATTCATATAACAAAAATCGTTTTGTTGTTGTTGTCTAGATGGTGTCTGTTAGTGGTTTTTTGTTTACTTGCGTAAATTATTTTGCTTGCAATTTCTTAGATGCTCTAATTGTTCTTGTAGGATTGAATTAAATTTAATATTCTTCACTTCGTTGGTTTGTTGCAGCGTCTTTTTAAAAAACTTTTTGATTGGTTTTTACGAAATTTGTTTTCTGATAACTGAAGAAAATACTTGGCGTGGCATGTCGTCGATCTTTCTAAGCCACCTCGACTTTAAGACATTCAAAGGACAGATAAGGGATGCAGTTACCAACACAGAAGTTCACTGGATGGTGCGTTGGCTTATGTGGAAGTGCAGACGTGCAATTGGAATCGTTATCGGGCTCGGTAATTGGTATTGGACCAGGTTACTTCAACGATCTTTGATAACTGTGAAACGTGGTTGTGCAATAACTTGTGTTGCTTTATATCTTGTATATCTTCTCCGATCTCTTCACATCGGAGATAATTACAGGTCAGCTCTATTCTGCTTGCATCAGTGCAGGTCGTCCGGTGCCCCGTCTCCACTGCCATGAACATCGAGTAATAAACGTAGACCTTTTAAGTATTTGGCCTATGAAAGCCCGTATTGTTTTTATTTCAAACACTTTTTTCATAATAGGAACAGTATTTTTCTTTCTATTTTGTTTGGCTAATCCGATGAATAGACATTTCAATATTCCTTTTGATCTTATGATGTGATTTTTTCTCTGTGTTTCGCAATAAAAGAGACAAATTACGCTCCATGTTATTATTGACACTCGCTTGGAGCTCAAATCCAGGTGCCAAATTGTTGCAATCGATTTGGATCGTGATTTCAATGCTATTCAAATGGAAATCTCGATCGGTATCGAATAGCGTAATTCGTCCTTAGACGTTTTAAATAAAATCTTAAATTTTATTATGGCTAAAGGAAATATTCAAAGTAATCTAAACGATGGGGTGGAGAGAGATTCGAACTCGATCCCAATTGAATATGTTTTTGAAATTTGTAACCGGTACAGTCTAGTCTGCCTGTAAATGAAAAGAGTTAAGAAATATTTTAGAATGTACCGGGCGGACCAACCATAAGGATTGTAATTCATATCTTCACGTCAAGTTCTTTTACCCCAGTTTAATTTGATGTTTATTTTTTTGTTTCAATGCGTGACACATTCAGTCATGTCGAGGTACCCAATTGAGCGTTAAGATTGTTAAGGCCTTTTACGGAAACGGGTGTTCAAATAAAAATTTATTTCGTGGACTTCGGGACATTTTTGCTCAGCGTAATCGACCAAATTCGTTCACAATTGGAAGAGATGAGAGTGAATTTCAGACAACACCATCTGCATGAAATGTGAAAGCTCTTGTTCGTTTATGGGCTGGTGGCGTCATCGGGCCGTACTTCTTCGAAAATGAGGTCAGCCAAGCAGTTCCCGTGAGTGATGCTCACCACCGCCCGACAATAACAGCCTTCTAGGGACCAAAATTAAGAACACGAGCCTGGGTCTCAACAGGACGGTGCCTCTTGTTGCACAGCCAACGAATCAATGATTCTTTTAGGCGAGAAATTTTATGGCCGTGTTATATCACGTAGTGGCGATGTCAATAGGCCGTCACTGTTATGTGATTTGACACCGTTGGCCTTTTTTCTTTAGGGATATTTAATAAAAAAGTGCACGTCAAAAGCCCAGAACAAGTCAAGAGCTAAAGCAAGAAATAATAACGACATCGAACCTGAATTAAATGTGAAAATAGGGAGCCTTGAAAAGCATTTCTTGCCGATATTTTGTTTCACGCATAATTCTCATGGATCCTTCAACGGGCCTCTAGCACACCTGTTAACCACTTCCCCGCCCACCGCGAACAAAAATTAGTGCAACAATAATTAAGCAAACTCGAATTAATGAAACAGACTTAGATTTGAATAAATTCGAAAACGCCACCACAATAAAACAATTTATAATATTTTATTATGATTATTTTTAAAACAAAACCAACTCAATGGTATTTGATTTGAAATATGCAGCACATTAAATATGCATATTTTGTTGCATCAGCAACAGATAAATTTAAAGCAGAAAAGAACATCAAATCAGGCACAAGCAGCGGGAGAAAAACCGAAAGTATTCCGCCATTAGACGCAGACAACAATAAGAACAGCGAGCAGTTGGTAAGCAAACAAAAAAAAATTAATAAAAAATATTAAATAAAATAAAATCTCCAAAAAGCGACCCATGTGGTGTGGGGCAGAGGCTTAAAGGGCTTTTGCCGCCACCGTGGCAGTATTCCGAAGATACAAATTCCCTTGAACACAAAACCAAAAGGTGTATTGAAATAAATGACACAATAAACGATTATAATAATGAAATAAATATTTATGCTCCAGCCAGCGTACAAAACGATCACCATCTCCGAACTGTTTGTGAAAATGTGCCAAAAAATGATCATCAGCATCCCTTTTTTTGTTTTTGTTTTCTGCTCGCTCAGCATAAACAGATCGTGCGTAATATTAAAGATTTATGAATTAAGAAAGAAAATACAAAATATTTACATTTATTTCCACTAAAAACAACAACAAAATTGAACAATTTCAAGGGAATCTGTTGAGGACCAAAATTTGAAGAGTTCAAAAATTTATTGGCAGATATACGAAGATGATGGGCAGTGGCAGTTACGGACCGACTTTGCGGTGGCCGTAACTGGAAACGAAACAGATTTTATTCGCTATTTATTTTTATATTAAATTAAATTTTGATTGGCTGATTGATCGAAAAGTGTTTTTAATTCAGGCAGATATTAAAAATGTCCCAGAGCACAAGTGAAAGTCAAGATCAGTTTGAAATAAAGCTGATGTTGACTTTCTCTTGTGCTATGAAATATTTATCATGTCATTCTGGATAAAAAACGATTTTTAATATCAAATTTGGAATAGATTTTATTACAAAAAGGTTTAATCTCATAAATTTTATCCTCTTTATGCCTGCAATTCAGCAGTAGATCTTGAACATGACAACTGAGTGATCAATAGCTTTGCCTCTTAAGGCTTCTAGGCACGATCCCCATGCTTGATAAGCATTTTTACCGAAAGCGTGAACATGTTTTAGTAAATAAGACAAATAATTTTGAAATTAATTTTCATAAATTATCGTCACTGAGGTCAAACACACCTACACGATCTTCACAGCTGGCACTTCGATCGTGCCTGGCGCACTTTGAGATACATTTTTCACATACTACGGCCTGGAGACATAATACGGCATTCGGAATAGATCGGAATTTTAATTTAAATTGTACTGAAATTTGATTCTACATTGAATATGGTAATTTGGCTGCTGAAGGTAGGCGATACCGATCGTAACTCATATTCAAATTGTATTAAACTCTCGTTGGATATCGCATACGAAGATTGTGGTCCCGGTTATTCATACTGCCACTACAAGTTACTGGGCGCACTGAAATTTAATTCCACATAGAAAATGAGACATTCGGTACCGATGGTCACTCGTATTTAAATTGTGTTGAATTTCGTTAGATATTGAATTCGGAAATGTTGGTCCTGCTGTCCCCACAAGTTACTAGGCGCACTCCTTAAAACATTAACCACCTGACAGTTCCATAGAAAAAGAAATTCGTCGTTGTTCAAAAATCATTATTCAATTTTAAGTTGTTTTGAAGTATGAATTTCCTATAGTACAAATGCTTTTAAAGCAGGTATTAATTTTAACAATTGTTTTTGATTGAACACGATTGTCGTTAAAGCTGAGCCTAAACATATACGCCGTTCGATATGGATCGAAATTTTCATTTAAATTGCAGTGAAATTTTATTTTACATCCAGTACGGCAAATTGGCATTTGATAACGATGGACATTCGTATTGAAATTGTATTAAAGTTTCGTTGGATATTGAATGCGGAAATGTGGCCTTTTGCACTTCTTAAAATGTTAAATTTTTATTAAAAAAATAAATTTGTCGTTATTCACGAGTCATTATTAAATTGGAAGTTGCTTTAAAGTCTGAATTTTATGTAGTAAAAAAGCCCTTAAAGCAGGCATGAACTTCAACAATCTCTTGTGAATAAACACGATTGTAATTCAGTCATTTATGAATAAGGACGACTGTAATTATTAGCGATCTTAAAGCTGAACCCGTGAAACTTCTCATGAATCACGCAACATTCCACTTTCCTGCTGTAGCGTTAGAAAAAGTTTACCACCTCCAAAGAGAAACGCTGCGCAGAGAAATAAAGAAAGAAGGAAAGAAAGATCCTTATCAAAAACATATGCGTACTTTGGCGGCTTTTTTTTGCATGAAACGATCATCACACAAATACAACAAATACAAAATGATAGGAAAGCAGTGCGATCAAAAGTGAACGAGCATTTGTTTATTGAGCGAATTCAACAAATCATTAGTGAGATCAGCAAGATCAACATGAACGATACGTTGGCAAACATTTCAAAACTACACAGATTTATTAAGATAGTCAAATCGTCGGCCGGCGTATTTAAAATAATCGGCCCGGCCGTGTTTGTGGGTCCGTCTGCTTTCCACCAACAAAATCATGCATAACAAAAAGTCTAGATTCAAGATAAAGTTAAAAGAAATAAAAACAACAACACCAACAGCAACGTTAATAGTTTGTTTCCATACCGAAAACAATACATTTTTGGCAAAACAGTTGCCATAAATTTTCAGCAGGAATCTTTCCTTTCGCTCAAAACATTCCGCAATTAGTCAAAAATAAGTTGCGTTTCGTTAGATTCGTTTCTCTTTATTTATTTGAGATTGAAGGAAACGTTTTTGTATCGCCAGCTTTTCACTCGTTAGCACCTTTTGTTGCGGGTTCTTTTTTTTAAATTCATTTTTATAAAAAGTGAAATTAATTAGTATTTACAATTGTTACTTATGGCGTATTTATTATTGCTAATAATGACCCACTTTTGGGCAAGACTTCATGTGAATCTTGGCTTAAGCAAAAGAAAAAAAAGGAAAAAAGGTTAAAATCAAATGCTGTTTGCCGCCAATTAGACTCAAAGTTGCAAGTGTTTTAATCGCCAACACATTCATACGAACCATCGTTTATGCAAATACCGGGCAGATAATTTGTTTAAATGGCCAGTGAACAGTCAAGTCAGTTAGTGGATATTGTTTTAACTTAAAAGAAAAAAAAAAAAAAAAGAACAGAAATACTTCAAACATTTGCCGAAGTTTGTTTGGTTGCGCTGTTGTTTTTGTTTTCTTTCGGCTTTAATAACGTGGTTAAATAAAATGTTTAACACCTTGTCCGAACTTGGCTTGAACACAACTCTATTAACAATTGAATTTGCTTTAACGAATTTAATGTGATCATTGTGCGGCAGCGTGATTTATGGTTAATATTTCACACCTGGAAGAGAAGAAGTGATGGGATGTACACCATTCAGGTGCATTTAAATAGACTTCTTTTTGAAAGTCACTACCCCTGGCCGTTAATGAAAATACAGGCCAGGGATTTTGGATATTTAAAGTTCGATATCAGATTTATTGGGAATCATTTCTTATAGAGCTTTAGGTTGAGTGGGCAGCGAGGACTCTTGAAGCTGTGCCACAATAATAATACAAGAAGTTAACGAAAAATGTCAAGGCCATAATACACGATTAAAATTCCGAGTGAGAGGATTTATAAAAGCTTTCAAAGAGTGAAAAGATGTCAATTGGAACCGACTGCCGTTCAATAAATACCTTAACGGAATCGTCCAGAATTTGCTTGAATGCCTGGTCGCGTAAGCCATGCTGTCCTTAAATGAAATCTTTCTCCCAAATCTACACAAGAATCTCTCTAATCTAACAAAACTGCGCAAAAATATGATGTATTCCAACGCTCTCTTCATTGCTAAAGCAGCACTGCTGTCATTGACTAAAACTTGAGCACCTGATCATCCACTCACTTGATCGCAATGAAACACAGACTGCAAATGAATTCCTTTTAAGATTCACGGACGTTTGTGTAAATAAATAACGATAGTGCTGGTCTCTGGGCTTGGCCATTTCTACTTCTTCGCATCTTCGGCCGTTAATATGGCACGATCGTCATGTGGCTTCAGTAAGAGAAGAATGTGATCTGTTTGAGCAAACATTTACGACATCCTCAAGCCCCTAAACTTCCACTATTTTAGATAAAATTTAACTGGATAAGCGATCGTGTTTATTTTATGTTGAATTTAAATCTTCAATTCTCGTCTTACTGTTATCAGCCTCAACCGTCCATGAAATTCGAATGAAGCGATCTTTATTCCATCTTATTATAAATAATTAATAGTGTCTTACATCACAAGAAAAGTACTTGGCAAAATGTACCAGATTTTAGTCCCAAACAATTTGATACTCTTGCGCCTACAATTTGCCATAAAATAACTTAACAAAATAATGTTGATGTAAAATTAAAAAAAAAACTATTGGCGCAAAATATAACAAATTTAGGGCCACTATTACAACTTGACGTTGGAAAAATTAAGATTTTGCAGGACGTAAAAGTATGGAAAAATTCCCATAATATAAAATACATTAAAAATGAGAGAAGATAATTTACTAAAAGATACCCAACATCCACTTACAATTCATTCGTGCAGTAAAAGTTTTAAAATGGTGTTCTAAAGTTGCAAAATAAAAAGGTTTCCTTTTCGTGTCATGTTCAGCAGAAGTTTCTCATATCAACTCCCAAATATTGTACCCCATCATGCGTCAATATCGTCTCTCAAATTGCATTAAATCTTGATGGAAGCGTTCCTTCTATTCGGAATATATCTGCAAGAGCTGCACAAATCATTTTTTTTGTCTTGATGTAATTAAAATGGACATGCCCTGCAGGTCCTTAAATTTTTATTTAAGTCACACATTTTCTCTATGAAGACGAGACAGCGTTTTCTTTACAAGAGATCGAAGACATTTTGAAGTTGTAACAAAAATTATAATGCGAAAATAATGAAACACGTTAGTCCTCGGTAAAGCGCAAACTTAAGCACCACGAAAATGAAAAATTTATAATTTCTTAATAAGCGATTTTTATTTGCAATTTCTTATAAATATTCAAAATTTATAATAAAAAAGAAATTTATAAAACTCACACGCAAAAAATATTTTCTTTTGTTGAACAGTGTAATTAAATTAATATGAATAGAAAACACTGCTGTCATCCTGGAAAGACTAGATAGAGTTTGAAGCTTTCCGTCTTGAGGGATATCTTTTTTCATGCTGCAGCTGTACCTGGAGCTGTGCCCGCTAAAAAGTTTAAGAACGTTAATTTTAAGAGAGTTAAAAGACTCGCGTTCAAGAACTGTCACCTCCAAAACAATTGCACTTTTATTAGAGGGAATACAAGTCTCAATATTGTTCGTTGCTGCAGTGCAATTTTAATTTTACTTCCTTCAGGAGAAAAACACGAGTTGTTGACTTGGGAGCGGTCAATTGTGTCGATTTCTTCTACCGAAAAAGTTTCAAAGTTGATCCGCTTCTCTATTCTCTTATTTCTTAATTTTCTTCTCTATTCTTAACTTTCGTTCCAATCCTTTTTATGATTTTCTTTGAAATGGAGAGGACTACAGAGATCACATGTCAATTCCTTTTACCATAAACGACTCTCTGGTGTTTTGGCCAAATAAAATAATTTATAAAGAAGTTTGTTTGACGAAATAATCTGAATGACGAAAGATTTTTGTTTTTTGAAAAAAACTCTCATTTACACTTGAAGCCTACAGAAAAATTACTTAAAATTTGGGAAAATAAACAAAATTATACAGAATTAAGTAAAAAACTAAACAAATTTTCAAGTTGGATGCACCACAAACACACACACACACCCTGATCTCTCTCAACACTAAACAACACTCGTAAAGAAAATCATATCAAGTGGAACTCGAACTCTGTTTATTCTCCAAGCCTTAAGCGATCACTGATCAGAACAAAAAAATGAGTTTCCATATCAAAACAATTGGGAGTCAAAATGTTTGTTTAATATTTAAAATTTTTTTTTTTTGATTTTTTGATCGCGCCGCAGTACCAAAAAGTTTAGGCGATAAATGACCAATTGAGTAAGTGATCGAGCCTAAATGAAATTACAAACCCGCACAGGCATGACATGGCCAAGGCGTTGGAATTTTCTTTGTGGTTGTTTTTGTTTGCATTCGCTAGCGGCGATTGAAGGCGGTTTCAGTCATACGGAAGCAGAAGCCGCCTGCTTCTGTAGTCGATGTTCTTGCGTTGTTGTTTTAAGGCCATTAAATCATCATGAGCACGATTGTTTTGAAACATTAAGAACTGAAATGACCAAGAAAAAAAGCATAAATAAATTTGTTTGAAATTTGTTTGCATTTATTATTTATTCAGAATGTCGGTGATCATCACCGGCCTTTGCCACCACTGGATGAATGAAAGTAAAAGAGTCGAAATTATGGCCGAGTTGCTAAATGAATTTATTTAGTTTTCATTTGTTTGACTTTTTTCTTGTCAGTTGCTCAATGCCAGCAGTTGTTGTGATTCTGACAAATTGTAGTGGAAATAAAGTCTTGGGAGATTTCAAAAAGAATGCCGCCGCTCGTTGCCATCGTGTATACGAGTACTTTTGTTTTTGTTTGTTTGCTTTTGTTGTTTTCTTTTAATTTCAGCTAACTGATCGCTGGCTATTTGCTTTCGTTAATTGGTAGCTGAAAAAGCAGTTAATATTATACGTCAACGCTTTTAAAAGCAATTTCCAATAAATCAATATTTGAAACGTTTTAATGAATAAACGAGGGAATAACGCACAACGAGTCGCTTAATTGCATTCGAATTGTTTAATTATGACAATTAAATGGCAGACGGGCAGCAGCAACTCTTGTAAATACTCGAACAAATTTATTTATAATTCTTCGATTCATTTCTGTTATTTATTTAAAATAATTGAAAATTATTTGTATTGGCCGTTACCTTTTTTTTTTTTTTGTTAAGGAGTTGGCTTGAAAGGGAAGTGTAACAGAAAATTATTTTCACAATTTCGGCTCTTGATTTTATTTGCCTGAATTTTTGATTTTATAAATTTTATTTAAGCAGAATCTTTTTTATTTATCGCAAGAAATCACCGATAACTTAGGGATCCCGGTACTTTATTGATTCCTGTGCTGGGATTCCTTAATTCCCATCGAACCGTAACGACTCAAGTATGGTCGAAAATCCAGCTGTTTTAACTCTTTTGACCCAAGAAAGCCATAAATAGCAGCTGCACGATGGTCGATAATTTTGGTTAAATTGTTGTTTTTGTTTTTAACTCTTCAATTTTATTTTAATTGTTCCGATTCGTTTTGCTAAATAATACAAAATATTTGATCCAGTTCCTACTGCAGATCATCAGGGAACTTTTACCCAAACGAATGACTTCTTGTTATGAGTTTGATATTTCTTTAAACTTGTTATTCATTTCAGTGGAAATTTCACTAAAAAAGGAAGGGAAGTTGGAGGTGAGAATTTCCTATAGCCCACATTTTCTTTACTTCGGTAACAAACTTTCTCCATCGATTGTGTTCAGCGACGAGTGCAATTCCTTCGTCATTGAGTTATGCCGGCTAAAGATTATCATAATCCTGCACTGAGACAAATCAGAATTATTCTATCCCATATCCATGACCGTGCAGAGGTGAACCCGGGATCTTAGGGTTTCCAGTCCAAGTGTTAACTGCTTCAGTCAACAGAATCTATTCAGATATTTTCGAATTAAATGATATAAAATGTTACAAAATTTTATTTAACAAACCAACTTTTTCTGAAATTCATAAATTTAATTTGTGACAAGATTTACGTGGTGGCACATACGCAATTTGAAACATTTACAAAATTGTATTGGAGTTAAAATCAACGTTTTTTTTTAATATGTGGGCTGAAGTGTTTCTGTTTCTGCTAAATATAATTAAAACTCTTGTTGTTGCCTTTCAATGACATTTTCTGCGATCATTTAAAAATTAACCGCAGCCGTTATTCTTGTTCCCCCTGTGTAGCCGCAAGATATTTTGACACCAACAATAGTTTTTGTTTAACAATTATGAAATCGTCCTTAACACAATCAATCCCCTTCTAACAGTTGCCACATCGTCATTTGCTCCGTCCCCTGCCTATTAGTTTTATGATTAATTTTTTTTGCACATCCTCAAGATGCAGTTGCAAACAACTTCATCACAATCTCCTTCGTTCTTCGTCATTCGTTCAGTTCTGCAACCCCCCATTTAATTTCAGGGAAATGATGCTGAACATGAGACGTGTAAAATATGTGCTGGGTTTTTGTGTATATGAGAGTGTGTGTGTGGGTGTGTGTGTCCGATGGGAATGTCAGTGATTGTACGTGAATGTACTTTTATAACATTTCTTGGGAAACTTAATTGGCTCCTGCATTTGTGTGCGTGTGCGTGTGCGTGTTTAATAAAGGGGATTTTTCATCCCCTTATATTTGGATTTTGTTGTTTTTTTTGCTTGATTTTTAGCTTGTTACGCTCGACGTTTATGTGGGTGCTAATGGAATTTTCGTTCAACGTACATTTTCACTTTGGGACGCGTGATTAACTTTTAGTGTTGTTGTTGATAACCGAAACGAAAGCATTTAACTTGTGATTACTAAACACTGAAAGAAAAACTAATAGCAAATTAATTGGAAACTTTAAAGTCTTTCGTATAAGCAATTAAAGTTTTAATAGCAACAAAAACTAACCAGTTTTTTGCAAAGACTCATGAGACCACATGAAATGCAGATGGGAAAATTTTTCCCAGTGTATCTAATAACGCATATTTACGGACGTACATAAGGGCAAATCCATGTCAGTGTGTTTAATAATATTTTGTATGTTTATTTAACATTCTTGTTGATTTTTGCTGATGTCTGCGCATTATTAATCCAATTACAACTCGGGCCACATAAAATCACTTAATCGCCTGGAATTGATTACACTCAGTTGATCGTCGTAAATGGGTGACCAGTATTTATAATGTGTGACCGGGTCTGAGGGAGTGTCACTTTACTGTTTATTCTTTAATTGAATTTTAACTAGATTGGAAATAAATTCTCTAGCGCTGTAATAATTATCAAGGAGGAGGGGGGAAAAGCCTTAATAACAACGAAATAAAACCGTGATTTAACTGCCTTTTAAACATCTTTTAAAACAAAATGTAAATAAATTTAATATCCAATTGACAAACACCGAATGACATGTGAACATTAAATTAAAACAAATTGATGGCTGCCAATAATAATTGTAGAGTTTGTTAATCGTTCGTCATACTCAATTTGAAATACTCAGCCGCGTAAAACGGAATATGAATACGGGGAACCTGACGATTTGCATAATTTTAATAAGCAAATTTATGCAAAATCGTTGAAACTGATTTGTTTTCCTTTTGTTTGTTTTATAATTGATCATGTACGAGCAAACGATTTCATCCCCTTCCCCGCTTGCCACTTTATTGGCAACCTGAAGTTAATTAATAACAAAAATCCTCATGTAACCCCTTTTTAATGTTCCCACAATGCAAAGTGGTAAATCGTATGTGAGGTTGATGACGCACCGTGTGACTTAATTAAAAAATTATGGGATTACAAGTTAGACGCAATATAAATGCAAATTTCTTTTTACATGCCAATAAAAAAAATAAATAAACTGTTGTTAGACAGAAGTCTAACAGCACAAGCTTTTGCCGAGCAGGAGCGGCTGGCGTAGAGTAGGATGGACAAGCAGCCAATAATTGCACGCGTGCTTTATTCCTCGTCCTTGTTTAAAGACTACTTTCAACCCACTTTTTTTTCGAAATTTTATTAGTATTTTGTGTGCATGTCGTTTCATGCATTCATTGCCAGAGGCTTCCTTTAAAGATATGAATTCTTATTTAGAGTTATCGCAAGAATTATAACTTTCAATACGTCTCTCAATGCTTTTTGTTTAGTAAAATAAGCTTTTTTCAAATATATCGCTGCTAGAAATTGATCTGAACGCTCCTGTTCTGGGACTGGTGAAAATGCAAGGGGTGCAAAAAGTTCCTGTAGCGTGACTGGTGCAAAAGGAATACGTCATAAAACTAGAGCGAAAGCTCTTACAAAATTTCCCACAATCAGCGTAACATCGGAAAATATATATTATGTTGGACCCGCTACTGGGAGTGATTCTAAGGACACCTCACAGGACTAGTAAATGAAGATCAGGACTAGAAGCTGTCTTCCCCAATCTTAATTATGTCAATCGACCCCCACCGGCACATCCCATATAAATTTCTGAAACTCCAACCGGTGATAGTCCCTGGGAACGAGTATGTGGCGTGTCCTGTGACCGATTTAATTTTACCATTTTAAAGGTTTTCTCTTTTACTAACAAAATCCACCGCCCGAAATGGCTCCTTTTGTGCGACTTCTAAATTATAACACACAAAAAAGTACCTCCTCCAAAGAGTCGTTCGTTCTTTCAAATAAGAATTTTTCATTAAAAGCACTCTTTTAAAAGAAGTATTTTTTTTAAATAGGGGACGAAAAAAGGATACGCCATTTTTCAGGAAAATAAAACACGTTATAAAGCATTATGCCCAGTACAATTTGTCACATGTACGATGTGCAAAAAGGTACCAAATTCAGTTTTTAGTCGTGAGAGAACAAACACAAAAAAGTAAAAGGCTGTTGGATTATGCTGGATCACTATTTGCAGGCTCTTGAAATATCGTGTCTCTCTACCGTATTTTCCGCGATCTAAGAATACCAATTTCAACCTCTTTCGCCCCTTTTTTCCTCTTCGCAAACGAATTTGCAACAATCGTTTTGACTGCTACTCTCTCAGAACAAGCCATGAATTAATACCTTCAAGCATCTGATATAAACCAGAGCAGAGCACACCGGCGAGCTTAACAGAATGAATGAAAATATTAATAAATTTTAAATGTTTGTCACATGGCTTAAACGACACACGTTTGTAGAACGACCAAAACTAGAGAAATCCCCAGCGACAATGACGCTGATGATGATTATGATGCTGCTGCCTCATCAAAAATTCATAATGTTCGGTTCTAATAAAAATTATTCAAATTCATTACAACAACAGCAACAATATGGCAAACGGATCATGACGTATTAATACTACAGGACGAGAAATAAACAGCCACATAATAACTTTTTGAAAAGAGGACGAAGGAAGTTGTCGTACACCATAAAAAGGCGAGCGCAGAAGGGATGCTGAAAGATACAAATAAACTGCAGCATTCAAGCTGAATGCGGAGAGACGCTCGTACAATTACATTGTAACAGTTTTGTGGCAAAGTTAGACATGCCACATTAACGCTCACACTCTGTGCAACAACAAATCACACCCTCCATGTCACTACTAATACGGGGCAGGCGGCTGCCAAAATATAAGAAGAATAAAATAAATAAATAATATTTTGAAGACGACAAGTTAGTCGAAGAAAAGGGCCAGAAAACGAAAACGAAAACAGTTTATTGCGATACTTTTATTACAAAATATTTGCCCTGATGAGGGAAACGGTGGCGCTCTTCGATGAGATGCTGGGGGACGAGTACATGTCGTGGTGTTTCTTTAATTTTTGTTATATATGAAAATTAAATATGATGAGTCTGCAAAATGTATCATTTGCCTGTAATAGTTCTTATTTGTGTGTGTGTGTGTGTGTGAGTTTGTAATTGTGTTTTCCAACTGTGAATGAGGAATCAGAAAAGCGGAAATTGAATGATTTTTGCTTAACACCATCGGAAGTTGCTACTTTATTATCATTTAGTGGTTGGCTGGAAGCAGGCATACATTCAAAATTTATTTGTCTGTGTATGTGTGTTAGATGATGGCTGCAGTACGTTCCGCAATGACGCTGATGATGCTGACTGATAACATGTACGATGTGTCTCTTTTATCACCATCGTTGTTATTAATTTTTAACGCCCTCAATATGTTTCGAATCAAAAATAAATTTCGTTATAATTTTATAAATCGCTGTCGTATATAAAAAGTTAGATTTCTTTATTTATTTTGCTGTTGCTTTTTGGCTAAAATATGTGTACAGCATGACATGAGAGCAACAGCACTCTGGCCCACAAAATCTTCAGAATTTTGGTGCCGTTCAATCACAAGTCGTTGTTAACTTTAAGTCCCTTCTTATTGAATAGTTGGTTGAAACTAAAGCCCGGCTCGAACATAAGAAAAATGGTGTACAACCATTCTCGGAGATATCAAATGGAGGGTTTATATCACTCTCTCATTATAAAACAACCAAAATATTGAAGAAGAGAGTAACACTTTACTAAAATAACTTTGCAATAGAGTGAAGCTGAATCAGAATAAAAATGAAGTAAAACAAGAAAACTATTTCAAAACATTCACAACATGTTTGATTATTTTACCACACATACCAGCCACGTCCAATCCTATGGCTCAAAAGAGTGCGAAACAACAACAAAAATTACTGCGAGTATGTTTTAGTGCACTCGGTGCTTTTGCTATGATTTGCCGTTGTTTTACTTCATTGATGGATTTCGAACTTTAGAGGAAATAAGCTTTTTAAAGGAAAAAAGCTTTTGACTGATTTAATTTTAATTATGTGCTAGTTCTTTTTTTCCCAAAATTTTATTAAAAAATTCAAATAGATCAGTTGAGGGGTTTTAGCTAGTTCTATGCGCATTTCACTGGGGCTACTGCAGATCATGAGGGAACCTTTACCCAACATTTCTTAGAATAACTAAAGACATTTATTTCAAACTTCCACATTAATAAATGGGAAGCCTAAAACGATATCAAAGTCGCAACAAGAACTCACTGATCAATTTCCCTTTTTTATTTTCTTACGTTTTATTCCACAACTGGTTGGTTTTTTGCCGACTCAAATTGTGGGCGTAAGAGAAATAAAGAACAACAACCAATAATTGTTTTAATATAAAAACAATTTATTTACAGTGTTGGATGTGTTTTAGTGAGAGTTTTGTTAGATTTTTTCACATTTTCATATCTACTTCCAGTGCTTGGAAGTAGATACAGTGGAGCACAAAACTTTCAAGACATTTTGTGCAACTCTTTATTAGAACCATATAAAAAAAAAAATCAGGTGGCAGAGACTGTTGGCCTAATCCATTGCAGATTACGATTATGCTATTCTATAGCATGTTCAGCATTTATGAGTCCTACTGAAAATCATCACTAATAATCCTGTGCTGAAACGCATGATGTTCTAAGAAATTGTCAAATCAAAATTATCGTGTGAGTTGGATGTAATTTTAGGCGTTTTTGCTGTTGAGGAAATTCGCCATCGAAGTATGAATCTAAAATATATTGACATCAGAATTTCGGGTCATCGTTGTTACAATGAATCGATTGTTTCAACCGCAATATGGCAGGTGGCGGCGTGTTGCTAGAAAGCACTTGTTGTTCAGAACTGCGTCGTTTAGAGAAACTCCGCCATCATGTTTTTGCAACGAATGATGATCAAATTAGAAAACTTTTTGTATTCCTGAAGCCACTCAAATGAAAATGCGATTCATCGGAGAAAGTGGCTTTAGCTTCACTTTTCTAAATTGCCCATTGGACAAATTGTCGGGATCTTCCGTAGTCGGCTGGTTGGGTGTCCTGAGTAGAATGAGTTTTGTATGGCTTAAGGTGCTGATCTTTCGTTCAAATGCGCTGAGCAGAGCTTCGAGAAAAGCAACAATTTATTCAACTTCAATTCTTTTAAAGAATGGAGGAAAACCTACTTTTTCCGAAATCTTAATTGTTTACTCTGTTAAGTTTCTTAAATAAATTTATCTTATGGAATATTGCAAATTTCTTAATTATTAAAAACACAAAACTTTTTGTTAGGCAGGCCACGCCTGACTTCCGTGTTTGCTGAACTTCTATATTTATTTAGTCAAACATATTATTTTACTAGGACCAATACTCAGGGGGGACCCGCACATAAGCCTTAAATTTTGTTCCACAAATTTCGTCTTATATTTAAGTTGCAATAAAAAATATCTTTGAAATTTATATTAAAAATTTTTCACTGCAAAACTATCGTTGGTCACACTCCTGGTTTTTTATTATTTGAAATATTATAATCCAATTTCGAATTTTCGGCCGTAATCTGTCCTCCCTTTTTTCTCAAATTATTTTAATTTTATTTGCTGCCGTCTAAGAATTTTCCAAAAATAAAATCTCATGGTAAAAACATGTAAATCGCACGAGTACATAAAGAAAGAGAGAGAGAGAGAGAATTATTGGCAGATTGCACAAACACACCAGCTCCTGCATAATAATTCACTTTATTGAATCTCTATTTTTCACCAACATTTTGTATTTCATTAAAAAATAAACAAAAACGAAAATAGTTTAACGAGCATTGAACGTCGTTTTCCGGCGGAAGTGTAATTTGATACTTTTACCAGTAAATGACACGTTATTGTTGTTGTTGCTGTTCTGGCTGTTCTCTCTGTGTTCTCTTCCCTTTGTTTCTTCCCCAACAACCGTTACAAATGACTGTGTAACTAACGAAGACTGTTCATCTGACAGATTTTATTTTATATTTGTTGGGTTATTTCTTGCAGAGAAAGCAAAAGAACAAAAAGTGAAAGAATGTCAAATTCAACTTGACGTTGATTGTAAAGGGGTGAATTACAAAATACGGATGGCACCGTGGTGAGAGTGTAGTTGTAATAAAATAAATTATCTTGCGTCCGTTTGTAGCAGCAAATTTATGAAGTGAATAAATAAATTTTAATGTTCTGTTTGCCTGCGAAAGAGTTTTGGGGAAAACTTCCTGATTGATTAAAAATAATAAAATATTCATTATCTTTTTTATGGAAAAAGTTTTGGGATTTTCGATGATAATAAATTATAAAAACTGATTTCTCCATATTTTCATGAAAGAGTTTCAGATCAATACAGAGAACACTAATTGATCAGACATATAAATCTCTCCGATTATTTTCGTTCACGATATCACGAACGGGCTTATCGATCTTCACACGGCTTGCAGTGATCAACGTAGTTTATTCGTTTCTGGAATCGATGGTTAAAATCGTTTAAAATTTATTTAAGAAAGAACAGCTAAAATATTTTGTTTTCTAAGTTTTTTTTTGAGACTTCTTGAAATTTACATGCCGCTAGTTTACTTGGATTCGGTTAAACTCTGCCAAAGGTATAAGCGGATACTTACACACACACACACGCATATGCACGCACACACTTATTCATACATAGAAATGGGCTTTCAGAATTAGTCAGGGAAGCTTTGAAGGATCTCAAAACGCACAGATTTGATTAGAGCTCGATTTATTCGAACCAGGATAAAACCTCACCTCCCGATTTTTATAAAAATTAACATATCCCAGCGGGAAGTATAAAAAAACAAAACTCAAGGCCTGCTATTCTTTTTCTCAAGTAATTCTCGGTTTTTGAAAGCTTGTACATAAGCAAAGATGTTTTGAAACTTTTAAAAATTAGTTTCATGTCTACCGATTTGGTGTAAGAATAAATAAAGATCGCGAATAAAATTCTGAAAATCCTAAAATTAATTTAAAAGCCGAGACTTGAGTGATTGGAAAAGATGAGTGAAGTGCTGACGCGTTGCTCAAGTCAGTTCTAATTAATAACAATTAATTTTCTTAATTAATAACCAATCTCAGAATCTACGCGTCCGTTCAATTGTGTCCGCAGAATCATAATGCGTTTCTATCCACTCTTGAAAGTGACTTTTTTGTGGCAACAGGGAACTTACGAATGATGTTGCAACTGTAACGTTTTACAATATGGTGGCTGACTAAATGGCCAACTAAGTGGCAGTTGGTCTGACAGCTAGAATAAATGAAATGACAAAATGACTAACGGACTGACTGTCTGCCGGACTGAATACTCTTTAAAATCTGTCCACATGCGAAGTTCATTTGGTTGATTTTTTGATGGTTTTCCAGTTGACTGAGTTGAGCTGATTTGATTTCATTTCGTTGCGATTCGTTTTGGTCTCATTTCATTTTGGTAACATGATGGTTTGTCACTAGCCAACATTCACATTCACACATTCGTCCATCCAATTCGAGCATTCGTTTGTATGTATTCTCACAAATAACGAACTCCTTTTACAGACTTGTTTTTCAAACAATTGCAGTTTTTCAATTGAGAATTTAAATTTAATTTCCTGAGTCTGCTGACAATGTTGCGTCTTCAGCTCTTCTCTGTTGCCTGGTTTGTTGTTGTTGTTGGCCAAATGACAACAAAACTCGTCATCATTGATTTTCTACCACATTATCGAATATGTATCGACCGCATTTATTTAATAAATATACTTCGACAACAACAACAACAACAACAGTGATTACAATAATAATAATAACAAGAATAACAACAACAACGGCAGTTGTAAGTGGAAGTGTGTGTAAGAATGTCACTTAAATTTCATATGACCGATTGTTAATATTTAGGCTTTTCATATAAAAATATGCGCAGATAAACAAGACTGCACAGTGGGGATGGGGCTCTTAGTTTTTGTAAAAAAATATTTTAGTTTTTTTTTGTTTTTTTCTAATTTAAATAAAATAATATAAATTGAAATCAAATATTAATTGAAGAAATAAAATAAAAATATTAATTGAAGAAATAAAATATTAATTGAAGAAATAAAATATTAATTAATAGAATTTTAAATAAATATTTAATACATTTTCTTATTGGGAAAGACTCCCTGTCGTCGTATATACAAAAAGCATGTGCATTTCTATATTTTATAATATTTTCACTGAGTAAAAATAATTTAAACAATAATCTTAGAGGGATTTTATCAGTTCTCGTATGCAGTTCTCGCATGCAATTTTCTCATAAGAATTCGTTTAAATGGAAGTTATTTTCAGAATCAACTAATTCGCTGGTCGAAGAATCAAAATACATACAAGTACTGCTGAGAAAGTGTAGCGGCCTTCAAAAACAGTGCTGTTGTACTTTGTGTGAGGTAAAAATTTCATTGATGTTAATCCTTCGCTATCATGTCTTCCGAATACAGGCCCATTAATTTGATAAAATAAAGAACGTTCGATATTAATACCTAAAAATTTAATTATCTATTGATTTAATTAAAATATTAATTTAGAAAAGAGCTCAGCAAACTGTTAATTAACAAGAATATCTGCCATGAAAATTTTTTACATATTTCTTTTGATGTTTTTCATAAAAAAATTGTCAAACTACTGGTCTTTATCTGTTAGAAATCATAAAGTGGCTGTTAAACAATTTCAAAAGCCAGTAGAGAGCCAAGTTTTGCATGTCACTGCAGCCAGAAACACTTTAACCCAAAATAACTCCGAAAGTTGTGAATCCTGTTCTTAAAACTTTTGCAGGACTTTTTATGAAATCTCAGCTCAATTTTAACTGCCCAATCCACTGTCCACACTCTTTGTGTGTTGAAGATCATTCAGCGAGCTTTTCGTTGCCGTACAACAACGCAACTGTCAGTCGACAATTTTAAGTTGTTCCTTCTCATGCCTGAAATATTTCGTCTAGAATTGGGCGCTGCGTCATGACTGTATTTGGGTATCAATTGATTCCAGCATAATATTGTCAATCAGTGCGCGTAAGTGAACTTTTGAATTTTTATGCAATCGAATTTATGTCTTCATCGTAATAAAGCCATCACCGTATGAAATCCAATCCAGTCCGATCGAATCGCAGCGAATGTGTTGCAAATCGAATGCAGCAATTTATTTTCAAACATTCTTTCAAGGATATATTTTGTACTTAAATGAATGACCAAACTCGCGCACCAACTGAGTCAGACGGACAGTCTGAGTCACACACGATGGAACAGACCAAAACAACAATGAGAACATGTTCTATCGTGCATAATATAATTCAAGAGATGTAAAAAGCATCTCTGGGAGTGTTTAATTGTTATATTTTGAATATAAATAAAAAAACGCTCTTCCAGATCGGCTCACAAGCTATTTAAAATGAGCATCGCGATCAATTACTTTCCGGTGCTCCTAATGAACTCCATGGCCTACAAGTTGGAGCTGCTGTGGCGTCTGATCATTTACCACCTGAGCGGAATTTCACCATGACGTTTGCAAGTTCAGAGACTTGAACTTAAAACTGCTTAATACTTTTTAATTGATTTTCACGAAGTAGATCAGTCATCTTAAATAAATTATATGAAGAGAACGGGGCCAAATTGCCTACTCACTTGAGGCCGATCGAAGTTTCATATAAAAATAGAAGTTTTGAATAATTTTAAGTGCTGTAATTTGACCCCTGAGTGGGAACGACATGAAGAACTCCTAGACGCGCAGTATAAACGCGAATCGTGGAATACTTTGGAATATGCGATATACGAAGCATTTCCCACAGGCCAACTCGAATAATTTATTTAAAACAATCGCCTTCATTTTCCAATTATGGATATTTGAAAAAGTGTTTCTGCTGCTCAAAGAATATTTTCCAATTTTTTGTTAAACTTTTTATTTCTCAATTCACATCTCTGCTCGCTGTTAATTTTGTTTCAATTTAATAAGATTATAAATAAGAGTTTGAGAGAGGGAGGGGGATATACAGCGTGCTTGAGTGAATGAATATAAAAAGTGTGTGTTTGTTTGTAGTTGTTATTATGCCCGAAGGATGCATTAAGGAGCCATGTGACATGTTCACTTCTGATGTACGAAACACATAAAATGTCATTTAAATAAATGCTGAAATTCCTTTCTTTTCTTCTCAAGAAAAATAAAACTCCGAATAAAAAACGCGATTCTACGTGAGATTTTCCTCCTCCTCCTTCTGCCATTTCCCAATTCAATGAAATTGAATATTGAATTTGCATAAAACGTTCACATAAAGAAACGAGGCCAAGTGAGAAAACTGAAAAGGGAAAACTGAAAACTGCTGCACTGCATGATGAGAACGAGCTGGTGGTGTTGGCATGTGCTGGAATATAATTCCTGGTGAACAGGATTTTGATTGGCAAATGTTTTGTTGCTCAATCAAACTGAACCATTTAGATCGGCGATACGAGTACGAAAATTAAATTTGAAATTTAGAAAATTGTAAAGATGCCAAAAAATAAACACACGAATTCGTATGCAAATCAGATTTCATTTAAACGATTTTCCAGCATCACCAGGGAGATTTTGCTGTTGTGATAAACTGAATTGAAATTATAAAACGAAATTGCTGCAGAATGATTCTCAAATGATCGATTAAATGGAATTTATTTATATAGATTTCCCTCTTTATCAGCCATTAGCTTTTTCCTACAACAAGAAAATTTGCATTTAAATCAAGTGCGAACAATAAAAATCGAAGTATTATTTTGTTAACTGCTCAACAATAAAAATCCAAAAAATATCCGCTGAAGAAGGACTCGTTTGCAATAGTGGCGCAAAAGTTTTGCTGTTTATTTGATGGGCGATATTTGTTTTGCTGTGCAGACGATTATATTGTTTTACAAATCATGACACTTGAATAAATCAAAACTTTTGTGAAATCGTGTCAATATGCGTTCTCTACTGCAAACACCAGCACCCAGTAAAAGTTTTCATAGTGGAGGCGGTTATGAAAATATTTCCATTGAAAATCGTTGTGGCGTCTATTTACTTAAATATCAAATAACATTTTAATTTATATATTTTTATTTATTTTAAAGTGTTTGCAATTACTAGAGAAGTCGATAATAGACAGTCGGCTTGCAAAAATCACTCAACTCTAGATCAAACGCTGGTGTTGGCAAGGGTTTTGCTTACCCATTGCTAGACATGAGCTGATATCCGAAAGCACTCTGGTCTAAACTTACACGCTTATGGAGCAAAATATTGCTCTTAACGCTCTTAATATAGCAAAAGGATTAAGTCTACTCCATAGGCGTTGCTATTTTCTTTTGTACTTAATCAATCAATTTTGACTTCATTTCTAATAACTTCTGAGTAACAAAAAGAAAAAAAATCCAAGAATAGAAATTAATGCAGGCATCACAGAAGCACAACATGACTTGAAACACTTACCTTCAATTGTGAAGATGATGAAATGAATCCTTCGCTTCTCGTTTTCAAACAAAAACGAATCTGTAACACGAAGGAAACTCAATGCGATTTTGTCTAAAGAAAGGAAATTAATTTTCTATCAATTGCCGTTTTAGTTAGAAACGCTTCATCCAGCGATCTTACAACTTGTCTCTAAAAGGAGACTACGAAAGGATCTCTTGTTGCAGAGAAGACGCTCTGCCTCTACAGGAATCCTGGTCATGTGAGCCAAGTCCTTCAATTACTAAAAATACTCATACATGGAGGAGGCTGTTGGCTGAAGTGGTGAGCAGAAGACTACGATGTCTTTGATCCTCAATTCCACTTCGCATTTAGTCAAGGATGTTTTGAACCGCGTTAGTGCATAGTTGAGTTAATTGGTGTTGGCCTGGTCGCTGAACATCACCAACAATAATTAACTAATTAACATTATCATATAGTAAAGTAAAGAATACAACAGCGTCCTTCGTTGGTACCTGCAGCATAAAACTCACCGGCGAAATAAGAAGTAAAAACAGCTACAAGGGAAGTTCCCTGTCTTCTAATCTGTTTTCATCTGTCCTCTTAACACTATCCCCTCCTTTCTACTTCGGACACAATGCACTGCAGATCTAGGGAACATCCCCTGACTGCTGGTCCAAGATTGACTGCACTGAAAGAATTTCTTCATACATTTTGTGAATTTCTTCATTAAATAAATAAAAATTCATAAAAATCAACCAACGTCACTCTTCACTGGATTAACTTAATAATTGTCGCTAAAATTACGGCAATAAAAACTTCGTCATATAAATGAAATGTTTTCGTTAATGCTGCGAATTAATTTCATTCATAAAACGATACAGTTTCAATGATACAAAAATGTAATTTCATCAATAGCAAGAAATAATTGTATTTATTGAATATAGAAACTTCATGTATGTAGTGAAATTAGTTCATTGATACAACGAAATAATGTCATTGATTTAATGAAACAGAATTGCAGGAATAGAGTGCAAGCACGATCACACAGAGTTTCGCTACAAGTTTTTTGGTTGACAACCGCTGAAGTAAATCGGAAAATGTGTCTTCTTTTTATTTATTTAACTTTCATAATTTCGGCAAAATCTTTATTGAGGCAACGAATATATTTCATGGATACTATGAAGTCTAAATTTTGATATTAATTCTCGTTGGAGTTTTAAGTTTTACAGAATTTAACACAAAACTTGATTCTGTTTGAGAAGAGATATTTAAATATTAAATAAAAGGCTGAATTTTTTTAATAATATTTTTGTAATTAAAACGGTTTGTAAAAATGTTGAAAATGTTGTTGTCTTAAATCAAAATATTTATATAAAATTATGAAAGCCAGTGAGGCAGGCACATCCAATGGAACTCTTTTACAACATTCATGAATTGTCATGGGATGTGTGAAACAAGTATAATGAAATTGTTTCGTCTGATATCCCGTTTTTATTAAATTGTTATCGCATCTCTTTTTTAAAGAAATTTTGAACTGAAATTTCACCACGAGTCCATATTTTCTAACACAAAATACTGCGATTTGTTTGCCTGGTTGTGCATCCAAAACATGCGCTTCTCATCATCAGGCGACATATGACAACAACAGGGGTAACCATAACAATAACAACAACAAAAACTAAAACAATTTGAAACAACAAACTTTTGCCATCGACTAAACAAATCGCCAAACGTTATTTTGCTACGGAAAACGACCGTGCGGTATATTGACAATTTATATTGATGTGCTTCCTCGCTTGTTGTTGTTATAGAAAAAGAAACTTTTTTCCATGTACAGTGAACCACATAAATGGCTAAATTAAATCAATAAACGCCCTTATTATGAATGACAACATCGACGTCAATGCAAAACGACAGACAAAAAATTTCACTTGTCTAATCTTTGTCTCGATTAATATTATACGCCTTAGAGAATACCAAAAAATGGTTAATAGTAATTCATTATTGCCGACAATTAAATCACAAGTAGCAATTTTTGCTGCCATGTTGCATCGACGCCGACGCTGTCGTTCATAATATGGGAGAACATGTTTTTCTGAAGCTTCAAATGTTGAAGGATTTTTTAATTTATTTTGTTAATAATAATAACTTAATGATCTTTAATAGTTTTTGCACTTGAAGTTCTCCTTGAATATAAAAATGTTACAATAAATAAACTGTTTTGCCCCGCACGTTTGATTAGTATTACGACGCCTTGTAAAATGCAAATAAAACCACAATAAAACTTTTGAATACGACAAAAGTTTTTTGTACTCGTACTAAATGCGACATTTCCGCCAGGCGACTGGTGCTGTTGGTGCCTTCTTAAGGAATACATCTGGGGAAAAGGAGTCTGTCAGAGACGTCATGTTCGGCTTCTTTTGAAAATAATCCTTCAACACACGATTAAGCGGTAGAACTCCAAAATAAAACAAAATAAATAATTGCCCACAATAGATGGATGGGGTGAATAAAAAATTATACTTGCTAAATTATATGTACGTGTGTGTGTGTGTGTGTAAAAAATATGTGTGTTTGAACCGAGTAAATTTGTAAAATAGGCTGCCTTTTAGGCTTTCCCAGCATTTGAAAATATTTAATCCATAAATAAATAATCCATCCAAAAGATCAATCAAACACTGGCACGAAGTCAGCTACACAATCGCTTTGGAACGCCAACAATAAACGTCATTTGTAAAGTCATTTGAAGTTGAAACACAAAAACGTTGTGATTTAAAGAAAATAAATAAAGAAACAAACATAATCTCAACTTCGTAATGACTGTTTGACTCGTGTTCAATTAATGGGCATTCTTAACTTTTATAAGAGGCTTAAGCCGGTAGCACAAACTCCCCGGTAAATGCTATTTAACTGCTTAATGTTGCAACCACCGTGCAGCCACTTGCGCGCTGCCACAACCAACCACGACTGTACGGGCAGAGCAGAACAATAATGGGTGTTGAGGTGTTTGTTTTTGTTTGTGTTTTTTTTTCCTTTTTCTGTAATAAGTTTTGGCAACATCAACGCCGTTTGCGTTGTCAAACAATTGCGATACAATGTCGCAATGACGTTTATCTTGATGAATGATCATCAACTCACTCACCGGCCGCGGCGCAAGAACGTTAGCGAAAAATTATAAAAGAAATCACAATAAAATATTAACCGAAAACCAGCAAAACAAGCGTCGTTCCTGTGACGTGTGTCACGTGTCCAAACGACTTTTTTTCTTTTGAGCTTCTCGGTTTCATATCAGCAGCAGGCTGACGACGCAGATTGTGATCAATTGAAATGTCATAGAGTTTTTATAATCATAATCGTATTGTTAACACGTTAGATAAGATTCTTATTGCGCTTCTTTGTGCTCTTTTAAGTATTTTAAATTACAAATTAAAAAATGTGCACGAAAAACACGCCGTTTCCGGTTTAATTAAAAATTTCGCTTCAAAACTTTATTGCGAAACGGAAATGAGTTTTTCTCAGCATTTTCGTAGCGGCGGAAGGATATTTTTGTGCACAAATCGAATTAAAGGGTTCGTTGTTGGTCGGATAAGTGCATGTTTTTTAAAAGGATTAAATACTTTTTTATGTAGACGCTTCCCATCGGGTTTGGTTTTGTTAAACAAAACAATTTTGATAATTTTCCTATTTGAAATTGGGATTCTGAAGTCGTTTTCAATCAAAGTAGCACCGCTTTTTCTGTTGATTTACTGCCGCTTTTGTTTTGTTTGAAGTTGTTGTTGATGTTTATTTTTGCTTGTTTGCGTTGTGTTTCAGTTGTTTTTGTAATGAATTGAATACTTAACTCCTCGTTAATGTGTTATTTGCCCAAAATCTTTTCTAATTTATTAGAAGAAAATAGTGTCTACCGGCCAGTGATTGTTTGTGAGAAAAGAGAACCGCTTCAACGATGCAGAACTGATAGTGTTTACCCGGTTAATACATGCAGACACCTTAACAAAACCAACTTCAGCGCTACATGTCATACCTTCATATGTGTATGTGTGTTTGTATGTGTGTGTGGGTGTGCGCTTGTGTGGGTGTATGTGTGTATTTGCTTTGGAAATGACATTTGATCTAAAGTCAAGCGGTTTCATTGTTTAAACTGGTATTAGAAGTTCCAAATCTCTTTATCCGCAGCACCTACACAAATATTTGGAATTCTATTGGAAAAATCAGAAGACGATTGAATTTCCAGCGAGAGGAATTTTATATGTTAAACAGCTGCTGTTGCCACAACATGCTGGTGATCGGCAAAACTTTTATTTGTCTTCGATTTTTTTGAATTACAAATATTTGAAGACAACACGACGCAGGAGTCAGTTTCCGTTGTCAGCACTTAAACTAAAACTAAATGAGGTAAATACTGGGGAAGCAAGGAAATTTACAGAATATGTGAAATCGATTTTGTGAATATATTAAATTAATGCTCCAGGCAATTTGTTCTAGTCATAAGTTGTTCTCCTATTTTGTGTTGCGTTAGGAGTCAATCATACGACGAAAATAGTTGTTGCTTTAGAAGTCGGTGTAGCTGTTGTCGCTATAAAATCTGTTAAACTGTTTCACTTTAGCTCGCTTGCAAATTGGCTGCTGATGTCTTTTGAATGTCTAAAAAGGTTATTCTAAATTTAAAGCCAAACTTATGGACGGTTTAAAACATAGACATGAAGTAGTTTGAGATCACGACTAGAAGTAGCGATTGGAATAAATTCTTTCCAATTCATTTCAAAATAATTTTGACTTGAAATAGTTCTCCGACGTTCAATGCCTAATAAATTTGCAATTAGGGTTAAGAATGACTGCTACTCAATATATCGATCAGTCGCGCATACAGAGGAGAGGAAAGGTTTTTCCTCGCAGCCCAAATAGTTTGCAATTGTTTGAATAAAATGCCAAAAAAATTTCCCCTGTCAAAAAATAATAACAATAAAATGATGCTGTTTTGTTTTCTTCAAAAGAACATTTTTTACTAGAAAATGCCAGCATGACGTCACTTGAAAGTACTGCAGGTTTTCAAAATGAGTTCAACATCTTTTATGTCTCATAACTTCTGCTTTAAAACTGCCCCAATGTGCTAGTTTTTGGAAAATATGTGAAAAAATTATTTCCGTAGAAAAAAAAGCCAGAAGACACAAACCGATAGTGAGATCCCAACCTTAAATAGAGCGTTGGGAGTCGCTTTTGCAGCGGGATACGTATATTCAGCGCATATATTTTTGCCATAGATCCCCACCTTTAACTCCGCAATTTATGTTGGTCTATGAGGAGTGTTTCAGCTTTAATTCATCTCAATTAATAATTTTAATTAAAATAAGTAGTTGAAGAAAACTTCAAATGAAAATATTTAATTCTCAAAAAGGACGTTGTGGAGTCCTTTTCAGCTGCATGACAACTTAAAATAAAAACACAAGACTGAAATGTTGTTGGAGGTTAATTTTTTTAAATTAATCTTTCATTATAAATCATCTCAAATAAAATTCTTATATATTTCGCACGTCTGCCAATAAAAACTCTCAGAAATTACTGCACTTCCTTGTAATTAAATTGGGAAATATTTTCAAATCAAAATCTTTTATGAATTTCGGATACAAAAATATTCATCTTCTTTTCATTACTTTTCTCAATCTTATCTCTTCTCGCTTTAATGGCTCGTCTCTAGAATCTTTTTTTTTTTAATATTCTCCTCTTTAAGCCACACACACCATCGTCAGTCATATTTCATATAAAATATACAAGAAGAAGAAGAAAAATAATAAGTGAAAATTAAATAATTTGCATTTTATAATTTTTCTCGTTTTTGCTTGAAAATTTTTATTAGATTTTATTACAACCGCCCAATGAAAACTGTCCATAAATCTCTTTGGCTGCTCTCATGATGGAGCTGGAAGTAACAGCACAAACAACAGACAGCCACACACACACACACACACACACACACACACACGCGCATACATATTTGCAGTACATACAAGAGTGTGTATTTGACTAAGTATTTTGGTGTTTAAAAAGGGGGAGTAAGAAGGAGAGCCAGCTAAAACAACAACAACAACAAAAAAGATAAAAAATGTGTGTTTTTGTTTCGCACCAATAAAGCGCAGCATGAATAATTGCAAATTAATGTAAATCTCCTCTGATTTTATTTTTATTGTTTTTGCTTTTTATTTCTTGCGCTGTTGTTGTTGCTGCTGCTGCTTTTATTTTTTATTGTATTTTTATTCGATCTTCAAAAAGTTCTATTTATGTGCAGAAGTCAGTATGAATGAGTGTGTTTGTGTGCGTTTAATTTACATTTTTCTCTTTTAATTTTTTATGACTGATAAAATAGTGATTTTCTTTCTGTTGGAAATGGGTGGCAGTTTTTGCCTGCATATTATTTTTGTTGGAAATTAAAAAATAAATACTTTTTATAATGAATTTTAATGGGGTTTTTGTGAGGGCACAATTTCAAAGATTCCGTGTGTCTATTAAAAAAAAGAAAATTATTTAGAACATTTTTAATAGATTCCATATATAATTTTATGAAAATGTTATGATGACACTTTAACCAATCAGTGTAATTTCGAGTCTTAGACCAATTGTTTCTCGAGTTATATTAACCCTATATGAAGCACTTACTTTACTTTTATGAATATGATTGCCGAATTTTATATCTTAAGTCCGATTAAAATTTATTCGGTTCTCTTCTTAACTCAGGCGATTCCGAAATTTATATTAGAAACTAAATTATAACTTTGGCCGTATAACGAGCAGTGCAGAACACCTAAACTAGTCTTATAAGCGGACTAATTGTGTGCCGAAGAATATAAAATTTATCAACAAATATTCTGCTGAAACATACGGTCACATATGAACAATAATTGGCGCAAAATAGCGTAACCACTTATTTCTAATGAAAAACATTTTGATTCAGGATGGTGGTCATTGAGTTAAACAGTTGCTAATATTATTAGATTCTACGCCTGTGACTGTTAATTATTTATGAAATTGTTTTACTTAAGAAACTCCTATTTAAATCAAAATACCTGTCCCCAGTATGTAGTGGTTACGCTCTTTTGAGCAAATATTTGCCAAGTGTGACCACAAATTAAAATATTTACAGCGATTTCTTCCCTATGCAGAAAAAGCAGATATTTCAATAGATAGAAACAACCAAATAAAAGGATGAGATATAAATTTTCTTTCCACAGCCATGGCACAGTGGTCGCAACCATGTCTTCCAACCATCCAGACCTGGAAAAGTAACGCTCCTAAAAAGTTTTCCTAAACAATTTTTCTATCATAGACTCTTCATAAAGTCAGTCTACGTCTGCTGGAGGGTAAAAATTCAAGCAGCACACGGCCTAAATGCTTATTTATAAAAATCGAATACTTAATTAAGTTAAAAAGGCGTGTGCGCATGCAACAGCAAACAAACGATCAACTTCATCACTTGCAGCATCATGAATTTGTTTGTATTTAACTTGTAAAAAACGCCCATCAACGCCTGCAGAGTAGCAAAAAAAAAAAAAACATAACAAAATAATAATAATAAATCGTTATTGGATCATTAAGAGGCATGAATATGAATATTTTGCCGTGTTTACTTTTCCCACAACACAAAAAGAACCCGCGCAAAAGCTGAGCATTTCTTTTTAATCGTTCTGTTATTTGGACAAATGAATCTTTAAATCAACAAAACACACACGCAAACGCTAATCAACTGATATTGTTTTCTTGGCATTTGAAAAAACGAATTGTAGGAAGGAAAAAACTGATTCCAACAAATAGAGGCAAATAAATAAACGCTGGTAGAAAATCTCAAAAGCACCATCAGGCGTCGTACGAGTGTTTAAGGGCTGCTGGCGAACATATTTCGTAACTACTGACTTACAAGGATATCTGTGAGATATTAACAAAACAAACAAGCGAGCCGGGGTCTAAAAGGATGTCAAGGCAGTAGTTATTAAGCGAGTTGGAGATGAACTACCCTCAACTGGCTGCTCTTGACGAGCGATTTACTGAAATCGGGGTTTTTTTTGCTGTTGCTGCTGCTGTTGATGCCAACCAAATGGCCTGAGAAAGTCAATAGTTTGTTGTGAACAGCTCTAATCCGATTATTTAATGTTTTGCAAAGAGGCATGCGCACAACGCAACTTCAAACATCGCAACTACGAGCGGATGTATGGATGGTTGGATGGATTGGCTGTTGGCTTTAAGCAGATTATGACTTGTTCTTCTTTAACTCGATTTAATATTTCTTTTATCAGATAACAGAATTGGAGAAAAAAGTTATTGTTTGTGTATGTTTTTGTAGTTGCAGGCTGGGAAATCTCAAAACATAATTCCACTCATTATTTGAGTTTCAATTTTGTTCGTATCATTCACCTTTTGATGCGGCATCAATTACAATTGTAGCTTTTTTTCTTTTTGTTGTTGTTGAGGGGTTAGAAGTTGTTTGATTTGTGTTTGTTGCCAGCAATTATGGGAACTTTTCAGTTTTTGTTAAGCCACGCGCTGCTACTTTGCAAACACAATAAATATTTATTTGATACTTTTATTGTTATCAAATAAAGCCCCTGCGGTCTTTTAATTAGATTTTTCATTACTTGACAAGTGGCAAATGCTGTTTCGAATATTAAATATTTTACAAGGATTAACGTTCGTTAAGCTATTTGCGCTTTTGCAAGGCAAATGAAAAGCTTTTCCTCTAGGAAATTGAACATTTTTAAATATCGGGAAGTTATTGGTTTTACCAAGTTTTGCAAAAAATTAGTTATAATCAGATCTCGAGGTTTTAAGTCCATAGAAAGCGTTCCTGCGAGAGGGTGCCACAATACAGACATTGTCCGGGGTGACTCGCTTATAACTTTTGGAAGGCTGAGCCGAATCAAACCAGACTGGTAGACTCCCGGCATTCCTGAACTTATGGCGTTTTCGCTTCTGGCAAACATGTAACATTTTTCCACTTTTTTCTAAGAAGTAGCGGTTTGGAAAAGTTTTAAAACAGAAACTAGTTTTCTTGGGTGATGTTGGACTCATTTCTAATAAAATCCTTATTTTGAAAGTGCGAAATATTGACATTTTCTGTTAAAAGGTGTAAAAAATGTTGCATTATTTTCTAGAAAAGAAATCGGCATTAGACTCTCTGCAACTTTCAACCGATTCCGACCAGTAGATCTCAAGAAATGTTTTCTTTTAGAACAACTTTTAAACCGCCTCATCGATTAATTCCACAAACTAATTTCTTGGCGTTTCAAATACTACGTCGATCAAGTTAAACTGGCTCGAAACCGTTGTTTCGTGAACGAAAAAATTCCAGAAGGAGATTTATTTTGAAAAACCCCCGTATTCATGACTGATTAAGGGATCGAAACCGCGACCATCTGCTTTATTTGTATGAGGAAATCGTTTTAATATTTTTTGCCAGTTTTTTGTTGCACATCGAGACACGTGGAAGGAAATTTCTAGATCAAAAATGATGAACAAAACAAAATATATTTTTGAGAAAATATTTGTAATTTTCAAAATTAATTCAACAATTTTTCATACTCACAAAAAGCAAGAGGACACCAACCACACAAACAAAGAACATTTTCAAATCACGAATCTTGTCAGTCGGTTCAAGAAGCACTTCATATTCGCCACATTATTTTCTTGGTCTTTTTCCACCGTTTGTTTTTGCCACATTTTTCCTCGAGGTGACTTTTTTGTTCGTTTGTTTGTTTTTGTTTTAATAAATTTATGCAATCTGAACGGAGATCGTGTTGAATGTGTTGATATAACGCAAGGTTTTTAACAATATAATTTGCATTTCGGTTTTAGATGAATTTACGTACCAACTGGATGGATGATGATGATGACGACGATGATGGCGATGAGGAAAAATGAAGCAGCAAAAGGGAAGAAACAGTTGGAGTTGTACGAAACCAACTGACGAACCAAACAAACAAACAACTCAAGTTGCACTCACGGTAGTCAACAACCACAACAAAAAAAAAGCGAAGAAGAAGAAGAAAAAATATTACATTTCGTGGTGCGTTTGACGTGTCTTTTAAGTGACATGTCTGCTGGTTTGTTTGTGTGCTGGTTTGAATTTTCGTTGAAAATGTCAATTTTTCTTGCATTCGCAACATCGAATGAATACATTTTCGTATTCAAATCGAGTAGCGAATTAAAAGATAAATAAAAATTCAAACTGCACGGAAGAAGAAATAATATAGAAACCCAACCAAAGACTTGTCATAAGTTCTGAGGGTTTTAAAACACTTTTTTTTTATTTTTTTCATTTTTATTTCTTCTCGAAGAGCAAAAAACTGTTTTGCATCTCTTAATAAAACGAAGAGCAGGGAAGATTCTCTGGTCTGTGGTGGCAGCAGAGTGAATATTTTAAATATTTTAATGTCGAGCGAGTTTCTTGCGAAATGTTAAACTGTCATGCCGCAGTGGATTGTGTGTCCTTTTGATGAATGAGGCTGGAATTGAAGAAATTCCATTCTTATTAAATTGAATTTTTATAATAAAACGAACTGCAACATGCAGCTGCAAATTAGGCGATAATTTGAATTTTTGTTTGACATGTTAATAGACTCGAAATAATTGACTCTTTTGCAACAGAAATTCTGAAGCTTCATAAAAGATGCGGTCACAACGACAATTTTGTTGTTTTGTAATAATTTTACTGCCTCAATCTGCTAATTAAACAAAAAGCTGCAAATCAATTCCAACGTGCTGAGATGATTATCTAATTTCTTTGGTATACAAACAAAAACAACAACTTGAAATTGACTGACAACAATAAATTTTGTATACGTGGTCCCCTCCGATTTTTTGATCCACTAACAAGGGATTTTTAAAAATTCGAATGGTAGCAACGAACGATAGACCCAAAATCAGTGTTGTCAACTCGGCTTTTTTAGTCCTTTTTGATTTTTAGTCCTTTTTGATTTTAAGTTGGCGAAGTCGCTAAAACTAAATTGGAAAATAGAAATAGAAATTTATTTAGCCAAAAACTATTAAGACACGAAAATGAGTTACCTGAGACATCGCTTTCACAGGGAATGTTTACTTTGACAAGATCGTTTCGATTTTCTTTTAAAATTTTTTTCAAATCACATTAAACGGGCGGCCAAGTAGAGCAGTTGATTGAAAGAAGGACATCCAAGTCTTTCTTTGCTTGTTTAGAAGCAGCCTAACAGCCGTGATAAACAGGAACTGATGTTGAGAACATATTGACTTCCGAGAACTTTGTTTTTCTGTTGTTGTTAATATTCTCTTCTTCATCAGCTTGTCGATTCACTTTACGTCTTACGGAGCTCCACGTTACGAAACCTCATCTCACAACCACTTTGGTTTTGAAAGCGAAAAATATTTTCTTCAAAATCTAAAAGAAAATAAGTATTTTTCTCTCTAAAAAATCAAAATCTGCAGTGTTTGCTCGTGCATATTTCAAACTAACTTTTTTTGTATTAAAAATCTCAAACTCAGTGCTTTTTTTTATAAAATCGCGCCCTTTTCTTGGTTTAAGTGCTTTTTGAAGTTTAAAAGTTAACAACGCAGCTCAAAATATTAAAAGCACGAAAATAGTGCTCAAAAATCGTTCCCCACATCTTTGGTACTTATTTGTCTTAAGTAGTTTTTGAGCGTAAAAGGGGTAAAAACTGTATTTGGTACTTTGTTATATATTTGCAATTGGCCACCAAGTTGGTACTCTTCTTCCACTTCCTACATCTTGCAAATTGTAAAATTTAGGAAATGAGTTTAATATTTTTCTGAAAGGAAAAAATATCCAACATCTGTTGGTACTTTTTGCAAATCCGCACTTATAAGGAACAAAAGCGTACCTTTTTTTGATACATTTTTGTTAATAACAAAGTACAGGTGTGCAGACATCTAAAATAAATTTTACTCAGTATCAGTAAAAAGTAATTATCGGAATTTGGATTCCGAAGGTGGTACAAGGGGGGCAGAAAGGGTAAAATCATTTAATTTATGTCTCAGAAACTCAAAGTTCAAAAAACAAAATATGACGCTCAAAAATAAATCGATATCTGCTCGTTACTTTTTTTAAAATTATATTTTTTTAGAGAGCAAAAGAAGGTAAAATTAAAATTTGGTACTTTTTTGTACTCCATACATCTTCTTAACTAAAGTACGCAGCAGAGCCCTTTTTAGCTCATTTAATACTTAAAAAAAATTTACCGAATAAGTTTTGGTACGTTTTGGAGGTACGCAGTATAAGAGGTAACAACGTACCCATCTCAACTTTTTTGTTTATAATAATAAAACTAATTTCGACTCTCTACCACTCACGAGGACTAAAATGCAACTTTTGGAAATTCGATTGCGAGGGTGGTAAAAAAGGAGCAAAAAGGGTAAAATCATTAGATTTATATCTAAAAAACTCGAAAGTGTTAACAGCAAAAAAAAATGCTCAAAAAAATTATTTGACATCTGCTCGGTACTTATTTCTGTATGTTTTTACAGAGCAAAAGAAGGCAAAAATAAAATTTGGTACTTTTTTGTACTCCATATACCTTCTTAAAGTACGTAGCAGGGATATATTTACCGCATTTTATTCTTATAAAAAAATTTACCGAAAAAGTTGTGGTACGTTTTGAAGATACATAGTTATAAGGGATAGAATCGTACCCTTCTTCTTTGGTACTTTTTTGTTTATAACAATAATATTAATTTTTACTCTCTACCGCTCAGCAGGTAGCACAAACAAGGACTTCTTGATATCCCGTATAGACAGCCTTAAAACTTTAAAGCAAATAATTCTAAAAAAATAATCCTAAAAAAAATACTAAAAAATAATGTGACTCGTGTTTGGTACTTTTTTGTAAATGAATGTACTTGTAGAGGGTAAAGAGAGGTACCCCATATATTTTCTAAATTATTGCGAAAACTCTTTTTCTAAAAAAAGCTTGAACATTGTATTCGTACTGTTGAAAACCTCGCAGCTACAAGAAGGAAATTCGTACCCTTCACCGGTACTTTTTGTTGTTCAACTATGTCTGTACTTACCTTTTTAAGAGATATTTACTCTTAAAGGTATTTTTAATTTAATTTTGTTATTTCAAAAGAGCTTTTTTAGAAAAGGTACTTTTTTGAACAATTTCGTACGTTATAATATACAAGTCGCTCAAAAGGTCCTATTTTGCGTGGTGGATCAGGTTGTTTTAAGGTAGCGAGTAAATAAATAAATGGCGCCTTTTTATTTAAATGAAAACAAAGAAGCTTTTGGCAACAGCTAAAAACATCAGCGTGAACACGGGCAGGTGTTTTGCCATCAATTATTTGATATTTAAAACAATAAAATATCGTTAATTTGTTCGTTATTGAAGTCTTAGCAATTGAGCTTTTTAAAAAAAAAGCTATTGTTTTATAATTCTATTGAAAACAAAATATTATTAAATTTTATCTGCTTAAGATCTCTTGACAAGAAACAGATGTTTGCGGAATATAATTAAGCCAAGAAACTTCTTCAAATTGCTTTTTAGTACGATCAACAACTAGAACGATTGTCGGCATGTACGAGTGTTCAGATACGAAAGCGAATGTTCGAAAGCAGTAGAATAAAGTAAATTTGCTAGTACGTGTTCGAGTGCAATCAATACAACAACAACAACAACAACAACAACAACAAAAATATCTCATTTGTTTTGTCGTTGTTGTGTTATTTTAAGTAACAACTCCATTTGCGAGAGCAATTTATGTTGCAGCAATTGTGCCATGACACCCATAAATTGCCAACGAAATGACATTGAACTCCAGCATGTAAAATTGAATCATACTTTTTTTGTATTTTGAGAGCCCGAATGTGGATCATTGTGTGTGTGTGTTTGTTTGATGGCTCTGCAGCAAAATAGAAACGAATTAAAAAATATTAAGAAAATGTTAAATGAAAATGTAAACGATCCTCTGCCGGCAGCATTTTATTGTTTCGTCTGCCAGCCAACTGAAAATTATATTTCTTTTAGGGGTCAGGGTAACCATTTGAGCCAAAAAAATAGTGCGATCCGGTCAACAGGCAACGAAGTAACTCGTCAGATACCAACGTACTGTAGGAGCAGTGCAGTGATCTTCACTCCATTTTATGTACTCATGGCATGAGCGCTTCAATTTGGCTGCAGTGGCGCTCACAAGACTACGAAGCCTAAGATCACTCCACGGTATCGAATTTTTCTGATCTGCACGAGTGCGTGGTTGTGTTAGTTTCTGGCGGTCTGTCTGTTTTTTCTACTTAAGGGCAGAATGTGGCACCCGCCTTCGTCGGTACTGCAGATAGTGAAAAACTAGCGAAAACAAATTTTCTCTCTTTTCAACTGTCTTCACTTGACCTCTCCATACAATCCCCCTCTCTAGTTCCGTCACACAACACCGGCAATCATTCACCGGGGAATCTTCCCTTAAGAAAAAAAAAACCGTTTCTATAGCAAACGATCGTGCATCAGTCGACATTCTGTGTTATCATATCGGGCTACCCAGGACGTAACTAAAGTTGAACAAAGTTAAGGAAAAATATTTCTTTTCAACTAAAATTAAATAAATTGAAACGATTTGCAACGAATTGTTCTCGAGCTGAATTTATTAGTGCGAGAAAGTACGGGAATGTTTGCTAAAGAGCAGCACTCAATAACTCGATGTGACAATTTTGCATTAATTTGTTACAAGTTTTACAACAACAGCAACAAGCAGACGAATTCTTAGAAAATATGGTTTTCGGAAAAAAGAAAATTTAAAAAGTGGAATTGAAAAGAAAATATTTTTGGTCGTTCCTCTTTTATTCTGTTAAATACATTTTTTCTTTATTGATATTTTTCTTCTTAGATGGTTTTGCATTTGAATGACAATCAATGAATAAATAGTTGCCTTGTTGTTGTTGTTGCTGTTGCTGGTCTGGGCCAGCAACTAAACTAATGATTGCAATAAAAGTAGTTACAACAAGAAGACAACAGCAAAAAAGAGATGGGCTGCACAATAAAATTCAGCAGGATCTGATTGCACACACACACAACACACACATACGGCAATGAAAATAATAAAAGTAGAGATTAAGACATCATGACTTGTTTTCGATCACAATTGAGGACAAGTGAATGAAGTAAAAATATTTATGGGAATTTGTGTGGATGTGCGAATGCGTGTTTGTTGGGTTGAGTGTGTTTGTGTTTGTGTCGGTATTCAAATGAGGCAAAATTCTTGATAAAAATTTACATAAAAGCATACATTTTGCTAATCATTTTTCAACTACAGCAGCAGCAACAACAACAACAACAACAACAACTGCATGCACACGCATTAAGAGAGAAATGCGACAATAATAAATTGTACATGTCATCCTTCACATTCACCTTTTTGTTTGTTTAAAACGCTGCACACCGCTCCACTCCGCTCCTCCTCAGTGTCCTTTCTTGTTCCTCATCATGGGGACAACAATATTTTACTTGTTCCATACAGTGGGTCGCTTAAATGGCCATTTGTACGGTTGGTTGGATAGTCGGATGACTGGCTGGCTGTTGGGCTGTTTGGTTGTTTGGCTGTTTGGTTGGATGGATGGTTTAATAGCAAATTTTCTCACTCACTTATACAGGCGCTACGACAAATAAAATTTTGAAACCTTTAATACAAACATTTTTCCATTTTAATGCAGAAATTGATGAGGAGAACAATGATGACGGTCAAATTGGAATTGTTTCTACTGCTGCCGCTGTTATTGCTGTTGTTGTTGTAGTCATATTGTGTGTATGATTGTATTTAAACGACCAAGTGAACCAGGCTGCCTACTAACCATCCACGGAGTGTCTGTCTGTCTGCCAAGTTATGGCCAGAGTTTATTGTCTCATTGCCCCATTGTCTTGTTGTTGCATCGCTGGCAACAAGAAACGAGGAAAATGCTGCTTGAGCTTTAAGCCAAATCTGTTGATCATTTGTTTAAATATGCGGTAAAAGACAACTCTAAACATTCAAAAAAGCATTGCACGTTTAACAATTCAATTTATTTTGTACACAAAATAAAACAAAAGCAAAAACAAAAGCAAAACAACTTTAACGAACATAAAATTGCGAGAATTTTGAAATTTCTTTAGAAACAAACAACAGACACGACAATATTCACACAAATACAAACAAGCGAACTGTTACCCAAATAGACAGTCACTGTCCACCATCGTCATCCCCAAACCAACTTCAGCAGCATCATCATCATCATCATCATCATATTATTATTATTATTATTATTGTCATTGTCATTCCAAAGTTCTGCTGGTACTTTCCTTTAACGAACCATTCCGAGACTCAAACAGGAATCATTCAGTCAACCCAAACGAAGAAGCCAACAAGCAAACGAACCAACGAACGTACGAACGAACCAACTGCCGGCCCAATAATGAAATCCAGGCATTGTAAGCAATTTAGCATGAACAACAACAAAAATTTTAAATTAAAATTTTTTAAATTTCCAACAACACAATTCTCCTCTACTCATACCAAATGCAATTGTGTTGGTGCGAATGCTGGACTTGATTTGCCAGCGCTGTTTGTATTTTTTTTTTTTTTTTTGGCAAAAACAATAAAATGCCACCACATGCTTTTAAATAACAATAAATACTTCTTGTGCCAGGCGAAAACAATCCAACCAGCAAATTAAAATGATATCAGAGAAAATTGTGCAGAAAGTTTTCTTGAAGTGAAATTTTAAATGAAGAAAAAGTACTGCCACTCTTCGTAGTTCGTTGTTCTGACATTAAATGAGAATTACAAGGCTGCAGATGCCAAAACATCTTTCCAGATAAAGTTAATGGTGTAACTAAAAACATTTCAATTTCCTTATATTTTGTTGAATAAATAAATGGCGGCGATGCGAAAAGTTATTTTCAAAATGAAGGGAGATTTCTTGGAAACTCTATTTCTGGCAACACATTTTTTGTGACAGATCAGCTGTTCTTGACCAACATGTTACTGTCAAACATGTTCAGTTTGGTTTTATTGTCGAAATTCATGCCCGGATAAGAAAGCGCAATTGTACACTTCTTGTGTTCAGCGGTGGAGCTCATTTCTGGTTGAATGGCTACGGGAATAAACATAAGTGTGGTATTTGGTGTGATGAGCAGTCCGAAGCACTGGATGCCCACGTATCCAGAAGAATGTACTGTTTAGTATGTATTAGGGAGAAGAAGCATCGTTGAACTGTAGCTTTTCAAAAACAATGGATGCAGGAACGTTATTGTGAATGAAGAGAGCTACCGTGCGATGGTCACAAAAATTTTTCTCTCAAAATGGAAGAGCTGGATTTGGCTGATATGCAACTTAAACAAGACGGTACCACATGCCGCACGGCACGCCAAACAAACGCCTATTTGAGAGAAGAGTGCGGTGAACAGTTTGTTTCACGTTTGGGGCTGGTCAATCAGTCGCTTAGATCGTACGATTTATCACGTTGAGCCTTTCTATTGTAGGACGTCGTCAAGACTTTTGTCTGCAGAGACAATCCTGCAACGATTGATGCACTGGAATTGATACTGAATATTTATTAAAGAATTTATACGAGAGATATCTACCGGTATGTTAATTAGAATGTGTCAAAATAGGCCTCAGTGTATGAATCAAATGAGGCGTAGCCGCGTTCAATATTTTAAATGACATCGTATTTAAAAATTGAACAGTGAAGATCGTTTTATAAGTTGAGATTTCATACATGTTTCTAAATTATATGTGTTTTGCTTTAATCAAAACCTAAAGCTCATAAAAAATCACCCATTACATGCTTTTATTAGTTATTCAAATATATTTTATAAATGATATGCAAAAGGCGGGCCTGATAACTGCTGTTTAACAGCTGAGAATGTCACACCCTGTTGACGCTTCTGCTCGGTATGTTCGGCAAGTCATCCATGAATCATTTGATGCCAAAACCGCGCTTCTGAACTACGGACATTTACTTTGCAAAAATTCAATAAATCATTTCGAGAAGTTCTTAGATCGGTTTGCTGTGAAGACTGTCTTCTTTCGAAATGAGCAAAGACCTGCTGATATGGTGGGAGACGATCCCTATCAAGCCAGGATGGCCGCAGTTTAGTTTTTAAAAATTAATCCAAACACACGACGCAATTTGCCATACAGGGCGCTTAACTAGCGATTTATTGTAAAATCAATTTGATGTCAACTTTATTTCCAGAAGTATTCCCAATCACTCAATTCCTCGTTCTTGCGTTTTAAAGCCACTTTGGCCTACCTCTTATTTGGTTTATTTCAATAAACCAGCAACTCTTGAAGTATCGGATGCCTTCAAGCCAGCATTAACGACATGCGGACAGATTTATTTAAAAAATTAATTAAAAGTTATAACGACGAATAAGTCATTTAACTAACAGCCGCGACAGACAAGCGTCGTAACTCCTATTTAATTACAAAAGTGCAAATCCGATATCATCGGATCTGCATTCGATACGAAATTTCATTGGATTCGGTTGTACACTGAAACAGGAAGTTTTCAAGTTAATGAATAACTCGCGATCCATTCCAAGCGAAATGCACGAAATTGTCCTTTGAAATATTTGCGAATTAATTTTACAAAATCGTAAATGAATAGACTGGAAGAGAAAAAACATGAAATGTGCGAAAGAATTGAATTTCACACAAAAACTGTGTCCCTCTACACTCGCAACATCTCGTTCAATCTCAATTTCACATGCACAATATTTTTCCAATCATTTCCCAACTCTTTTGTGTCTTGTTTAGATAAATTCCTGGAATTTTTAATTGAAATCAATTCCATTTTAAATCTCATCAATAATATTCCACTCCATTTCAATTGATTTAATTGTTGTACGACAGACAGACAGTCCGTCAGTCAGTTGCTATTTCATTAACAACGTGCAGGTGCATCCACAGAACCAACACAAGAACTGGGGAGAACTCCTACAAGTCCTTTCAACTGTCACTTTTAATTTCCCATTTTGGAAACTTCACTATTCAGTGTCGTTAGTTGTCTGTTAAACATGCATTTAATAACCATAAAACAGCACACAAACATGCACACACACACACGATCACAGGAATAAAAATGTCAACTAGTTTTAGTGACATGTTAATAATGATGAATTAATTTTTAAATTTGTTTTTATGACCATTTTAATAGTGATGCCGTTGATGTCTTTATGAGATAAAAATAAAGGCAACAGCCACAGCAACAGCAACAGCAACAGCATACCAATCAAGTGAACAGCATTACATGGCTGCACACACACACACACATGCATGTGTGCCATGTGCTTAATTGCATTCTCATCTGCATGTGTAGTGGTCCTGTGCAGTGGTATGGAGGTGATATTGAAATTCCCACATAGTTTTGTTGTTGTTGGTTTGTGTTTTTTAATTTCTATTTTCACAAAAATGTCAATTGCAAATGTGCCCAACTTTTGTTGTTGTTTTCTCAACTGCATCTTTTGCTTGTGTGTTGAGTGAACGACGTCTGTCCGTCCAGACCAGCATCTTTGTTTTCTCTACGATAATTGATGATATTTTTCTTCGGTATCCGTTCCAGTCAACGAGTGTTTTTCCATATTTTTTAATTGTTTTTTTTTGCTTCATGTTTTTTGATTTAAGAATTCTTATTGATTTTTGCTTAAATTAAATTTCATTGTTTGAAAATTCGCATTGTAATTGATCGTGTTTGTGTTCCCTCAGAGTGTTTTACAAATCAATTATGGACGGTTTAAGGCGCTTAAATTTATATTTTTCTTAAAGACAATTTGATTTTTGAGTGTTTATTGTTCGGGTCAATGGCAGGACTTTTAAATGAATTGACAATTTTCGGCTGTACGATCTGAAGTTTTAATTGTTTTCTTGGGATGGGATTTACAAGGAGAAATAATTAAATTAAATGAAAAAGAAATATTATTTCGCAGTTTTGTTAAAGTCGGTCCCAAATTGTAAAATGAGCTAAATGAAGTCTCTTTAAAAATTAAGGAGAGTTTTCAAACTTCGGGGCCATCGTACATTCGATTAGAGTTGGTACACTGGGCTAGAGTATTTTTTAATATCTTCGACTATTTGGAATCTTTAACACGTTTTAAAGTCATAAAAGTTATTATTTCACGTTTGGCGAATTTCTGCTGTCCAAACATTTTAATAAAATAATTTGGAGAAATTCTTTTTGTTTTTTTTTATTGTAAAAGTGGATTTGAGTGCTCAAAAATACTTGAAGTGCCATGGTTGTTTTCTGGGTCAGAAAAATATTTAAAAATGGTCCAACTGCTTAAAGAAGATGGAGAAGATGTAAATGATGACATGCGACACATCCATAATCGATTAAAATCTTTATGGAGAACTGTGGACTCGCTTTCAGAGGAGTTGCTGAGGATGTCGGCACATCGCTTAACTCATGTCATGAAATTTTTTCAGGAATGTGTAGCATGAACGATGGGACAGCTGAAATCGCTAAACCAAAAAAACTTAATTTTTTTTCCAAAAACTCCGTAATATTCTCCAGATTTGACCCCCTCTCGACTTTATATTGTTCTCCAGATTGAAGAGATCCATGAAAGGACGGTGTTTTGAGCCAATTGATGATACGAAACCCGTTGAGAGATCTCAAGGACATACTTAAAAGTGCAATTCGGAATCACTTCCAGGATGAAAATTTCATCGGAGACAGTAGATCAGCCAACTCTATTAACTCTCTTGAGCATCGCCACAATGTGTGCTGTGTTACTATAATGAAATCAGGGAACTTCAATCCCGAACCGATTGTTTTTCAAGCACCGCGCGTTTTTCATTCGAGCGCATGATTTTCTAATAAATATGGCGATTTGAGAGAGTTCCCTGACAATATCCGAACTACATCACACTTCAAAACTCTATCCTTTTAGTAAATATTTCAATTTACAGGGGCCATCGTCAAAAATAATAAACATTTTGTGCCTTCCTTTTACGTCCAACAAAACCAGTCCCTGCGCCAGGAGTCTGTTGCAGCCATAACTACACAATTCCATTTTTACACTTCCAGTGCGAAGCACTGAAATAAAAAAATGTAGACGACAACTAAACATTTTCACTAACACCGCGTTAGTTATTTCAAAATAATTAAAAACAATTTATTTTATTGCCATCGTCATCAAATTTTATTCCACTTGTTTTTCGCGCTTAATTAAACAATAAAATTTAATTACGGTTAATATGGTTCTAATTGCAGTATTTCCTCCTGCCATATAATTTTCAAATGCCAACCAACACTGGCACAAGCGCAAATGTTTACATACGTACCGCATAATAAACAGCACATTTTTATATACAAAAACAAAAAGCCAAGTGGAAATAAATATTTATTCGCTCGAATATATTCAGTCACTTGATATGGTCTTAACCCACCTCCAACTGTTGGTGGAAAGGGCGTTTTATTGCCACAAATAAACTGATTTAAACACACACATATTTCCTCGACACAAACACAATCACAGTTTAGCACCAGCACCAGAATATTTATGTACACACTCCCATTAAATAGGAAGAGTGCATCAGTCTGTCCTCCGAACTACAGACAATATAAATTTCTCCCCAATTTCAAGTATAAATTGACTCGTTACTATACGAATACGTAGTCCAAATGACTTGACTGACCGTCTAGCGCTAAATTGAGTGCTTTGAATGCTTGTGGAAAAGGCAACAGCAACAGCAACAGCAACAACCAGCAACAGTCATGACGTGGGGTCATTTGTAAAATATTAGAAGTTAAAAGCAGACAATGAAAAACTCGTTATAATTCGGTATTTAGCCGTACACTGTACACGTGCCCTGCTTTTCCTTCGCATTAAAAAAGAAAAAAAGTTAAACGAAACGACAACCAAAAACTACTCTCTATTTGCTAAGACAAAAGAGGGACTGGAAAAGTATCGGGGGACAATTGAACGGAAATGAAAATTACAGAAAATAAACTTAAACATTTTTTAGTTCTTCATTTACAAAATTTGTATATGCGAGAGTGTGCATGTGTGTATTGAATGAGTGTTGGTGCAAGTAAATGAAAATGTATTTAACGCTGTCCTTCAGCAGTGCTTTGAATGAACTAATTGTTTAACAGGTCTTAAGGATATGAAAACATGTACGGGTCATGCAGTCTTTTTAAGTCATTTAGTAGCTGATCCAATATAACTAAAAAATGTCCGACATGGTCCGAATTCTTCTCTCCTACGCACAAAAATGGGCTGAACAAATAATTTAAAAAATTTTAATAGTGAACTGAAATAGTTTAGCCAACGCGCTGGCTGCTGATTTTCACTTGAATTGTTAGATCATGAACAGAATCCATTCATGCAATAGTTGGGTTGGGAGGCAGAGGGACTTGGGAGGATGAAACTTTACTGAAGAGAATTCGGGATTTGCTGAAGTTGTAAAATATATCGATTTTATTGAAACCTTTTCGCTAAATATTTGAAACCTGCCGTATCTCTATTTTATTTAATATATCGATATAGTGAAATCAATTGGACATGGAAATTCCAATGTGATGCAAAATATCTAATAAAAAATAATTTAAAACTAGTTTTGAAACTATTTTGTCACTAACAACAATTTGTTTTTCAGCAAACAGAATATCCCCCAACGTGGCTACAACACAACTATTGAGGAAGCATGTAAGTGAAGTTTAATTAATAATTATAAATTTATTTTATGAATAGATGGTTAGACAACCCATTCGCATTTATTGACGCCCTCTTAATGAACAATTCCCTTTAATAAAATACTAAATCTAAGAATCATCCGTTATGCGGTTGTTGAAAACGGAAATTTCTTCTACTTTAAATATATCAGCGATTGAAAACTCTTGAAACCCATAGAGAACAATCAATACATTTAGAAACTGCACTGGATATCTTATATACGAATCGATTGAAAAAAGAAACAACTCAAAAGTTTGAAAATAATAATTCATGCGAAAAGGATGCATGTAATTTTTCCCCAGCTTTTGTTTAGGTAGTTTTGCAAAAAATCAATATTTATTTCCGATGAAAAAAAAGTTACCCCTCATTCAACGTACACAATAAGTTTGGACATGCCCAGTTCGAGTGTGGGGAATTTGTTTGCAGGCAAAACGAATTTGCCGTTTGTTGAATTTCTCTATAAGCGAGCATGCGCAGTAGAGTTGCTTGAAATTTCCCAGAGAGAAGAAAAAGGACAGCTATTTTTGCCTGATAGAAATTTTGAAGCATACAAATACCCACGCACAAAATCGTCCTGAGCATATAAAATCTTAAAAATGGCGTCTGATTTCTTTTTTCTCCAATTAAACCATATAAAGAACTACAACATCAACCTCTTCAGCCCACTCCAAAGAAAGCAACAACAGTAACAATAGCAGAATGGAATAACACTGAAAAGCCTTTTGTATCGAGCTGATCTGTGTGTGTGTGTAGTGTGTTTTATTCGTAACTCTGCTGCCGCTGCTATTTATTGGCAAAGTTGTGTTGTTGCTGCTGTTGGCATTATTGCCATTGCAGTGCATTCACAGTAACCATACCAATATGTCCAATTGTGGAAAATAATTATAATGTAACAAATTTCCACTCACTTATGAAAATGATGATGGTTGGAGATGATGTTGTTGTTGCTCTTGCAGTCATTGTGTTTCGCTGTATAAGTGAAAGAGTTATTCGTGTGTCTGCGTGTGTGTGTGTTTGTCCTTAAAATGGGTTAAATAAAATAAAAATTACAAGTCGAGAACGCAGACACAAACCAATAAATTCTTTGTTGGTGTGAGTGTAGAGTTGCCATTTCTTTCACAGGGTTTGTGAAAGACTTTAATTAACCTCTGAAGGTGTTATTGCTGCTGATGTAGATATTTTATTTTTTGCGTTCTATTCGTAGTTTTTTTCTTCTTTTTTTTTTGTTACTGCTTTTGTTTTTCTTTTTTAATGCAGCAAATAGATAATAAACTTGTGATAAATTCATTTCAATTAATTTTGAACAAAGTGGAGAAAATAAAAAGACGGAATTGAAAAGGGTGCAGGTAATATTTAGATGTTACTTTCTTGGAAAAATTTAATTTGTTATGAAAGAAAAATGGAGTAGATGTTCTTGAAAGTACAGTCAACATTCTTTAGTTTTGAAATGAAGGCATCCAAAAAAGCTTTTGCGGATATTTTACTTCCGCTGAGTCGTGGGCGAATACTATTTTAAATAGATTCAAAGTGAAAAGTTCTGAACAGACAAATATCGGAACTGCCCTATTCCGAAATCTAAGCACATCATATCGATTTACAAAAGCTGATTAAAAACAATTTCCTTAAAGCAAAAATATTTCCAGATATATATATTTTTTTAAATTTACTTTTTAACCATAAATTTCAACGATACAACGAGGCTTATATATTGAGTGTATTCATAAAAATATTTCAACAGAAGGTCGTATTAATAAGGAAATTATATATAAAATTGCTAATTTTCTTCTTAAATCAAAAATATTTTTTAATTACCTAAATTTATTTAATAAAACTACTGAAGTATATTTATTAAACAGGGCTGTTGTGAAAAACATGTGGTTCAAAATAATATGTGTTTGTAAAACCGCACATGCGATATGTAAAACACAAAAGGAAATATTTTTTAGCATAAAAGTTGTCTTGGAGTTTTCTTAGCCTTGAAGTATTTATTTTGAATGAAATCACGGATTTTACTAAAAAAATTACTAAAAAACACATCGAATAATTTATTGGAAAAGTCTTTCTCCGAAGAAAAATCTACAAAAATCGAATTGATTTATCTGAAAAGTTTATTCTTGTGGCTGAACAATTTGATATCACAAAATTGGGTGCATAGAACGCCTTTCTTGTGATCTCAAATCACATTGATGAGTAGAGATTTTCAGAATAGTCCTGATAATTTATAAAAACTTCTTTGCTTATATGAGAATATCACTTCTGAAATAATTTTTACTGAATCAACTATGTCATAGAACTTGAAGCCGTTCGGCAAAGGACTAGATTCCATGTTTTGACTACTCTGAAAAGCGAAACTTGTTTTGGAATTAAATCTATTTCGATTTCAAACTCTTCAATTTTAATTATGTGCTGTTTCTTTGTCGATTTTATTAACTGATTCCATTCATGATATTAAAAATATTTCATTCTGGAAAACTGTTTCGTTGTGTCAGCAGAACAATTTTCGGAATCAATTCCGTTTTTGCACGAAATCGAATTGTGTGACGTGGCTGTATTTCATGAAATATTCATGTATTTTACGTGGCACCACTCTAATTAATTTAAAATTTATGTGCTTTCATATCATATCGGTGTTGATGCCTTCAAAGAGTTTTAGAACACAATTTTACATGTATTTTTGACATTTAATTTAAGTATTAAAATAATATATTCGAATCCTTTTTTATCAGTTGTGAGATAATTTTTCTATAAATAAGCCTCTGCTAAATAGAGACGCTAAAAAATGGCTTGACTCCATGGATTTCCCTAAAAGTGGACAACTTTTTGCTCTTTTTAAATGTGCTGGACAAAAATAATTTGCCTCGTTTATTTTAAATGTATTTGGAAGCGTTATTGGAGATGTTAATCGAGGTGTTATTGACAAAACCTACTGCCCGTCCCACGACAAAAACAAAATTTTAGAATTAATTTTTATTTAAAATGTAATCGTGCGACAGATCGATGTCTAGTGACATCGTGGCGCAGACGGTATAATTTTATATAGTCTTTTGAAAAGCAGAAATATATTCATAATCAAAACAACAACTTGTGATGTGTGGTTTAGGCCACGACTGCGTTACTGATGTTAAATTTTTTGTGCGCACAGAATCCATATCGGACTTAGGACGCAGTCTGAAACACACCATGAATAACTTAAGGAAGAACAAATAATAGATCGGACTTTAGTTGGAATCACAAGAGATTATAAATATCGATATTTCTTCAAGTCCTGCCTTTTATCATTCACTTAAGACCTGTTCGTGGGTATATAATATAAAACTTTAATGGATATATAAAAAAATGTCTCGAGGAATCTAGTGCATGTTCTCATACTTCACGTAGATTTCATTGTTGTGTGTGCAAGTAAAAGAAAAACTGTTGTTACAACAAAACAATTTCATTGTAAGTTGGCTAAAAGTTCAAAATGCCAAGGAAAGCATTTACACTTACAATTCACCACACACACATACAGACACACACACAGACACACACACGAACACTCAGAGTAAATTTAATATAGTAAAAAATAAAATTATAAGGACACACACCGACAGACAGACAGACGGACACACAACTCACCATCCAGCCTTAAAGCGGGCCAGACAGCCAAACAGCCAAACAGTTTAGACTTCGAGTCAGTTTAGCTGGAATGTTAAGGAACAATAAACAGTTGAGTAAAATACGATTGTGGCGAAGGCAGCAGGCAAACAAGGCAGAGGCAATCCAATTAAAAAGTACTTGAACTGTTAGAAAATGAAACTAAATTATGGGCCATAGACAATTTAGCACACACACATGCAAGCACACATGTACACGCACACTCACAAACATCTAAAGTGTTTGAGTCGGGGGTGGTGTTATGAAAAGCTGGTTGTTTGGGTGGATGGTGAATTTCCCATGCAGCCAAAAAGAGATGGTTGTACGTTAAAAGGACGAAGACGATGATGACGATGATGGGGCTGCTGTTTTAGTGTTGAAAATGTAATTTCATGCTTGTGAACGCACAACTTCAGCCAGCACGCGCAATATTTTCTTCATTTTCTTGGCATGAAAAGGATGCTTTTATTGTGTTAAACTGCAAGAAAAAAACTCGAAGGGAATTTATAAAAAATTATAAAATATATTTACAAGTTAGAAAAAGTGAAATATTATTGATTTCTTTTTAGAGCCGGAGAGAATTTGTGCTTTTACTGGCTCTGAAGGCTTCGAGCAGCAGACCTGCAGTTGCTGCTGCTGCTGCCGTTGTTGTTGTTGTATCTGATCTTTTGCCACACATTTTTCAAGTGATTTATTTATACCGCAATCAAATTAGAAAAAATCTTAATGAATCTAATTTGGCAAACAGGCCCACAGACAGCACGAGCAGAAAAACTAAATGCAGAATTGAAATTTATAAGAATGCAATTGAATGACTGCACATTCAAAACAACAGAATCTTAATGACTTTTTTAACTTCACACTCAAATCGCCAATTACAACAATAATCATCGTCACTGTCAGGCAGGCGTAGCGCGGCGGCAAATAGTGGGGGATGGGCAGATCTCAAGCGATGCTGTATAACTCATTGCGAAAGTTGTATGGACTGGCAAGAAACAAACAGTTTCATTCATTTTCCAGTTTCTGTTATTGGCTGGACTCTGAAAAAAAGCACGTTCGTATGGGTGTTTCTTTGCCCTCCAAGTTAACAGTGAGCGCCAGAACTCTGCTGCAGGACAAGATCTATTGCAGATCTCAAAATTGAACCGAGAATGTGCTACCAAAATGAAATGGGAGCAGCGCAATTCCAGTAGATGTTGTGTTTGTGAATGCAACTTTAGTTATGTGCAGTTGAACTTCTTTTTGACACAGGCCTTGTTTCTTGGAGATGCGGACTAAGTTTAAGCCGGGTTTAATGTAGTCTATAACTCACATTCTCTCAGCTAAATGCGTTTTTGAAGCAAAAGAAGGCTGTTTTTTTACATTTTTTTCAAAAGTCTGTTTTCAGATTAACTAAAACTAGTTTCACTGGCATCTGAAAAACCCACCCTCAACGAAATACATGAGCCGATTATTAACACAATGAAGTCTTACATTGTTACGACGAAAGTTTTCATCAACTCCAGGATGCGTTTGGACAACCAAGTCAAAGTGTGAATCCCAATTTAAGTATAAAAAAAACGTGACATCCTGTGAAAGCCATATCTCGCCTGAAGCCACGTCATTTAAATTTTCAGCGGTCAAGGTGCAGTAACCGACTCCAATGACTTAATAGGAGAATCAGTTTAACTCTTAAAGAGACTTGGCGTATGAAAGCATTTTTTCAAATAAGTCTAGATAATTTAGTAGCGTTTCAATCTATTCATGACCCCTTGTCGGGGCGCAGCGATCATAATGTTGGACATCGGGGTGCCGCTTGACATTTTTGTTTGCTGTAGTGACTTTAAGAAAATGTCCTGCAGTTCCTGGTTTTCTGATTTATTCTCCTAAACATTCATTTCAATGTGAATTTCTTAATACACATGCTAGTTTTCCCTCAGTTTTGTCTTTCACTGTAGTTTCATATTCTTAAAATGCTTCGTACTCTGCGTTATATAAAATCGCATTGTTTGTCATTTGCTGCCGTTTGCTTCATTTGGCTCGAATTTGTGTAGGCAGGCAGGCAGGCAGGCAGGCTGCCTCTTTTGAATGTTGCAAACGTTGCTGCTGTTTGTGGTGTCTTTATGTAGTTGTTAATACAGCTGCACCATCAATTCTAAGTAGATGACACCGCACAGATAAATTTGTCCCACTAAATTGGCCAAAACATGAAATAATTGCGAATGTAATTAGTTATGGCCCTTAGAAAGAAATAAAGAAAGAAAGAAAGAAGTTTCCAGAGTGAGTGGCGAAACTGCTGATCGTGCACACACAGAGTACTGCTATTGTCAGCTCCGACTCGAACAACAATTGCAATTGCAAATTGCAATGAATAGTTTGTTGTTGCAGCAGCAACGAATGCTCGTTCTGTCATTAAGAAATAAACCAAAAATAAACAGAAATAAAATAAAATTGAATGCGATTTAAGATCCAGTGAAATTTGTCGTAGTTTTCTTTAAAGTTGTTGCTGCTTTTCGTATTATTTAATCCCTTTTAATTCTCATCTGGGATCTGTCTGTAGTTGATTCACGCGTGACTACAACTGCTGCTTAATTTCGCACAAAAGTGAATTGTTTTGCAAACAGTTGGAGCAAAAAGCAGAGAAGGAAACAACTTTTCCAAAACAACATAATTATTTATTTAGACAAACAGTTTCTATTTACAAGCTGCAATTGAAAGTTCCGTATGAAGTAATAAAAATAAAAGGCGATCTTAAAAACACGAGATACAATTGAATTAGAGTCAAAATCGTGGAAAAAATTCAAAACATTATCGCTAATAGCACCACCCATATCTCTCGTACTTATACACACCCGTGCTTTAGGCAGTGAAATACCAGCACATGCATGCATGGACATGCATACACACACAAACTATTGATGGCTGTAGATGCTTCAGTGCAGACAAGGTATTAAATCTTCGGTGATTCGGTGTAAAATTTACGTTTAAGAAGAGCAGAAAACTTTCACTTGCAACGTTTTAGCGCGAAGTGTTGCCGTCCCAGGGTATATGAGTCTTATGGCGTGTTCTTTTGTGGAAAACATGTAACACTCTTCCACTTGTTTTATAAAAAGTAACAGTTTGCAGGACCTTAAAACAGAAATTATATTTTTCGTATGGGATGTTGGATTAATTTGTAATAAATTCTTTATTTTTCAATGAAAGAGTGCTGCCATTCTATAATAAAAAGTGCAAGAAAAGTAGGATTCTCTTGAAAATAAAATCAGCATGAAACAATTTAAAAATATATTTTTAAACAGTTTTCTTGTGAATTGAAATATGCAAGAAGTGTGTCGGATATATAATAATATCAAAAGAAAGTTATCTTTAGCTAAAATCACTAAATAATAAAAATATATGTGTTGTACAGTGGGACAAAATTATTAGCTAAAAAAAAGCATTTTGATTGTATGTGATCGTGCATCAAGTGCATTTATATCCTCAAGCATTTTTCTGACCGGCCTCGAATCACAAGACTTGAAAAATGTTTGTGCGCAAAACATTTTTCCAAATCTTTTTGTTTTAAAGTTGTTTACAGACGAGGTTCTAAATCATTTAATTACTTGAAAGGCCTGGAAAACAGGGTTAATGTGTATTATTAACTTGCAAGTGGAATTGCCAAATTATGTTATTCATTTAACAACCGTCAGTTGCGACGCAACTAGTGCCGACAAAATGTATACAAATTAATCGTTCAATAAACGATCCGCGATTACTCAATACTTTTTAATGTATTAAAATACAACTACAGATTGCTTAGTAACTAAATTAACCGAGAATAGCAACAAAGGCCGATTTAGTGAAACAGATCAAAATCTGTGGTAGAATGGGAACCCACGATCTCCACATTGACGGTGTAGCGCTCTGCTCACTTACTTCCAGAGGCATTCTCGGAAATATTCATCGATTCATTTAGAATGCTGCCAACTCATACGATAAATATGTAACGCAAATCTATAAGAATTCTTTCCCTTGGATCAGCACCTGGGGGTAGCTTCAAGAGAACAAATGAGGAGATACAGAATTTATTCGTTCTTCGCTGCACGTATGGGCGAAGTAGGGTGCTTTCAGATATGACTAGCCTTGTTAACTTTTGAACTTCAAAAACCACCAAGAACTAACGCGCAATTTTATCAAAACTGCACTGATAAAAAAGTAAAATAAAACATACACGAACGAAAATCCAAAGTGGTTGTCAGGCCAATTTTCGCAGCGTAGAACTCAGAAAGAAGTAAAATGAGTCGACAAACCCAGGAAAAAGAGAATATTAACTACAACAGGGAAATTAAGTTCTCGGAAATCAATATGTTCCCATCATCAGTTCCAATTTACCACCGCTTGTTGGGCCGCTTCCAAACAAGCAAAGAAATGAAGAGTGAGTCACAGACTCGGATGTCCTTCTTTCAATTAACTGCTGTATTTGGACGAACTTTTTTACTCTTCGGCTTGAGACAGCAGGCAGGACTTCTGTGGCTACTGATGTTGTAGCCTTCGCCACATTTCGCTGCAGTTCCAAAACAGAGCGGAACAAATAGATTCATTTAAGTATATGAGTACCCTCCAGCAATTTATTTCCATCGAATAAAATTTCTGTTTTGAAGTTAAATCACAATCTGAAATTGTTTTACTTCTACAATAAAAGTTCTGTTGTCATTTCGTTTACATAGAAAATAATCGAATAATTTGCAATCGCCCGCCTTGACGGGCAGGCACATGATTGTGATCTTCAGACAAACATTCTCGAGAAATTCACTCTTTTACTCGAGTATCACAGAAAGTGGCGTGTAAATTTTGTATTCGAATTTTCTTTCACTCCTTTTATTTGCGCTTTTCTTTTTTTGCGGTGTGACACACAAACTATTTCCTCTTTTGTGTCTCTCAGTTTTCCTCTGGTCTAGTCAATAGGTAAGATGACGATATTTTGCGATCATCATTTACAGCAGCCACAACAGCATCATGTCTTTATTTGTAGCCCCAGAGGGAAAATTAATTGTGATCCGAAACGGAGCGTGCCGACGCGCTTGATATGCACAATTCCTTGAAATTGTTCGCATGAAGATCTCTTTTACTTATTTGTTGCTGTTGTTGCAGCAACGAACACACACACACGCAAGCACTTGATTGCATTCTTCATTTCTTAGCAATTCGCTGGCACAACAAACATTTTCCTAAACTTTTACAATTGTTTTTGTTAATGTAGGCAGTGCTCCTCTGGCTGTTGTAGTTGTTGTTGCTGGACTTGTTTTATATATCATTTCAGTTTAATTCATATTAAAGAAGAAGAAAAAAAACGGTGGTGCGAAAATTGTTTCTCTACAAACTAACATGATCATCACAACGGCAACGAACGACAAACATCATGATGATGTTGATGCTGTTGCTTCTGCTGCAGTGACATCGTTTTGAAAATGTATTCATTTACTTGCTGAAACTATGAATGCATTTCTGATGCATGCCACTCACTCACTCGCCAGTTTTTGCCCCAAGATCATAAATCTCATAAACAATTAATTTAGAAAAATACGCAAAATGAATTAAAATTCGTGTAGAAAAGCCAGCAGAAAATGAAATTTTCAATTTCTTCTGATTACGAATTCTGAGAATTTTGGGCGAATTTCATAATTTGTTTTAATTGGAACATTAAAAATGCCATTATCGCCAGAGCATTCTGTAGGTTGTGTGTGCTGGTGTTGCATTTTCGATGCTTCTTAATGCGAATGTTGGCAGGATGTCTGCAACATAAATTTCCCTACTTCTGGAAGTTGAAAATATTGTTTAGCCGGCCTTCAATTGCTTGTCACCGCATGTTTGATAGTCGCTTAAATTATGAAAGTTTAAGTGTCACTTCACAAACCGATCACCAGTAGAAGTTAAAGTTTGTTTATTTCAAATTCATCCAAGAGCAAACTCGTAGCCACTCACTTGCGTATCAAAGATGAACTGGATATAAAATGATCTGCAAGATAATCATGTATTTCTAATTCTGCCTTCGAGGCTCAACAAATAATATGGTCATTCATAATTTCTGCTGGGCATATTTGCTACGAATCACAAACTCTTGTATTCAATTACATTCAGGGTTAAGATCTGCGTATTTAGTGTAAAGGAACGGGTCTTACTTTTAAGTTATAAATGTAATTTTTTTTTTAATTTAATAACATAAACAATTGGGTTGCACTTGTGAAATTTTAGCACCGCTGGGCACTACATTTGAGGCAAATAGACTCGTACATTTGGTCTCACCTACACCAAAATAATAATTATCAATTTCCCAGTATTTCCTTTCTTGTTGGAACACCAACAAAACATTATCGAAGCAAATTCAAGTAAAAGAATTGTATATGAATTTCATTATTATGAATAGATTCAATTGAAAACACACCACCAAGTGAATATCAAGTCTGATTGCAAGTGTTTTCGTGTAAATTGAAATATTAAATTGAGTTGAAAATTCCACGGAAAATTAATCATTCACACAAAACGAAATGTGGGTTTTATTGCTGCTTCTCATTCTCAATTATGAAAATAAAAAATCAAATATTCGGCTGCGAGTTGGTCTCTTCCACTCAAAACTCTCAGAACCGCACAAAATATTGAAGAAATGAAAAAGCGAACACCTTGTGGAAAAGTATTGGATACAAATGAACGGAAGACGGAGTGGTGCAAAGGATGGAAACAAGCAAACAGCCCAAAGAAAAAAGATACATTCTCACTTGTCAAATATTTGATGAAATAGGCGTGACCACTACAACCGATTGACTCACCCAACTGTTTTTGAGTTACACAGTTTCCAATAATATTCGATGCTACGAAACCGTCTATTAGATTTCAGTGAAACTGTTTCACTTAATAAGCACTAGTCTGGATCTTCATTTATAAATGTTAAATAGTGGCGACGCTTTTTCTGGGCGTCGCCAGACTATTTCTTTTTTTTTTGAGTTGGCATCACTGCTTTATTTGGCCACCCATTTAACAGCTGATAGTTGCTTTTTATTTAATTTGTTTTGACATTTCATTATATCAACGCGTGCAAATTGTGGAAATTTTTAATCAAAATAATGGTTCTGTTCGTCAAACTTATCCTGCACTTCGTCCATTCAAAATTTAATTTTCCGATGAAGCGCATTTTTGGTTGAATGGGTACGTAAATGAACCTAATTGTTCGTTTTGGAGTGAGAAGAATCCACAAGTTTTTGTCGAAACACCATTTGGTGCGCTTTATGGGCTGGCGGAGTCATTGGCCCATACGTCTTCAAAAACGATGATGGCCAGAAAGTTACTGTTTGTGAAAATTGGTGTTCCGGATTGCGCCTTGCACGCGCTAGCCGTGGCGGCCACATGGCCGAAATCATATTTAAACATTAATGTCATAAAATTTTCTATCCAGTAAAGACCGTTTCATTGATATCAAAAATATATTTCTATGTTTTAATATGATTTAAACTTGTATCACTCTATAAAAAACACCCTATGTTAACAGACTGTCCTGCGGAAGAGGCCCAACGAGCACGAGCCTTTTTCTTTGTTTTAGAGCTTTTTAAAGTTTAAAAGTTGACCACGCTGACGGGCATATCCATTCGTGCTTCGCTCTCTCATTGAAGCTTCGCACTCAAATCATGTTTCAGGTAGCATGTTTCGCCACACAAAATTTTGAATATTGAATAAATTTGACAAGTGTGAACGTACCTCAAGAGATTCGCAAGAACATTGAACTCGTTTTTATTATTAAAGCGTTTGTTTGTTCACCTGAAATAAAAATAGTAAAAATCTTCAGTATTCCTGCTCACAAATTTTCATTTCGCCTTCCACTCAAACACGGCAGCAACACTGGCTGCAATAAAAATTCAAAAAGTCACACAAGATCGAAACACGTTGGCCAGCTAACGAACGAAACGAGTTCATTGAAACAATTAAAATTGTGCTCATTTAATTGCCGCAAATGCAGCACGAGTGTTCTTTTGACTTTCTTATTAAATTTGGTTGGATGTGAATTGAAAATAATAAAATAATTACCCAGAATTATGGAAATTTCATAATGAGAACACACGGTTATTAGCCCACACAATCAGGTGGTTGTTTGTCTGTTTGCTGGCGTTTCACAAAATATCAAATTGTTTTCCCTCCCCCACAAACAATTCTTTCGATGAGTATCTCTGAGGCGGATAGTAAAATTTTACATAAAATTATGATCGGCCTTAAGCGCAATTATGATGATCGCTAAGAGTTTTTGTGGTTTTTATTACTCAATTACCACAAATTTCTTAATTCTGGGTAAATTTATCAATTCAGTGGAATCGTTGTGGTCTAAATAAATTATTTGGAATCAAGTAGTTGGAGGGCAACTGCATCGTTGCTTCTTGTTGTAGGAATTTTTGGTAAATGGGCCGCGTGTTAAAAGGTGGAATGTTGTGATTATTTATTGATCTGACTGCTGTTGCTGCAAGTACACGGCGCTCTAGTAAGATTCCAAGTGGCGCTGAACACAAGCCAGTAAAAACTATCGAAAGCTGTTCTTAAGAATTTGATTTCTGTCTGCTTTCCAGCTAAAATTTTATTTGTTTTGGTGACCTGCCTGAAAGTTGTCATCGGTGGCGTCCATGAAAAATATCATCATCAGCGGAAATTCTAAAAGTTCCCGATGAGATGCGTTACTGCGTAGTGAAATAGTTGAGATCCGCGTGTGCTATTTTAGTACGTGAGAATGTCGCTCATTGGCGGTAGTATTGAGGGACTAGTGATAAGTCTTCGTCTCTGAGGCCAACAACACAATCAGCACATCAAGACATTCAATATCGTTCGAAATTTATATTTAAATTGTATGGAAATTTCAATCGGCATCGAATTCGGTAGTTTGAGCCCAGAAGAGTTCCACAACACATTCACGGTTTAGCGCGGAGTCGGAGGAGCGGTCTTAGGCTTCGTAGTCTTCGTTTTAACTACTTGAGCCAACAGCACCCTTCAAACTTTTTAAAGTTCTTCCGGTTTGGCAATTGAAGTGTTTATCCGAGTACAAACAAGCTGAAGGTATCCGTTTACAATTCCTGATCCCTGTTTTAGCTTCCATTTAATTTTTGTATTTTGGGCGCCATATTGAATTTGAATGAGGACGCAAACCCGCGATCTTTGTCGTCATAGTCCACGTGTTCGCTATCGCGGCCAAAAGAATTTACAAGAAAAGCTTCTGGGTTTTCACAAAACAAAAGCGAAAGAGTTACAGTTATTTCAGCCCTGCACCAACACGATGGTCAGTAGTAACCAGCGGTTTTGATCGTTTTTACAAACAGAACGACGAAAAAAAATCAAGTCCAAATCAAATATTTAAATATCTTCATTCATGAAACTGAAACTGAAACAGAAACTGAGTGTTGAACGATGTTTGATTACAAGACCGCAGCTCTTGCTGTTGTTGTATCCAATGCTTTTGTTTGCTCTTGTTGTTGTGTGTATTCGTGGGATTACAGTGCGCCGCCTCACAGTTGGGGGCGTTGGCAACATGCAGCGTTGCATAGAAATTCATATTTGATTGGACAGTTAATGGGCTTTCGATATCAATAATAATGATAACTCGAGGGGTGTTTGTTGCTGTTACGTGTTTTTCTCTTGTCCAACATCCAGCAACAAACGCACTCATACAAACACCGTGTTTTTTTATATTTCTTTTTTCAAAAATTGTAAGAAAAAATAATAAACGAAAACAAGAAAAATAAAGGAATCGAATCGAACAAACAGCGTTAAGAAAGAACACGGCACGATTCAATTCATTTCGTTTATTAAGTTGGAGTATGAATATTTTGTATTTGTCAGCGCTTTGTTGTTGTTGTTGCTGTTGTTGCTTTAATACATTTGTAATAGTAGAGTTGTAATAAATGCTTACAATCAGCTCAGGCGGCATTTTGGCCATTAAGAGGAAATAACGCTTAATTGTTTCCCCCCCAATGGGCCGCCGCGCAAAGTAAATATTTTTGTAGTTGCTTTTATTGTAGTTGTTGTAGTCAAGTCTACAAGCAACATTTTGATTTGATTATTGAAATCATCACCACCATCAGTGCGAGACCGGCTCTAACAGCCGCAGTCATAATCGTTATTATTTGAGCCTGCGTTTTGCCCCACTTTTCGTTTCGCTTTCATGGTGCGTAGAAATCGTGGCCCTTTTTGTCCATCAGCACGGATTTTGTGAAACGCCTGAGACACCTGCGGTTTTTGGGTTTGTTTGCTTTATATTTGATCTAATTAATAATCGAGTCACTTTGATTGTTAAATATTGTAGTTTATTAATTGCCGAGACAATCAATTGGACATTTTCGAAAATTAGTATGTAAAATGGCCGAGTCAGATCGTAAAGAAACAAAGTTATAGAAGTTCGTTGTAAAAAATTTTATTGCCCGTAATAATTTCTTCTGTTCGTTTGTTTGTTTGTTGAAGAATTGAAAATGCAGACGGAGGAGAAGATGTTAAACGTCACGTATCGTGGTTGGCAGGGTATTCAAATCAGTCACGGCTTGTATTTGTGATAATTTGTTGTTATTAATTTTCAAGCGTTTCGTTTGTTTTTTTTTTTTTCAAACAGTTATAAATGCCAATTAAGTACACTCAGAGAAAAGCCTTGCGCACTGATTTACAAACGTAGAAAACTTTTTGTTTGATCGTGTGCTGCAGCAATAAATGGAGTCAGCTTTTAACAACTCAAAATTTTGGGAAAAATTATTCCACTTCCGATATTTTGATAAAATCTCTGAATTTATCTAAATTGTTCAGTCTTTTATTTCAATATCTCAAAAACGAAAAAATTATTTTTATCTCATTTTAAAGGAAACGTTTGCGGCTAGAAAATATACAACAAAATTGTTTATTTTAAGGAAAAATGTAATAAATTCAAAGTTTTAAAATACCCAAAATATAATTAATGAAGGAAAATAAAATATTTTTTAAGAATTTCTACCTGTTATTAAAATATCCTGGAGCTTTGAAGGATGTCTTTAATTTCCATTTCAAATCTTTGATAAAATAATATAAACCCCCAAGGACATTATTTCTTAAAAATATTTTAAAAGAAAGACAATTATATTTTAAAAAGAAAAACCATACGCCTTTCAAAATTTCAAGATCTTTAAAAAATAGGGGACGCTACTACTGAAAATTGAACGGAAAACAATTTCAAAATTTTGCGGACTTAAGGTTTTAAAAAATTAAAATATTTTTGCGGAATTGTAAGAGAAAAAGAAAAAAATATTGACTCGTCGATTCTCCGTAGCAATTTTTCCCATATCCCCAAACCGTGGTTGAAGTACTGCGGTGCAAAATAGTACCACATTTTATGATACACACAAACAACAAACAGGATGAAAAGTTACAACTCTGAAGCTCTGATCGAGACGGGTGTATCAGCGTTAAAAAAACAATCCATCGTACTTATAACGCGAAAGCTGAATATTTACCTCTTTTGGGCCAGACCTCGTATGTATACGAATTTTTGGAACTTATGGCTTTGCCCGGCCTCCGATTCTTTTAATAATGCTTATTATAATAACACTGCTCTGCAAAAAATAACTTTTTGTCGCGCCTTTAAATAAAACTACAAAGAAAAACTGTATTTGACTAAAATAAAAACATTTTTGTTACACATCTTCTGGTGTTTTACTTTTTAAAGTCGGCTGACTCGTTCTCGAGTTAGGGTGAAATATGTCTACGTACCTGGCTAATTTAGGGGCAAACAAATTGCCACGCCCATAAAAAAAATCTGGACCTGATGGAAAAAAACCGAAAACGGATTCGAGTTTAGCGCATCAAAATCCATATAGTCCACCTAGTTTAATTCAAAGGCGGATTTGGCTGCTGAGCAGTGTAATCGGTTCTTGCTGACATCTATTTTTGTCTTATCGCATGTCATGAAACTCTATATTGAATTAACTGGCGAAACTTTTACCCAATTTCTTTGTGTGCATTTTGTTCTGAAATACACCTGCATGCACAATGAACAGGCGCCACTGAATAAAAAAGCAAAACGAAATGACTTTTTTTACTCTGAGACTTTTTCAACTCGAACTAACAAACAGATCAAAAAACAGTAGGTTGTCAAAGTTATTAATGTTAAACAAAACGACACACACACACACGCACACATACACATTCAAACCATGAAGAAGCGAACAAAATGATTAAAAATTGAAAAAGAAAATTTTAGCTTTTTCTCGGCTTGAAGTAAAAACTTGTTAAATTAAGAAGCGACAAGGCGAAGACGAACAAAAATGAAGGCGTGACTGGAGTCGTAAGCGAAAAATGAGCTCAATTAGCGTCGCTCATAATAATATTGTTTTTATTAACATAATTTAACTTGTTGTTGTGATGTGTTTTGTGTTTTCTGTCGTCGATACGGGGCTGGCGGGTGTACGAGCAGCTAAACAATTTCTGAATTTCTGTTCATTAAAATGATGTTGAGGAGCAAAAACAAAAACTTGTAACACAAATAAATAATATTTTTAGAAGTCTACGAATGCTAATTCGTACTGTTATTAAAAATAACTTAATATTTATGGTTGTTGTGATCATATTTTGTCTTGCACTCGATCATGTTTGTGTAGGTTTTTCAATGAATAAATTTAACAATTCAATTTTTATTCAACTCGTTGTTGTTTATAATTTCCTGGCTGTCATTTTTTAAATGTTTTTACAAATACTCGAATACGTTGTAACTCTGACTCTGTTTATTATTCTTTTGTCTTTTTGTTTTTTATGAAACCAATTTTCGTTTCAATACATTTTGCCAAATCACTTTTTTATTTTTATTTCATTTGATAGTCGTTTAATGAGGCAAATTATTCACAATTATTGTTGAATATATTATTTTTCAATTTACTTTCGAGAATAAAACAAATTGTGAGTTATCATTTAAGCTGTTAATCGTAGGAAATTTTGTTGCATTATCAGCTAATAAATGGAATTGATGTAAACAGCCGACGTTGAAGTAAACTGCGACCGGGGATGGGTATATGTGACTTGGCGCAGCCGTGGACGGAAATGGGAAACTATTTAATCAGAAATAACACTGCGTTTTAAAAGCATGAGCAAACATCGTGATATATGTTTTTAAGGGTCTGCCTTGTGGAGAAAGTGTGTCCTTGAACCGTTTTGCATATTTCCTCGCATTCTTGTGCATTCTTTTTGTCAAGTTTTATTCTTTTTCTTACCTTCATTGAATCTTAGCCAATCCTTCCTTTGCAAGGAAATTTACTCTGCCAAAAAGAAATCGAACTAGAATTAAAAGTTATTGTATAAATGCAAGAAGCTTTTAGAAGATACTGTCAAAGATAAATAGAAAAATATCAAGACCTTAACATCGCCGTGTGAATCGGGTGTAAATTATTACAAAAGAGGTCGCTCAATATTTTGTTGCTCTTTTTAGACCTGGCGTTCAGGATCGATAATTTTCAAAACGTATTATCAAAAGGAAATTTCTAGGAAAAAGGCGCTGCTATTCCAAAAGCGAATGTTTGTGAATTAATTTGTCCAATCCATTCTCGTCGTAATATTATTGTGTACTTTCCCGCCCAAGCCAGTCCATCAATTGTTATTCCTAAAGAATATCACAGCGGATTATAAGCAAAAATGTGTCAACGTTTGCGTGTTGTGGAACAATTGACCGACACTAATTGATTACAAAAAAAGGGGCTTGAAATGCGCCCTTGAACTTCAGTGATCATAAGTTATCGTACCGCTTCCTGCACACATTTCGTGAAAACTGGGACCGTTTTCGCTTTCGTAAACTAGTGAAAGGGATCGTAAATAATACGAGACAATTCCATTACGAACGAATATGCCGTAGATCTACCAACTGATAACAGAAAATTATCAGCATTAATTTCAGAAAATGTTGAGCGCAAAGAAATTAATAAAATGTAAAAATAACACAATGAAAACGAACATAAATTATAATTGATAATTGCAATTTACAATACTTTGATTTACTTTATGAGCAAAAAAATGAAATGAAATGAAAATAAAATAAAAAACTGTTCTGCCATTCAACACACTCACTCGTATGAAAATATGTCTTGATTATTGTCTTGTTTGTAGTTTAATTAATTGAGTTTTAATTCAGCGATAACGGAGGTCATTAAAGTGTTATTCCATGAAGGCTAAACAAATTTTTAATGAAGAATTCAAATTGAAAATAATACAATTATAATGAAAACAAACAAGCAGATAGAATATTTTTTATGAGCAAAATATTCAATAATCAAACAAAATATGTTTCATTATCATTTCGAGCGAATTATAAATGGAAAATATGGGCAAATATTTAAACGAGTGACGGGGATCATTTTATTTTTAATGCTTTTTCTTCTTTTTTTATTGAAGTTCAATGGTGAGGCTTGGCAGCAGGAAACCCATTTTGAAATAAAAAATTGTTTGAATAAATTGACAGTTTTGCCATAAAACACTTTTGTTTCTTGGAAGCGTTTCAATACAGGAAGTGAAGCAATCGAGTGCATAATCAAGCATTTTAGAGAAGGGCCTGCCGTCAGTTTGCCTGCCAGATGCAATGCGCTTGAAAGCTCAATAGTTTGTAGTAAAATGCAAAACCGATCTCACAAAGTATTTGTATCAATTAGCCGATTTTAATAGTTCTTGAGCGGAAAAGCTACTTCCACTACACATTTGAATGAGGGTTTCATTCCAATAAAAAAAACTGTCGATATACAATCATGTCGAATATTCGGTTGGGAATGGATTTGATTCCGTTTATCCATTCCGTACGAATTAGTTTTTGATGCCTCAGACTCCAACCGTTTTTATCAAGGCAAAAAAATTTTTAAATGTTTTTAAGTTAATAAATTGGCAATGCCGTCAAGTTGCAAGGCTAATATGGCAAGACCGAAACTGATTTGTAAAACAAAATCCTTCATAATACGACCGAGGATCGATCCAGGGTCACACAAGAAGATTTGTGCTGATAAAATTCATTTCATTCTCCTATTGAAGCTGCCTGAATGATCACTCAAGGGAGTCTGTTGCAAACAAATTTTCGTTTTCTTTTACTTCAAAACTCTTAAGTTTTTGACAGTTCATTTTATTTAGTTTATGTAAAAAGAATTTTTCGCTGGTTTAAAGTGAAAAATATATTATTTTATTTTATATTGTTGTTGCTTAAAATTCATTTTGTCTGCTTCTTTTAAAATTGTTTAGTTTTTCTCCCAGCAAAGCAGAGAATGATAAGATATTTCAAATAATAATAATTACGAACGGTACAATAAAACGAGCTTCCCGACTAGAAGCTGCTCTATTCCAAATACCATTCTCCCCTCCCCTCCCCACCCCATTACAAACTCAAAAGACGAGCAGATAAAACTTTTTTGTGTGACCCTCTGTCAATCAAAGAGCGTTGCAAATATTTTATAGTATAAAATTAATGCAACAATTGAATGGGAATAATATTAATTATTTATTTGCCAGCCATAATCGGTCGAATAAAGCAGCGATCGTACAAGAAAGAAATATTGCAATTTAGCACCAACAAATCCGATCATTTTGTTTTTTATATATTCGAAGGATTTTTCGAAATTGGCAAAATCAGGCTCTACAATTCTTCTTGATAATATATTTTCAAATATATTTATTGAAAACTAATTTATGTACTGATAAAAAGTACTTCCCTCCACTGGCAACAGGCAATTAAGAATTACGATCATGACATGATCGGAATGATGTCGTTCTGGAAGAAAGTTTTCGTTTTAAATATTCTGCAGAGCCAAAGTACGGAATGAAATCCATCTTCGAACGGACTTAAACTCTGTAACAATCCCATGAGAAAAAAGTTTCTTTCGAATTCACGTCGTGTACGCTCCCTTCCTATTCGCCGATTTCGCAAGATCTCCTTCGATCGAATAAATAACATATAAAACAAAACTTAATAATTTTTGTTTGTTTTCACTGTTACTTATTCGATCGGACGATAGCTTGCGATATTGGACGAACAGGCAGACCACCTGCCAAGCAATCGTCTTCCACGAGGCAGTATTTTTTAGTAGAATTTGCAAAAGAGCCACAGTTGTGTGTTTTAGTATCCTGGATTTCAATATGCTTTTGGGCAATTCTTGTGAAAATCTTCTGTAGGAAATCTAATCCAAATTTTGGCTGAATAGATTTCGAGTGCGATCCATTTCCGTAAGTTTGAGAAATACAGTGTCATGACATGGTTAGTACAACCATATTATGGTTATGGCAGATAGTCCATAATAAATAGTATGTGGACAATTTTCCTTTTATATTAATTTGTGTTTCTATTCCTCACAATTTTAGACAGAGAGATGGATATTTTTTTTCAACGAATTCCTCAGTTCATATTGATTTTCATCTTATTAATCATATTAAGGTTAATAAAATATTTAAATACTCAATACCTCTCCGAAATATTCCAAATAAAACATTTCAAATAAAATGTGCTGACTTTTTCAAGCGAATGGAAAAATAACAAAAACGCAAATAAGAAAGAAAAATATAAAACAGTTGTGTAATGACACATACACAAGTGTTGTTGTGCATGTGTGTTGGTAAATAAATACACAATGAAATTATCAATTATGATTACTTAATTAATTAAAATTTAATTGCTTTTTAATAGAGAACTTCATAGTCAGGGTTAGTGGTTGCTGATAACAGTTGTCTGGTAAAAATACTTGCCAAACGTACGAACTTATTCTCTCATCTTGTCAATAAACTGGGAATTATCAAAATAAGATTCGGTATTGGCTAGAATTAATACAAAAATCATTTAGTCAAAGCACTTGTTTGGCTTATCAACGCACTGCGGTTGCAGCCTTTAAGAACCTCAACAGAGAAACCAGACAATTGCAAAGTTGCAATTTTTGTTTAAATGCTGGAAATGTCTTATTAGGAGTTTAAAGATGACAGTTTTCCTCATTATTCAAGAGTCCAGAGTTGCTCATCTTGAATAGAAGTTTCTTTATTTTTTTTTTTTTTTTTGGCGAACATGGAGCTTTCAAATCAACTCCAAGATTGTATCTAATTATCTGTACATGTGTAATTTTTGTTGATGTCTCAATTAAAATATCTTAACAAGTTGGAATACAAAAGCAGGACTCAACAGACTGCCAATCAAACTGCGAAGTACGAGCAAAGTGAAAAGAAAATACGAACAGAGTTTTTTATTTTGTAAATAAACCATAACAATTGATCATTTTGAAGATAGATACTGATTTTAAAGCAGATCATTGTTATAAACTCAACAAGATCGATCTATTCATGCAAGAACAATCAAAAGTACGATTGATGATGGGCGGGAAGTGAAAGAGTGAATTGTGCAATTGAAACTGAAGTGAAAAGAGTCTATATCACGACTTTGTTACATGCGACTCGAAATGGGATTTATCTCATGAAATTACTAAAGACTTGTTGCTGTTGTAGAGATACAAGAACATAATCAAATCACTCTTTTATGCAACTGTGTAGGATGAACTATTGGAAAGAGAAAAAAAAGATATAGTAAGTTTTGTTGTACGAGTATATTGAATTCGTTGAGATCATGAGAACGTTTACTCTATAATTATTGTAAAATAAAAGAAACAAAAGACCGTTGACAAGTCAACCAGGAGGAAAATCAAGTCAAGAAACTAACCAACAACCAGCCAACGAAATTCTTGTTTAAAAAAATTAAAAAGCAAATAACTACAACAAACAAAAAAGAAAACACACAAAATGAATTATTCATTTTGTATGGCTGATTCTCCTTTCTTAAAACAAATACGAGCACAGAATACATCTGTACAATCAAACAGAAGAATTCATACATTCATATCGATCATATTGATCAATATGATCTCTAATACACGCACTCGTTTATTGAATGTCATCATATCAAAACTCTGCCACATTCACTTCGCTGAATACATTTTCCTTCCTTCTTGCCTTGAAAGATTTCCTAACAATTTGATACTCTGTTCGCAACGATCTCGTTAAGTTCTCAACAAAATAGTAACATTTCAAATGCGAGTGTGTGTGTGTGTGTGCGTGTACTCGTAATAAGTTATTCCAGCAGTTGCTGCAAATACCAATTATTCACGTAATGCCAGCTAATTTACATTTGTGAAATTATTTGTACTCGTCCATTGCAAAATACTAACCACGGCAGTAGAGCCGGATAGAACCACGAACGAGCGAGCGAACGAGCGTTTTTGATGTAAGTGAGCTACTAAATTGGCTGTAATTACTGCATAAACGTATTTACAACTACGGCATAACAATTGCAACAGCTACAGCGACAGCAGTCTTTTGCTAACGAAAAATGGAAGATAAAATAAAATAAATATGAAGATACAACGTTTAGGAGATACTTGGTTTTCTTAACAATTCTCATGCGCAAATTTTTCAAATAGTTATGGAGAAGAGATCGGTTTATATGTTGTAGCAAATATATTTGCTTGGATTTATGGCTGGAATGACGAAAATCGGCATAACAGATCCTTTTTACCTTAATTCTGATCAGATTTAGTAATATTCCCTTTACATTGACAATAAGCATTGTCTGCTCTCTTCTTTCTCTCTGTTTCCCTGTCTCTCAAATGGTTCAGATTAAAAGTCTTGCTTGAAGTTACTTTGCAAGCTTCAATATTCAAAATTTTGTCTGGCGAAACATGCTACCTGAAACATGATTTGAGTGCGAAGCTTCAATGAGAGAGCGAAGCACGAATTGATATGCCCGTCAGCGTGGTCAACTTTTAAATTTTAAAAAGCTCTAAAACAAAGAAAAAGGCTCGTGCTCGTTGGGCCTCTTCCGCAGGACAGTCTGTTAATATAGGGTGTTTTTTATAGAGTGATATAAGTTTAAATCATAATAAAACATAGAAATATATTTTTGATATCAATTAAACGGTCTTTACTGGATAGAAAATTTCATGACATCAATGTTGAAATATGGAACACCAGTTTTCACAAACTGTAACTTTCTGGCCATCATCGTTTTTGAAGACGTATGGGCCAATGACTCCGTCAGCCCATAAAGCGCACCAAATGGTGTTTCGACAAAAGCTTGTGGATTCTCCTCACTGCAAAATGCGACAATTCTGTCTATTTACGTACCCATTCAACCAAAAATGCGCTTCATCGGAAAATAAAATTTTGAACGGACGAAGTGCACGATAAGTTTGACGAACAGAAACATTATTTTGATTACAAATTTCCACAAAACTGTATCACTCTATAAAAACACCCCATATATTTTAAAATTCGTTAAATTAAACGATGTCGTAGGCGACTTTCACGTAAGTTCTTCGTGCTAGTGGGTCCTTGTCCAAATTAAATTAAAAACAAAATTATTTTAAATTTGGGTTTTAGTGCCACCGTCACGATCAAAAGAGCACCAAAACAAAATTCAAAATTGACCACCTTGAAAATTTGTCGCTTCTTTGAATCGAAAAAGCACTAGAAATGGCGCCAAAAGCACCGATTTAACAACACTGATGTCCGTGCAAACATACTTTTTCTCTTAACGAACAGCGCTTGCAGATCATTGAATTCGATTATCAAAATTCATGTTCTTCTAAGAAAGAGCATCGTGTACTTTTTCCATTTTGTGGTTAGTTTGGGCGGCCTTCTAACGCGCATAAATTTCACATCAGAAATACAGCAGCTGTATGCGTTAGAGTTGTTGATAACCGGGAATTATCGGTTCAGAGTTTGTCACAGCAATTGGGCATCTGTTAGTCCACCACGTGCTTAATTTAGTGGAAGGATGTGGATGTCAAATTTTTAAAAATACAATTGATGCAAGAATTGAAACCACGCGATCCTACCATAACGACTAAACAGTGGCCCAGTTGGGAGGCGAGGAGGAGGTGAGCAGTTGATTTTACTTTCGACGCCAGTCAGGTGTTCGCCGAGATCGTGAGATGTAACGATTTTTTAAAGGTTCAGGTTAAGAGCCAATACCGCAGAGGTAGACGCACTAGGATGGAAGAATTTATCCGTGAGATACCGACCGAAATTCAGACATTCAGGAGATAACCCCTGCATATGCAGGGCATTGTGCCAGATCTTGTAAGGAAGGGAGAGTGCTAAGAGGACAGATGAGAAGATAGAGAATTTGTTGTAGCTATTTTTGCTCCAAAAATCGCCGGTGTTGTATAGCGACCAGTGTTATGGCTTCGTCATGGAGGCAGACCGACAACAATTAACACGATCAGGCATTGCATCGTAGTCTTGTGATCACTATTTTAGCCAACAGGAACCCAGCACATGAACCATTTGACATTTACAGGAAATCATCATTTAGATCGTTTTATCCACTCAAATAATTATTTGAGATTTTAAATCAAATTATTTGTTTTCTGTCGGAAACTATTAAACTGACGTCGATTTCCCATGTTCTTTAGAATATTCATCATGTCGTTCTGGATGTAAAACGTAACGAATCTTGACCTTTTCAATCTTGATTGACTTCAGTAGAGCATAGACCCGATTGAAATGCGCGCAGGAACATTCTTTAAAACCCTCAATAATCCCTTCGACTTTCTGCTTACTATTTTGGAACAAAAATGTGAAGTCAAAAAGTATTGGCCGTCCGATCTGCTCGTCCAGTCCTCAAAATATATACGGGAATGAGAAATCAAAAGGACATTTTCCATGTAAATTTTTATTAAGGGAAAAGTGCTCCCGCCTTGAAAGCATCGTCGGGTATAAACGCTGTGTAACATAAAAATATTTAAAAAAATGTGCAGAACTCATGTGTTTTGTTGTTCCGAATTTAATCTTGTATGAAGATATAACTGCAAGTGGCCAGGCCAACAACTAACTTGCACCCCTAACAACCATCAACGGCCGTTGCCTTTAATGAAAATGATCATAAACAACTGAACAAATCAATTAAACAAAGTTTCTTTTTTCAAAAAATTATTTTCTTGTATTTGCTTTTGAAATTATTTTATATATTTTTTCTTTAGAGTTCTTGTGTATTTTTTCTTTTCGAGTTTAATACGTACAGATACTGTTTACTTAACGACTAACTTCAGCATTATTTACGGTAGTTAATTAATGCCTTTTTAATATCTTTCATTTGTTAATAATGACAATAACTATAAATAATAAATTCTATATTAATTTATTGAATTTTTTGTGGTTTTTAGCATTTTTGTTTACAATTATTTTTGAGTTTCTGCATTTTTTCTCAAGAGCTACGCAGAAGGCTGCTTCTTCGCCTCAGTGTCAGTGAATTAGTTTTCGATCAAAGTTAACACTAGAACTGCTGGTAACTTTAACAACTAATTTTAATTAATACATACAATCGTTGCACTTATCCTAGTTTTATAATACAATAAAAGAAACAATAAAGAAACGCGTTTAACATAAAACCAGTTCAAATTAGTTTCATACAACAGAAGAAGAATAATTTAATTGTTTTGCTTATTAATTAGAAAAAAAGGGGACTATTAATTATTTACAATTGACACGAATTGAAATAATTCATGGGTTTTGGGTTTCGAAATTCTTTCAAATAAGTTTAGGAATCATATTTAGTGCTTTCTGTTTGTTGTTGTTTCATTTTTAGTTTTGTTTGTTTCAGAATTCAACGTTTTGAACAATTTACAAAATTTTACAAAGTTGTGCTTCAAATAAAATAAAATATTTACAATTAAAATGCGCTAACATCACAGCAATTTGGGGTTTGTTTAAAATTAATAAATTATAGGCGCAAGTTTTCTCCGCTCCCCAGCTTCCTGAAGCGGTTTTGTAGTGGAAATTGCAGTAGAGGACAGACGGGGTTAAAACTTTGGTGTGTGTTCTGTGTGCTGAGGTCAGAGACGACATTGTCCTCTAACCCAAGTGCATTAAACTGGGATGGAAGTAGCCAGCCATGGCCCATTGAGCACCCGGACCGCCACGGCCCAAAGCAGCCATTTTGATCTTTTCAATTTCCGCCTCCTGCAAACGTTTCGCTTTGGCTCGACGGTTTTGAAACCAGATTTTCACTTGCGTCTCTGTTAGTCTCAAAGAGGAAGAAAACTCCGCTCTCTCCGCTATACTCAAATACTGTTTCTCGCGGAACTTCTTTTCCAAAGACAACAACTGTTGTGTAGTGAATGGCGTGCGGGGCTTGCGATTCGGCTTGTGTTTGCGCAAATTACACTTAATGCGCGGAGGTTCGTTATTGTCTACAAATAAATTAAGAATACAAATGAGAATTAATTTTATTTAAAACAGCAATTAATTTAGCGTGTGTAGCTCTTTAAAAACAATCAATTAATTAAATTTAAAATGTGTTGACATCGCAAAACCGTTTGACACCATTAACAAATGACTTCCATCATCGTCATTTATTTCACACAACCCAGGGAATTTCAAAAATAGAATACGAAAGGCAGCAGACAATTTTAAAGCACTCGCAACAACAGCCTTCAAAAACAATTGAAAAAAAGTGAATTCTTTTGTAGCTTTTGATCGATAAAGTAATTAAATTTAAATTAAATTTTGTGTTTTTATAACAAAACTTTGGCGTTTCACGGCCTCTGGAATTTTGATTTGCATCGTGTTGCTGCCGACTAGATTTTCCTTTTCCATGGAAAAGTCAAACAAACAAGTGCATGTTTTTTCTGCATTTTTCTGCTCTCAACTGAAACGTGGCTCCCCTCAGAAAACCACAAAGATTTAAATTGAAATTTCAAGTGTTTAACAATAAAAGACAATTTAAAACACTTGACAAACAGAACAGACAATGACAAAAAACCAACCCGATTGTACAAAAAACAAAAACAAAACAATGCAACAAAATATATAAATTTATATAAATAATAGGGTCACATGGCTGCAACCATGAACACACAACAGCCAACTGCCAGCAGAATGCAGCGGCCCCAGCCCCAGCACCAGCCAGCCGCAACAGCAGCGTGCTTGCTGCCTGTCTGGCAGCAGCGCTATTCTGCTCGCGTCAACAGTTGAGGCAGAGGATGAAAAACGAGAATGAAATGAGTAGATGAAAATGAAGAAGAGACAACCATAATTTATTGCATCATTTGTAAATGCATGAAACAAAGGCATTCTTAAAATTAACAAAAGTATTATAACAACAACAACAACAGTAACAGCAACAACAAAAGCCTCAAGAAATATTAAAATTTTCAGTTAAACCTGACAAAACGAAAATAAATTCACTTGACTTGAGGGAAGCGGAGCCACACGGAAGGACGCTGGTGGTTGGTAAAGACACAAATTTTAATTTCACAATTAATTAAACAATTAATTGAATTGTTTCGAGTCTGTTTTGATTTTTACAGCCAATTACTTGTGTAAAAGCGTGTCTGCCGTTTTATTTTTAATTCAAATTTTATTTTATTTTTATATTTTTTTAAACAGATATTTAAACGCATGCTCGTTGTATAGATTGGAAGCGATAGATCTTCGGAAAATTTCTCAATTATATTCAATAACATTTTGAGTTTTTTAAATACGGTTGAAAGTTGTGGGATAACAATCATGAGGTGTCATGTTCAGAAAGATGTGTTTCATAGTCGAGGCGTTAAGGGAAGATCAATATCAGATTAGCACTTGACTTTCTACAGCGAAGCTGAATATCTGTTTTCGGAGGACGCCGCACTTCCCTCATCAGTACTCATGCGGAATTTACCATAATTTATTAGGTGCCGTAGTTGAAAATGATAACAGTTTTTATTTATAAAAAAAATTAATGAGAACAGTATACGAGAACTCTATCAATTCTAAACTAATTTTAGCGCTGAAGAGGATTAAGTCCCATTGTCGGATAAAGTTTTATTTTTGTTAACACAAACTTCTATGGTTTTGTAAATAATTCGGAGATAATTTTGAATTGGGAGTATTCACAATGAGTGCTATTTAGTCATACTGTCATTATTGTACTAGATGAACATATTGTTCTAAGTAAACAGGTGTATATACATATCGTCACCCGAAATACAAAATGACGTGTCATTATTTTTCAGAAATTTACAGGAGAATCAAATAGCGATATGAAATGAAAAATACGTGCCTTGAAACAAAATTTTAAAATTTAGATTGAATTCAAAAAGTTTAATTTCGATCTAGATTTGCGAACTTTGTTTTCAATATTCGATGTAGCTTCAATTTTATTAAAATTTGTAAAAATGTGATACGTTATTTTGTATTTAAGGTGACGATATGTTTTTAATAATGAGTTTATTTTTAAATATGACGCTTTCTTGGGATACAAAAATGTGTTTCAGGTTCTTCATGATAATCTTAAAGAATTTACTAGTCATTTTACAGTCATAAAGTCGTATTATTTTAAAACAGATTAAAAATAAGTTGTTCTTATGCTGCATACTAAAAAGTCATAAAATTGTACAACTTTTTGAGCATTTTGCCATGAAATATTTGTAGAGTTCGGAGTCGAAAGCTTGAAAGTTTTTAGTGGCGATAGTGTATGATACCTGCGTATATGATGCAGGAATAAAACTGTTCGCTGTTCACACTCTTTTATCACTTTGAATACAATTTTGTATAACACGAAAATACGTAAAAACGTATTAAACCCCGAAATATAAAAATACAAAAGGGAAAAGGTTTGCTTTTTTGTAACTGGCAGCCACTGCATGTTTTTCCACTGCCGCCGCCAAAAAGTGTATTCGGTTTATATCAGCGGTAGCAGCTGGTTTTGTTAATACATTCAAATGAAGTTTGAGAATTTTGAGCTTTAAAAGCAAAAATGAGATCACTAAGTTGAATACCATGTACTTAACAGGCTCAGCGATCTGCAATTTATTTTTTTCAAATTAAAATATTTATTAAACGAGAAAAAAATATTCCCGATTTAAATTTGAACAAATTCATAAAATAATTTCCAGATCGCAGCTGCAATTTAAGCTACAAAACGTTTGAGCAATAAAATGCATTTCATATTGTCAACTGTTATAAATTTAAACAGAATCGGAATTGTTAGAAAATTTCTCAAATTCTTTGAATTTTTTCTTTGGCTGCAACCAGTTGTAAGTGGATTATTTTCTTAACGTCTGACGGAGTTTTCAAAAAGCACACTAAATCATAATGGGTTACTCGGACCTGTCCTACATTTAGTGCTATAATTTTAAGACTACAAGTGAGACCCCTAAATGTCGAGCTGCATATGACACGCTAAGAATCCCAACCCCTGAATTTTAATCGTATTAAATAAAAAAAAGTCTATCGGACTTGAAACTGTCAGCAAATATTAGAAATTGAGAATTAATTGTTTTTAAGATTAAAGTTGCTTGGATAAAGTCAGCTCATAATTAAATCCACAGTATTTAATTGAAGCAGTTAAGGCACAAACGCTCCTGGATACGCACGGTTAACTCTGTGAGGTTTTTCATTTCATTCATTTTACCTCAAGAACTGGATCAACTAATAAGTTGGCCTTTTAAGTATCCGTGTTGTTACATTTTTCCAATCATTTTATATTTATTTTTATTAGTGAAGTAACTGGAGACGTTCTTTTATCAACAAGAATTTTGTTTGTTTAAGTTATTTTTACAAGCAACTTATTTATGTAAATTAAATATGAAAAAACCCAAAAAGGAGGCCCTCCAACAAAAACATATTTAGGGCCTGATTGTGGAATGAAAATATTTAAATTTTACAGCGGCAGCCGGCTTTTTGGGTCTTTAGAATCGGCTTCATATCGTAACAAGCGCCTAAACGTTTGTTTTGACAAATCAATAAACAACAAGAAAACGAAATTAAATTCAAAACAAGACGCTAACAAACTGCTGGAATTGTTTAACTTCTAAGATAAATTCAAATGCAGAAGAAATGCTTCAAATTGAGTGTGCCAGCAAGTGAAGCCAGTGAGTGGATGGAAGCAACATTTTGGTCACTGCAACGAAATGGTGTTCGCCTTAATTATTTATGATGTTGTGAAATCCAGTTGACACACATAAACAAATATTTTTGGCGATTTCCTACAGATTTAGGAGTTTGATAAGGTTAACAAATGCCTCTGCGTGAGTTCTGTGGGTGTTTTGAAACTTTGGAAACATGTTTTATCCGCAATTAAAAACCACTTGCAGTTCAGCGCTTGATTTATGCCAGCATATTTCATTTAACTTAAGAATTTAGCTAATTTGGTATTAATTAAATGACAAACAACAAAATTGTTGTGAAATTCATCAAAAGCCATTCAAGAATTGGCTACACTCCAGCGTATAATTACGTTGACTAAAGTTTCGTTTCTTTTTTTTTTCTTTTTTGTTGCTGCTGTTTCTAAACGTTTCTTAAGTTAACGCTAAAGAGGCGGCCTGTCAAATGCACGCTGATAGATAGTCATACAACCCGATAGATTGCAAGATCGTTAGATAAAATTGCAAAACAAAGAAAAACCAAATAAATGCAGCCGAATAGCAGACAACCAGCAACTCGAAAATGTTTGTATGGCTTGTGAAATCGTTTTCACTTTAAGGCGAAAAAATGATCACTTTACAAGAAATCCAACTGCCACAATAAAAATGAGAAAAACAAAAGCAAAAACAAAATCAAAAACAATTACAAAAAAGCAAAATAAAAAATAACAGATATTTTGCAATTAAAAGTCTTAATATGGTTACAAAAATTGCAACGCGTTTTAATTTAATGAAAAACTAATTGCAAAGCAATTTGCAACGCGTTGTTGCCACAATACCCTCGCAATGTACTCGAAAACAAAAAACAATAGACACACACTCACACACACACGCGAACAACAGTGACATTAACAACATGATGCAGCTTTAAAAATACACTCAAAATCCAAACCAGACTCGTCGCGAAACAAATCTTTAGTTTAACAACTTTTCAAAGCTTTTAGCCAATAATGGGCTGCCTTATAATGGCCGCTAATGTCGATGGCGATGACGACGACGACGACGACGATGATGTTGATGATCGCAGACATTTCATCACTCTGCCAATTGCGGTTTATTGTGGAGCCTATTTTGTTACAATGCCTTAGAGAGATTGCAAATTAATTGAAATCAACAAAACTGAAATACCTTTTAATACGAACAACATCACAGCAACATGGACAGACAACATGTTGTTGTTGCTGCTGGTGCTGATGCGTGTTTTTGTTTATGGTAGGAAATTGCAGTGATATTTTTAAGGCGAAAATAAAAGAAAAAACCACTGCATATTGTAGCAAACTGCTATTCCTAATTGACAACAAACAGCAAACAACAAACAACATCCAAACCAGCAACAATTAAATGCCAAAATTACGAATAAATAAAAAATAAAAACACGCTGCATTTCTCTAAATTAATTTGCACATTTATTGGCTTTTCCTAGAATTCTACAATTTATATTTTTAGTTGCTCAGATAATTGCTCTGCCGCTGCTGCTGCAGTTGCTGCTGCTGCTGTTACTCCGAGTTTTAATTAATAAGCGTGATATGATGTGTGTGGTTATTAAAATTCCTTGATATCTTTCCATTCCTTAACATGACTTTAACTTTCCTCTTGATATTTAGTGTGTAATTATGGCTGTTTAACTAGTTCTCCTCCCTTCCCTTCCCCTCACTTCACTCCACTGCACTTCTTTTTCTCTTTTGTTTATGCAGTATCTCACTTTACATGTTTGTATGGGCCAAATGGCCATGTTTTTATTACCGCTGTTGTTGTTGTTGTTGTCGTTGTTGCTGTTTCCCATTTCATTTTATCATTTAACTTGAGTTTTATGTTCGTTTTAACCAGCCCAAGTTAAGATAAGATGTTTAGGCTTTCAGCTGAAAATGCGTGTATGTTTATTATGACTGACTATGGAGACGAAACAACAACAAACACAACAACAAAAACTAGCAGTGTGGACAGACAGTTAATGTAACAGCCATACAGTTGTAAATACCATTTTCAACCTACTCACGTTTTCAGTCGGCCGTAGATATGACATGGAAACAATTTTTTTCTTGCCGTTTATTCGAAGAGGGTAACGAAAAAATCTCAAACCAATTCAGATTCAGATGACAAAAAAAAAAAATCACAGAGAGCCAAAGACTGCAGGAAAGAAATCCTTGCTCGGCAATACACATGGTGGCTTGCAAGTGTGCGTGACTGGCTAAACGATCTGCCACTAAGAAATTGCAGGAAAACATATTAAAAGATGTGTTTGCAATTAAAAATTACACTCGCAGCGAAAACTTGCAGCACACACACACACACGCACATCTTCGCAATTGGCTAAAAAAACTTTTAATTAAACAAGTCAATGGCGATCTTTTTTTATAATAAATTTTAATAGAAGCAGAATTTCTCCAACCAAAAGAACAATTTTGTGAAATTCAGCGAAAATATTAATTTTTTCTAGAACATCAAAATTATCAGCGCCAGGTAGAGCAAAGCATAGAGAGCAGACCATGAGGTCTGTTGCTAAATTAGCGTATTTTATATCGATGGAAGTTTCTACTAGTGAGTGATGGGTCTTCGTCATTGAAACAGGCCGGGAACGATTATCAAAAGCATTAATGCCTGCTTTATCTGCTGAGCAGATCAGAAAAAGTCTATATCATATTCATGACCGAGTACGGAGGCGCAGTAGGGATTCTAAAGCTTCGAAGCCAAATGCATGTTCCATTTTTAGATGCAGTTTTCACTAGACGTCGAGCGCCCCAATTCGCTTGCTTGTATGGAAGATGTGGGGATGTACAAAAATATAAATCTTTAGTACACGATGCTCTTTCTTCATAAAAATTTATTAAAAAACTTAGGTTACGTTGAAAAGAGGGGCCAGCATTGGAGCTTTCCCTATTTGTTCAGGACTACACTTAAGCCTCATTAGCTTTTTGTGCGCTCTATTTTGAGGAGTAAAAAACTTGTCTAGAACATTTAATTACAGGTCAGAAGCCTCGGGGATGCTGGCTCACATGTAGCACTGGTTTTTATAACTGCAAAATAATTTAAATTCTCTGACAGAAAATGCAAAAAACTCCAAGAAAACAAAAATCGTGATGTTTTTCCACATATTTTCTCTTGGCTGCCACCTTTTGCCTTTAAGAACATCTCATGATGTTTAGCCATGACTCTTAAATCATTGTGTGAACCGAATGAATTGAGTAAATCTCATATATAAGAGTGAGTGCGACTTTCGGGTTTTTTGTCTAGGCCTTGACTATTTCAGGCAAAATCACACACAAAATTTAATTGTTTTCTTAACATTTTCATAACAACTTTTAAAGCTGCAGGCTTTTTTACTTAAATAATTTTTTTAAATAAATTTTTATCAGTAGTGCGCCCCTACTTTGATTAGTTTCTTCAAGAAAATGTGAAAACAGTTTCAATTTTTCATAATTTATTATTGTTTTTGAAAAACAAAATGCACAGATAAACAACTTATTTTCTTAATTTCCTGAAGAAGCTGGCCCAGGCGTAGCAAATATTCATCTCAACAAATTAAATAAAAAAGAACTCCAGTATAAAAAATTCTAATTGATTTTAAAGAAAAATTATAGTTCCAATATTTTCTTTACTAATAAAATGAGAGAATATTTATTTTATTAAATATCGGCCGGGATTTTTTCCTCTCCTAATAGCGAATAAAGGCTCCACTAAGTAAAAGTTTTCTGCAATAAAATATTAACATAAATTGCTGTAGATACAAATCACTGTATATTTGTATGTGTGTGTTTATATGTGTGTATCTCACACACACATTTGTGTCACGTAAATTGTGAATGCAAAACTTTACGCAGATTATTCGAAAAGACTTAAACTATCAACGAGCACATCAAAAGTTCTAAAATATCCACCAGAATTGTTTTTAGAAACTGCAGTTTTAGCCAACATTAAAATTTATGGGCATTTACAAACATGCGATTTACATCAAAACTTGCAATATTTCTTATCTGCTGTGTGTTGGCCTGGTTGTAAAACTCCAGATATTGATTTTCATCTCACATTCAACCGCGTCCTATCAAACCCGCGTTAAACATGTTCAACCCAAAAACGCAAAGAGAAACTCAACTTTCAGTTGAAAATATGATTGAAAATAAATTTATTCGAAAACTTATTTGCCTGCTATTCACAACTGTTTCAAAGGTGTTTGCTAATTAAACACTAAAATGAGTATTTCATTTGCTTTTTTTTCAGTTTCAGTGGCCTTTTTTTAATGAGCAACAAACTGAACTAACGATTAGTCCATAAATGCCAGATAAATGTCATCAAAATGTTTATTAATAATAATAATAATAATATTATTGCTAATTGCTTTGACAAGTTAGTTAAACAAATACAAACACAAACACAAATAGAAACAGAAATATAAATTATTTACACCAGCAGAGGCCTGAACTGCGAGTACGAGTTTCGTTTTGGGTGCAAGCGGCCGATGTGGTCGGTCATATTCACATGTAAATTATTTTCAACATTGACAAGCTGGCACCTCAATGCAAATAGAAAAGATTGCAAATAAAAGTGCAGCAACAACAACAGCAGCAGCAACAACAACATCTAGCGGGCTGGCTAATATTAACAAATTACTGCAAAGCGAACAATTGTCAACAAATGACTAACAATATGGTGCTGCCTTTTATTTATGGCCTTCGCCAAGCCGACTTTGGCTACAAATCATTTGAGCAAACGTTTTATATGGCAAATGAAGGAAAGAGCATTTCCACCAGTTTCTGATGAGTTGCGAAGATGGATGGCGTGCAAAATATAAATATTTTCGGTGAAAAAGTAAAATGTTTTGCAGTGAAATGCTAGAGAATCTTTTTTCGAACCGAACCTTTTTAATTAAACATGACAAAGTTCTGGCCAAATAACACAAGAGACACATGCAAAATGTTTTAGAAATAGAAAGAAGTACACCAGGGCCTGGTTTAACAAATAACATAAAGTTTCTTGTTATCGAAATATTCGCTCGTATTATGAAAGACGACGTCGACGTCACATCAACACGACAGCAAAAAGTTGTCGCTTGTCATTTAACTGTCGACAATATTTAATTATTATCAACAGCCGTTTGGTATTCTCCAAGGCATATAATATTAATAGAACATGTCAGCAGAAGTTAATTTCTGTCGAGAAAGGCTGCGCAAGGAACGATTTTTTGCTGTCGTGTTGATGTGGCGTCGACGTCGACATTCATAATATGGACGATTATAAAAAATTAGGCGGAGAGAAAGGAGACCGAAATATATATGAAAATATGCCACGAAATTGCAACGTTTCAACTCCAGAAGTGTTTCCGTGTTTAATTAATTTGAGTTGTTGTCTTTATTAGACCAGACAAACAGCGAGTAAAATTACAAGTGAATCCGGGGCAAACAAATAATTTTGCGCTTCAAAATATTCTTTCAATCAAAACAACACTAACGCTGAGTAGAACCAGGGCTACGCATTTTTTGGCCAAATACTTGATAAGTGTGAACGTACCTGAAGGATTATAATTTCGCTTAAGATCTGATCTATAATGGAGCTATATAGCGTCCTCCTAATAAGATTTCATGGAGTTGCTTTTTTAAGTTAATTTTGAAAGTAACGTTTAGCAGTTTCTTCACTTCACAAGCTCGCCTTAACGTCGTACAATTATACAGGGTTGTATGTCAGTTAATGTTAAGTTTTCACACAAAAATATATTCGAAATTAAATATTTATAATATTTAAAATGAGTTTTTTCATACAAAATATTCTGAAATAGATTTCAAATACATTTTATTTTTTAAGAATATGGAAGTAAACGTATTCTAAATAGTTGCATTGCGACCAGGTCTGACGAAAACACTATTTATTAGCTTGACTTCCTCAATTAAACTTCTTTTAAGGATGAACATAATTTTAATTAATTACAATTTCAATTTAGAACCTTTTGAAGCAAAACTACTTATCGCCACAATCCAATTAAATATTTAGCAACAAAGTGGAACTCCCATACCTGACTGAAACGGCTACTGATTTGATATTTAAAGTTTTTAACATTTAAAAAAAATTAGTCTGTCCACAAGCGCGTAAACGAACGTCGTAGTCTTTCAATTTATAAACGATGCAACTCAGCTTGTGAATCGAAGCAGTATTTTCTTCAAAATTAATTTATTTAATATAAAATCTGCTGTAGTGCCACAGTTTCAAGGCAGTTTCAGCTCAAACTTTACATGAAATTTTCATATTCAGTGACTTCAAATAGTGTTCACTGTAGTTGCATGTGGCTGCAGCAAATGGTGTTAAAATTTATGCATGTCAAGACTTTAAGTATTTGTTTTGTTCGGTTTATTCTTCCCTTTTTTCTGCACTCAAATTGCGTGTTTTAAAGGTGGGTTGTTTGTTTATTTTTGTTGTTTTTTTCCTTTCGTAATTGTTACTGTTGCTGTAACTTTTAAATAAAAGTGTTGTAAATAGGAAACCAGCAACAACAACAACAACAGCAACAACGAAAAAGACACACCTACTAGTTTTTCCAAACAATTAATTGCTGTTATAATTGCACACACCAACACCAACTGCACAACGAAAACAACTTGCAACTTAGTGGCAACAGACAAGGAACAAAAAAAAGCAAAATAAAAATAAAAGGAAGAAGAAGAAGCAATGAAATCGAAACAAGAAGAGAATGACTGAAAAAAGCTGCATTTCTAGACGATTTATCAGAGTAAAAGATATAAAATTATATTGTGTTTTATGGCCTGAAAAAGTAATTAAATGAAAAACAGCGCGTGTGAGAAAAGTGAAAAAAGGACAATCCAGTAGGTGTGTGGCAAAAAGTGTTATCTCCAAAAAAGCTGTTTCCTTATTTTATTTTTGTGTTCAATTTAATCTCAAACGAAACCGTAGCAAAGTTGCATTCTTTTCTTTACAACTAATTAAGTGCAACAACAAAGCCAACAACAATAATGTTAATAATCAGGTGTAATATGTCAAGCCTGGTGTGTCTGTCTGTCTGTGCGCTCTCCCAACCCGCAAACGGTAGTCAGGTTGGACCATTGTGCTCCTTCGTTTGCAGTTAATAAATGACTGCAACGTTTGACTTAAAAGCAAATAGCCGACCTGTGCCGCTTGTCAAATAAGTTAGTTGGCTTGTAAGTGAGTGTGTTGTACGACGAGTGTGTGCGAGTGTTTGGCTTGTCTCATTTTATCATAATGAAAAATCTGACAGTATTTGTTAGGCTTCAAAACTCTGGAGGAGTCCTTTTGTTTCAACATTTAAAGGAAAGAAAGCAAAAAAGGCTTTAAGTATTTCACACACTTTGACACCGACACTCATACCAACACAAATAAAACTCTCTTTATTTCAACTTACACAGCGTTGTTGCACTCTGTGTGAGTGTGTGTGTTTTATTTTAATGTTTCCTTCATCGTACGTGTTTAAAGAAGACGAACTGTTGACAGCGATAACCTGCTGTGTGACAAAACACTCGACTATCGTATCGATAAAGGAAAATGATGTGACAGGTAAAAGTCTCTTTAGCTACAAAAAGAAACTAAAAAGCAAACAAAAACAAATACATGAATTCCTTCTTCTGTAAAAAATGACCAACAATACAAAAAGATACTTTTCGAATGTGTTGCAACACGAATTAATAAGAAATTGTCACCTGTTTGCTTATTTTGTCTTCTGGAAGGACTGGGCAATGTTACACTCTCTTCAAAAGAAAATCTGAAGGAAAGTGCTCGAAAAGTGGGAGACTATTAATGCTGATGTTTAAGACTACAAATCAAATTTACGCTTCCGATTTTCAATAATTAAAATTATCTTAGAAATTAAAAATACCTGCTAAAAATTGGATCACACAAATCGGGACTCCCTATGAAACACTCCATGATAACAAAAAATTTTTGGCACTGAAGTACGAATTGTTCGCATCGAATAGAAGAAAATATAATTGGCAGGCTATTTATTGTAGGGGTGATCCATAGCAGACGATGTTGATTATTATAAAAGTCCGATGAGAGTACAAAAATAGGACACAAGTTCTGATTCATCCAGTGTCTTACAGAATGACGAAAATATAAGTTATAGAAAATAGACACGGTGTATATAGAAGAGAGGGGCCATGGCACTCATGACTAGGTCACACATGTACGCCAGGGAAGGCCTGTTTCGCGCCCTCAAGCAGTAGAAACCAACAACTTCACCTTTACAGGATATCCGTTTCTTTAATGCAGTCAAAGCGGGTGATATCTGGATCTTTGCCGAGTGAGATTGGCTACATGTCCTCCTTACTCGCCATGTATTCATTGTCATCTATGGCTCCAATGCAGTGCAAATGGCCTCTTGAGTCGAACTGCTGTGTTAAAATGCCGATCAACTTTTATAGTGCTGACTCGCTTGGTTTCAGCAGCTCCTATCGATCATCTTATGGGTCAGCCTATGGAACCTTGGTATCACCGTGGCTTCATCCCATTCGTTAATTCGATCTTCGCTACCATGAATGGGTTTGCGTTGAAAAAATCTACTGTCTTCAATGTTCTGGGATTGTTAGCCAGAGCCTACGATCCGCCATTTCGAGCTCTGCCGCGTAGTCCCACAGAGGTTACTCTCTCTTCTTAAATTGTTCCCGATTGTCTGTCGTTGAAATGTTGACCAACTTCTGTACCAAAACCACTCAACATATTAATTTATAATAATTTCTTGCGATTTTCCTTGCTCCGATATTTTTTAAATTAATGTCGATGTTCGAATACTGGAGGCAAATTATGGGATTAATAACCGGCCATTTGCATTGAAAATTTTTCAAAAGTGATACCAAGGAAGGCTGGGACCTGCCAGTGCAGAGATGCTTAAGGAAAGCTGACAACTGATACAGCGATAAAAAAGAATACGAAGAAATTGTACAGCAGCACCAGGAAAGTTTGGGACCTTCCAGAGTGATATAAAAGATGGCTGCGGAAGGGTGGGAAATGGTGCATTAATATTAGGGAAGACTAAGAAATTGCACATCTATAGTGGGAAATTGTAGAGTGGAACCAGGAAATGGTAGGTTTTGTCAGGGAGATGGCAAAAAAGGATACGATCTGACTCTGAGATACGAAGGAAAGCCAGAACCTGCCACAATGTCAGCAGAGATGGCTGGAGAAGGCTGTGAATTAGAACAGTCTTGCCACGGGCACTAGGAAATTGGAAATCAACACCGGGGAAGGCTGGTAAATTGCACAACGACACACAGGGAGTCTGGAAAATTGCAAGTGTGTTATCAGAATCGCTTAAGAACAACGGACAACTGGCGAAACAATACCGGAGAAGGTCAGCTAATACGTTAAAAGATATTGCCAAAATAAAATACTCGTTGATTGTAAGTTTACAAGAAATTAATGTCGAAAACATGGGCACAGATGTTGCCGTGCAAAATATACGATCCTTTTGCAAGTTTATCAATAATTATTTCTGTAACGAATGTTTGAAAATTATGAAGTGCTTGGAAATCAAACTGTTACACGTGAACGCAGATTTTCAGAATAGAAAACAAGTTGTATGAAATAAAATTAGAAATTCACTCATCTCGAATCCGATGAGATGTAGCGACTTTCGAAAATGGCACTGTTCTATTCTGCTGTGTGACTAGAAAATGAAGTTGTTGTTGTTGATGTCTACACTCATCCCTAGATTATTTATCATGTCTTTAGAGTACCATCCTTTTAACTGTCATTCAATTCGGTCCAGTAATGAAAGTTCGAAATGAATACCCAAATTATTAACTGTTGTAGTGACAGAAAAATTTTGATAGTGTTTTAAAACAAATTTTGTATGGAAATTATGTTTCAAAATATACCTGAGAAACACAACAGTTTTTATGAATATCGCGGTAAATTTTTTTATTGTTGTTGCAGCATGAATAACTACTTTGACTATTTTATTTATTTGACTATTAAACGGCTTTTAATATTATCAGCTGATTGGAATATATATAAGTTGGTAGCATTGCATTAAGTACAGCGCAAACAAGTCGGTGTTTTATTGAATATTTAAATCAATTAAAAATTTTAAATACAAAACTATTTCGTAGTAAAAAGTTTCATTAAGTTTAACCTGAACTTTGGGGCCTAAAGAAAATCCTTTGAGGTTAACATTGAAACGCGTTCGATATATTCATCAAACAAGACTGATATTTGATAGTTTTAAACAAATTTTAGATGAAAAATACACCTGAATAATAATAAAAGAAAAATCTTTCAAGTTGAGGATAAAAGTGGCGCCTGTACTAAGACCAGGCAAAGGCTTCAATCGCAATGACTTTGAAGACATATTCCTGGGAAGAAGAAGAGCTTTAATACAAAAAAAACTTAATGCTAAAGTCACTTGAACAGTTACATCTGAACAGATTAAGAGCACAGCAACTGTTAGTCCGAAATATAATTAATTGTTATTTGCTGTTCTCGTGCCCAGAAACTCTGGGAATATGATTGGATTTACATGTTACGGAAATAACTCTGACAATATTTACAGATTTGGCATCCTAAATTTTCTTTTTAATATATTTTTCATCCCTCGGAAAACAAAAGCGCCTTGAGTTGCCAGCCAAGTGATTCTTAAATTTTCAAATCAATTAATTAAAAATTCATTCATTCCCCTCAAATGATTTCTCAAATCAATTTGAAAGTAAAAAAAATATTTTCTTCTCACAAGAAAACTTTTTTATAAATAATATTTCTGGCCTTCAGAACCTGCAAAAAAGAAAATCAACGAAATTAATTAACGTGACTCATTTCAACTGTTTGTCAAAATCGACTGAACAACTTTTCCTGCGCTTTTCTCTTAATGAAAATCAACGTGTCATTCAATCCATTGAAGTCTGATTTATCAACTGCTGAGAACTGTTCTTGCGAAATAAACACACTTCGCTTGACAACTTCTGTCTTTATGAATTATAAATATTAGCAGCGTATTAAAGTCCATAAAACAGTTTTTCCACGAATCGCACTCCCCGCTAGACCGCATAAAACACCAGTGAAATGAAATCATAAAAAAATAGAAGAAAAACACCGGAAATTCTTGTATAAAAGGGTTCGTTATCAGTGCAGCCACACTTTCAAAACGAACACCGACCGACCGACACTGACAAAGTGTTGGAGTTTTTGTTTTGGCTTGACCACTCACTACTTGCAAAAACTATTCGAACAGCTCCAGCCTGACCTGACTTTTAATGTGGGAAATGACGGCACAACACTTTTTTCTTTTGCTATTCCTTTTCTGTTTCAACTCATGCCAAGTGCAAACTTTTCAAGTTTTTCTCTGCAACAACACCAACAAAAATGAAGGAAAATGGGGAGCTTTTTGCTGGAGTGTGAATTGTGCATTTCACGTTACAAAAACACACCGCCAGCGAATGGGCTGATAAACGATCTTAAACTGGCAGCAAAAACGAAAAACTCAATGTTATTTTCCTTAAAATTTAATTTTCTTTATTTTATTCAATTTCATAAAAAAATTGTCAGATTTTTATTGTCAAAGTAGAAGACTTCGTGTACAAAAATTGAGTCGCAAGAATTTTCGTAAGAACAGCAGCCACAAACAGAAACTCATGGCCGCTCAAATGGCCCTGTTCCGCATAAATTGCAATTTATGAGACGATGATTGTGTTTATTTTTATAATCACACTGCCAATTAGGATGGAGGGCTTAAAATAATGACAAAAGAGCAGAACTTAATAGCACAAATAAATTGTGTGTAAATTGTCGTTGTTTAAGGAGGGTGTTTGAGTGGAATAAAAAAAATAAAAAAGAACTTCAGCCCGCATTTATTTTCCCAATTGCAGCCTGATTCTTGTATGACTCATTAATTGGATGATTGATGACGGAGAAGCCATTTGTTTTACATTTAAAAGCGAATGCAATTGGCCCTGTTTCAATTGGCTTACACTCGAAAAAAAAATGATAATTAAAGAAAAACAAGAACGCTTACCTCCTCCGCCAAAGCCCTGACCGGGAAACAGACCCGGTGGACCGAAAGGTGGCATTTGTCTGGCTCCTGGCCAAGGCACACCAGCACCGCCAATGCCACCCCAGGCAACAGCTGCGGCAGCTAAAGCACTAAACGGTGTGGGTCTTATGGGAACGTGGCCAGATGCAGCTAAAGCGGCGGGCGACAGTAAATGTGGTGAATTTGGCAACGAACAATGGCCATCGGGAGATTTACTTGAATCCAAACCATCTGGAGTTGATCGTGGTGAATCGTCGGCATTCATGTCTTCTATGTCGACAATTGAGTCTTCTTCTTCATCATGTTCCAGATCGTGCTCGTTCAGCTCATCGTCGTATTCCAGTTCTGAATCTATGGAGGAACCGATGGGCGAGTGGCGTTCGATCTTCGCTGTCGGCTGTGTGGAGGTAGTTGAGTTAACGTTGCACTCGGTATTGGCGTTGGAGCTGGTGGATGACGCGGGCGGTGTGGTGGTCGAAGGGTTGTTGCTATTTGGTGAGGGAGAGGTGTTGCTTTGTATGAGTAGAGAAGCCGCTGATGGCATGCCACTGCTGTTGAGCGGGTGTCTTAAGTGGTTAGGCAAATGGTGTGTTAAATGTGGTCCATTGGGATTGTTGGCGCCCACAGCAGCGGCTGCCGCTGCCATGGCGGCCGCATGTTGATGTTGGGCATGAGCTGCCGCTGCCGCTTGAGCGGCATGCAGCAAGTTGGCGTGGTGTGCCATGGCTACGGAATGAAACTGCGGATGTTGCTGAGGCTGGTTGTGATGATGTTGATGATTTGGTGAGGCAGGCGATGATGTTGATTCATGTGACACTGGAGAAGTAGCGGCTGAAGGTGTACTTGAGAGATTTGTGGGTGCTGTTTGTGATCCATTGTCGCCGCTGTTGGGTGGCGTCCGTGGCCTTGTGTCCGCCAGCAATGATGCAACACTGAAATTGCTAAGTCTCGATGTTGTTTTATTGATGGCATGATGGGAATGCTGCAAATTCCTCAAGTGCTGCTGATGGGCCATGATTAAAGCTGAAGGCGAGGTGGGTGTGGCGGCTCCCAGTGATGAAGTGGTCGTTGTTGTGTTGTGTGGGTTAACAACAACTGTGGTGGAACTAGTATTCATAGCTGTTTGCGGTGGTACCGTCGGGCTAGTCATGTTCGCACGCAAGCCAGTAACTGTCATTCCTGATGATGACAATTTCAACATAAAGTTTATGGTTCAAAATTTATTTTAAAGTTTCCGACACAACGTAAGTAGATATTAATTTAAATTTTTTTGAAAGGAATATTTTTTTTTTTTAATATTTAGTTACAACATTGCACTTGAATTTTTAAATTATTTGTTATCGGCGATATTATTTCGTTTATTTATATGTTTGAATTCGTAAACACTTTATTACAAAGTGTCTTTCCAATAATTGGAAAATTTGTTTTTAATTAAATGATTGCCTGATTAATTTTGGCTAATTTTTTTATTGTTTGCTCTCTCTTTCATGTTATACAAACGCAAAAACACTTGTAAAATATGCTCAACTTTTTTTTATATTATTATTCAATTTGTATAAGCGCCCGTTGACAACAAACACGTCTTTCTGAGATCACGACTGTTTTACAACTGAATTGTTAAGTATTGGCATGAAATCTCGGTTCATTCACTTGAAACCACACATATGCAGCAAATGTAGCACTCCATGCTCACAAATACTCGTTTAATTCTCCCCAAGCAGTCCAAGTGTTTCTTAAAAACAAGGTGGTTGATAAAAAGAAAGCCAACATACGACAATCAGAAAATGTAGCAAAAACACTGAATGTACAAGGGAGATAACAGTATAAGTGTGGCTGTTACACCCCTTTTTATATGTGGCAAACACCATTTTTATATTTACATAAAATACTCTTCTTTAAGGTACTATAACTGTCCCTTTTTCCCAACCATTTTTTGGGCATAAATATTCTGCTATTTAAGCTTGATAGTGGTGAAATAAAATTATTCTCCTTTTAATAATAAACTCGACGCCCATTCGCAGTTCACCACTATAGTATTTAACACCGCATTCAACCAGAAGGAGGGGTATTATTATTGTACGGTAATAAACTATAGATATTTATTAACAACTCCAAGTGTTTGGTGTGTTGAGAATAAGTATCGTTTTATCTCTTTTTAACAACAAAATAATTGTTGCTCTATTTGCATTTAAGGCTCATGTTGAATATGGACGCCACATGCCCACCTCCATGTACTGCAGAACATATACTCTATTTAAACTGCCATTGTGGTTTTTAATAATTCCAAACAAAAGTTGAAAAAAGTGTTAAAAGTCTATGGCATACATGCACACTTAAATAAAGCCAATATTAAAAATATATTAAACTAAAACGGTTTCTTTTGTTGGTAGTGTGAGTTCTTTGCCGATTCGAAATGTTGTATAGTTCACATAGTTTTGACACCTTTTCGTTACGGTTCCGTGTCATGGGTTACTTTATTGTTGTCTGTTTGCCACGGAAAATGGAATTATACATTTTTATTATAATTGTCTACTCTCTTGCAATCATATATCTTCTTGTATTTTACTTCATAATGAGAAAAGTATTTTTTCACATATTTTTCAATTACGGTTTAACTGGTATTCAATGCATTTTTTAATAATTAACAAAAAATATTTGTTTGTCTCTTTCTATCATTGAGTTAGAAATTGATTTTATATATATTTCTGATTGCATATAATTTGTACGTGCTTCAGTCTGTCAGATTGTCGTTTTGTTGTGTTTGTATTTTTTATTTCCCCCACCAAAAAAAAAAAAGCATCCATATACATACATCTCTGTCACTCATGCTCTTGGTATGGTGTGTGTGTTTTTGGGGCCACTAAGTCTGTGTTTGTGTTTCCCCCCCAGCTGAAAGCATAAAAGAGAACAACTGAAATAAAATAAATAGTTCAGAGAGCATTTATATACAAAACGAAGAACAACAACATGCAAAAATGCTTAATTTGGTTGTCATATCTGTGGAAGGATTAATTGAAAAACTAATTAAGCCATAAAAATAATTAAATACAAATTAAATGATATAAAATAATATCATCCATTTAAAGGAAAGCGATCATTTTCGAAAGCAACATAAACATTGCCAAGCAAATTTATATGCAGCACCTACAAACACATGAACATACATATACATACATAAAAGTGTATGTATGTATGTGCATATAATGTACAGTTAAAGTATGTGTATGAGTGTGTGAGTGGTATATAAACGCATATGCATGCACACACATTCAATTGTAGGTTAAAAACCATTTGCGGATTTGAGGGTGAAAAGAATTTTTATATATACGGATCCATTATTTAATTATACATTTGTTTTACTGGTACTACACAAGCTTTGTGAATAAGCAACGGTCTTTTGCCGCCGCTAACGGTGATAGAGATATCTTTATTTATTGTAGTTCATTTGACATTTTGTTCCTTTAGTACAGAATTTTACTCAATCAATAATTGTTGGCGATAAATATCGTATAAGAACTTTATCCAAAAAAAAGATATTGTGCCTTTAGGTTGCTCATAACACATATTTCGTATAAAAAATTGATGTTTTGTTAAGTAAAGCCGCTAACCAACATGCAAAAAGCAGAAAGTCATAGATCTCAGTAGCTGATTGGCTAAGGGGAACATTTTATGAGAATAGTAAGTCCTTGAGCCCATCTAAGGTCCTTCTGGCTGCCAAAAATTGTAGTTCACCGCTCTGTATAACATTCTTATCTAATTCTATTGAAAAAATGCCCATATAATTTCCGAAATAAATTACTGTTTGGAGTTTGTTTCTGATGTAAGAAAGAAAATGAAATCTGTGCTGAGACTTATTTACGGACTCGAAATAGCACCGCATTTATCTATTCATTGGAAGCAATTTCTAAATTTATCGTAAATTGGGTTTCTTAGTACACGTCTACAGCTGTTAAATGCTAGTGCTCAAATATATCTTTCATAAGATCTTTTAGAAACCCCCAAATATGTATCCCACGTATTTAAATCTGTTTGAATTAGCTTAGGCGTGTTGCTCGGTGTTTGCCCATAGTATTTGCTATTTTTCTTTATATCGAGAAAAGTTTAAACCTAAACTTGTGGATTTATTCACCGATAAATACTAATAGCCTTATTTATTTATATTATAAAGCTTATTATGGCTTTATAAAGGTGTTTAAAACAAATTGTCACACAAAATTTTTCTTAAGAAACCTTCGTAAAGCCTTAATTTTTTTTATAAATAAGGCTGAATAATGTTTTTATTATTTATTATACCAATTATTTTTACTTTTTAAGTTTATAGTTTTTTTTTAAAGTAGATAGTTGTCTGAATGTCATTATATTATCCCTATTATTGAAAAAAATACGTTGTTTTGATGGTTGTAATAAATGTATATATATATATATATATATATATATATATATATATATATATAAATGTATTATATATAAATGTGTTCTATTTGTAATGAAAAATTCGTTTTTAAATACAAATTTAAAAAACATGATATCGCGGGTTATTAGCTTAACAATTAACCCTAAAAGCTCCAATGAACTAATTAAAACCAACGTTGCTCAGAGTGGCAACTAAATATCCCTTAAAGAGTATTTAAAATATAAGCGAAAGTTTCTTGGGTAAATCTCTTACATTTATATTTGATTTAAGAAAAAACTACAATTTACTATCGAAAAATAAGACAAGTTAACTTAAAACTATTTTAGGATAAATTTTTTTATATTATTGTGCAGGCTCTTTTCACTTCACTACATCCCATTCAAGAATTTTCAGTACATTAAATCTCGCCAATAAAAAATGACGTTTGTTAATTGACTGTTAATTGAGCATTCCAGGCTCTTCATTCAGCTTAATTTTGAAAGAATCCACCAATTGGGGCTGTGAAGAAATTTTTTCTTTATATTTGCCAATTTGCAATTCGAGAAGTACTGAATTTTATAATATGAAAAAGCAAAACTGACATTTTCTGCCTGGTCCACGACATCTCCCGATATCGTGTTGTCTACAAAATATATTCAAACAAAAACAATATATTCGAATTTGGGGATAGAACGATGTGTGATAACAGCGTAAGTCAGGCAGCTAATTTTTCACATCAAGCGCGACAATTGTGCAAAAAAAAGCTGTCAAGTTGTCGATGTTGTGCCACACGAAAGGGTTGAATTGGAATTAATTTGAATTCTAGATTTTGCAGCCAACAAATTTCAAATTATAAGAAATCACCGCCCAAGATTTTATTTAAATTATTGGTGATACCAAATAACACGCATATTTTCAAACAGGCTGGAAAAGAGTTCAAATCATGGAAATACCGAGTTTTAACTGATTAAAAGTTGAATATATGAAGCCTGATTCATAAGAAATATTTAAGGCTTTTAAGCAAATTTTTTTGCAATTTCTTAAATTTAAATTTTTAAAATAACCAGGTTAAAAGCACAAAATAATTTTTTTCTTTGTGGATCTGGTCTATAGAAAGTCTATTTAGAGGAGCATACGTTCAGTCAGCAGCGCAGCGATTCAACTAAAACGGCCTTTGAGATAAATTTTCATTAGTTGGTCTGCATAATGAATACGAACTCGATCGCATTTATCGTTCACAGTGTTGGCTGCCGACTGAATAGTTCAACAGCACTTGTTACATCTTCAGTGGGTCTCGCTTAAATGTCGGCTTTTTGCTGTGATCAAGAATGAAATATTTTTCATATTTTGGAAGGCATGAAAATGTATTTCCTTCCACTCTGCTTGTCTTCGCATGCATTCTTCTCTTCTAAATAGAAGCAAAACTTTATCCAACGAGTTGCAAACAATTGAAATTTATGTCAAAATTGTTTGCAAAAGTTTTATCGATACACGAAAAGGAACAGTTTTCTTTTGTTTAACCCTGTTTTTGCGTCTGTGCTCTTCCTTCGGTGTTCATGTTCTTTTTCATACTCTTTTGCAATAAAACAAATTTATAATGGGGAGTATTCGATTAGTGGAGCAGTAAGTTTTTGTGAAACAGTTCACATAAATCGATCAGTGAAATCCAACAGTTTGCCCATTTTGAAGAGAAGGTTTGATACTTAAACTCTTTTTAATTTCCCAAGTTTGATTAAAATATCTCCAACATGACTGAGCCACTGTCGCATTTTAAATAAATAATACCTGAAATATTTAATGAATTTTTTAAGGAAAATAAAAAGAAATGCAAAACTGCTGTGATTAACGTCTCAGACCTCTTATGAAAAGTCTGGTCTATAAAATATTTAATTTAATAATTTTTATTTGTAATTAAAATTATTCAAATTGAAATTTATGAATCTGAAATTATTTCTGAAACGTGATTAAAACACATTCCCCTTTAAACGATTTCGTTGCAACAATAACAATCGAGCAGTCGAAACAATTTAATTGGAAATTTATTAGAATTCTAATTTGTATTCAAATCCGACTGCGAAGTACTCATGCCAAAAGGTTATCGAAACAAACTTGAATAAAACAAAAAATTAAAGCTTTTTATGGAAAAAATAATTAATAAATTTCTGGGGGGACATAAATAAATTGAACAAAGAAAAAAAGAATTATTTGCCCGGTGATTGGGCTTTATGACGATGAAATGTTATTAAATGATAGAGAACTGAATAATGAAATGCATTTAATCACGTAATCGTGTCACCATACAGTGGGTGACAATAAAATGGAGACTTTTTTAACAACAACTTGAGTCAATTTGTAATGATTAACATGAATTTGCATGCGAAATGTAAGAGCGTTTACTAATTAAAAAATGTATTAGCAGATTATAAAAATTTATATAAAAATCAGGCGTTTCTTCCACTGTAACTTCAGGCTGACAGAGATTGAAAAATCTAAGAAAACGTGTCATAATAAAATAATTTGCAATAGTATTTAGTGAATCAACTACTCGCTAAGAAATTGCAGACTTAGTTCCATTTTATTTTCTTTTAAATCCCCCACTGTGCAGCGCCATTTTTACAATTACGAAAGGACAACTCTATTTTTATTTCTAATTTGCATCAGTAAATATTTTATTGGCATTATAAAACCGATTCCGACTGTTGCCATTGATTTCTTTAAACATTTTCGGTTCAATATAATCGAAAGCACTTGCCACCTCTTTTCTCGCCCACTGTACATGGCTGAGTAAGTAAAATTAAAATACTGATTATAATAACAATAATTGTTTAATTCTTTCATGTGGCACAACAAAACGAATACAAAATCAACTAAATTAAATGTATTTGTTCGTATAAAAAAATAATAATAATGAAACAACAACAACAACACACTCATAAACTAAAAGGACGGACGCAACAGCAAAATAATTCAAATACAAATAATTATTGTCTGAATTTATTCAAACAAATTTATGCAGACAAGCCACCATATTTGGCTGATTTTTATTATAAAAAATTATAATCAAACAAATAAATATGGCAGAGTAACGATTTATTTATTTTGTTTAATAAAAAATCATTTTCAATCGCTATTTTTCATTCACATTCTGAACCTGACAAGTTGCAAACAATCCGCATATTCTGTGATCGTTAATAAGAATATTAAAAATGCACACACAAACACACACACACACACACACACACACACATCTACATATACGGGCAGAAATATATTTATTTAAAATAATCTCAACCCAATTTTCCAAGACTTTTTTTCTGTTAATTAAATTTCAAACGTGAAATAATTATCGTTTTCAAAAAATCTTATCATTTGAAAGTTTCGCACGTTGCGCGTTCATCTATCAAGACTTATTAACGTTTGAATGGTTGTTTAGCTTTTCCCCTTTTCGCTACATTTTTCAAATAAATCGTTTGATCTCGTTTAGTTTGTAGTGGCTTTTGCACTAAAATTGCAATAAAAACAATATGTTTTAAACAAAAAGTCCGAAATTAGCTTTTTATTAACGATTAACAACAATAAATAAGTGATTTTAGTGTGTTGGCGTGTTGGCGTGTAAATATGAAATAAACACGTTCATTTCATTTCCCCCTCTTTCCCCCAAATGACTCGAATTAAGACTGCGTGTCGTTTCATATAAATTAACACTGCGGCCTGGATGTTCAAAATAAGCGGCAGGGCAAAAGATGTGGACTTGTGGAGAATCTTATAGACCCAGACATGATTTAAAACATTTTAATAATAATTCGTTTTATTGCAGTAAAATTCAATTTATTATAAAAAAAAATTAGATGAAGCCCAATCAGGATGAATATTTTAATCCCAGATTCAACTGCATTTGGAGGTAGGCGATAGAGACCATCACTTGGCCGGGCTGAAGCACAACTCGTGTCTAATATTATCGACGGCACCTACCATTATGGCCTATCCGACGGTGGTCTCAACACCGGGTGAAATTAATGTTCACCCCCCCCCCCCCTGTCGCCCTCAGGGGTCACCTGAGTGTCCCTCGAGGACACACAGGTTGCAATCTTAATCTTTTAGTATCGCCATATATATCAACTTCATTCACCTTGCTAAGGTGTTCGGGCCCATCTTAAATCCTTGTTACTTCCGAGGAAAGTATCTCGTCAGCAAAAAGAGGAACCAAAGTTGAAAGTCGTAAGACTTATCCCTCCTGACACTCTCAGCGCCATAACACACCACCACTACCGCAACGTCTGCTGATTCGCAGCAGCCCATAGAGGCCACCATCAATTGGGTCGAAGTCTCAGCATAGTTGAATATGCCAAAACATCGACCCTTATCTGACACCTCTCCCAGCGACTCTTGGTATTAAACCACAGCCACCACGTGAACTCATTGAAGAGACCTCAACCACCATCTGGCCACAGCATCAACCGAAGTCTCGTCTGTGGAGCTCAACCAGATCCCGTGGTACCAGTGTAATTAAAGTGGTTATGCCTCGCAGGTCAAACCAACTTAGGTTTGCCACCTACTATTGATTTTTGATCCATTGTATGGCGGGACCCAGGTATCCTTCCACCCGATTTTCTTATATTTTCCCCAGAAAGCACTGCAACAAGGCATTCCGACTAACCAAGCTGCCTATTGTGCTCCTCGAGGGGAGCTGGAGAGCACAGCATGAAGTATATCCTGGCGGAAAAGCTTTTCAAATAGCGTGCCGCATTAGAGAATAGCGAAGAAGAGGATGTTTCCGGGCTAAAGCTGAATAGTGTGTCCATTTCTAATTAGAAGCTCACTAAAGGAGGCAGAGTCTTAGACCCTAATTGATAAACGATTATTAAAATTAAAGTGGCTTTGAAATATGGATTTTGTGTGGTTAAAGATCCCTTAAAGCATTCATTAACTTTAACAATCGCAGGCGATCAATAAAAACTCAGCATTCAGAATAAAAGAAGTCACGAGAGAACACCATCAAACAAGACGAATAATATCATCCGTTTGAATGGTCTACAGTAAAATGGAGTTCCAACGAATACCTCGCCGGCTTGAATTGAAGATGATTTTCTACAAATTTAGTAAACAACTCAAAAATACTTGATCAGCTTATAAAGATCTCTGACCTCTGACCATATTAACGAAAAGCAATTTTGAAATATTTAACGGAAAAACAACTTCAATAAAAATGATAAAAACGCTGTAATTCCAAAGCTGAAATTCAAATCTGGGACCTCGCCAAAATTTTACTTCCTTCAAATAACTTTTTTAAAATATTAATACTATTACTTAAAGTTCTTAAAATAATAAAAAATAAGCAGCCTAATTAAATTCAAATTAAGTGCTAAACAGCATATCCCAAAAATATCTATTCTTTTTATTAACGGAATTAACAGAATTATACTACGGTCTGATGTTAATACGTTCGTGTTGGAGTGCAGCTATTTCGCCGTTAAACGCGACATCAGTGTAATCAAAACGTAGCCTGACAACAATCATTTATTAGTTGTTGATTTGCTGGAACTCTTGTTTGTGTGTTTGTCTCATCAGTCAACCATTCAGTCAATTCTCACATCAAACAGCAAAAAGTTGGTAGAAGAAATCCACGAGTTGAAAAAAAAACAAAAACAAAAACAAAAACAAAAACTGAAAATTAAATAAAAATAATTTGTTTTGCGGTCTCATTAACGAAATCTCTTTCTATCATGTCCGAATTCAATTAAGCGAAATTATTAATTGGCTTAATTGTTAAATTTTTTTTATTCGTATTTATTTTGCTGTACAGAGATTTAATTATTTATAATTTTGAAATGAAACATTTCAAATATGAGGCATGAGAAAATGTGATTAATTAAAACACTGACTGAAATTGTATTTTTTTATAAAAGTGTTCTGCAACTGCAGAAAAACGAAGAAGTTGTACAAAAAGCGTTTGTAAGTTTTTCTCAAATTATATGCATTCTGATGGGGAACTACAGTGGGGGAATCGATGCAAATAAATGCAGAATTTCTCATGTTAATTGTTTTACCAAAAACAAAATCTAAAAATCAAATATTTCGTTTGATGTTGTTTTTCCTGAAACATTTCAATGCTGCTGAGAATACGAGACTTCTATTGCTTGTAATTATTGTAAATTTTTGACAATTTGAATAAATTTTACTCATGGCATTTTCTCTTCTGGAAAAAGTGCAACATTTTTTAACTTCTTTTCTAAAAGTCGGCAGTTTAAAGAAGTCTTAAAATGAAAACAATTTTTTGTCACGAATGTTGGATTGATTTCTAATAAATTCTTTATTTTCAAAAGACATAAAGTTGCGTTCTTCTATTAAAAAGTGTACGAAATGTAACATTCTTTTTTGGAAAAGCATCAGTCTATTTTATTTCTCTGTATTCAATTTCAGTTGCTGCTTCATTTTATTTCCATGTTTGTTTCACGATGTTTTTTAATTTGAAATGAAAAGTTTTGCACTGAAAAAAAAACACAATTTCCGTTTTTCCTGCACCCCGTGTTTAAATGTTTTTAAATTTTTATTTTGTGGGGATCATAAAGAGATTTTATGAGACTGATAAACGTTTTCAGTTAGCGACGGTGTGCTTGAATGACGAACATCATCAACAATAAAATCGTGTCTTGTGGCTGGCGATAAAGCGCATGGATGCGAGTTTCACAGATAGAAAATTTTAGAAAGAAAATATCTATTGAAAAAAGAATTCCCTTCAGCAAATGATTGATTGTAAGACATGGAATGCACCTCTCCCCAGCACACTTTATTGTTGGCTGGAATTTTGTTTTCTGTTTATTCGGCATTTGGAGATTTTGGGAATTCGTAAATGCAGAATGTGTAGAAGTGATTTAGCCGTGTTGTGTTGCATACGAATATTGTTATTTTACAGAAGAAAAGTTTGCTGCTTCTCATTGAAGGCCATTATTTCTACATCATGTATGTGTTGTTTTGCTAAGTTGTGTAGAGGCATGTGCTTCATTCTGGGCTTCTGGTATTGGGTGACATCGGGTGGCGATTGTCTCCAAAGTCTTGCAATACTGCGATTAACTATAGCGATCCATTTGGTATCCTAAAGCCGGTTTTATGTTATCCACTGCCATTTTGTATAAATCCTCTTCTTGTATCGATGGTGACAACAACAGCAAATGGGTAATTAGAAATGTTTAGTTGAGTAATTAACGGCTTAAAGCTAAACAGGAACATCTTGCAGATACAATTTTACACAAACACACCCAACCGTTGAACGAACCAGCAACCCTCTTTTCCTTTTCACAATTTGCTTTTAAATTTAATTAAATAATGATTCATTAATAGCAGACATAAAAAGAGTTGAAAAAGGATTTTACACAATTCCCATAGTGAACGTTACCGCTTTAGCAGCGCAACAAAAACATCGAGCAGTTTAACCCCTGACAATAAGAGTTTACAATAGAAGTGATACTGATCATTTAGTGTCAATCATGTACAATGACTTGTATTCCTTTTCATCTGGCTGTTAATTATAATTAATCCCGCCATGACAAAAATTATCAAAATTTATATGGTTTCGTGTTAATTCTGCAAATGCGCCGTAAATTGTTTGGGATCGGCACGATGGCGATTTAAAATGGCAGGAGAAACACAAGGGATATACTTGCGATCGAAAAATCTGAAAATATCCATTAAAAATTTACACAATTTAAGAGTTACATAAATCGTGTTTGAACTGATTTTTATAAATTCTTAAGTATTGCAAGTATTTTACATCTGTTAATTTAAATAATTTAAAACAAATTTGAGTGGATATCATGTCTTTGTGGGAGTTTTAATTTAATAAGAGATGAACATATCAAAAATTATATATTTCTGAGGTCTAGAGTTAAGTTTTATCGAATTAATGTCCATAGAAATACAAGTAAAAATCGTATAATCAAAACCTTGTCAAGTAAAAAGCTCATAACAAACAACAACTTCATAAATAGATGTCGAATGTGTGAAGCATCTTGTTCGTGTTTACATTTCTGGAGTAGAAGATCCTTCAGTGGCAGCCTAAGAATGCCTCAAAGGGGTTGTAAACTGTTGATGAAGTTCTTGCAAAAACATCAGTAAATAAAACACCCTTCTCTGCGTCAGCGAGACAAAAAAAAAAAACAATAACAAACAATAGAATTGTTTGATTGCATTAAAGATTTTGTGCGTTGTGAGACGCTGTTCCTGTTGGTGGAAGAGATGGATGATGCTGGTGGTGGCAAAAAAAAAAAAAAATAATAAAAATAAAAATGCAAACACGCTTTAAACGATAACTTCACCAGCTTCCTCTGGTACATGGCGGCAGTGGTGGCAAAATTTTATATCTCTTTGCCTGCGGATGCTCGTTCTTATCCTCTAAGAAAAATCAAAGCCAGCAAGTACAACAACAAGCGTTTAAGCGTGATTATGATGCGTTAATTCAATTGTATATTTTATTTTTGGTTGGTTAACTTCTCTTCATATTAAAAAAAATGGCTGCATGACTGAACACCAAGAAGTTGTTTCAAATTTTGATTTAGAGGTCTGAGCAATTGTAGAATGATCAGTATGTATTTTGGGTAGCACCGACTCAGAGAACTCAGTGGATCCACAGGCAGAGTTTTGGGGAGCTCTAGAGGGCACCATAAATAGTCCCAGAGACGTGTGGGTGCTAAATAAGACATCTTGCACCAGAATTGACCCGGAAAGAGCAATAAAAGGCTCATCCATGAATTGATTTGATTAACGCAGCCGGATCTCCTAGAAACTATGGAATTATATTTAGGTATGCGAATAAGAAAAGGACTCTGGGCGTACTAGTTCCACCATGGCAAGGACGGGAAGGAATTCATAACAGTCGTATCAGTGCGGCCAATGCACTGAAATGCTTCAACAATTTTGAATGAAATCTGGGTTTCGAGTTCTTCGCTCCTCTGCCATCAACTATGAAATCAACTTTTATCTACGAAGAAGATCTTCTTCTTAGTCAGTCTCGCATACCTGCTAATTAAAATTTACGATCGCAGTGCCATGAAATGTCCACGTGGTTTTCCCAAGGATCTGCCATTTAATAAATATTAACATAATAAACATAAAGATAATCCATTCATTCTTGGATAAGCTCATGAAAAAATAAACAAATCAAATAAAAAGCCAATAATTAAATAAGCCAACTTCGTCGTGCTGATAAGCTCGTTAAACAATTTCCTGGCACATGCACACGCACCATCCAACAACTCACAGCAACCCTTATAAACGCCAGGGGAAGCTAAATAACTGACAAAAAACTACAACAAATATTTGCTGATAAAACTCAAACGAATAAAATTGAATAATTTTTGAAAGCCGATATCAAATTTCCATAATTTTTACTTAAGCAGTCGACAACTGCAGAGAAATAGAAATAGACACGCAGACACACTCCCCCATGAAGTTTCAAATAGACAATAACTCTGCCAACGATTGCAGCAGTAATAAACTTGTTTGTTTAACACAACACTTGAGCTCGAAAAAGGACCAAAAAGGATACCCAGAGAGAGTGCTTCGAAGGGGGAGCAGAGGCAGGTCTTTTAATATCCATAAAACCACAATTTAAGCCAATAAACTTTTTTGTTCTCCCCTCTGCCGTTCTGCCGTTTAGCCGTTTAGCATGTCAACTTTAAATTAATTCAATTTGCAATTTTCCCTACTCGCCGAGATAAAAAGAAAATTAAAATGAAATCAGCAGAAAGTTTTTTTTCTCCATATTTTTGGTGCGAGAGTTTGTCTGTCGTTCTGTTTGATGTTCCCAGAAGACGGCGAGTGGGGTGAACAACACTTCCTTAATGCTTAGCGCTGCTACCAATGACTCTAAGGCAACAAAAACAAAACAAAAAAGAAGAAGCGTATGTTAGCTTTCATCCCAATTCCTTAAGGGTAACTCGGCCAACTTTGAGGGGTTGCAAAAGGGAACACAATTATTTGCAGTTTCAAATTAATGGTTGTAATGAATTTTGATTGAATGAGTCTGGCGTTTCATTGTTCATTTTATGAATCAGTGGGGAGTAGATGTTTTGAAAACACATATTTATTTGGCTGATAAGTGTTAAAGCGTTAACAATTATTGGCCGCCTGTCTGTGTGTATTCTGCTGGTTGATGGTGGGGACAGCCACCGTCAAACGTACTGAAGACGAGAGTGCTGGCGGTTGACTCTATAAACATTTACTTTCGTTTAATTATTTAACGATTTTGCTAAATATTTTAACAGCAGAAAGATGAAGAAGAAGAAGAAGAAGAACAAAATGCTATTTGATTTGTTTGCACAATGACTCTAACCTCAATTTTGTTTGCCGTCTTGGCAAAAGTATTAACTGTTTGCTTAACAAATTTGAGAATTTTGTTGTTGCCTCTTGGCGTGTTTGTCTTTTAGCACTACCGTGTCTTTTGTCATCGCCTTATCTCTCAAGTCTGGAGATGAATTAATTCTCATTTCTTGTCTTATTTATTATTTACCCAAACTGTAACTGAACTCAAACTGTTTCAATAGAGGAGCTTTTAACATTGAAAATTTTGCTAATAGACAAACAGAAATTAGCAACAGTCGGGTGCAAGGCAACCTGGCTGGTTGTGGCAGCAAAACGCAATGAAAAGTTAAGCAAACAGAACAGTAGTCATCGCCGCCAAATGGATGAAGGCCTGGCTTGGCTGGACACGTTATTTACTTTGTAAATTTGCAAATACCAGCAGGCAAGAAATGAAAGAAGAAAAAAATGAAAATAAAAACAAAAACGATCCCTTAAAGAGTTCATTAGTTAAACTCCAAATTGAATTGAAAGAAAAGTGATTTTTATTTTATAAAACAATTTTAACACCAACAAAATAGCAGCAGCATCAGTAAAAGTCTTGCTTTTGTTCTTGTTGTTGTTGTTGCATTATTTGGCTGGCTGACAGTCGGCAGCAAACAGCGCCTACTATTTGTAAAGCTCTCGCTTTATCGTTCAGATAGTGTCAAAACCTGCTTCAGTCTTGCATGTAACACACACTGGTGGAAATGTCGCTTAAAGGAATGCATTCTATAAATAAAAATGTTGCATAATTTTCTTGGCTTTCATGGGAAACTGCGGCCTCAGATTGTAAACTTAAATTGAAACTTCTTGTTATTTTATTAATATTTAAACATTTTTAAGCATCAAGTGTCTGCTTGTCATTTATATCATTATTAAATTCAGTGATCATTTTGTGTGGAATTGTAGCTGGCAGGAAAAACCGTGTATCACAAGATATATTATGAATTAAAATGAAGTTGCAATAACTTAAAAATAATATAATTGGTGAAATAATTCTAAATTCAGATGTTATCGTTCTTGACCTTTCGTTATTGTACTAGTAATATTTTTTAAGCCTGAGGTATTTTTAAAATATATTATTTTTACATACAAAATGTCTTTTGGAAAAAGAGTTTACCACCATCAGGTTTATTTGAACAGTTTTTCCTCAATTTCTTAATTTTTTGAACCTGCATTTATGTTGGTACATGAAAATTTCGCTTCATCAATTTTCATATTCTTTACCTTCAAATTAATTATTAATATCATGTTTTGCAGCCAACTTCAGGTGTAATAATTTGCATAAGCTTGACGTTACGGTCAGGTTAGTAGCCTTTTCTATTCTCTTCTGCCCCATTGACCGAAAAGTGAAGTTTTGAAGAGTCACACCTGATGTGTATGAAAGTCACACCTGATGTGTATGAAAGGAATCTCTAGAGAGGGCTTTATATTGATCTGCGCAATTTTATTCAATTGTATCATAATCGTAGTAGTTAATTAATTTAAAAAGGCAATATTTTAAAAAAACACAAAAATATTTGTGCTATTAAAATGCTTAAATGGTTTCCTAAAAAATAATCGTGTAAAATATTTAATAAGATTTAATCTGCTGAGAGTGTTTATGAACTCTTTTATATCCCACATTGAACAGAAAAGAAAATAAAGTTTAACTTGAAAAGCAAATAAACAAACAAACTACTGATCGCTGAATGCTTCAGGACCAGGAAAGTTTATTTAAGACCACTTAACGGAAGCTTTAACACAACAATCGTAGGGTTTTGTAGTCTAGGCAGTAGGCAGCCATCGGCTTTGGGCAGTCTATATAAATATATAGTCAAAACCGATACCGAAATTGCATTTACACACACACACACACACACAGGCAAGCGCAGAAGTATGGCTGTGGGACAATTGTTCTTGCTCTGCCATCAGCCCGCTTTGTTGTTTGCTCGTTGCCCTGTCCTGCAAACGGTTTGTTCGTTGGTATTTTTATTTATCTGTTTGTTTTTGGCTGAAATAAGTTTATCATCACCTTCGACGAATCTGCGTACTTACACACTCACACACACACACACACACGCGAGTATCTTGGCCAATTCTAGCCTTTTATGTTTGAATACTGTGGCAGTCATGCAGTGTGGGGATTTGAGGCCCTTCGGCTGGTTTTGTCTTGGCTTTGCTTTGCTTTGGGGATTATTTGCAAGTTTTATTATTCTTATTTCACTTCACTTTTATTATTGTATTATTGTGCTTTTGGTGACGCACATTAAGTGTCGTTTTGCAGCTGCTAATTGACATCGTATACAATGCCAACGAATATCACATACGACATACTTGTAACTTTACGACCGACTCCTCTCTTAACTTTGACAGTAAAATAAAATCACTATTATTTGCTAAGTTTTACTTTGTGTGTGTGTGTGTGTGTGTTTTCTTTTTTTTTCTGTTTTGTTTGTCATTTTTAAGGATTCTAAATTTATGTCAAGTCTATTGTTTTAACTTTTTATGCATGCGATGGTGTAAAATAACACAAGGAAGTGGTTAAAGGAGCTGAGGGCTTCTTGGCTTTCGGCAAATATTTATAAGCAGATGGAAATAATTATTCAAATAAAAGAATATATTATTTAATATTTATTTTCAAATATTCTAAATATTTTACTTTTAATAAAAAACTTAAAAAATCTATCTAGTTTTTAATGAGTTAATAAAATTGTAGAAACGAACCAGTACCTCGTTTCTGTAACTGAAGTGAGAAGTTCTCGCATCGAGAAACTAAATAATTATTGTTATGACGCTCTTTATTGTAGGGTTATCCATAGAATAATCTGTTGATTATTATAAAAACTTAACAAAATCATAAATACATTGAGAAATATATTCTGACTCATTCTGTGGTTCACAGAGTTACGACAATTTTTTCGATGCGAGAAGTTCTTACTTCATTTACTGAAAAGAGCCACAGAGACTGAATAAAACCTTTCGACTTGTAGTTTAATCTGTAAAGGTCGAAAAACAATAATAATAATTTAAATAAAAATAATAAAAAAAACTATTTTTAAACTCATTTGTGATGAATAATTTTAATAGAATTTTAAGTATTCAATTTGCCTGGATATTTCAGAAAAGAGTTAAAGAAACTGAAAGTGTTTATTTATTTAAAATATATTTTGTGAAGTCCGGTGCCCGCATGCCGACTGGGTGACTTATCCACATGTCGGCGATATTGTTAACCCAAATCTTATCCGTTACTGTTGCTGGCGGTGAAAAAAAAAACTGGAAATAAATTGGGCAGTTAATTTTTTGTTTCAATTCATTAACTCCGACAAATAAGTGTAATAAAAATATTGATAATCGTAGGACTTGGAGTATATAGAGGACCATTCTGATGCCTAGAATTAAGTCTATGATTTTTATAAATAAATAAAAATAATAGCAGATACCGAAAACAGCGTTGTTCTGTTCTATTGTCTGTAGTAGTACATCATATTAATTTTCCTTTGGATCTGTCTGAATATGATGTTGTAAACCGTTGCCTCATAATCGCTTTGGATAGAAAAGCGAAGTACAGAATAGCCCATCAAGAATTTGAAAACTAGGAGTCGGCTGATTTATAAAAAGTTACAGTAGTTTGAATATTAAAAAATAGTGTTTTAGCTGGAAGAGCTCAAAAGCATAAAACAACACAACAAGCAATCACGTTACCTTAGCCTTGAGTGCACAAGTTTAGTTCGATATCGAAAGCCGTAACGTGTTACCAGTAGTTCGGAAAATAATTTCAATGAAACAAAAAGAGAATAACTAAAATATTTACTAACTTGTGTGCCACTGTACGAAACAAAATAAAACAATTTTTTTCTTAAAAATAAACGAGATGTGGGTAGTCGAACTGCTTTAAAATTGATTACTCAATTGATATGTAAATATTGATCCGACTGAAATTGAAAGATATTCGGGTGACAAAAAATTGCGTAATGCAACAACAAACCAACATGCGAATACGTAAAAGTTTCAGTTTTTTATTTGTTTTAACGTAATAATTTTGTATTCCAAAGCAAACAAAATATGATGTTTATGAAGCAATTAAGCCGATGAAGTAACTTTTGTGGTCGATTGTTCAAGTGTAGGGGGTTATTCAGGTGACAGAAGTCGGAAAAAGAATTGCACAGAAGTTTCGCGGTCAGTAATTATTTTCAAGTTGTTGGTCGTTGTTAAACAGAAACGCTGAAATCCCATTTGTAAAGGGAGAGTAAGAATAAGCAGTGGGCGTTGAAAGTATTCAAATCACAGGTTAAAATATTTGGAACAAAAGTGGGGTATATAACAAACAGAGACAAATTTTGACCCTGCATGTGAACCACAGAATTTCTCAAATTTTGTGTCTATATATTTTTGAGTTTGCAAACTGATTTACTTCTTTTGGCCTATTTGGCCCAGATTTGTTACAGAAAAACCCAATTATGCTGCAAACTTTTACCACTGACTGTACCGGAGGTAGAAAGAACAGCAGCTTCTGTATATGAAGTATTTGTGTTGAAAATATTATTTATGACTTCAGCAAAAGCCAAAACCCATGAGCTCGAATATCTAAAAACAAGCCGAAATGAATATGAAGTGTATTTTGAAAACTAAATATTGATTTTAAAAAATAAGAAAAAAAAGAGATCAAGAAAGAGTTACAGTTTAGTAAAACCACTTCAAGTTAATTTTTAAATACAAAATCCACCAGATAAAAACACTGAAAACTCATTATGGAGACAATAATTTACACGAGCATTAAACAACTTGAAACACTTTAGAGAACCTTAATTAACTCAAGGAAAATCTTTCAGGTCCACTAAGTGATGAAGTGATAGCATTTTAGTAGGTGTTGACTCGATCTTTAATGTTGAGATAAATATTTAGTACTTGAATTAAATAAATGAGCAAATGCGCTGCTTCTAAAGCCAAATAAGATGATGATTTATGATGGCTGTCGAAGTACTTGAAAGCCGAAAGAGAGAATTGTATGATAAATACTGCGTTGATAAAGCGAAAGTAAAAGGATAGTCTGTAAATGATGTGAAGTGCCTTCATAGACGATGTCATTATGTAACCACTTTTGCAATCTCAAACATAAAAAGACAAACTGAAAACCTCAAATACTCGCAGTCGGTATCATTCCTCACCTACCGAGTTGCAACACTCAAAAGCGTAACGAAGTGAAAAGTGTCTGTCCTTCTGTCTTGGCAAATACTGCAGCTGTAGTTTCGATCGCTGTTTGCACTGCGATCACTTACAAAAGCTGAAGATCATAAACCATTTACACTCGCCCAAGAGTTTCTGTTTTCTCAAGTATTTGCCAACATGAGAGTGAGCGAGAGAGAGTGAGAGAGAGAGAGAGAAAGATCATAATTATACTTGAAAATTCAAGTGGTTTTTGTTTCTAAATTTAATATCTCCCCCAGTGTTTGACAGAGGATGACCAGAGTCGAAACCGCAGGACATTTATTGTCAGCCTTTTGTCTTAAAGGGAAAAGGGAAAGAAATCATAAAAACAAACTACAAAATAATTGCACACACAAAAACACTTCCAGGGTGATCAATCAGATAATGTTTGCTCTTTTAAATTTAGTTTCTATTCAAGATTGTTTGGAAAATTCATAAAATTGCAATCAGCATTATGGAACATGCGAAAAATTATTCTCACTCGATAGAAACTGAGACATGAAGGCAGACACATCGGAGTCAATAATCTTGTTAATAAAATGACAAAAGATGTCTTCCCCATGCTGGCACAGATTCCCAACCAATTTAATAGAAGTAAATCTTGTGGAAATTTCTAAGAAAATATTTGTTAGAATTAAAATATGTCAAACTGACATGAATAGTTGTTGCTGGATATAATCAGACAGGAATCCAGTTCCTTCGCCTGACAAACGAATTTGTTTTTAAATGTTCTTTTAAGTACGAGTCTTGTTCAAAATATAAAACTCCTTTTCATTTTCCATTTTGCAGCCTTCAAAGTAGTTCCCTTAAGTGTTTTTCTCCTCGAAACTGTTCTTCACTTTATTTCTTAACAGACCTAAATATCAGCTATTTCTGATACATGTTTGGAGAGGAATATGAACTTCTGCATCTACGGGTGCTTCAGACTGAAGTAATTAAGAGCAGACTGCGTACTTTAAGGTATCTTGGATTCAATCCCGCCATCAATCAGACGTTCGAATAAAAAAGAAATATTTTAATTAAAAATAAATAAAACAAATTTATTAATATTGTTTGTTTTCAAAATATATATTTTTTAAGGCATTTGAAAAATTTTCAAAATTAATCTTCAGAAATGACTTAGTAATTTTCTTCTACAATAAATTGATTGAACTAATTTAAATATTAATTTTCACTATAAAACAAAACGATATAACAATTGCGATCATGATATTGAAAATAGTATTAATCCGAAAGAAAACTGCGGAATAAAATCCATTTCCGAATGATGCTGAAGTCTGAGACTCGTCTGATATTTTAATTTCGTTATTTGAAATAATATTTTTCAGTCCTTCAAATATATTATTGCGAAATATTCAACAGTAATTCCATTTTTAAAGTGAAAAATGGAAACACACAGACGACGAGGGGACTGTGCAGCGGCCATCGAAAACAAAGACTGTAACATTCAGCAAAAATATCACATATTTCATTAGTATTTTAAGTTCTCCCTCTTTTAATGGAAACTTTTTTATTTATTCGTTACAACTGCAACAACAACTCTTCACATCAAGGTTGCATAAAATAGAATAACGATTAATTTAATGAGGTCGAGCAGGCTGCAACACCTTTTAACGAAAACTTATTCTTCTAACAACTTCTTCTGTATTCCACGATACACTAGACACTTTTGCCTAAATTGTGTAAAAATAATTTAACAAACCTTCACTAATAAACTAAAGTGCCGATCAAAATAGGCCATAAATTTTCTATTAAGAACGAAATAAATTTTTCCATAAAAATCATTAAGAAATGAACAACAAAACAAACAAACAAACAAGAAATTCGTTCAAACGGAATGCATTTAATTTCTTAGAGATTTCGTTTATAGATTTTCATTTATTTTCTGATCGTGCAACAATTAATGCACATCTGCTGCATATGGGCCATTCGAAACGAAGCGAATGCAAGATCGGTGTGTATGTGGTAGAGACATAAATAAAGGAAAGATATCATTATAACGCTTGGATACGATCGAAAGGTATTTAAAATCGTATTTATTATTAATTCTTCAAACAACAAACACGACTGCAAAGCACTTCTAATAAAAGAAGAACCGAACAATAAACAGACAGAAGGCAGAATGCTAAAACTGTGGAAGGATCACCAACATGTAAAGCAACCACTCGCTGTTGATTGGCCCAAACTCAGTTTTGAAGAGGGCAGCCAGCTTGTCCTCTCCCTGCCAATCGCTCGTTATTTGTTAAATATTATTGGCTTTCATCTTGAAGATGTTTTAGTTCCAGTCCGCTTTGTTTGCTGCTCAAAAGGATCGTTTGTTGCTATTTAACACCAATCTTTCGTTTAAGTTCTGCCTGACATTTGTCGCATGTTGGCTGGTTATTAATGCGACCAGAAAACGAAAGGATGCGTTAAGTGTCAAAGGAATTTTTCTAATGAACAACTATTTATTACACCAAATTATATAAAACGAACAGAGAAGGAGCTGGCAGATGTTTGAAATACGAAAATGACTTTTTAAATGTTTGTGACGCACAAACACACACACACACACTCACTTTACCAATGTTGCCACACCTCACACGCTCTCACTCACTCTTCTCTTGGACTCGCCGTTAAATATTTTTGGGATCTTGAGATCTGCTTCATTCATTCTGTTCAGTGATTGTTTATTTTAGGACTTCAATACTGTTAATCCTCTTAATCTGCTTGTCGTCGACCACCAAGACTCAACTCGGGCTCTTCAGCCTTTCAGCTTTTCTGACTTGAGAGCAATTGAGATCAATTGTTTGGCCAGTGTCGTAATTGTTTGTTTTGTTCCTGTTCTTTTCCCAAAAGACTTTGTGAGATGAGTACGTGTCAGGGATTTGTAAGTCGGAATAGAAAACAATAATTCGAAATCTTCTTAAATAAACAATGAGATTTTCATTTTAGACGGTAAGAAAATATGATTTTGCAAGATTTTAAATATACAAATTCAACAATTGATGCTCGTCATTTCTTAATAGGCTTAAGTGTGAAAACTGTTGCGAAAAACAATGCAGCACATCAGCAGTTTTCAAATGATTTTCATTTCAGCAAACAAATTCAAGTACTTCTTCTCTATGATGTTCACTTCATTGCAAAATTTATTATTATTTTTTTCAATTTTTATATAAAATTGTTGGCCAAGGAATATTTATTATTGTCAAGTGATTGTAAGAATTTTTTATTTCTGTTGGGGTGTTGAAATCGAATGAAAAAATAAGTATTTTAAGAAATTTATAAATTGAGACATCGTGGCTGAAATTTAAAAATAGTAAGACCTTGTTGATTAAATCACAATCGTGTTATCAATAACCTTCTAAACTGTCTTCATCTGCCTCTTAACACTATTCCTCTTGTAGGGCTCATCCACTGGGTCCTGGTCAACAAATAAAACTGAATAAATGCATGCAAAGCAAATTTACCGAGTCTTATGAAAAACTCATTCTAAATCTGTTTTAGATAATATTCTTATCTCAAGTGTCAAATTATTAAGTAGTTCTACACTTAACAACTCAATCGGAATTCAATTAAACAACATCAAAAGCAGCCATTTAAATAAATCTACTAAAAAGTTTCTCTGTTTCGAGTTCCCACAATCGTTGGCAAAGGCTCTGCCACCCAGCGGAACCTTCATTTAGTGCGAGTTTATGTGCACGTCAACGCATCATTAACTTTATATAAATACACATGCCTGCTCTCAAACACATGCATAAATCATATGCACCACTCGTTTGAATACATGTAAGTGTTGTGTGCAGCAGCATCCACTCGCAGAATATAATTCGTTCATTCCAGAGTTCAGCTAAATTTAAATAAATGAATTTTAGTTTTGTGCAGTTTTTTCTTCTCCTTTTAATTGTTTCAGATGATGGTAAATAGTTGCCAAAATGCATTAAACACTTCCACAGCCGCTGCTGTCAAGCATATATTATGTGAGAACAATATTCATTTGAATAAATAAAAGTTGTGTTGCAAACACATGTGACCGACCATCTATCACATCGCTTGTGGAAGACGAAAAATGTTGCACAAAATGCTGGTAAAATATTGAACACAATCACTGCCAAACTGGCGTGTGGAAACAAAGAAAAATAATTTTGAAAATTAAATTGATATTCCGGTGACGTTTATTTACATACGAAAACCCAAACAAGAACGAAGGGAGTTGGAATTGGCATTTGCATTGGCTTAGGGTGCTGACTGCTGACTGCTGGCTGACATTTCATTCGCTGAAACTAAACACGAAATGAAAGCGTTTTGTTGCGCCTTTTGTTTGAGTGTAACAAAACGTTTTAGAATCTGCACGGCTAAGCGATCGAATACAGAAAACTTATCGCATCATAATTAAAGTGAAATTAATATTTATTATCAAAACGATTTACACAACAACAAACACACAATGGCTGGGCTGTATTATGAGGAAACAAAAGGATGTGAAAAGCTGCTGTGGAAAAGCGTAACGCATTTGTAACTCATTTAAACGGCCATTTGATTAGGGGATAAGTGGTGAAGTGTTTCAGGGAAATGGATTCAGGCGTTAAGTTGCAAAATGGCGCCTGTAAATATTTGAATGTCCTCAAGTGCCACAATTGTAAAACCATTTTGCGACTTTTAATACGCTTGACTCGAGTATGACTCATTTATTTGGAATTTTTATTTTATAAAAAAGTTTGTATTCAAAAGAAAATGCATTTCCTGTTCTGCATAAAAATCTAAAATAAAAATCATTAATTCCCGTATTTGTAAAACACCTTTTCTTTTGCCACAAAAATTTCCTTTTTATCTGCTCAATTAAAAATTATCCAACTGACGGAAATATTTCACTTGCCAGCGCTTAAACGTTTCTTAATTTGTTTAGCCGCAATAAGAGTAATTTTTAATTGTTTAATTTCATTTGCAGGCACAAGTAGTTCCCGCTCTAATTACAAACAGAAGATGTTGTATTTCAAACCACAACGAATTGAGGAAATGCAGCATTTCTCAAAACATGTTATTCTTACCACCTCCAACGCAGTGGATCATCCTCCCCCACAAAAGAAGAAATAAAATAAAAAGGAAAACAATAATCAGGAAAGCGTAGCGATATCCGATCCTTAATGTATCGTTAGACAAGTTGCCGCTTCAAGGATCGTTAACGGCAGACAAGTTGGGCGCTGCCGTAACATCATAATTTCGAGGAATCATTCAGTTTTTGTTGATGATCGCACACAGTCTCCGTAGAATTTGAAAGCGTCTGGCGGTGTAAAAACTGTTGTAAGTAGCTGTCATTTCCAACACATGTTTTGACCGCTGTAATAAATCATTCGGGTGTCAGTTGCATTTTGCTGTTGGAGGAGGAGTTAATAGAGGCAGTGCAGCGTTCGGTGAGTATTTGAAGAATGTTCTATTTTGTTGCAATACAATTTCTGATGTTCGGAAATTTATAAAACAAGTTGCTGTTGCTGTTTCTTTATTTATTGATAAATTAATGGTTCATTTGTCAAAAGAATTTCTGAAACGATTGGAATTCTGTTCAGGAATTTGGAGAAGACGCAACATGTTCGATCGCTTGGAAATTCTTACTGCCGGTTTTTGTAAATAAAATTAGAAATTTCGTGTGGGTAAAATAAAATAATTCCAATTTTCTTTTTGCTTTTAGAAATTTTAAAATGTCATTTTAAATTTTTATTCCTATTGATGAAATTATTTCCTTGTATCATTGAAATTAAATCGTTTAATCAATGAAGATAGTTCATGGCTTTAACTAAAATATTTGATTAACTTGGCTCTCATTCAAGTTTTAACAAAACTTGTTGCATTAATCCATCAAAGCATGACATGGAATGAATTTTATTGAAATGTTTCATTAGGTTAATGTCGAAGTTTATAGACTAGAAAATTCTTCTAGTGTATATCTAAAGGATATATTTTTTTCAATTAATTTTTATTATACGACAGAAATTACTGAAGACTAAACTTAGAATAGGAACTTTTCCCGCAATTTAGGCTACTATTTTCAGCGATTTATCACCATTTTCGGGACCCTTCCCTCAATCTTTATCTTTGAATGCTGGTAGATAAAGCAGTCTGAGTGCAAACCAAGAAAGCGAAGATTGTAGGTTCGATTCCGCGATCAGTCAGGAATATGCCATGGAATATTTCTAACCTGCAGAGCAGGCCTACCGCTGGTCACTGAACAGCACCAACAGCGATTGATATCATGAAGTAACGGGAGCACCCTCCTTCGTCCGTATTGTAGCCGGCAAAGCGAAAGCTAAAATGTTACAAAAAAGTTCCTCTCTTCTCATGTTAATCGAACTGTGCTCCCAATACCATCTCCTTCTCTTCATAGTTCCGGAACAATGCAGGTCATGAGTGCCCGTTCCAGTCAAAAGAGTGTCCTTACGAAACACTCTAAATTAACAAGTAATTTTTATCAGATTCCAACCAGAGATGAAAATAAAGCGGGGCATGCTGAGAGAATACTGGAGCATTTCGTTCGTTCAGGGTTGTACGAGTCGAAATTTCTTGATAACATTAACCGCCCCAGTGGTATTGAGAAGTATATTTTTATTATGCTGAGTTTCTCTGGAGATTCCGGGGGAGATTCATTTCTGATTTACTTCAAAACCTTGACTCTCTTCATTCTAACCTAAGATTTTAAAGTGTTCAGAAAGTCATACAACAAATTTATTCAAAATGATTTTCTCATCATTCAAATGACTTTGGAAAAATTGATAAAATTGCGATATAAAATTAAAAAATAAAGATTCTTAGAAATGAAACAAAACGCAGCATATTTTTGAAAAATGTTAGAAAAGTGTTTGAATAAATTTGTTGCTTTAGTTGTTCCGTACATTCTTTTGCTTTGGGAAAAGTGTGAATTTTGTTTTTGGATGGGCGGCAGCAACTGCTCGAGTTACAACAATGAGCAAAACAATAGAACTGAGTGTTTGGCTTGTTAAAGTAAAACTAATCTGCCTTCGTTTAGATGACTTTCGCCAGACTGTGGAGTGAACAATGGTTTCGTGCACAACTTTTTGTTTGGGAAAAAGGTCTTATCTCTTTGTTGCATGTTGTGTTTACACTCGCGCTTAACATATTCCTTTTTGTTGTTATTGCTTTTTTACTTTTGGCCAGAAGTGCTTAACAGTGGGTGTTTTGCAAAAAGAAAATTATATCACAAGAAACTGGTGCATTGTTTGAGTCAACATTCTGAGGCGCATAGTTCGAAGCCAAATTGTTGTTGTTGTTGTTGTTGTTGTTGTTGCTGTTACAGTTGATTATGAGGCCAATTGTTTTGTGGCAACAACTTTACACTTTCTCCCTGTTTGTTGCTCTCAGACGGTTATTTGTATTGGAAATTTTAAGGTTAAATAGATTTCAATTGTTCTCCAAATGACTTCAAGTGAAGCCGAACTAATTGCCAAACTGTGCTCTAATATTTTTGCTGAAATTCCACTAAATTGTGTTGGAAATTTATAATACAAGACATTTTATAAAGTCGGTTTCCTTTGCTCAAGACTGGCAATTGATTTTTTCTTTTTAATTTTATTGTTTCAATTCAAAATTAATTGTTTTAACTATAAAATTGGAACAAAGAACTTCAGATGGCCATACAATAGCAAGACAAATTGCTGATAACGTTTTCGCATCGCCCGCATTATTCTTTTGCAATCGTCCAGCCTTTTTAGTAGGCACAAGGAAAGCAACAGCGAACAAGGACTGCAGATGTCCTGTTGTGGTTAATTATAGATTTTTGGCGCACATGTTGTGTTTTGGGTGACTTTTGAATTTGATTTTTTTCATAATTTCATGTTTGCTAAGCAAACAAACCACTTACTTTGATAAACGACAACAAAATTAATATCATTATAATTTCCAAATAACGCCAGCCACCCTTGAGCCACTTGAATGCTTCAGCATATTCAGCATTTAAATCTGCTCATTATGGAGATGCTTATCAACAGATTTTGTTTGCTGATTAGAAGATTTTCTCTATTAAATTGTTTGATCTTGTGTTGTTGTCAAGTATTTATTTGCTTTTATAAAACAAATCCCCTTATTTGGCCCTTGAAAGTTTTTTATTTCAACAATATTTATTCGTGTTTTTGTCTTTCTCATTCCTGCGGGATGACGGCTTTCCAGCGAATATTCCCCTAGTTCTTTTGATCAATATGATTTTGAATTAATTTCCAGAGAACAGCAGCAAAATAGCAAATAAAATTGCCAATTATGATAGAATTCATTGTTTTATTTGAATGTCAAATAATATTATTGTATGCGGGGGTTTGCTGCATTCATGAGAAACGGAAAATTGTTGGAAATTAATTTTCATTTTCCACTTAATTTTAAGAGTCTTAATTGTCCTACAGCCATGTGACAGCATGTTATACGGATTTATAATACCAATTTTATAATATTTTCGTAGCTTTTCATAAGCAGAATATTATCTTTTGATTAGATCAACAGCAAATTAAATTGTATATTAAATGTAGAATTTGCAATACAGGAGTGTATGTAATTCAAGGATTTTTAGTGTTTCATTTTGATCTTGTTATCCCTCAGTTTTTGTATTTTTTCAATTCAATATCTTCCCATTCAGGAAAATATAGCCACTAGAAATGGACCAGGCACTTGCAATTTCTTTGCTTCTTTAAAGGAACTCAATAAGTCCAAGAGTAGCAAAATATCTTTCCATATCAAAAGCCATAACCCGCATTTACTTTCACGTAAATAAATAATAGATTAAAATAAATTAAATAATAAATTAAACCTAATAATTAAAAAAAAAAAAATTTAGAAGCACCTCTATTTGAAAAAAAATTAAATGCCCATTTTTATTTTAAGTTAATCTTGATCTCCGGCCAGTGAGATATAGGGGCCGAATTACAACAATTGATATCGATAGAAGTTTCAATACAAATTTAGATCGATATCGGATAGCCAAGTTCACCCCCTGTTTTATTTAAATCGATTGGGATAAATCATTCTCAAGATATAAAATCAGTGTAGCCGTGACTCTGACATCAACAGAATAGCAGAGGGAGTATAAAACGAGTTATTTGAGATAAAAGTTAATAATAATATTAAAATAATTATTTCTAAATAAAATAGCAAATAATCCTCTGGTACGCAAAAGTGATTTTCCAAATCGATTTATAAAAATTTGCAGATAACGAGCACACAACGAAATACCCCAAGGAGTTGATAAAATATCCTTAATTTTTGTGCTTATTTTTAAAGATATCAAAGCGGTTTTAGAAATGTTGCCCATCTTCATATGATTAATATGTTTATAAAAAAGAGATATTCGTTGATTAAAATTAACTTTGAATTTGAAAATAGCAAAAGTTTATATATCAAACGCATCTGTGAACTCGTCGACAGAGAGAAGGATGAACACGTGAGTATGTGGTTCCTTTATTTCACTATCATAATCGAAACCACACAACACTTCAGCACATGTTGTGTCAATTTTCACACCATTTCCAGGAATTTCGCAGCAAACAACTTAACAAGGAAACACAACTACTGAAGGCAACAGTAGTCCCAAAATATTAATGAGCATTTCAGAGGCAGGGAATGTCGAATGGTTTGGTTATTAACAAAATTAATTATCAAGCTGGAAGTGTTGTCACACTCCAACGCAAAATATATATTGAAAAAGGACGCCCCTGGCGCCGTGTTGTGACTAAAGCCTTGGACTCACTGTCCTGAAATTCAAGCAGCCATTAAACCACCGTCTGGGCAAAGCATTTTCTTTAAAAAAATATTTTTAATGTTTATGATAGTAAAAAAAATCAATTTGAATGTCAAGTGAATTTTTTTTTTTCGAGAATAAAAAACAATTTTCTGAGACAAATCTTAGAACTAATAAACTTGCTGCGTGTTTATACGAGTTTGAAAATGAGGCATCGCATTACAAAAGTCTTATCTCGAAAACTTGGTTGTGGAAGATTCGAAATGCTTGAAGAGTTTTTTTTTCCTAAAACTAACAAACGCTTTGGAAAATCTCGTAAATCTTTTAACGCTTGACAATTTTCCTGAAAACCATCATGCAGTCAATAAATATTTCTATAATAAACGAAAACGAAATGAAGTGAAAAAAGCGAATATAAAATCTATAGAAATTAAACGCTTCAACCACTTGTCCACAAGCCAAACAACTACGGGAAAACGAAATCAGTTCACACCAGAGGTTATCGCTTGTTCGTTCATCATTAAATTGTAAATAAAGAAATAAAAAAATATATACTCGTATAATGAAATCAGTTTGTAAACTGTTAATAATTTCCTGGAAGAGAAACTTAGGAATTAGAGTTCGATCGGGCAACAACGACTGCAACGACACTATACAAAGTGAAAATGGGAATGCAGGAATCTCGTCTTTTGGAAATAAATTGTGGAAATTTCGGGTATCCTCGACAGGTTTCTATTGAGTGGCTCTTATTTCTCTCAGTGTCAGTTTTACTCTTGACGAAAATTTCTTAACAATTCAATTGATGTAAATAAGATTCAAAAGGAATGCTTCAAATTCGGATCCACAAGAAATAAAAAATTATTTGACGATGTAACAGACCAGCGTTGCCGCATCGTACCTTTTCGGGATTTATTTTTTGGTGATTTGTTCCACTCCAATGAGAAAGCGTAAAAATTAAATTGTACGTGCAAAAACTATAAAGAAAACTGTATAATATCAGCGGAATATATCACCGATATCGATGTATCGAAAAAACCATGGTATCGCCAATATATCGATATCCGAATCGACTACTTCCCCAATGTGCGCCACGATACCCGCATATCAATTCATACATTAAGTTTGATATTTTACTCTGCAGATATCGAGACCTTTCTCCTCTAACATGCTACTAAATATTTCACTGAAATCAGGAATTCATTAACAGAATAGGATGAAAACTTCCCCCGCGTTCCTCTGCCAACAGATAAAATGTTGGCTTTTAATGGATGCTTTTATGAAGTTTTCTTGCCAAAACGTTAGTTAGTATGTCACATATTATTTAAAAAACCAACGATACTCCTTCAATAATTCAACTGTGCACGAGTTAATAGAAACATTCGGGCTTGGGAATAAACTCTTGCAAAGTCACAGATACGATGGATAAGCGACACAAAGTGTTTGTACATGAAAGCGGACAGAAGAAGTGAGTGACTAAACGAGTGTCTCTAAAACAAAAGTGTTTGAACTTGCACGAGATTTGAAAAGAAAAATAATGCGATATGAAATATTAACATCAAGCAACTGCTCGTACTAAGAATTAAGAAAAAAAACATAATAATAAAGGAAACCCAATTTGTTGTTGGTGTTGTTGGGCATAACAACTCGAGTTGGAGCAATAATATTTTAGACTTGAACCTTTTGTAAGATGCGGATAATGATGCTGCTGTCGTTTGCTGTAAATTGAATTTAGTGAAGCGTTATGACTGCTGATTAACAACCAACTCGAAACAATAACAATTACGCACACTGGTCGCACGCACTGGTGTGGCATGGGTTGCTCAATTTTAATGTTGCTCATGCGGTTAAATTTTGAGATAAGAGAATTCATTTTCGATAATGTCAGTGCATTAACTCCGGGCAATATCCATCTATTCCCATCATATTTAAGGAACTTGAATGGCAATTGATGTGCCATAAAAATGCTGCCCTGCCATTAAGTGTCAATTTAGCATTTATTGAATGCCACTGACGTTGTTTATTCTGCTGTCCTTAAATCTGTAGACGTTTGTTGTCTTCCATTTGTACGTTAGAAAGTATTATGAAATGCATTATGACTTTTGAAGATATTTTTTTTTATTACTATTTTCATATTTGTAAGTCAAAGCATCACAACAATTAGAATTTTTAAAATTTTGTTCTCTTCCCTGATAAGAAAACTATTTGTTTTATTAATTAAAGTTTGTTGAACTTGAAAATATATATAAACGATTTCTAATTTTGTGAGTTATTTGAAAGAGAAAACAATAGTTTCATGATAATATATTAATTGGACGTACATACACAAGCACTTATTTTATGTGAGACGGGGAAGTCAGTTTCAGAAATTCATTAAAAAAGTGTGTTTTTATGTAACGATTTTGTTGAAATTAAATTAATTCTGCTGACTGAAAAAACGAAATGAAGGAATGAAATTGAGACCGTCAGTAGATTTGTGAGACAGGAAAGTTTCACTGCAATTTTAAATTGACTTGATGTACTTTCACGTACTGAACATGTTGTTGTAAAATTTTAAAAGACTTCTGTTATAGAAAAAAGAGTTCCTGTCTAAAAGCTTAAACTGAGAGCATGGAAGAGTTCAGGGCTTTCCTATTAATATTTTCTCAACGTGTGTAAAGGACTGCTTTAAACAAATATGACGATTTATCTCTTGGAAGTTCGGATTACGTCTGGGATCGGCAATTGATACGAGGACTTCAAGCGAAGAGGTGCATCAATCTGTGTGATAATTTTGTCATCGACTCTGCTGATCAAATTATAGTTGGTGCCTATAAAAATATGAGATATAAAAGTATTGATTAAATAAATCTTCGGGATGAAGAAACTTGGCTCTAAATTTAGGATGCTCTTCAAACTTATTTGTTGTATATTAAATATTTGTGCAATACCAGGCAAATATAAGTTTAAAATCTTATTCATAATAATTTTGAAAGCCGTCGATCTTAGTAATTGATTTCTTTTTCTTTACACTTCTTAGTAGAACAACAAAATCAATTGTTTTGCTTCTACTAGCCAATAAAAATATAATGCATAAAAAATACCTCTGTTTTGTAAAGAGCTTATAAAACTTATATTTTATGGAAATCTGTTAAATAAACCTTTTATAAATCAAACATATTAATTATCAAATCTGTTATTCATAATGCAAAAATTTTGTTGTTGCCTTTCAAGCCAATGCAAATTCTTGTTACCACCTTCTAAAATAGTTAAAGAAAAAAGCTTTATATCATGCATGTTTACGTTAAAAAACCCTTCAAGCCGTGTTATTTTATTTAATAAGTGTAAATCAAAAGGTATCTGAACGTGTACCACAAAAATTGTGTGACTTGGTTATATATAAGACATACGAGCTGTAAATATTTCTAACACCGGGTTGTATTTGAACTCAACTTAAAGTTGTCTATGCACTTTTTCCCCAATTAATTATGACTGTCAGTGAGTTAAGTTGTTTTAAAACGCCGTAATTAAATATCCAGTGAAAGTTCTAGTGGGACTATTTCGCGATAGTTCTTAATTCAATTTCGTATTAAACGATATATCTGATATATAATTTCCAACAAAATGTATTACAAATCATCTACGCTTCATTTGAGGACAAAGTACCATTTAAGCAATTTAATTTTAAACGTCTCACGAAATATTTAACATGAGAAGAACTGAACTGAAAACCATTTTGTTATCTGTTCATGCTTCCCATAATCACAGAATGCTAATAACAATAATAGAACGAGTCATAATGAAGTCGATAATAACGATGGCGATAAAGGTGGTGGTTGCTTGTTTATGGCTTCAGTGTTCATGATTTCATTATAAATCAAGTTTAAAATTGAAATTCATCGTCACTTTAGTTAAACTCTAATGAGGCTTAAGTATGTACGAGTATCCCTCTCTGCTGGCCATTGTCAGCCCTTCTGTCCTTCCATCTATTGAGATGCGACAGAATATAAATTTTAACAACAAAAAGCCAGAATTAAGGAAAAATTATATGAAAAGTTGCACGGCCAGAAGGAACAGACGTTGTCGTGATAAAAATACACCAACAAATAGGGATGAATTTTAATTTTTAATTAGCAGCAGTCATGAATATACAGCAGTTTCACTTCTTCAGCTTCACAAATGAGTATAAATATTTTCACAATTAACAGAGATTAAAAAATCATCGAAAGGACAATAAAAACGGCATCACAAAATTAAAACAGCAGGATCACTTTGATCGTCGTTAACAATAGATAAACATATCGAACATGAAAAACTTGTGTGCGGATGTGTGTGCGACTTTGTTTGTGCCAGAGTGAGTGTGTGCGTGTGTGTTTACAAAAGTGAGTGAATAAATTGCCACTTCAAAAACCACTTCAGTTTAAACACGCTCAAACATTAATTTAATAGACTTTTATTCACACAAACATGCGAGCGGATGGATGCATGGATATTCGCACAATACAAAAGGGCATACGAGTACAGCGGCAGTGTCAGCATCCCTATTCCATTGACAACAACACTGATGTGCAATAATAGCCGTACACAATAATATTAAATGAATGTGTAATAAATTAACTTAACTTCTTCATATAACAATAAAAATAACAAACAGGATCAGAATGGGTCTAATATAAGACAACAACAACAGCAACAGCAACAACGGCCAAAATGTGAGAGGAGAATTAAATTTCAATTGAATTTTTATTCAACGAAGCATGAAAATTTTCCACAAAAAAAAAGAATTATTAGAAAAGAGATAATCGACAGTGGGCTTGAAGCAAAAACTATTTGGAAACTTTTAATATTTTTATTTTAAATCTATTTCCTATGAATTGAGGAAAAGTCAACAAAAATTTATTACAGTGGGGGGATCATGTTTGTAACATCATCGCGATTACACATGAAGAGCTCGCAGCGCCTTTTACACTCGAAATAATATTACGATGTGAATAAAAATATGTAAAATATATTTCGGATCAAAATGTTACTTATAGATCAGAGTACTTGGGAATTATTATGAGAATAATAATGGATGTGGTACATACTTATTTCGTAGTACGCTTTTTTGTATTTAATAACCAACGAATATAAAAATAGTTATAAAGTCTTAAAGATTTTTTTGTGTAGAGTTGCAAAGTCCAAAGCGATGAAATATTGTTTTGAATATATAATCGCAAACAGTTATAACGTCCTTCAAATTTTTAGACTTTTTTTCAATTAAAATATTGTATGTATTTAATAAAAGGACACATGAATTAATTTGCTATCTTCTTGAAATCTCATTAACTCCAATAGAGGTTTAATGTAACTTTAAAAATCAAGTGGTTGAATATTGACCACCGAGTTATTCTAATAATTATACTTGAGAAAATACGGAATTATAATTTTTAATGAGACCTGCTAAATGAAATAGTATCTCCTATTTCATTAATCCCTGTTCAAAGCAAATGTGAGACTGAATTTGTAATCCAAACATTTTTTCCAAAACGTCCCACTGTGCCCCTCCACTTAAACACAAGACATATGAGATATTAATAACTTCATAGTACTCACATTAGCACACATGCACAAAGGCAAACAACACTGATGCATAAAAGGATATCAATGGCTGGCTGTTGGTGGAAAATATTAAGGAATCCTCTATGAGATTGTTGGAAGCAGAAAAAACAAAAAGCTAAACAAAAAAATGGTAGTAAAAAATAATAAACGATTACATTCTCTCCACCGCTGTTTGTCGTCTATTAAGGATAATTAAATGGATAATGTACAGCATGCACACACACACACACACACACGCGTACGTACAAACGTATTTAACAAATAAACGTAAAAATATTTGTAAACTATAAAAACGCTTTTACAAAAATTAATGAACTGTAAAGTAGAGGCTGCAGCAGCAGCAGCAGTAGCAGCAAAACTATTACCAATTACTATTAGATTTCATATTCATGGGACCGAATCGGCATGAGCAGCATTCCAGCATTCACAAAGAAATTTCTCAAAGTGCATCATCATTCAGCAGCATCATCAGCTGGAGCAGAACTACTGCATTAGCACCGTTTGTTAGTGTCTTCACAAGATTTCTTCGAATTATGAGACTCATATTTCGTCTACACGAGCGCGGCATTCCCCTAAAAGTTGCATTCAATTCTCATCGATTCGCTTTAGAAATAAAATAGATTAAAATATATGAAAGATTAAAGTCAGAACCGACTGGAGTCTTTTGTTACAAAAGGACATGCAAGCAACTCCTGGGAGTTGTTTTTATGGCTGTTTAATATATTTCACTTTTCATATATTTTGGCTTCTTATTCTTCAATAAGTTGGTGTCAAATATATTGAGAATTTAACGCCTTTTCGCTTCCTAATTAAAAACATGTGAATGAAGGATCATTTCGATGACCGCAGAAAACACACCCACTTCATTTACTAACACGGTGTAAGGGGAGCCTTTTATTTTCTAATAAATTTGTCTTTTTTCCTTAGCGAAATAAGGACGCTTCAACTATGGTTTGTGTTGTAGATGTGGAAATATTCCAGCACTTAATATTCAGTTGAGCTCAATTGATATGTGCAGGCTGTTGTGTTTGATTGAGATCGATGGAATAAATATTGCACTGTACGAGGAAGAGCGAAATTCATCTTGATTATCAAATTTTGCACAGTAGAGCAGAGCAACTGTTTTCAAAAGCCACGACACTGTTATCATCAGTGCTCATGTGTGTTGTTGCGTATCACCGCTTATTAGCTGGCGTAGTGGAATGTGGAAAGAGTTTTTATAACAAAAATTTTATTATGAAAAAGGATATGAAAACAATCAAGGACAATTATTAAGTTCGAGGAAGGTTGTTTCAGTTAACTTAAACCCTTAACTTTTATTATAGTGAAGCGAAGTCGAAAAGAAATACAGTCGTATGAAATCAAGCATATAATTTAGAATCTCATGTTGTCAGGATGTCTCGGATTTCCCCATGATTCCTACTTCAAGAGCTGTTTCTTCAGAGCAGAGTCAGTTCAGATGTATTTTTGTTTAAGGATACGTTCCCACTTATCAAATATTTGTCCATAAAAACGTAATCACTTTCTTTTCAACTCAATAAACAATTGTCTGCATTAAAACTTTTTTATTCAAATATAGTGGTTACATTATTTTCGACAAACATGTAGCAATTGTGGAAGTACCTTAGACAGCCCCTGCAGAAATCTAAACTGTTGCTGTTGAGGTGGAACTGGCTGGCCTGCTATACTCCGCGAAAATTTCGGTGTGTTTCTAAGGAACTATAACAGCAGGCCGTGTTCCGCTGGGCTTACAAATCGCTTAACAGCATATTCGAGCAATCCGTAGTTTGCAAGCCTCCCGTCTGCTGCAACTTGTTATATTAATATGTTGTTGTGTTGTCACTATTGCAGTAAATCACAATTCCATCTTGAAAAGGGGAACTATTTATACCGACCAAAAGCGTTATTCAAATGCGAAACATAATTTATTATCTGCTCAGTCCTACTACGCTGCTTATGTGTGTTGGTAATGCCATTTCACTGATTAATCGACATGTACGTTTTGGCTAAAGACGTCGATATGGCCAAAGTGCAACTAAAATAAATTTAGATCACATAAAGCAGAGCCTGCAAGACATCATTTAGTGCAATTAGGCACAATAAATGGCCACAACCGTTTAAGTTTCTCCCTGAGAAATGAACTGGTTAAATGGACAATTCACAAGTCGAATGCAATTCTTAACGCTCACTCAAGCCAACAACAAGGAGTTGCTTATCGCAACTCCAGTTCGTGCGCACCAAACCAAACCAAGAAGCAACCAGACAAAATAGTGAGAATTAATGCTGCTTCAGTAATCAGAATTATATACGAGGGTTACGGGCACCGCATATTGTTTGAAATTAGTTTATGATTAGCAAACAAAACAAATTGCTGGTGGATATTGAAGCCAAGTGACGATTGCAAACAAACATTCCTGCTGCACAATCCAACAAGACATTTTGCAATATCACCAAGTGCGCAATAAATCACGTGAAATATTAAGAAGAAAAAGAAGAAGAAGCAGGGCAATACAAAAGTGTTGAAGTGGAGGCAAGTAGTTGGTTGGTATCATAACTGGAGACATTGTTGGCGCTGTTGATCTTCTGCGAGAATTTAGTTTGAAGATCAGCGTGAAATGAGATTAAAATTGGGCTCGCAAACTTTGCTGGTGTTGGCGTGGAGGCAAAAGCTGAAGGAAGGAAGTTTTCAACACCCGTCTCTCTGCTGAAATGATTGCTACCAAACAAATTAACGCGCATACATTTAAGATTGCATTGTTGCTGCTGCTGCTGTTGTTCTTGTTGTCGACAACATGTGTGCATTTAATTCCACCAGCACAATTATGAAAATGCACTGCGGCACAAGTCTGCGCTGTACGATATCTAGTTCTTGCCGCAGCCTCAAATACAGTGCAACAACAACCAGCCGTCCGTCAGCTTGTATGTCTGGCTGGTAACAGATTTTTGTTTAATCATTGCTCAAGTCGTTTATTCGCTTTGTTGTTGTTGTTGGTGTTGCGATTTTCAAAATTAAATATACGATTTGTTTTCTTTAAGATTTATTGAGTTATAATTTGGGTGTAAATCTGAAGCTGTTAAGGCTGGTTAGGCGACTCTGATGGCCGGGTGTGTGTACGGCCAAAAAGTTGTTTGAATCTTTAAATGGTTTGCGTTACTGGCTCAGCCGCAATTATTGTTGTTGTTTTTGTAATGAAAAAATGAATGCCGCAACGAACATATTGAAATAAATCAATGTTTTATTTAGTATTTAACTTGGGAGTACAAATACAGCCGAGCACGAGTATTGCAGCAACATTTAGAAGCGAGGAGGCCAACAATAACAGACAGACGTCTGGAATCAGGGACATCTACCACCACTTTGGCTCTTTATATTGTGCGAAAATATACCATGCATGTTGTTGTTGTTGTTGTTCTTGTTCTTGTTGTAATTGTATACCGTGCTGTTTAATTTTTAGCTTTTTATAGCATGTGACATGGGGACAAATTTATGGCGCGATGTCAGCAGAGTCAATGATTATTCATTATATTAATGCTTTTATAATGAATTGTTAATTGGTTGCTAAAAGCTGCTGTTGTCGCTGCCACAACTACTTCAGTCAGAAACAGTAAATTATGCCAGCAAAATGTTTTGAAAAAGGAAATAAAGCACCAGCAGATGTTAATGTTTTTTTCTCTCTCTCTGTTGTCAAAGTGAAGCTAATTTGAGGAGGATGCACCGACCAGATTATTAAGAACGGATTTGATCGCTTTAAAGCTCAACATATAAATAACTATTGCGGAACGGAAAATGTATAAAACTTTTGCTGATGATTTGAGCGATCTTCTAAAAATAAATTTTAGTTTATTACCACTTGCACAGTCTCTAGCCTATCAAATTTCGAACAGCTTAAACAATTATAATTTATTTTATTGTTACATTCACTTAGAGACTGATCTTTCTCGATTTCAATGAAATCAGAAAGTTTATTCACTGACGTGAAATTTCGTGGGTATTAAGTTTACACGCAAACATATTTATTGCTCTTGGATCACTGTGCAAGGCCTGCGATTAACATTGAATTTATAATCAACTAGTTTGTCCATAAATTAAATGAGTTATTGCAGAATATTATTTTCTGTGCTCTCCGCCACATGTGAAAACAAAATTATTTCTATTATTAAAAAGCAGTTCAAAATTTAACAATTTCTGAGTTTCCATCTCCTTTTGTTTCTGATTAACTCGCACATGTTATTACGAAAATTGCTTTGATTATCTTATTAGTAGAAAATTAAATATGACGTGGAGAGCAGGGAAACACTTGCCGCTACGTAAATGTGCAAATAAAACCGCAAAGAAGCATAATTTAGTTTATTGTTAAAAGTGATTGGGATTTTAATGCGCCCCAAGTGGACGAAACGTTGCAACGTAAAAGTCATCAGTGTGCATCATTGAGAGAGAAGCGTGTGCAACTTTCCACTCACTAGCTTTTTTCTGTTTCGAATAAAAATTGTATCCTGGCAATCAAATATGATCACTTTGCTTTTTAAGTCTTTTATAAACAGCAAAAAAAATTTTACATAAATTTTTGTGTTGAAAATCACTTTTCAAAACGTTTTAGTAACAAAAAGATCACCCGAAAATTCTGCTCATGCACTCTATTCCACTCACCATTCACGCATCTCCCGTAAGCAGTTGTCCATTCCCAATTTCTAGTGCGTTTATTGGCTACAGTGATACACAAAATTGTCAGAATTATTATGGAATTCTTGTCACCATCTAACTAACATTAACAATGTCAAATACTTTTATTCCGCAGGGTCTAGCGAATAGTTGAGAATATTTTAATAAAAAATGCAAAAATGCCGCGACTTATAAAATGCCCCTGAAGTAGCTGAAGTAATTAATACGTTCGACTCCTCACTCAGTCATGGATCAAATTTTTCTGATCTGCTGGATGGTTGTGCTAATTGTTGTCTGCTTGTCTCAATCACGAAGGCATAACACCAGGCGCTGAACAATACCGACTACGATTGACTTTATCGGTGAATTTATTTTCAAAACATTTTGCTGGCATAATTTACTGTTTCTGACTGAAGTAGTTGTAGGGAATATGATTTAAGTGCTTATCCTACTAAAAAATAAAGAAAATAATTTTAATTTAAAAAATCTGTAAAGGCGATTTTCCTGACAAGAACCGTTTGAAAGTCACACAACCAGAAATGCAGTAGGCTTTGAAAGTAGGCTTTCAACAGCGCAACAAACAGATTTTATACTCAACGAATCTATTTGACCCAATTTAATTAAAATATTTTTCTTAAGAAGCTATAAAAAATAAGTGTTTGTAGACTCTTAATGAAAAGTTGTATATCGTTATCGTTAAGTTAATATGTAACAAATGAAAGAAAACTTTTGCTTTGCACTGTTCCCATACGCGTGCATTTAAGGAAAGCGTTTCGTATTTAAAATGCAGGCAAAGCCGGCTAAAATCATTTGTTAGCCATTGATTGGATTGTAAAACTCTCTTTTAATTTTCAACTTTTAGCCGGTGCCTGCTGTCCGATATGAAATTACGTAAAAAGTGTTATAAAATTTGTTCAACATAATTTCGTTAAAGTGCTGGTTAAAAATAATCATATTTGATGCAATATATTTTTAAAGCCAAATTACAAACATTAAAATCAAAATCATGCAACAAACCACAAAGTGAACGCCGTACACCAACAGATCATTTGAGCGAGACGAGTTGGGGACGGGGACGCTGATCAAGTGATCAAGTGATCAACGGCATGAGTGCTGTTTGTAACAATCAAAAATACATTTTATCTTGTTGAGAGGTGTTGCTGAATGATTATGATTAGTTTGATGAGGGGTCATCAAACAAAACCATCATCGCCAGGCAACAGAGAGAAAAAACAAAGTAAAATAAATTTTATCTTGTGCTGTTGCTGCGAACGAAATTCAAAATAAATGTTTTCTGTTGATTGACTCATTAAATTTTATTGTTTTCATAAAATAAGTATAATTTTCATAAATTGTTTTATTCTCCGCAATAAACTTTTATATGGAAAAATTAATTGAACGAATTTACACGTTCAGTTTAGAGGTTAATACGTCTTGCGATGCCCAGATGATGATGGATGGTGTGTTGATCCTCAGTGGAAATGTAAATTAATATGCTCGTTTTTATCAATCTGATTTCAATCCACCAGATATTTATATTAACAAAACAATGCGTTCTTAATATTATCCAACAAATTCAAACTTCCCTTTTCCACCAAACTGTACCACATCATAAATTAATATGTATAAACACGTAACAGATCTTTGCAGCCATTGATGTTGTAACACAATAGTGTTTACAAAGAAAACCTCACAAAAAGTTGTACAAAAATTTCAACAAACACTGACATGATTTAATGTCAACCGAACATACCGCAAAGTAATTTTTTCCACAACCCAATAAACAGTTCAATGGAAACACACCCGTACACATATTCGGAGATCACTTTAATTATGTGTCACCATGAGTGACAGTCAAGAACCAATTGTTTTTGTATTAGAAAGATAATAAAAAACTACCTTCTTACTCGTGTAACCGATAGAATTTGTACAACTTCATTAAAGTAAACAAACAGCCATGAAACAAAACGCACACACTCACACACACACAAAGACATTTTCTAATAGTGACATGATAACAATAAAAAAATGAAACAAATCTATTGATTTTTTATAAACCATTTGACATTTTCCGAGCCGAAATCTGTAGCAAATGTCAATATGGTTCAGTGAATTAAGATGACAGCAGAACGGTCGCTCAAGTGATTCACTAACACATTCATACGTGACTGTTTGATATCTGGAAGTGTGAATGAGCACTCATTCCGTTTATAAATTTGCGATTATTAACACTCGATTACACTCTTCACTTAATTAAGTCGTAGAATGAGATTAAGAGGGAGAGATATTTTGTCAGACATGGAACGCAAATGATACTTTGAAACGATAAAGAGTTTCAAATGAAGTTTCTGCAGACAAAAACTGTTGTTTTTTGTCTTGGAAATTATGGTTTCATATACAACTTTAACTGCCTGCCTATTCGCTAAGGAGCGATCGGTTGCGAATGTTTTATTTTAAATATTATTTGTACGAACGACCGAAGGCTTGCGATATAGACGTATAAAATTGATAAAATATTTCCAGGTTGTTATTTTCTTTTTTTTAGCTGCACTCCGTAATTGACCCGTTCTTGAAAATATATTTGAAATTATGTGTTTTTGATTTATTAGGAAAATTAAGAAAAGTCTTCATTAGATGAATAATAATTAACTGTTCGATTGTTTATCTGTTCCGCCGCTCGTTAAAATTATTGAAACTTTTTTCTTTAGTATTGTATTATGTCCAGGGGGTACTGTCTTACTTTGTATATGAGATGTTTATAGATATTATTAAAATGTGGTACAACAGTCATGCGTTTTCCATGCCTGCATTATTTATGTGCGAAATAAAAGGTAATAATTTTTCTAAAGATCATCTTTTTCAGAATATGTGAAAGCCACATTTAGTATTAATTATATATCAGCAGTTCCATAATGAAATTTGTTAGAGTTATTCTTATGATTTGATATCAGATAATATATTAACATTAAATGACTGCACTATGGCAAAGATCATCTTCGAACCGTGGACGTCCGTCACCAGACTAACTTCGTCAATGATGCATGAGCTGACATAAATCTAGTGATAAGTTCTTTAATTTGAGCAGAATTTAGTCAAATTTCAGTTGTCATGCATGAGCCCAAGCACGTCTTTTGAGGAGTATTTGCAAAATGTCAGCAATCCGTAGCTGAAATAGGAGAGAGTGTGGCGTCTATTAAAAGGAGCGCTTTCTACTCTTCTTGATTATAGATAATGTCTTGCGAAGACTAGACTGTCAATAGTAATTTGATTTGATATAATAAAGGAATTTCGATATCAGTACCTAAAAAATTATAAAACAGAACTTGTTTTTTGCTTTAAAAATGATTTTTAGATGTGTTGGAGTATTTAAACATCCGACTGATAAACATTTCCAGACATCACTCTGACAGGACATGAATTAAAATCTCCCAGCGTGCATTGAAAATAAAACAGGTAGGCCAGTCAGAATATGACACCTCCTCCTCTTATTAAAGCGGCTGGCGACACATTAAATCGGGTCGTATCTGAGGTGCTAAAGATTGGAACCTGTGCATCATTAATTGAAAAATAAAGTTTAAATTCTGGCCGAATTAAAAATTAATTATCCATGTTAAATAAACGACAAAATGATAACCTTTAGCATTTATGACACACTCGCCACTTGCTGCTAAGCTTGACCCCGTAAAAGTGCTCGCAACGCATGTCATGAGGTCAAAATTGAAGATGACCATGTCAAATTGTATTCGCTCTGGCTCTTTTTTCGCAGTGTGCTTCTTCGTCATATAAATTGCAGACTAACTAAGATTCGAAGCTGTTGTAGTTTAACAAGAATCCAAATTAAATTAATACCCGCCTACAAAATAGTACACTGCATAACAAAAATAAATCAAACAGCTGAGGCTCTCAAGAGGTCCTAAACTCTGGTTAGTCGCCTAGTTAACTTATATTCATGCCCAAAGCCACTAAAAGTTAAGAGGATTAAGAAGGAAAGATATCGTGGCTGAAATACCAACCAACAACTAAAAGGAAACACAGAAAAACTTGAACGAAAATAATAAATTTCTAAACCACAAAAGCAAAATAATTCACAAATTTATCAAAGATTTGTGTTTGCGAAAGAGGAGAGCGAAATAATAAATAATCTATTAGAGAATTGCACACATTAAAAGGACACAATTATAAATAAGTAAAATTTAGTGCCGCGCCACACACTCATTCACACGCTCTGCACTTAACGAATGCCAGCAACAATAGTTGACAATCACTACAACAATAAAATCTGTTTTGCTGCTCGCTGGCATTAATTGTTGCTGCAAACACAACTCCGAGGCTGGAGCAGCCGTTTGTGGCGGAATGAAAATGAAGCTGGAGGATGTCACAACAACTACAAAACGACACCCATAAACCAGGATTAATTTCATTTGATTCACACTTAAATTGTCAAAATTCACTTAATCGTTTGAATGAACGTGTTCGCTCGTGCATGAGAGAAATGAATGAAAATAATAAATGCAAATTTTGTTGCACATTTAATGTTGACCGTGACTGTGCAGCACCAGCAAAGACCATGAATTTAGCGCATCACAGCAGATTTAGTTGCATTAACAAAACAATAACAAAAATGATAATAAAAAGAAAGACATGCTGCTGCAGGCTCCACGTTGTGTGCGAGTGTGTGAATCTGGCAGATACGCGTATATTTAATAATTCGGATACAATTATTTTTATTGTTGTTGATTATGTTGACTTGAAAGTACAAGTTAGTGTACTTCCTGTATGTGCAGCAGCAGACTGTGTGAGTGCTTGTGTGCGTGTGTGTGTGTGTGTTTAGTAAGCAACAAGGCGTAGGTGGCCCGCCAGCCAACAGAGTTGTGCGAATTCAATGAATGAATGCAAAATTACTGCTGCTTTTCTTCATTTTCTTTCAGTTCAGTTGACTAAAATGAATTTGGTTTGTAATTGAAATCATAATAAAAATATATAAGCGATGACATCTGGTAGACAAAACAAACAAATTTAAGCCGGACGAATGGCCAGGACCAGCAAGCAGACAGACAATTATTTTATCAACATTTTGAATGTCTGGTGGGAGGGAATTCAAATATTTACTGTCACATTCAGAATGCTTTATTCACATTCAAAATGTTTTGATATTTTTATAAATCAAAATGATTAGTCACAAAAATTTTGAGATGCTTTTTTTTGAAGTATTTGTTTGTTTGCTCATTTCAGGCTGAATGTGTTTTTTTGTTGAAGAGGGCAGTTGTAAGCCGGTCGATTTAACAGTATTCGGTTGTTTGGAGCTATTTTGCACAGTGGAACATTTAGGCGAAAATCAGCTAAAATTTGTATGTCTTGTGTTATTATTTAATGCTATTAATTTTGCATTATGTACACTGAAAATGTAATTCAAATAGAGATGCTCATGATGCTAAAAATTTTGAAATATGAAGCAGCGCTTTTCAGCATTACGAAAGATCGTTTTTTTTCAGTAAACACTGATGATTTTTCAATAGTTAATTTCTAATGCTGATATATAAATACCTCTTTTTTCGTGTCTTATTGTTCTGTTCTGTCTGAAAGTTTTAAAAAAGTATTTTAAACAAAAAACTCTCAAATTCTATTTAATCTTCACAATTACTTTCTCATGAATTTTCATTAAAGTCAATCAATTGATATCGTTTCCAACAGAATTTGTTCACTTACGGAATATTCTGGAGATGATTGAACAGAAAACCTTTTTATTCGTACGATCTTAAAGTGATTAAAGATCAATAATTTTTCATCAATTAAATTTTTTCAAATTAACATTATTTTTACCAACTCTTTTAAGTGATTTCATCATTACCCTGGCATTGTTCAGTATTCTGTGGCATTCTTTTTCAAACGCGGCCAAACGTTTGGTTGCGGCATCACAATAAATCAATCAGTTAAACACAAAAATATAGAATTTTAAACTGACGATGATTAGTAATCAACAAAACTTGACTTATTACAGCCTCAGAGGAAGAAAGCAAGAAGGAAGAAAAAAATACAAAATAAATTGTAAAGAGCCGAGCTCAAGTTTAACAAGAATTGAAAGATAAATTCAGGAACACAATTAAAAATTGATTTTGTATGGGCCGCACACAAAAGAGTGAAAATGAGTAGTAATTGTCATGACTGCATGACCAATTTCATTTATCAACAAGCGATCAGTCGAAAGATCCCCCTCTTCAACGGACAAAAGGTAGCCCAGGCTGAATAACAATTGTCAGAATGGGAACAGGAGATTGAGTTCGAGTTGTGGGCACACACACACACTCGTCATCGATCTGGCTAATGCAATGATTTGTTTATACGTGTTTGTTCGAAACTGCCCAGACATGTTGGAGCCGCTATTAACGTTTATTTGAACTCCATTCCTTTGATCGTTCGCCTTTTATTTAGCCATCATTTTGTCATATCACGATTACTTGGCAGTTTCGTGTTCAATCCTTGAAAAATTATCAAAATAGTTGCCCATTCAGAGAGCAGGCTCGTTCGGCTTTTGCCACTTATTTCTTACAAATAGAAGTTCTTTTCAAATTGTTATTCATGTATGCTAATGATAGATGAAAATTAAATTTTCAACAATAAAACGAGGGAATACCTGTCAGGTATTCAAACAGATCAAGTGCAAGGACAATGTTTGTTAATTAATCAGGATTTCTTTGATTTGAAAGGTATTGAAGAGCGTCTCAAATGATTTATTCTGTTTGATAAATATTTTACTTCAGACACACACACACTACTTGCACACATTTAAAAGTAGTCGTAATGAAATGGCAGGGAAGTTGTTGCCAAAGAAGTCGCGCACAAAAAACAGCTTAAGAACAAACTGTTTAACAGGCACGAGGTCAATTAGAGTATTAAATGGATGTCCTTATAGGCGGTTGTGGCCATATCGAGTAGCTTCAAAAGGATTTCAAACTACGTTGCAGCGTGTCTTGGTTATATCCGTTGAAACTTCGAAATTGGATGGAAAAAATTTGTGACGCATCGGTCATTTAAAAAAGTATGTGTCCCACGGATACGATTGGCACTCTTAAATTAAGGATCAAATAAATGCTGCACTACTTGAGCTTTTGAATTGTAAAAATATTTTAAAATTTATTGTGTTTTATAAAAGAACTGTATCAGCAAAAGCTTCTATCGACATACTTAATATATTATTATTTACGGAACTTAGATTAAATAAGGCGATAATGTTGCTGGTTATAATTCACTTTGCCTTCTGTTGTGTAGGTCAATCGTATAGTCCGCCCTGTTGCCTGCAGTGATGCCCGGCTAAAAATCTGCTGCTTTCTTGATGCTCATGTGGAAGACCAGTGTTCATAACTTTTAATGATACCAAAACATTCTTTCACTATTTCGCGCTGTAGTACTTTAAAGTTTCAAACAGGGAACCACTATTTAATTAAATTAATATAAATTAATTCATTGAGAACATGCAACCAATCAAATTGGCTGCAAATGTATGTTTTCCTTCATAATTAATAGTCCACAAACAACTTTCTAATACAGCAAAGCAAGTTAATGTTTTAATAAATCATGCACAAAAACTAATAAAATTTTCCAAATAAATCACAATTCTCACTTCCTTCAGCATCCACAAAAATAAAACAAAATCACACACACAAAATATGAGTACGAATATTTCTGATTAACATATTGAAATTAATAAATTAACATGTTAAAGTTTTATAGTTTAGCCGCAAAAAAAGATCAACTCCAACACGCACACACACACAGACACAAAAAGGGAGAAAATGCTACAACGAATTAAATGGCTGTGCTTTCAGTGCTGCAGAAATAACGCTCGGAAAATAAAGAGATTGTTTTGCGGCCTGATGAATTCACACAAACAAACACAAACTAAATGCCACATTCTGTTATCCGTTCATTCATTTATTTGTTCGCTCATTCAAATGCGGGTAAATGTCATAATAAAAACTCAAGCCGTCATGATTTATTGGTCAACTTTATAAGTTAATAATAATACGACTTTAATCATACAGAAATGTTTATATAAATGACTGACTGGCTGACTCAATATTGGGTGAATGAATAAGTGAATTGTACATAAAAATTTCATATACTCGAACATGGAAGTATGTTAATGCAACCACATGTTTTTCTCAAACCCGTTGGATAAAATCGTATAATATGACTCGCATAGATGACAGGAAATTGTATCTAAATTTGTTTGCAAATCAGATCAACTCAACTTAAAATATATCAGCCTTAAAGAATCTTATTCGTGGGGGTTGGATAAGTTTCAAATGTCACAGCTCACGAATATGAACCCGGAGTAGAGCTTGAAGGGAGAGTTTTAGAGAAATAATTAAGAAAATGCCCTGAAGTTTGTTTAAATAATTAAAGAGCAGCAGGTAAAAATACTTTCTAGCAACTTTCTGTTTGTCAATACTGATTTTGGCAGCTCAGCTGATCTTTTTTTTAACATTTTACTGTTAAACATGCTCGGTTTGGTCTGCAGTTTAACCAAAAAGTTTCTTACAATGAACTACGGCTGCAAAACTGTTGAATTTTTTTATAAAAATTTATGAGCGATTTAAGAAGTTCAACGCATTGAGATAAGAAGCTTGTTGTTGGTTGAATAGAGACGAACTTGGCGTATGGAGTGTGAATAGCAGCCAGAAGAATTGAAGAACTGACGATGCATCCTAAAGAGTGCGCTGTTTGTTGGAAGTTATGGGCCGATGGCTTCTTTCGACTATACTTTGGAAAAGAGACGAAGGCGTGCGCTATGGTGCCGTAACCAAAATTTGTTTGCCCAAAATGGAAGAGCTGTACCTGGCTGACAATTAGTATCAACAAGATGGTGTCACATGCCACACTATATTTTGTAAGACTATGCTAAGGATCATATCTAAGAAGCACAAGAAGCCAATATTGAAAAATCTATTGGTGAGCTGACGGTCGATATTTTGGAGAGAGTTTGCTATAACTGGATGCAGTGTACGCACTGTTGGAGGCATGCACGTCAACATCTAAATGACATCATCTTTAAACATTGAGTTTAATGAGTTGTTCTAACGACTCAAAGTAATTATAAACAAATTTTTCAAATGTTATATGATTTTCTTTTTAATTAAGCTCGAAAGCTCTTAAAAAAGTCACCCATTGTGTACTTAACAAGAAACTCTTCCTCTGGCTCTGCTTGGAGGATCGACAATATATCACTGCTCCATATATAAACATTTTGAGACGCGACCCTGCGAAAATGGCATTGAAATGAGCAGATCTTCAGCATTGTTACAAAGCAGGTTGCTGAACAATCTGGATGGACCGAGCACAAGTTAACCAAAAATCAAATATATCAAACACATCAGTGATACCTAAAAAGAAAGATCAACGATTTTTATAAAAGACATGCTGAACGACTATTTGGAAGAGTACAAATTTCCACTCTTTGTAAACCGAAGCCCGTGCCAAAAGCTTTGCTGGGATATCTCAATCAATACAAGAGTGTTGATCTTATTTCACTTAATAAAACGGCAAAAAGTCATAAAACTAAAATACGGAGTAAATATATAGTTTCGCTGTGAGCCAGTGATCGTACAATTTTTGGTATTTCGTTGTCAAAACGGATATTTGACAAGCCACTTCCAAGATTTACGGTATCAGTACGGCTGTTGTGAAGAAAGAAGAGATATTTTTATTACTTTTCATACGGCCAAGTGCAGCCAAAAGCACAAATTAATCTTCCTTCCAAGACACACACTGTCGTGAAAGAGTGTAAAGTCTATAAAACGCTAAATGAATAAATGCCACAAATGAAAAGAGCAGAGATTCCCTGGAAATTGTTTATGTTAATAAATCAAAAAGTTATGCTGATGTTCAACGATGTTTTATTAGAACTTTTAGCATTTCAAATGAATGTGTTTAGAGCGAAATCGCATCGGCTGCTACGATTATATGCAAAGTTTTTTAAATATAATTCTTTTCATTGATGTTGTTGTTGCAGATGGAAACGAAAAAGGAGACCCTGTTGACTCCTACACGTTTTATTGCCATTTAAAAAGTTACAAATTCTTGTCAATACATAATTGTTTTTTCAATGAGGCCAGCCCATATGAATGAAGTACTCTTTCCCATCCGCTGGTTCATATGAAATGCCGAATGCCGCATAGCGAATACCATGGCCATAATGTAATGAACGTATTGCTGTACAACATAATTATGCTGCATGCTTCATTTCCATGCCACAACCATACAAACCTTCACTTGGCTACGGCATGCCCCGCAAGTTGTTAAGCGCAGAGTGTTTTATAAGGAATTTAAATTGTAACATATTAATAGAGTTTAAGGCAAATGATGTTTGCATTAAGACAACTGCCTATGCGAGACCGATGTTGTTCTTAGTAAATCATATTTGTTGCACATACATTTTGCATCTTAATTCGCCAGTTACTGCTCGTAAGATAATGATTATGTTAAGCTGGTAAAACACAATATCAAGTAGAGAAATTCAATTCAGCCAGTCAGCCAGTCGGCCAACCAACAACATGCGCACAACAAAAACAGTATCTCATAAACATTCTTCAGCAGAGCAAACAGAATAAACTGCATTCAATACCTCTTCGTTGTATGTGTTTGCTGCAGCATCATCATCGTCACCGTCATCGTCATACCATATCCCTTGTCATAACAAAGTCCCGACTTTAACACCAACACCACTGGCTCGACATGAGTAGTCATGCTTTGCTCTATCGATAACCATCAGTGTAAAAGCTGGAATGGAAAAAAATCTAAAACGATTTTCTACCAGCCAGAGAGGCTGTTTTTTCTTTTTGGGGACTGCATGTGACTGCAACGTGCCGTAAGTGCAAGAAGGGACAATTGTCTTGTTGCTATTGTTCTTGTTGTTATCGTTTCTACTCTTGTTGTTATTGTTGTTGTTGTATATGAACCTTTTTATCTCTGCCAAATCGCCAGTCTATGCAAATTCATGGCTGTTCGAATATCTTCATGCCCGAATTCAAAATTATCGCTAAAAAGCATCACATTTGTAACTTCATGCATGCTTCGAGCATGATTTCAACAAACAGGACTATAAATCAAAATTTCCAGACTGAAAGTTATAAAAGAAAAGCAAAGTAATTCGGCATTATTGAAATCTCTGCTTCACATATTATTTGTACTGTTTTAATCTTAATTAATATAAAGAAATTGTCTCGATTGAAACAAGATTTGTTGATTAGCTTACCTTCCCCCTTTGGGAAGATTATTCAAATCCATCGCAATCCGGCCATGGCTAATCGAATGTAGTGGGAAAGCTTTTCTCCATCCATTATGAAGTCGTTGACAATTCATGTTGTGCCCATTGAAAATGTGCACTCGTCCGCAGGTTGTGTGAGATTTAAGTTTCAGGAACTTTTATTTTTTTGTGGTGTTTTTGAATTCTAAGATTTTTATAATAAATTTATTTAATACTGTTATCGAAAGTAAATTTTTTGCAGAGAAATAAAATAGATTTAAGCGAAAAATGAATGATCACCGCCGTCGTGGGGATGTGACCCGGGTCTCTGCAGCAGTTTAGTATTGAAGCACTACTCGTATGCAACCTTCTCTTAGAAATTTCCTGTTTTCAAATTAAAATATGCGAACTAAATAGTGGTAAAAACCCAATGCACTTGAGTACTGTTGTGAAAGTGTAGCGGCTTTCGAAAACGGCACTGATTTACCTTCCTGTGTATGTGAAAAACAAATTGATGTAGATTCCTCCATTAATCATCAGATTATTTATCATGCCTTTCAAACACCAGCCTATTAATTATGAATCAATTTGATGTAATAAAATTACTGATTGATATGCTTTGAAAGTAGAAAGAGAATAAAACATAATACCAAGACCGAACATGAGTCAAAAGAAAATTAAAAAAAAAAATTATCAAAAATCATGATATCTTCCTATTCTTTCTTTTCTACACTTCACTCCTATGAAAAAGAAAGTCATGATGCTTTTAAACCACCGTGTAAATCCTTTCTTCAACAGTCCTTTTAACTCTAACCTCCCAGATCCTGTACAATGCACTGAATATGTAGGAGTCATCCTTTGAGTGCTCTTCCTACTTAAAAATGTAGTTGCATTTTTTTGTTGTTTTGTAAATGTGTCACTTGCAACTTCGATGCTTCAATTAAGATTTCACAGGCTGAAAATTGTAGCATTCAATTCGGAAAGACATGACCAGTTGTTTGTTTCATGGGTATCTCGCAAAAAGAAAACCACTTTGACTCAAAACCTCTCGCACATCCTGCGCTGTTACCGCATTGTCTGCGAAAATTTCTCCAGTCGGGGCATGAGTTTGTGCAAAAATAATCCAAAAATTCCAAATATCATAACAACAACAAAAGCAACAATAACAACAAGCAAAGCAAAGGCATGTAACAAGATTTTCATATAAAATGAAAATTAAGATGTTTTCCCGTTCAGTACACAAAAACAATATGCAAAAATTATTGTTTTTATGACAAACTGACAAACACAACCAGGCAAAAATAAAAAAAAATAAAAAAAAACAAAATAAAAGAAAAAGCAGCAGCCGCTTAAGAGGCCACAAAAGCAAAACTATTAAAGAAGGAGCAAAAAGAGAAAAAGAGTGACGTCACCTAATTCGCCTACAATAATTCTATTAAATTTTCGGTTTGTTTTTGCTTTTGCAATTCTGCTAAAGTTTTTTCTCTTTGAGCCAAGAAAATCGTGAGGATTAAGCACGACTTTTATTCAACATTTTGCTTCTTAAATCATGTTGCAGTGCACCAGCAAAACCGCCTGCATCAGCCGCAAACACCAGGCAGCAGGAGTAGTCAAATGCAGCCCATATAAAATCTTTTCAGAATATAATTTTTTTAAGTAGACATTTCAGCTCCGATACAAGAGTGTAGTGTTTTGGCTGATGGCGGTAGTGGTGTTTGTGGTGGTGGTGGTGTTGGCGATGGCTAATGGAGTCGACAATTTCCATAGTTGAGTTGTCTATTTGGCCAAACTTGCCACAATAACAGCAACAAAAAAGTGATAAATTTTAAACATCGTCTCTGACATTGAACACCAACTGCAACACAACTAAAACAACACTACGAATACATCCAGCTAAACTAAATGTTTTTACTTGCTGGCAATTGTTTTTCCTTCAGCCTGCTGCTGCTGACATGCTCAATTATCCGTCCTAGAAGAGCGTTAACAACACACATGGCCCAGAACAAAAGCGTTGTAAGACGACGATCTTGTTTGATAACAGGACACTGTTCGTACTCATGTAAATGGGAATAGAGTATCACATCTTGAGCAGCTCAAGCGGCAGTAGGGGAGATAAACTTTTTCAAATTGGCGATTTAGTTTACCGATGATCATTAGAAGTGAAAAACTGATGATCATTAGAAATAAATAAACTGTGATTGTCAGAATGCAGAAAATTTATTTAATAAATTATTTACTTTGCAAGTTATTGCGACCTGATTTCTCTGCGATGGAAGCAAATAAAAATAAGTTTCCAAAGCCCGTATTTTCCGAATGCGCTGTATAACTTTAGAATAATATATGCGTACACTCTGTATATACAAAGAAGTATTAGTTTACTGCCTTATTCATAAAAAGAGTTTATTAAGCAAATATTTTACTGAAATATGTTTCATAAACTTTTTATAAATCAAACCTATTTTTTATAAATAACATTTTTAATGTGTAAACAAAATTTTATATTTGGATTACTTTTTAAAATATTTATTGTATAATTTTAATTAGGAGCAATATTTTTTTCGTTTTCGTCACTAAACATTATTTTTTAATTTTAATATCCATACGTTTCATGAAGTCCACCTAAACGAGTGGATACTTTTAACTCAAGATGGTAAGTCTTCATTAAATCGGTCAACAATTTTTAACAATAATTCTAGCGAAACAATTTATAATGTTACAAACAAACAAAAGTATTTTCAGTCAAGTATTTTATTCAAAAAATAATTTTAAAAAAATATAACTGGAATTTTTTTTCTCAAAGACTCCATTTGGGATAACTTAAAAGAGTTATATGATAAACATTAACGGAACAGTAATAGAGCTCTACCTCTAATCAAACCCATTTAAATTACATGGGTTTGACTGGAGGTTCTTTTCAAAAACGAGCGTTTGAGAGCGTTTGATTCAGTTCGGTACAGCTCTAAACAGTAACCACCCAGGGTTAATAAAATGAAAAAAGTTTTAATATTTACAAGAGTACGAGCTCTCGTAGAGTTATGGGTTAGCGCATGATTTATATAGTGATGAAATCATATTTAAAATTCTCGAATTCATTGCAGCGAAGCTACGTTCCGAACTGGTTATGAAGGGCGAAATTTTAAGGATATAAAAGGAAATTTCAAGGAAATTAACTATTGTCGCAGTGGCAGTGAGTTGTCTGTTTTATCCTGACAATCCTGTGGTTTTAGCTTTGACGTCACGTTAAATTTTGATAACATATTCAAGGCTGAGTGCATGAGTGCGTAGTCCAGTCCGGTATTGGAGCTTCGCAGTCTTCGTGTTAACTACTGCAGCAAACAGCAGCTCTATTTTGCTTGATTCTATTCCTTGAAATTGTAACTTAATTTTCAATGCGAACAAGGATGTGTGGATGTACATGATTTTCCAAGCTCAGACACCAACACTTATTTCAGGCTTAACTTCAAGCTGCTCTACAGATTAAGCACCGACTGCATTCTCCGTATAAAATGAATAATTATAATTTAATATAATTTAAAATCATTGAATTGTGTCAACAATTCTAAGAAATATAATCAAACTAAATTGTGTTGCTCTAAACACATTTTAGGCATCGTGCAATACAGAGTATATTTTCGTGTCAAAAATTGATAGGACACAAAATGCGAGTGATACTCAAATCAGGTCCTGCTCCGACTTGAGCTAAAAAAATTATAGAAATAATTCTATCTTTTATGGCAAGAGACGCGGCCATTAAAATGTATCTTGAATACTCTTCTCTATAGAAAACAATAAAATGAAGCAAATATGTAAATAAATTACGACCTCCAAGTGCAGAGAAAAGGCAACAAAAGGATGCTAAAAGTCTAGTGGAATGGGAGAAATAAAAAGGGAATAATTTTGCCAGAGATATAAAATGTTTTTATTTATTTATAATTTATTTACAGATTCTTTTGAAAACACTTCCTGCCATTTTGTTGTTTGGCCATTTTATACGGCAAAAAGGGAGTGGAAGTAGGAGCTGAATATAAAAATCAGTTGATTGTATTAACAAAAGGAAAAAATTGTATTTTTGTCATTCCCTGTTAATAAGAAAAATATTTTTGATGGCAACAAAAATAATAAAAAAAAAAGCCATGATGAATTTATTTACAAAATAGAGGTAGACGAGAAATAATATGGAATTGTGACAGCCCGGGAGGGGGGGCCGGGTGCGCTGTTGTTCATCGCAAACAACACATAAAAAATAAAAAAGCAGAGCCATCCTGTCGAAGCATTCATCAAAAAATGGAAACTAATTTCCTGTCAGTTGTTTGCGGAATATTCCCACTTTTTTGTTGCCACCACCAACTTGCAACATTTTTCCTTTTTTTTTGTATTTCAATTCGAAAAAAATTACATTTCAGAATTCATTCATGTGCAGACATTTTTTTTATTATCAAACTGTATACAAACAGATACGCACACCTACAGTCATACAAAATGTTACTCGATCCCAAAAAAAAGGAATAATTTTACTAACTCAGAGGCGTGTGGTGGCGCTTGGGAGGGGCAACAGCAACTTCTTTAGCTACAAAACTGCCCACAAGTGTTGCATGTAGTTACAGGAAACTCTGAAACTTTCGTGATTTTTTTTTTTTGTTTGCTCCCCCTCTGAAAGTGAGTCCCTCTACTGACTTGTACACTCACACACATGCATGCGAACGCTTTATGGCGCAGAGATGTTTTTAAAAAACACCAGGATAAAAAGTAGTAATCAAGCAAAAGGTGGAAATTATTGTTGCCACTGGCAAATACAGGATAAGCCATGTTTGTGTGTGTGTGTGCGAGATGGTTGTGCTGTTTTGTGAAAAACGGTTAAAAAAAAGAAATAAATACAATTGGAAAGAAAACAAAACTGAATTGAATATGAAAAGTTGTTGACAATGTTTAATTGAAAATGTTTGCATTTTAAACGATTTTTGATAATGTTCCAATGAAAGCACCCTACAGAGCGTCATTAGGAATATGTAATACGTTTAGTGCAGCAGTCGTTATATAATTTTATCCGAAATTGTACTGCACTGCGATGTGAGACGCTTTGGAATTTGTTTTAAAATTGATTTCGTCATTGATATATGACCCGGGCTCTCTACATCAATTTAGTGTTGAAGCACTTCTCGTATGCAGTTTTCTCATAAAAATGCTTGAAATTGAAACGGGTTTCACATTCAACTGAAAGCGTGGTGAAACAAATTACACCTGAGTACTGATGAGAGAGTGTAGTGGCTTTCGAAAACAGCTCTGTTCTCATGATGAAAGTATTTTCAATGCATATTTTGGAATTGCTTCCAATTTCAAAGCAACGGATTTAGTCATGCTTCTCAATGAGAAGTGGAAAGTATTTTGAACTGATCAAAATGTTCTTGACGTCTAGTCTTGACGTATTGACTTTTAGTTCTCTATCGAATGCGTTGATTTGGATGTAGTTTTTGTCATGAAATTTTTCAAACTTTTGTTTGCTTGGGAATTTTCAAAATTTCGTTGTAGCTCAGCCAGATTATAAAAAGTATTATTAACGCAATTCAATTGATGACTAAAAATTAAATTAATCCCAAAAAGGTGATATATAAAACACAGCAAGAATCTGTTACTGTTGTTCTTGTAAAAACGACAGTGTGACACTGGATAAACACACCTCGTGGGTGTACGAAACTTCACAACCTTTTACCTTAAAATCCATAGAATCGTCGCAGCTGTACAGCCATAACAGTTTTACCACACCGACTCAAAAGCTTTAAATTAACTTGATGCCACTTCCTTTGTGGCACTTCTTTGTGTTGCAGTTTTCTAACAAATAAATCTTACGAAACAACCATTTTAAATTAAGAAAAACTAAATGCATTTCAGGCTTCGTTCGAGGGAAGAGGGAGGAGAATAATAAAAAAATATTTTATTTAATAAAATTAGCTCAAATTACCGCACATCTGCGCTGTGGCCGCAGAAGGAAAGCCGAAGGAAAAAACATGATTTTCTTGGGAAGAAAATTGTGTAATAAAATGCTTCATTTAAGCGCAACTACTTTTCTACTCCGCTGCTGGCCTTTGGGTCATCATAAGTAAAGCAGAAAAAGGAGAAAAAGTTAGTACGAGCCACGTAAATTAAGTTGAAAGAAAACTGATCAGATTTTTATTGAAGCAAATAATAGGGTGCTTTTCTGTTTAACAAAATATGGCTCAAAGCCATCATCAAGTCTGGACGTTTCACGGTTGCAGTGCTGAATAGCAGAACATTCTTTTCCTCTGTTAAGCAGAATCTTGTGGGCTTCCTTTAGCCACAAATCAGTACCGATCGATAATAAAGTCATTAATGCGTTTAAATAAGCACCTCTTAATAGTTGTGGCATGATTACAACAATCTTTCTTGCAACACAATTCAGTTGCCACATTTTCCACTGCCAAGAGTTTACGATTTCGCCAGAAGAGCATGAAACTAAATAATTATTATAATGAGCCAGAGACGGCTGGCTTGATGTAATAGAGTCATTAAATAAGTAGAGGAGCGTTTAATCGTATCGTCAATATACTTTTTATCAGTCGCCGCCGAACTCGTTAATTACCACTGGAAAAAAAGAAAAAGCAAAACGTTTGAAATCGTTTCTCTCAGTTAACAATTTGAAGCAACTGGGGAACGCTTAAGAAGAAATTAACATTTCTAACACTCCGCAATTAAATCATTTACATTTTAGCTGAAGCTTGTGTTTCCCAGCTGCAGGTCTGTCTGTCTGTTGTGGTGGAAAGTGTTTTGGAGTTCATCTTTTTAGTTTTTATTGCCATTTTAATTGCGAGACTGCTTTTTGTCTCTGTTTGTGTTTGTGTTTGTGTTGCTGTTTTCATTGTTTTATCTGTAGTTTCTTGCAACGGAAATAATTATTCTTTTTGTCTGCAACAATATTGTATTTTAATTTGGTTAAAACAATTAAGTTTTTTCTGCTCTCGGCTCACTCTGGTATTTATTTATTCTTCTGCTGATAACTTTTTCGTTGGTTTTGATGTTCTTTTAGGGCTTTTTGTGGAAAATATTTAATTGTCGGTTAATGAGTTCCATTATATTTCTTACCGTTTTCATAAATTATCGCTTGTTGGAAACGTTAATTATTATATTTAAAGTCGTACTTGATTCTTGGAATAGAAACTTATTTTCGTGGAATTTTGGTTTCAAATTTAAGTTGAAATGGCCTACTTTTTCGCTGTAGTTTCTACTGCAGTTCCCATTCAAAATTATTTTATATATCATGTCTACTCGTTTCTCAAACAATTTTAAAAAGTTATAGAACTTAATATTTTGATTTATATTTCTTATTGATCGTGCGATATTATTTAGATCATAATTTTTTTATTTAAGAATGTTTTAGTGTGGCTTTGGCTGGCTTCTTCACCTGAAGTATTCACTTGTAAAAGATATAGATAATCAATAATTTCCCTGAAGAAGCCACCTAAAGGCAATCGGAATTTTGAATATATAAAAATATGTCAGTATTAAATTAAATTTTTAATGGAAATGCGAAATTAATTTTGCAACTTTAAATATCACAAAAGCGAACTTTTTACCAAAAAAGAAGACGAAGTCTTTTTTCTTTGTACAGTCGTGTTATTTGATTGTCGCTCATACTATGAAGGACGACGTCGACTTCACATCAACACGACAGCAAAAAGTTGTCACTTGTCATTTAATTGTCGACAATATTTAATTATTCTCCAAGGCATATCATATTAATAGAACATGTCAGCAGAAGTCCATTTCTGTCGATAAAGGCTAGACAATTGAAGATTTTTTGCTGTCGTGTTAATGTGACGTCGACGTCGTCTTTCATAATACGGGCGTGTTATGAAAATATTTCTTTTTGGCTTCATGCAACATTTTTGTTTGTTGTTTTTGATTATTTTTGAACAAAAAGTCTTAGTAAATTATAAATCATATGCAAGAACTATTTATTATTGGCTTGTTAATTATTTGCTGCCGATTTACAATGTCGAAAGAAGTATTTCTTTTGTATAATTATATTTTAAAAAATTATATAAAATGTTGTTTTTGTTTCAAATATAATTGTAAGAAAGCAGGAACTCTCTCGACATTCCGAAACAGGCAGTTAATTGAAAAAAACTATTGTTAGATTCTAGGGCAAACTTGATAACTCTATTGACATAAATCTTACAGGAGCTTCCCTTTTCCTCTCAAATGACGTCAAAATATGACATATTTTAAATAAGTGGATTTAGCAGGTTTTCACTCTGAGCCTGCGATATACATATTTCTTCTGCTGCTTTTATATCACCATATTGAAACTTTCACGTCCATATTACGAGTCTCAGTGCCAGTCTTTGGACCAAAACTATTTTATTAACAAAAAAAAAAAGTCATAAAAATAAAACTTTAATTTGTGACAACAAGAGTGCAACAACAGACAGCATGTAAATCGATTCGATTCCATTCTATTGAATTAAAGAAAAAATAAAATAGAACAAAATAAAATACATCATTCCAAATGGCAAATGACAAGATGCAGGAAAACTGAGACTGTGACAGGCGCTCGGCGACTTAATTCATTTTCAAGGAAAACTCACAAACATGCATTCAGCCAAACAATAAGATGGACGACTGGAGAAAGATGAAGATTCAACTTTCTGCCAATTAGTATCTAAAACGCACATAAATAAATCTAATCAAACTGCATGTTCTTCCTTAGCAGAGCCAATATATCGAGTGACAACTGCAGCAGGCTCAACTATTGTTGAATAGAAGCCGCAATCGCCATCGCATTTGAGCCAAAATAGACACCATATAAATTTAGACAATGAAACTGTTTTGCAAATCGCTAAACAGCCATAAACTATTGTCAGTTTACACTTGAAATTTAACCACTCCTATTAAAAAATGAGAAGAGAAAAAGAAGGCAAAACTTCTTTGACAGAGTAGACATCAAACGGAACATAAATTTCAATTAAAGTCAAACTTAAAATGTAAATGAGCCCCATGGCAGGATAGACAGCATCCAGTAAACGCTGCAGATACAAATTCTTCCTTTGCAAGAGGGAATATGTAGGGCAATAACACTATTTTAGTTGAGACCCTGTTAAGTGCAAAATTGTTATCAAACGCTAAACACCATTTTGTTAATATAATTTTTACAACTATAAAAAAGGTCATGAATAACTGATTTAAGACGCCTCTTTCGTTGTAAACATTAATTAAGACGTTAAATCCATTCGCTGTTTGGCTCACTGACGTGCTACATCGGCGCTGCTGCCACCATTCTTTTCAACTTTTGCTAATAAAGTGGGCATAAAAATCATGTTTTCAACATAAAACTGCCAACTCCACAGAACTCCATTCGAATTGATTACTTTTTGGTTCACTCACACAAACACGCACCTGAATGCAAACGCACGTCATGAAGACGTCATTAAATTTGCAGCCAAAGTGCTTTTGGGGTAACTCTTCTGCCCGCAAAATGTAATAAAAAGAAGGCAGCCAGCAAAAAAAAAAAAAAATGAAGGAGTTTTATTCTGCTTTCAGCTTTTAAATACGATTTTTTACAGTTTCCCATCAAATCAGACAGCAATTAACTGGAGGGGTGCTGAACATCGTCTGTAACATTTCGAAGGCAGTCGAAGCCAAAAGCAGCCATTTAAAGTTTTAAGGTAATAGAAGCTGAATAGTATTTTTGAAGGAGTTAAAGAGCTGGCAATAAAATATTAAAGAAATGCACCCATCACGCCAGAACAGTGATTTAATGCTGCGTGTTTTCAAAGATTGTAAAGTTTTTGAATTGTGAAATCTTAAGATGGAGTCACTTTTTAAGAGGGAAAGGACGGCGTGCGACACAGCCCTGAAAAAATATTAAAAAACTTGATGTACACTTTTGTAGACAATCAGCGGTTCTGGGATATATTTCTTCTCTTAATTATCACTGGTGACCCTCTGGAGGACGAATGCTTATTAATGTCCAAGAGACACTGCAGACCGCAGACAAACAATGAGTTTAAAGCAAAAATCATTAACAATAAATTGCGGAGTGAAGTTAGTGAAATTGGGGATTGGAAAATCATGAGTTCTGTCTTTTATCAGCACGATTTCGATGGGAGGAAATCTGTTGTGGAAATACAGAATAAGCCCGTCAAACTTGCCGCCCTGTCGTTCATCGCTTTTATTTCTAACAACGTGACCTCTGCTTCAGTCACGTTCAGTTTGCTCGTTCAATTTGGCTTTTGAGTTCAATTATTTTTATTTAGAAGAAGAAAATCTATTGAGTATGCAAAAGATGGAACTGAAACCATGACGTTTCGAACCCATCTACGATTTCTCTAAAATGTATCTTTGATTGCAGAACACCTTTTGCACGGACAGTTTTTTTGTAGAAAAACTTATTCTGTTGCATAACTTTTCTCATTTACTCCTCCTCCCCTTAATAAAGTGAACTGTCATATTCCCCTTTAATCAGTGTTTTACTATAATCAGGGATATAAAATTTCGTCCAAAGAATAAAGAAAAATCAGAACAGCTACTTTCGGACGCCACTATGCTTCCATTATCTGTTCTGAAGGCTTTTATTCTTGGCTTATTTTCCGAAAGCAAATAAAACTTAGGCAAATCTGCAGAGAGTACCGAAGTCGCAGCTTCAGTTACGACTTTCGAGTCCTAATAATTTCTTTTCATATTTAAAATTCTTTGCTGAGGCTGATAACAGCTCGTGCTGCTTTGCCTGTATTGGCTGCTTTTGTATAGCCGGTGGGGTTTGACGACGAGTTTTTCACGTTAATTAACACTTTCAATAGAGTTTTCCTAGACCAGCAGGATCCCAAATACCGTATTCGATATCAATGCAATTTCAATGCAATTTTTCATCGATATCAACTACCCTAATTTTCCCCACTATTGATCTTTCCTAAGGCGATATCGATTTCCATCGCTTCAAAACTTTCCTGTTGAACACGGACTTCTTAATGCGTTTAATACTCCATTTGCTTGTGGAGAAAAGGAAATAAAGCTCCAACTGCCGCATCAGACAAGATACGCAATTGACTTGTCCCACTGTCGCTAAAGCCCTTGAACATCTTTGCATATTAGGGCCGTTCAAGTTCATGTTATTTGTAATTTTAACAAGATAATTTTCTTTAAAGCATTTAATGATCGACGTTGATGTTAAAGATGCAGTAAAAACAGCGAGAGGAGGAAAGTAAAAGATGCTGAGAAAAGCCAAGAGCCATCTAAATGTACGACATGTGCATACACATGTCAATATGTGTGTTTGTATGTGTGCATGCTACGAATGGTAGTTAGCGAGTGGTAGCTCGAACATGACTTTCACAAGATGTTTAAACGGAACGATTAAACATAATTTGCGTGAGGCAATTTAGAATGAGTAACGAAAACACTTAATTTAGTCGCACTTACTGAATGGGAAGACATCGAATGGCCGACAAGATGGCAGAGTCGTTTTCAAATATTTTATAGTTTTCGTATGTTAATGGAAGAAGAAGAAAAAGAAGGAAAACCAATTAAGTTTTGGGCGCAACGTTATTTGATATGTGGGAAACGTATAAATTGTACGTGTTCCAATCATTAAATAAATAAATAAAATCGAAAAGAGCAACAAACACATTCGTTTTGTATTAATGAAGCTGTCAAATCTGACATATCTCTGTTATTGTTTGTGTATTCTTTTATGTTGTCAATCTGACAACCATAAAATTCCTGCCATTATTGCCACTAAAAGATCGGGCCATTGTGTGTCCGCGTGTATGTCTTTGTTCGTTACTCCCTTCCAACTTCCAATAACGATGCCAAATAATCAAACCAATTGATATTTCTGCGAATTCGTATGGAACGAAACCATCATGATCGCTGTGAACAGAGAGGCTCAAGCGCGAAATACTCGTACGACTACAACAATAATAATAAAGAAAAATAAAAAAGTTGGAAACAACAAAATTTAGTTATTGATACAAGTTTTTAGTGTTTAAATTGAAAATGGCATGTCTTATTTCGTGTTTTGATTGCTTGCTGACTTGTTCTTGTTGTTGTATTATCAGCCAACTATCGGCTGCCATGGTCGACAGTTTGAAATACATTCGAATATTTGAGTTTCCAGGAATGACGAAATAATTCCTTTTGCACATAAACTCAACAAATCCAATTCGATACAATTCATTGCAATTCCATTCAATCTGTTCGATCTACAATAAACTTAACACAACTTAACTGAACTGTCCACCATTTTTGCGCTGGCTGCTTTGACACCATCTTGGCTAAATAGGAAAAAAAGAAGACCAACATAAAACGTGATTAAACATGTTTTTGCTAATACTGTTTCTTCATTGTTGGCACAATTACCAGTTTCAGGTCTTTAGGCTCCTCCTTCTCTCCAACTGGGGGGCGTTGAAATTGTGACCAGAACAAGTTTTTCTTCTCAAAAGCTGTACACAACTGCCCGCAAGCTTAAAACGGGTTTTTCACACTTTCAGTTAGGGGAAACTCAACACAGTGCACTGCTCAGAGCTCAAAAATACTAAGAGAAAGAGAGCTGAAATTGGAGAGTGCCGCTCTAGACTTTATTTAACCACCATAATTGAAAAGAAAGAACCAAATTAAAGAACAATAAAAACAATGCAACAACAATAGCAAGAGATAATAGATTTAAGTTTGTACACTGGAACTTGGCTGTCAGTTGTCTTACTAACACACGCCATACGGCTGTTTTGGATTTCCAACGATCGGATAAAAGGGATCCCAGCCAACGCACGACTCTTACAGATACAACAAAGCAGACAAGATACTTAATTGTACGAATAAATGCCATGCACCTGATATGTTGGGACTAATAAAGTTGTTGCTATTTTAATTTGTTTATTGTCTCTCCATCAACTGTTTTCCGTCGGGGTTAATTGAAAAATAGTGTGTTAATTTATACATCAAATTATTTTAAGTATCGCTGACGCAAGTGGTGTTTTGTAGCTCTCATTTAGCGCTGCTGCTTTCATAATCTAATCAATCTGAAAGTTGCATCAATATTATTCTCGCCACCAATAGCTTGAGCTAACAAACTGAAGAAAAGTGTTGGTTTTAAAAATCTAGATCATGTGACAGACAGAGAAGAGAAACTACTTTTTTAAATATATTTTTTTTAGAGGCGGTTTATTAATTATTTAAGACTGTTTTCGTAATTAAGTCAATTGCTCTTGTGCTGAAAACAGTTCCATGTTTTTTTATTTATTATACCCTCTTATAAAAAGTTGTTCTGCTTTTTACTGAAATAAATTTTGGATTCACATAATAAATTGTTCGTTGAATTCAATAAACGTTTTGTTTGAATTATTTAAGCTTCATTTTCTGTTAACGAGTGGTTAGAAAACATCCTTTTAACGTTCAGTATTCAGTGAAAAGTTTATTTGTTTTAGGATGTATTTTGTTGGATTAAGAAAATTTGTTTTTCCTGTACAGAAAAATTCGTTCTGTTTCTGCGAGTTTAGATTTTACAATTTTAATATTTTTATTTGTTTTCCACGTGAAAATTCCCTTGAATTTTGTTAATTGAATATAAAAATGTCGCTGTATCTTGAGCTTTAAACTCAATTAATTGTCTTAACTCGAATTCTATTTATATTTTTTAAGCAATAAATAATTAAAAAAAGCCTGTCTAATGAGTTTCTGAATTTAACAACTTTCCACTTAAGATGTAAATTATTTTAGAAATTCAAGTTTGTTTTTACCTATAATTTTTTAAAATTTGGCTCTATAACTCTGTTTTAAATTACCAAAATTAAGTTTTGATTACTCAGTTGATTCATTCATTTAAATATTAATTCGGATAGACATCAAAACTAAAATCAAGTCTTTATTAAAATTAATTATAGATTTTATTTACTTAAAGTAGAATGTCACAGTAAATTGTGGCTGCTCTTTGACTCTTAAAAATAAATATATTTTGTATGTTTTTGTTTCATTAAAAATTTTAAGGAAAAATTATTCTCAAAGAAATTTTTTTTCATTCCCGATATTGTGAACTTTCACAGTTTTCGCTGCCAGTTTCTTATATATTTCCAGACTTAGAGAGTTTTTTCTCAGAAATATTTAAAACTTTTTTACCGTAACCTTTGGTCTTAATCTTGCTTCCCCAAAACAGAATGTTATTAAATACGTATATTTAATATGCCACAAACTGTTGCCTTTTAATTAATAATATTATTTAGATGGTAGACGATTTTGCAAAATATTGTTGTGATTTAGAAATAATTAACAAACTTTTTTAGGAAAAATGGCGGAATATTTTTAATTTTATTTTACTTGTACGAGTACACAATTTTTTAATACTAAATATTTTTCTTGTGATCTAAGAAATGAAAGTTCTTGGAAGACGAATAGTGTATGTCAGAAGACCAACGTAGTTAAAAAGTTAATGCAGGAACCTCTTAGTCGAATGTCTTTTATAATCGGAAATCAATGCATGTACCAGACTCAGAATTAACAACTTGGCAAATAGGGTTGAATATTTATAATTACTAAGTGGCCCATGTAGAGGTCTATTGGCTCCATCTCTTTTATAAATATAAAACCCAAACACTTCTTTTTTTCATATATTTTATGAAATTGTACTGAAATCATGCAACCGTTTAGAACTGCACAATATTTCCATAATTATTTCTTAATGAACTACAAAATACTCGTTTATAAAGCGATTTCATCAACAATTTATTCCAGTTCAATTATTATTATTATTCAATAATAATAATGATGGCACTGACCAGAAACAGTTGTTGCAAAAAAACTCCATGATAATAACCCTACCAAAGTTTGTTGGAATTTTATAAAAAGGACTTGGCGGGTTGGAAAGAATTTCGGATATGCCGATATGCAACACCCTGGACATTTGTTTTAGAATATATTTCATTTATTATTTTAACAGAATTCGGGGTCAGATAAAAATATGTGTAACACAAAGAAAATATATTTATGAATACAATAAAACATATTTGGAAAGTGTGTAACTTTCGCAATAGAAAATGCAACTCCATTCGTTCTCAATCACTGAAACTCAGCATGTTTTCAGCAAAACTTTTAAAATATAAACAAAAATTACTTTCTTAAAAACTTCATAAGTTATTGCAGAATATACGAGTTTCTTTTTGCAGCATCTGTCGCTGATAAATTGAAAAAGAAAAAATTGTTACAAATTTTCTCATGTCTCCTGCACAAGTTTGTTGGCATAATAAAAAATAAATAAATGCTCCACATGCCATCGTAACGCATACAAGTCGACTAAGTCTTCATTATCACCAACTGCACCATTAAAATCACAATCAGCATCCACAAACAACAACATTTTACACCATCAATAATTGCCAATATTGTACGAATGTATGAGATGACATGACAACATATGACATGACATGTAATAAACATAAATAAAATCTAAAAGAAAAAACAGAAAAAATCAATAAATATGCTCACAATGTAAAATGTATGACAACCGATTGAAGGCAAATCAAATTGAGTTTTAATTTAATTACACTGTTTCCCTAATAGAACCAAAGCGGCTGAAAAACTGTTAATTATAAATTGAAAAAACTCGGATCGCTTTGCAACTTTATTTTATTATAAAAAAATTTATTAAAATATTTTAGACCCCTGTTACTAACTCCAAACCGAATGGCAAACAGACCCAGTTCGCAGGAGAGGGGACGAACATGTTGACTGTGTATCGAACGACTATTTGTGCTGAACCTTTTTCTCATTTATCTCTTTTACTTTTCGCAATATACACACACCCACATTAATTATGGAAATTCGTCTGACTGAAATAAAAAACTTGATTGTAAATGCTTTAGGCAGGGTCTAGAGGGAATTAAAAAAAATATCTTCATATTAATTTCGCGTTTGTAAAAGATGATTTTTACTAAATAAAACTCGTAGATTGACAGCTCAGTTGTTAACAAATCAAAATTTGACAGCCAGTGTTCTTCCTAACCTCAAATATTGCATTGCAACCCTGTATTTGAGAAAATATATTCGTTTTTGTCCCAAATAAAAGGAATTCCCCATGTACCCGTACATGCAACAAATATTCCAACAAGTATTTCATTACGAACTATTGAACGGTTACAGAGTATTCATATTGAATAATTGGAAATGGTGTAGTCTTATTATAATATTGATATCAGAGCGCAACGCGTCATTAAATATTTCTAAAACAATTAGATACAGAATGTGAATGACTGGATGTTTGTTCTGAATATTCATCTCTTTGGGTTTTTCTGTTGTGCTAAAATTTGTATGCACGAACGGCTGCCTATCGGAACATTTTCCTTTTCTTCTTCTTCTTCCTCTTCTTCTTCTTCTTCTTTCTTGCGCCAGTCTCTCTAGATGTTGTCAATAAAATCAATGATGGTAATTTACAATTAAGTTGATGTAAAAAGAGAAGAAGAAAAAAAAAACCAGCCAACAAAAACGGCAACAAACAGGTTTTATGATTTGGGGTAAAAAAGAAAAATATTTTTTAACACAAAATTTAAGAGGCGAACACGACAGGGACAACTGTCTCCTTTTGCAAGATGATCATGTTGATGACAAAGATGACAATCAGCTTGGGAAAGCAGTCACCGGCTGAGGCAAACAAGTGTTGCTTCCAATACTATTTTCGCTAATGATTTGTGAGAAATGTATAAACAAAAATGTTTGTCTTATTAATAATTAAAACTGCTAAATAAAGTTACTATTCGTTTGTGTGTGTGTGTGTGTGTGTGCTTGTTTGTTTGAGGCAACTTATTAATTTTTATTTAATACACGTCGTGTAAATTCAATAAAGCCAAATAGGAAATGTTCGTTAATTTATATTTATTTATTTCGCAAAAACAGAGTGTTAAAATGTTCGCGGCTAATTGCTGAAGCCGTCGCTTTTGTGCCATTCATTATCCTTTTAAGGGTGCAGGAATTCACGTTGTTAAAGCAACATGTTGAAATTTGGTTAATTAATTAAATGTTGAACAACTTGAGAGCATCCTCTGCTCTGAGGCTTCGCATCTCAGCCAATATTGTCTCTGTATGAATACAATTCTGTTCATGTTCTTAATTTATCCTGTTGTTTAGTTTGAAAGAAATCAAATGGAGGCTGCAAACTATTTCGGGTGCTCGGCAGGCATCGAGTCTGCGAATCTATCGTCGACAGTTTACAATAATTGAATATGTTTTAAAACTGGTTGAAGAGAGTATCCAATTCCAGGACATACAGGCCTTTCTGAAAGTTTCATAACTTTGCAGATATATATCTGACCAGAACTAAAAAATGTTTCTCAAATTTCGTAGCTCCAAGTGTTCCCTATGAAAGGACTCAAGAATCATTTTTGTGTATAAAATTGTTTTTGAGGTATTGAAACTGAACAAATTCAGCAAATTCGCCGATATTATGAAATTTTGAATTTTTTGTTATACTTTTGCGTTGGTATAGCCAGTAAATAGAACGGAAGAGAGGGTCTGACCGAATACCATATAAATTGAAAAGTGTCGTGTGGAACTATAGAGTATATTTGCCACGGAATTACCCACATTCATTTAACTATAAGAGACATTCTGAGCGGATCATTACAAATATAAATCCTGCAACACGATAGATTTGAGGGCAGACAAAAATGAACTGTATTATAACCGTGGCTAAGTATTCGATTTTGGTGACTATTCGGTGATATGATGGCTTATGATCCGTATTATTTATTTTAAGAAAGAAAGTCCTTCTGAAATAAATGTCTTGGATACAATTTCTTCCCTTTCCACCGTGTGAAAAAGCTTTTACAAACAACTTTTATGATATTTTTCCCAATTGAATTTCTTTCACTGCCAAAACAAAAATATGCGAGTACAGTTAATTTCATAGAAAGTCCCATTAAATTCTAAAACAGCACAAACTTTGCTTTGCTCTTGCGACGCAACTCGTCGACACCGACAGACAGACAGTCAGACAGACGGACGCACGGGCAAAGACACTAACAAACAACATGCTGCTTGTGGTTGTGCAGATGCTGTTAAAAGCACAAAAAGCAGAAGCTTATTTTGTTGTTTTGAAAGTTTTCTTTAATCCTCTTAAAATTGTTTTCCGGGAAATCTGAAAAGCAATTTATCTTGGCGTCTTCTTCTTCTTCCTCGTCTTCTATTATATCTGCAATTAACAATTATTTCCTTTAACTGACAGTGTTTTACTATTCTAATTAATAATAAATCATTAAATTAATTTTCAATGAATTTATGTTGGCTGCAAGCGGCCGCACAGTGGGACTCCTATAACTAAACCAATTACACAATCACTATGACAAAATGTTAGCCTCCAATTTGGCAAAATATTTTACGTCGCACTCTGAATTCAGTTTGTCTTCTTGCGGAATGTTAACAGCGGCAGGCTGATGCCGTTTTAACGCTTTTAAATTCATCCACTTCCATTTGAATTCAGTCAACGTTAATGCTGCCAAATTAGTGATACAATTCCTCAATGTTGTCTGCAACGTTTCTTTATTTATTTGTTTCTTGTTTCTTTTTCTTTTCTTTTAGAAATATTTATTTGTTTCGTGTGTTCTTTAATCCGGCTACTGTTCTCCCTAATTAATAACAAGACGAGTTGAATTTCTTACCCGTAATTTCCTCTTGTTTTTGTGTATGTTGTTGTATGGATTCTTAATTGGTTTTCGTGATGCATTTTATTCATTTCTTGTTGAAATTTGTAGTTTGTGTGTGTGTTTTTATGTGTATTCTGCTCCTTTTCCACTGAAATGTGAACTAAAATGTTGCAGGTTATTGACATTTCAATGCAAATGCAGTTTCGGTTTCAGCTTAAAATTTGTTTAATTGTAGTTGCTAACAAACAATTAGAGAGGAATGAATGGCTGAAAGCTTTAACGAGGAATGGTAAGAACAAGTCACTCGAAGTAACAAGTTTTTTTCTCCTCTTTTAGTCATATGACTTTGTGGCAACTGTTTATGTGATCATAGACGTTTGCAATTAAAATAAATCTTAGAAAAACTACTCACACACACACACACACACAAATAGAAACTTAAAAGGAACAAATTAATTTAACAGATTTGTGAGAAAAAGGTGTTGACACCTTTGAAAGCCAAATACTTACAAGTGCAGGCGATAATCTACATATTTGCCACAGACAACAGCAACAACGGCAACAACTGTATCTGCTGTTGTTGGCTGCCTGGCAGCAGCTGCTTTTGCTAAGAAATTGCGTCTTTGTAGTAAAAAATAACTGCTGCAGCAGTTAATAGCACCACTAAATAGCAACTTGCGCACACTGATGCAGACGAAAGATAAGCGACCAAGTCGAGCGAACGAACGAGCAACAGAGAGCCTACCTGAGGATGTTGTTTCCACAACCCAAACACAAAAAATGTTGCAACACGACGTTTAATGTTAAACTATTTAGCAAATAGAAATGTTAAAATGCTTTTTGTCTTGATTTTTATTGCAACAAAAACAAGCAACAAATTAACAAGAAACTAAATGATGACTAACTACTCAATTAATAAGGAAGCAATTTATTGTTGTTAATTGCTTCGGGTTATTTAATTTCTAATGGCAAATACTTTAACGTTTTCGTGAATATTTCCAAGTCATTTATTGCTAAAGTGCTTATCAACTCAATCCAATATTGAGAACTTCTAACGCAATCAAAATTTTTAAACTTCAACCGCCTATTTTACAAATTGGAAGGAATTATTTCTTTCGCACAATTGTAAGTGAAGTGAAAATAAAATATTATGAAATGTTTTTGTTTCAAATATAATTCTACGAGAGAAATAATTCTTTCGATATCTGGAAATAGACAGTAAAACCATGCAGAGAGAAAAATCAAGAAAATATATTAATTCATGTCGCATCCTTTTGACTATATCTTAGTTTCCTTAATTTTCCGACTCCATCTATTCCTGACAGCAAATTTTGCAAGTAGTAACTGCTCTTGTCTATCAGATATTGATGCCATGAAACTTCTCAATAACAATCTTCTTACAAGACTGTAAGACGACGGAGTCGTTCGGCGAGTGTCCTAATTTGAAGGGAACAAATTTTTTCAATGGCCTTCTGATCTCGCCTAAACATTTTACAATTCAGAAATCAACAGATATATAGAGTGATTGCTATTTCGAACCGTTTGAAAGAGAAACGAAAAAATCTCCCGTGCATACAATCGTGTACCACACACTTTGTATCTTCTTCCTCTGTCCAACAAATTTCGTCTGGCTGGCTTTCAACTTCGCGTTTGTATGCGGGGACTAACACGATCGCCAATGCTACTCCATCTGTGTTCAAAAGATTTATGGAATAGACGAACTGCAATTTTTTTTGCTCCCAGAGGGAAAAATTCAATGTGCAGCATACAAGAAACGCTAAAAGATATTCTTCACTTAACACGATCTGCTTATGATTTATATAACCAACATTCGAGCTCCGGTTCTCCAAATTATAATTATTTGTCGGAAGGGACGAAGCCCGGGGATATCCAACTTTATTGACTTTATTTTATTTTATCGTTATCATAATGAATTTTCTGACCAGATGAGGGATATTATTTCGGAATCGCATATCTTTTGTCGTAAGAAACGCTCGTGGGGTTATCCATAAAATTTCTCTCTTATGATTGGGCCGATAATTCATAATCTATTTGTATTCACTAGAGCGAGTGCAGGAGGAAGCGAAATGCCGCATCGGTGGCAGAGGGATATGCGATTCTATTGTCGCAGTGTGTCTCTTATCGTTACTTTAATAGATTTTGTTTTGATGATATCAGGGACAGTTTTCCCGAAATTAACTTCCAGGGCTCATCCATTTGTGGTCGAATAAATAACACAACGAATAATTCTTCTTTTAAATGTAGAAGTTTCTAATCCAACATCCGCAAGTACTACTCGTTCTCTTCCCCATCAGAACAATGAGCTGCTGGGGATGAAATCAAGCACTCAGTGCTACTACAAGTTTGCAAAAAATCAAGGTACGATTTCATATTGAATATATTTCGATGGTACTGATATCGGGAAAAGAGAAAATCAAAGTATGTGTCCATCAGTTTGAGTGGGTTGGCTTAGGCCGAATTTTATATGTTGATGTCTTTGAGTTGAAACAGAAATATCAACGGCAAAAATATCAAACAATTCACGTACTAAATCACCTCAAGTTTTGTTTGTATCAGCATGTATTAGAGCCACAAAACACACTCAGTTGGGGCCAGTGAATACCTCTTTTCAAGTAATTGAAGTGCACATTTGAAAGTTTTCTTGTGAGTGTTTGAAGTTCTAACAAAATATTTGGATGGCGCATGTGTGCCATGCAAACTTGAAGCTGTTGCAACGGCACTGCCTCTGCTAACACAAACAACATGAATTTGTTTTATAGAGAACGTTGCCACCGCCAGTATTTTTCTGTAAAACTTTAGCCGACAACACTCTGTGGAATTTAACGCAGTAGCAGGTAAAAACAAACATGCTGCGTACCAGTGGAAAATTTTGAAATTCTAGTCTACTTCGTTGCGTGGTATTGCCTTTGTTTTTCTTATGACAATAAGAAAGAAAGGACAAACAGGTCCTTGTCCTGTTTGAAGTATTCGCCTTGAAATTTCGACAATCTGTTAGAGATAAAAGACAAAAACCGAATCATTTCATTCACCTGTTGCAATACGTCGAATCTAAAGGACTAAAACACCAAAACGCGACATCGAATGATTGTGATCCCTACTGCCCTGCGAAAGGTGTTTTGAATAGTTTTTACTATAAAAATTAGTTTTGGCCAAAATAGAAATTCCGAGCTCCGACTGGAATACGCTGGGTAATACAAACTAAAAAATTTTGTTCTTAAACAAATTTCACCTCTTAAAGCGATTTCTGCGTGTTCAGCGAAAGCAAAAAGTATTTCTCTTTGGCAACACACAAAAACTTGTATTTTCGCCACTGCAACATCAATGCGGCTGCAGTGCAAACAGTCGCTCTCTGTTTATTCGTGTGCTTGTATTCGTTGCAAACAATTAATGTCACGATCTAGTCTAAATTAAAATATTTTGCATTAGAAAATAGCAAATAAAATGTTGGCAATTAAGTTAATTTGTAATTGCTTAATACTTGTTTTTTGTTTTGTTGTTGTGTTTCTTCTTTTTTTTTTTTGCTGTTGTTTTGCCAAAAGTTTGTTGCAGTCCCATCGCACACATCGATCGCCATTGTCGATGTCGCCATGCCAAAAACAAAAAGCTAAACTTTTGGTAATTCATGCAACCACTAACAAACAGTGAGTGCCACCACCATCCACCCATTCATACCCGGCGACAGATATTTTCGTATTAACTTGTACGATCGCTTCCATTTACAAACAAACTCTATTATGCAGCTACAAATAGTTGCAAAGACGATCGATCGCTTCAACGTAAAAGGTGTGTGTGTGTTTTGTAGTTGGAAACATTTTGTCGTCTCATGCGGCTGCAGAATGTGTGTGAGTAAATAGTTTATGACCATTTTGGGCCCACGAATGCTCGTACTCGTACAAAAGTTACACAAAAGCTTTGTAAATGTTTTATAATTTGCAACAAATAAGGAATTCCAAATGTTGTTGCGTTTTATGGCATTTGGTGTTGTTCAATTTTGAGTCAACTATTTAAGGATCGTTTGAAAATAATTCAAAAATATTTTATGACAAATTTACGAAATTTAATTAGAAGAATTATAAAATAAAATAAAATGAAACAAACAGACATTCTACAGATACTCACTCGATCTTGTTTATTATTTTATTTTTCAGCAACAAAGTGTGATTTAATTATTATGATATTAGAGCGGGGAAAAAGTGTTTGTACTTGAAATACTCGTAATTGCAAAAGAAGGGCACTTGCTGTGATACGGTGTTCAGACATGCATTTTCCTGTTACTTAGTGTTCCACAAAGGAAAAAAAGAAAATGATTATATACTAGAGGCCTCTAGTTCAAGTCTGGGAACTATTTTTTTTTGCTTTTCTCAACCTGGTAACAAATTTAAAATTAATAAAGTTGCCTTCAACTTGGCTGGTTGTAGTTTATTTATATTTTTTCTCTTCGGTTACAAATCTGTTGGTAGATCTCCACAAACTTTGTTTGGTGAGTTGTTTTGCTCTCTCAGCAGACTCACACAGTGTTGTATTCTTATTTATATGTAACACTGCAACAATTTCGTATAATTGAATCACGGGCATTTGAATTTCAATTGAATATTTGAGGTCTCTAATGGCATTTATTGTGAAAAACTCAATTGAGGTGCACATTAAAAAGATATCAAGCCAATATTTGATACAGTAAAAACAGGGGTAAAAATTTATATAAAAGTACATTTTATGATGAGGTGAGAGAAGGCCTGTGCGTTAAGACGAGGAGTTTCTGTCGCTCGTTATTGTTTTTGTTTTGAACCATCAGGATTTGTCTTTTTACATCAACCAATTGCTGACTATTTTTACAGACATTTAATTGGTTTTTTGTTTGTTTCGTATAATTAATTATCTCTTAATTTAAAATAATATAAAATTCAATTAATGATTTTTAGCACGCAACTTTACAAAATAGTGGAAAAATGATTGTCGTTATTCTTAAAGTTGGTGGTTGCTAAAGATCAGAGATCCAACTGGAAATGTATTGAAGAAGCCGAGGCCGCACTACAGTGGGACATTTTGCAAGACATCATTCCGATGAAAATTGTAATGAAATCAAAAAGTCACTAGATTTTAATATTTAATTAAGATTTTTGATTACTGATGTGTGTATCGTTACCTGTTAAAGCTGTTATTAATTTACTCATGATTCTAATTTGTCTACGTGTTTCTGAACTTATTTTCCAGCAGAAGGATTTCTGTTAATTGCAGAAAAGCGATTATTATGAGGCACTTAAAATAATAAATGCAATATATTCAATGTGGTTGCTAATTTGTTTATTCAAAAAATGCATGGTAATTATTTGAAATAAATTAATTATTGTGCAGCAATTAAGCGCCCAACAAAATTAGTAGCTGATTGATGCTTTTGCTGCATTCGTGTGTATGTCCCTGCTTAATCCATGAACTTGATTGAACTTTCATATAATAACGCAACAGCCAGGGAGTTACTATAGTCGTCCAAAACTTCGAGGGCAAACTTGTCCTGTTTCTGTACTACTAAAACAAAAACATATTTCCCTTAACTCTTTGGCAACGTCACGTCACGCAAAATCGTAAATAATACAATAAGCGATACCTCGTGGACAACGATCAATTACTGCGACTACCCTCCGTGGCCTTGAATATTAAGAACCTGTTAGAAATTCTAAATAATTGCAAAAGTGACCCAGTTTCCATATTGTCTTGGCGTGACGTTACAGAATAAGGGTGATTGAATGAAATGCAAATAAAAAGTATAATAAAAAATGCAGTACCTACGGAATCATGGGAACGCTGGTAATATAATAAAAAATGTTCTCTTACTTTTCAATATGTTTATTAAAACAATTTTAATCGAATAACTGCAGTAAATAACATTAATTGACATAATCTTTTTCTCATAAACCTATTCGAATACGACATATTTCAAAAGCTTTATTTTAAATTGTGAATTATAATTTCAACAGAATGTTTTTATTAAAACTTTAATCAAATAATTTCCTTCGCATGAGATTTACATAAATAATTTTACTAATTTTATTCGCATAAATCTATTCGAATATAAATTATTCTAAAAATGTATCTTTTAATTGTAAATTTTTATTTTTATTGAATATTTTGGCTGGAGCTTTTGTTGTAATAGTTTTGTTCGAATAAGTTTTATAACAATAATTTGACTAAAACTGCTCTAGAATAAAATTTATTCATACAAAATTGCTTTTAAATGTAGCAGTTGTTAAAATTTGATTGTTTATTAATGAAAACTAATTTTTATTGATTTGAATGAATACATTTTTAGATCAGCTTAAGAATGAGAAATACCCGTACAATTTGATGATTTGAATTTCATAATTCGCATTTAGTTTTGGAAGAATAAAGTTTTTGTGATGAACATGAACAACCCTGAAGTTGAAATTGAATTACGGGCCTGGTCAACAATATTTTATGTAAATCGAATGACTTGATTATTTGCGAAACCAGTATATCCTGAATCTCCATCATTTTACCTCTACAATTCGAAAGCACACAATTATTTTCGGTTCCACCGCACTTCCCACAAATAATTAATTCATTTCTGAATTTTATGGGTTAAACTTTATTATTAATTCGCTCAATGTTGGCATTTGTGGCTTCGCCTGTTTCAATTTGTTCCCATTTCGTGGTGTCTACAATTTATGCAAATTGTTTGTTTAAGCAGCAAAACTATATTGAGTGCTCAGTAATATTTCTTATTTATGTAAATTGATAATTCCATACAAACGAAATGAACCAAATAAATTAATAGTCAAATACAAATTAAATATTCATAGAATAACATAAATCGGGTTTAAGCTAAAGTTCGAGTCAAGTTTTGTTGTGGCTCTACACTCCACCTCAGCAACGTCTCCGTCAACATCACCATCATCAACAACAACAACAACGGCAACAACAGCAACAACATCATTTGTTAAACAATAAAAATGTTCACTAATTAATTTTGATTACAATTTGCATGCAAATAAATACTCGCACACAACAGTGAACTTATAAACGTGCAAATAAATTAAAAAAGTTTATTTGAAAAAAAAAAATAAAAAATTTATTCTCTTTTAAACGTTAAACAAGTATTTTGTTTTTTTATTTTTATTTATGATTGTACTTTTCGAGCTTTTGCTTATTTTTAGCTTAATTAATAATATTTTTATTCTTGTGCTTTTATTGGCGTAGACAAATTTGTTAGGTGTGATTAATTTGTTTTTAATAAAAATGCAAAATATTTTCAAGATTTTTGATAACGACGAATATGGAAATCACCAGCAGCTACCAACAATAAACTTTGAAAGTGACATCAAACTTTTATTGTTTCATTTCGAACTTTTATAATTTTAAAACACAAAAGAAAAGTTAATTCTGAAATCTAGAACACCACGAAGCCAGTTTTTCAAGGTTAATTGCGATCGATTAAAACTAATTTCGCAAAAAATGTGGCAAATCAATCTCAAATATATTCAGGAAGAAAGACGTTTTTTTGTGTTTGAAAGGCAACGCATAATAAAAAGAAAATTATTATGAAAAAACCCAGTTAAAAAATTTGGCATTTGAATTTTTATTAGAAGCCAATAACAAATAATTTGTCTCAAAAGCCAAACAAACAAATTAAGCGGAATGAGACAAACTAAAGTCACGACATGAGCAGCATCTCAGCAAGCACATGCAGAGTTCTTGGGAACCAAACGATTACACAACGTCCAAAAAAAAAGATATAATTAAGAAATAAACATTCTTAGAGTGACAAAAATCTTAATCAAATCATAATTTGTAGACATTTTGGAGAACAGAAAACCCACAAGCAGACAATATTAATTATCGAACGAACAGAAAACAACGGAGCGAATAAAGAGATGGTTATTAATTATAAAATAAAGCCATCAAATCCTGATAATCTAGACTCGAAAACGCACCACACGAAAACACCAAAAACAAAACGAGCCAAAATATTAAACAAACAAAAACTGGAATTGAAATACAGAAGTTGAGCCATGAGAAATATTTCGAATCGTTATAACTGACAAATTAATTAGGATGAATGATGCAAACGATCGTACTGACAATGCTGACGACGATCAGTGAGAATATCAAGTATGAACCCAAAAAGAGGTATTTTTTTATCAGACTGCCATTCAGTAAATTTTATTAAATTTTTGTGAATGACTGCACAATTTGTTGCATGTTGTTGCTGCGCTATCAATTGTTTGCTAAGGCGATAATATATTTTTCTCTAAGGCGAAAGCAAAATGCTTTTCTTAATGGAAAAATATGTACATTCAAGCGATGGGTATAGCGGAATAGCTTAAGAATGAAGACTAGAGTTACGTTCCATTAAAAATTGATTTTAACTGCTCAAAAATGAGCCTGAGAAGTCAAAACATTTTAAAAAATATATTAACGAAACATGCGATAAAATTAAAACGATATGGAATATATATTTCTCCAGCAATGTTGTAGCAAATAAAATGAAATATTGAAAATAATTATATATTTTTTGTTGTACAGTTTCAAGCCAGGCCTTGAATAGAAAATTCTTTTCGTCATAAAAAAATTACAAATACTCATCAAGAGTTGGGGCCAAACGGGGACATTCAATATCGAATGAAATTTAAATACAAGTTTCAATCAATATCATAAGATCCCCTGCTTTTATTTTAAAATTTGAAACTTTTAATCGATAAACTTCAATCGAGTATTCGAGTAACTCTCGCTGGCATAACAACACTAAAAATTAGTTCAAAACTTATTTGGATTATTAAAAATTTAAAAATTGTCACATCAAACTTTCCCCATCCCACGCATATAACGGACTGTTGTATCAAGAAATTCGTTGCTTATAAGCAAACAAAAGAGGACATTTCCAACTAAATATTTGGTCACACTGAAAGAAATGTATAATTGAAAGAATCAACCATCCACAAAATAAATCTGATGGTTATAAAGACAAAATTAAAATCAACAAAATATTGTGGACAATAAAATAAATTTGTTCGCTTCATTTCTTGTGCGTCAAATAATTTAGGCGCTGTGGAAGTTGCTGGTGTTGTTCAATGAAAATGGCTTGAATATGTAAATGAATGTGGCATTTTTTCCTTCGTACTACTGTTGCGTTTCAGCGCTGACGCTGAAATTTCGGAAGCCAAAGTAATTAATACTTGGAAATAAATTTACATGTTGTAGACTAAATTTATATTGAAGAAATAAAAAATTTAAACTGAAAACTACAACGTTTAACTGATTACGTTGAGGGACAGCAGGGACAAAACGAACGAACAAACAAACGAACGAAAAAGAATTGATTGCAGTAGAAGTAACAGAAACGGTTCCAATAAAATAAAACTTTATTTCCTTTTAATAATGGTTTGTTTTTCTCTCTGCCATGGTTGGACGATACATTAACACTTTGAGAACCCAGATACATGTGCGAGACACTGTTGAAATTAACAAAAATATATTTTGTTTGGAAAATTCGAGAGCAGTGGGATATATTTACTACATCCGATATGAGAATTCAAATTAATTTCATGGCTTAATTCGTGAAATTTTAGAGCGATGAGCCGAAATTGAAAATAAAAAATGTTTTTCTTGTCTCAAATTCATTATTTTAATTATAAAAATATATGCCAGTATTTTATGTGTATCATACTTCGTAACACACTCCAGTTTTCTGTCAGTGTTTTAAAGAAAATTTGTGTACTTCAATCGCTAAGATTGGGGCTGAATTAATCATCTAATTTTATAGTTGAGTAACTTTTTCACTAAATGAAATGCATGATTTTAAGTGATTAAAAGGGTTGCTTGGATCTATAAGTTTTATTTCATTTAAGTGAAAAGCTTCCTGTTGCCGTTGGTGATAAAAATCTGTTGCCATAAACGAAGATTTTGCTTTTACTGACGTAAAAGAATCGTCTGGTAATGCAGGACTGAGTGGTTCGCCGAAGAGATGCTGATATTTCTTCACTCTCAGCGACATTTGCGATGCAACATTTAATTTAATTGTGAAATCACTCAGGAACAAAATTGTACAGGCAAGATCATCAATAACTTTTTCGATAAGATGCAGGAATGTTGGAATCACCCCAAACTTTATCAAGAACTCTTTATGTGATATTGAATTTGAAAAACAAATATTGTGAATAGTTTTTTACGTCATGTTTCAAAACCATTTGTCTAGACCAAATATAATTTGATAAAAAACGACCATAAGCTTGATTAATATTATAATGATGCAACATTTAATTTAGATACATTTAGTAACTAAACACGACTGCCGTAATATGGGCTGTTAAACTTTAGCTGACCAGCAGGGAAATAATTCTAAAGGAGTTTCCGACTGCTGGCACATCAACACTTCTACTTCTTTTACAAGCACATGCGTATCAATTTGGCACACCTTTTTTCACAATCTCATACAACGACAGCCTTCGCTGTTAAGGGGTTAAGCTTGTCTATACATATTTATTTCATTTTTAATCTTCGAAGGTACGATTACAATTTTATTTATATATAAAATTAACGAAAGCTAAAGGTGAGAATTAATACACAGTTTAAAGGTGATTATATTAAGAATTTATTAAACTATTCCCGGAGTTGTGATATATTCACATGACATTTACAAAAACATGCGTTCTTAACGTCGAACCACTTAAATGGCCGACGACAGAGAGGACAGCAGGCATGACTGCGTGGCGTACTCAGTGAAGGGAACGAACGTGTGCAGTCGTTTAAACAAACTCAAAGTCAGTCGTATGGCTGGAGCTGCGGCCTGCCTGCCTGCCAGCCGTAGTTTCTTTCTTTATGAACGAACTCCTCGCAGAGGATGTTTTTATCGTTTGACAATGTTGTCATATGCTAATTTAAGCACCTACCTGGTGGTGTTGAGTTGCTGATTTTTTTCTTTCTTTATATTTTATTCTTTACAATTTCCATGTATCGATTAAATTGTGGCAGTGCCACACATCGCTGCCATAAACTTTTACACAAACAGACGAAAATGCTTTTGTGTTGGAGAGGAAAAAAATCTGTTTTTCTAATTATGAATCGTTTAAATGTGTTTCGATATCAGAAATGAGCTGATTGAGTCAAGGAGATGAGGGAAAATTCAATTTGGTGGCGGCTGACAAAAATCCTTTCAAACAAAAATCCAACAACGGCACCTGAACCTTCACTGCTGCTGCTGCTGCTGTTGTTGTAGTTGTTGTTGTTGTTGTTGGTGCTTGCCACAACAGTAGTGAGGTAACGTTTTGAAATGTGTATCACTGCCTGCTGTGAAATCAGAACCGCATTTATTCTTGTGAATGTTTTACAGCAAAAGATATTTCAACCTCTTCATCGGCCACTCGTACTACTCCAACAACACAGAACAACAACGACGACGATAGCAACTCCTGCTACACTCGACTCAATCACAATTCATTCAAAAAGATAAACATCTGCATGTAAATAAAAACCTAAACCCATTGATGATGTAGGTAAATTATCGCCATTCGTTTTTATTTAGTTGTTGTAGTCGAAGTTGTGTATTGTGTTGTTCCCAGTGTTGTTGGTGTTGTTATTTTCCAATGTATTTTTTAATTGGCCTCGTGGAATTTTAGTAGAAATGCTAATTAGTCGAAACATAGTGTATCGTTTATTTGAATCAATGATTCTCCTCCTTTTAGTTCTTTTGCTGTTTCGCTGCTTCTTTTTTTCTTTTTCTTATTTTTAAATTTCGTTCCTACACTTTAACCTCATCCAGTCGCACTTAACTTATTGTTGTGTTTAGTAAAGTTGTAGTTAAAAATTATTTGTGAAGACACGTGGGCTGTCCACCTAGAAAAAATTTAATAAACGTCATTTAAAATGCTAGACAATGACTTTCTACTTTTTGAATCCTGTAAAGAAATGTCTTGGATGGCCACACAGCCAACTCGTTCTCGTCAAACCTCATCAAATAAACTTACAAATTCACATCCAAAACCATAGACAGAACCACGGCTTTAATTGGGCCATCTTTGTGGAAGGCCTTCGCCAGTAAAGGGCACTCTCGGAAGGCCAACATGTCATATTGCAATCCAAAACGGTCTTAGAGTTCGCTTTCTCGGTCCTGATTGCCCTAATTGGCGATTGGCTGTCCGTTAATAGGTTTGTAGGAAAGTTAAATTAATATCTGCAATTTGCATTGAATTTCGTGCCCGGGATGTTGGCACAAATACATTTTTAAATACTCGAAAAGTAATAGTGCGGCTCCAACACTGCTGGCACGACCCACGCATTTGTGCTTGACATGCATTTTATAGTTACCGATTCCATTGATGGCACTCCGTTCTGTTCATTAGTAAAAAATTAATTATTTAAACAATTTTCTCAACATTATTTCGTTCGGTTTTAGTCCGGCTTGATTTGTTTTTATTTCTGAAATGTCCGGTTAATTTATTTTCATTTCGTTCAGTTTTAGTTTCACATCTTTCGTTTATTTTTCAGCCACAAATTCGTGGAAGTCATCAGCAACTAATAATATTTAAATTTGATTAGATTTCTCATCGATCGTTATCTGGCCAATTGGTTTTATTGTTGATGTTGATATCGAGTTGTTTTTACTTCAACTATTTTCTGGCTGTTCGTAGTTGGCTTTTATGACGTTGTCGTTTAGTTGTTGTTGGTTTTGGTTTTGGTTTTGGTTCTCGATTGAAATAAAATCTGGAAGCATTTTAAATGTTGTTAATTTTCAATCGTTTTCAAGTTATCAATTTTGAAAAATCTTTATCTCTTTCTTTGCCCTTTTTATGCTGCTCTTGGGGTTTTATTCATTTCCAAATTTAATTTGAAAACTACGAGAATCTTCGAGTTGTTGTTGGAATTTGTGGAGTGATTTATAGTGATGGAACAAATGAGATGCTTCAAATAAATTAAATATTTAATTTGTTCTCGCTATTGAGTTACAGTAACTGATAGGAGTTGATCGTTTGAGTTTGTGCGTCTAATGTGGGAATCAAATTAAGAGTGAAAACACAATTGAAGTCATACCAACAACATGGAGAGTGCGGGTATATCATCTTCATAATAAATGAAAACATCATCGAGTTCTATGCAAATTGCCTAAAGCCAAAAATGAAATGAGTACGCGTGGTCCGTTTGCAAGGAATTTAATCTAAATTATATTGTCGGAGAAGCTAAAATTTGTTCATTTGTCATTATGCCTGTTTTGAAGTGACACACTTTCTCGCTCCTTGTTGAAATCCGATATGAAAAAAGTCCAACACGAACAGCAATTTAGCAAGTTTCGTTTTGCCATGAAGAGGGACATGAAATGCCTTGGCAAATGTGGCAACGCATCAGCTAAAAAGGTGCTAACAAAAAATGGCCCACAGCAGGATAAATTCAAGATGCCTGCAAACAGCTAGAAGTAGTGCGAGTAGAGTACGAGTTTGATGAATGCACATGAAAGTATGTGAGGAGTTTGTGAAGAAAATGCAGCAGCTATTAGTAAAAAACTTAAAGTGGCCGCATTCCTCTGAAGAGTTGCTGCGAACAATAAAATTGAGAGAAGCAAAAAAGAAAAAGAATTGGAAACCAAAAGTAATTTTCAATTCTTACCTAAACTAAAACAACAACAGCAACCGCACTCACTGGCAGCAACTAAAACAAAAATAAACATTAACCGAGAAGAAGAAGAAGAAGCAGCAGGAAAAAAATTGGAAAATGGTCACACACATGTCAGTGCACAAATTGTTGTTATGTTGTTGCAGCTTGCAATATACACTTGCAACTTGGCCAACTACAAGCATTTAGCCAACTACAGCAGATACAATTACAACAAATAAACATCGACGAAATCCAAAATGTACAGATACTGAGTGAAACAAAGCAAAGAAAAAACTCGCTTTTAGCCATTTAAGGCAACGCAATTAATTATTTTTTAACTGTTTTGTCATTTTGGAATGCATCATCATCGTCCATCCATGGTTTCATTCGTCTTTGAGAAAAACTAAAAGTCAGCAGCAGCAGCAAGAAACAGAACGACATTTAAACATTTCAGCAGCATAAAGACAAGATGGACTGATATAATATGCAGTGTAACATGAAATAGTTCATACAAAAATACAAATTAATGCACCATAAGAAGGGTGTTCTAAAACGTATGAAAAACTATTGCTGAAACTTACGATTCCAGATTCTCAAACAGAGAAGCAGTAAATTTTCAATTTGAATGTTTTTTTCTTATAAAATAAAAAAAAGCTTCTATACTTTTGTCAAGGGGTCATCCCCACCTACGAACTGTTCCTAAGGACGTACTACACGAAAACGAATGGCTGCCAGGGATAAAAGAGAAAGACTATAGTCCATTAACTAACATTTTGATAGGCTTTGGAGACATCCGCATGACTGGTTCTGAACCCAGAAGCTCGGAGTGAAAGACGAGCATCTTAAAACCAAGCAAAAAGGTGAATCCAGTGGGTTGTCTTAGCCCAAAGTACCCAGAAAAAGAAACCACTAACCCTGAGATTACTGGAACAGCCGTACATCAACAGAATTTGCCTCTCCCCATATCTACAAGAACCACACAAGACCCAGCCGCTGTCCAACTTATCTGCATAGCGCAACTGGCGTCCCATTTCCCTAACATCCGCCATGATCAAGTCTCCAGCATAAGGAAATCTGCGATAGCCTTTGCAAGAAGTCAAAGTATTCCCAAACAAGCCGGAAATAAAAATACAGTAAAGAAGGGCCTGCAGAGCTGACTGGCTGTCTGAGAAGATATCCCGCTCTTGATGCTCTTCCATAGATATACAAGAGCGCTTGAATAAATCTCCATCTGCAAGACAGCGGGCTCATAGAAGTCTACTCCAACATCTTCTTCGGGCTTTGAACCGTTGCCGGATCGCCCACGGTTGGAAAAAATATCATCCACCTGTAGAGGCAACATCGAACCCCAACCAAATCTTTTCTTACTATTTTTCGGCATAATGATCGGTATTCTGCTGTACAGAGTCTATCCTGACGCATGTCCCTGCTCTGAGCGTCCTTAGCAGCCTGCCAATTATCCTTGTTCCTCTTATTCTGCGCTACTCTGTAGGTTGCATAAACGGTTTCCCGGCTAATGCAGTGGTTGGTTGCCATCCCAATTTTTCTTTTTATATAATTTTTGAGTTTGACTGTTTCTTGAAGTCTTTTTATTGTTGTTCGATTATCGTTGTGTTTTTTGTACCGATCAGAGTTGGATTGATCGATTGATTGTCGCCGATATTCGATCAAAAATAACCAATTGCGGTAATTTCCTGCTGATTTGCTACCAAATTGTTGTGTTGATTGTATGTCGTTTTCTCCATTTTTTTCTGTTCGTTCGCTGTTGGTTTTTGCTGTTGGTTAATGTTGCCAATATTGTTTTACTTCGGTTGGCAACTTTTCAAAATTAAATGCACATGCTGGTACGCGAATGCAAGTGTGTTTGTGTGTGTGTGTTTATGTGTGTCGCCAGCAGCAGCAACAATCTTATGTTTGTGGGTCACGTTTCAGTTGTTACAATAAAGCAATAAACAGTATTTTGTTCATGCGACATCATCTACTTTTTTGTCATTATTTCAGTATTTTGTTGCATTTTTTATTTTTGGTTTGTTAATGGCAACTTTTTTATATTTTTATTTTTATTTCTTAAATTGTTGGTTATTTTGTGATTTGTTTTTGCCGTCGCTGGCTGGTTTTATTATTCTTAATTTTATTAGTTTTTGTAGGCTTGAAACATGATTTTTGTTTCTTTATTTTTCGATGCGTTTTTGTTGGTGGTGTCCTGTCGCTTTTGTGTTCAAAATTAATTGTTTTTAATACCAATTCAAAAAATAATAAAAACAAGAAGCAAAATATTCTGCAGCTCGTCTTTGTTATAGTTTTCTTCTTCTTCTTTGGAGCAAGAGTTGCAACTAAATCATGCGAGTGTGTGTGTGTTGCAATGAGGGTTTTTTCGTTGCCTTTAGGCCACCTCTATAATTTGTCAACTATTTAATTGGCGCTCAGTCATTTAGCCACTGTTTGGTGTGTTTTGGCTTGATTTTATTTTATTTCGTGTTGCAGCGCATGTTTTTTGTGTTGCATTTGTTAAGATCTCTCTCCTGCTTTTGTGAATTTGATTCATGTGTGATCGATCTTGGCAAATATCTCTGAGATTGATGATGCTCTTTTCGTGTATATTTCACTTTTTATTTTTAATTTTTTCCCAATTTCAATTCGAAACTATTCCATCGTTTTCTACATTTTCGTTTTTTGTAAAAATTCGTTGTCAAGTTTTTTTCTTACTGCCACTGTTTTATTATTTTCTTTTTTTTTCGGAACAACATTTTTCTTGTCTTATGGTTTGTGATAAAAAGGAATTTTAACAAGCTGAGCAGATTTTTATAATGTTTGCATTTTTTTCTCTTCATTTCATGTCTTTTTTGCCATCATTTCGTTTTCATTTATGGGACGAAATTCGGCAAAACACATTAACGAGCAGGGGAAAAAATTAATAAAACGAAATGGTTGTGGTATGCTTTAGCAATTAAGAAATATTTCGCTTGACATTGACGAAGTGTGGCTGTGATTTGTGCGTTTCTTGCCAGAGAAGCAGAAATGCTGGCAAATTTATGAGATTCTTTCCCAAGGAAAATTGTGTAGGAGGAAACTTGAGAATTTGTAGAGTTATTTGTCACTGTTGGGGCATATGCAAATACGCGAACGTATTTTATATTCGATTGTTTCTCAATATCGCACTGCCGATGTATTTACCCTGGAAGACCTAAAGTGGGGAATCCTGTGCCACGACATCGTTCGAGCTTCATTCAGTTTCTTAGTATCGTAATCTAGTCCGAAATTTATTATATATCATTTCGAAGTCTCAACTGAAAAGCTGATGCGTGAATCGCTTATCCATTATTAATCTTCATGATCTGCATTGATTTATAGCACGAGACAATCTATTTTAAAGAAATCCAAGGTTGTCCTACGGGTACCATGTGGCAGTTACATGGACGCCTAATTGATCTTATAACACGCCGTCAGAAGGAAGTTAAATCCTATAAGATTCGAATTTCTGTGGCCTGTTTCTCAAAGCCAACCATAAATTCTACAACCAGAATACCCACTAAACAACAACAAGTTTTTTGTGAAGTGTTAGTCGATTCTTGAGAGGTCAAGTTTTAATAATTAATCAATATAAACAATTACTCTTTGTTATTAATTTAATTAATTTTTTTGATTGTCTCTGATATTTTGTGTCTGATATAAAAAGTTGAGTCCTTTTGGTGTTTAAGCGACACGATTATTTAATCTCAGGGAAATTACGGGGTCAATGGGAACTAGTGGCAGGTCACTATATCAGTACGTGAGTACCTTCAGTATCAATTCCTGCCTACGCTCCACTGGCACTTCATGTTATTTGTGACCCTTCAAACAAATAAACTGCGCCAGATTTTGCATTCAATTAATGCAATAACTTTTTAGGGATGAAGTGCTTTTTTGGTTTCATAATATATTACGTTCCTTCAATTTCAATTTCAATTGTTTATTTGAGCCTTTTAACAAACCATATGAAATAAATTACATTTCAATAAAATAGGACAACTTAGGACTAAAATGTATTATCCTAATTACAAGATATTAATACAGTAACACACTTAATTTAGCATAGATAATAAATTACAAATTGTAAAACCAAATATGTATATATTTTAGCTCTTGCTCCCGGAGCGAACATGATTTAAGAGATTATTTCTCTATAATATACTTACTTACGTTCCTTTATATCAACTATTAAATTGAAAAAGTTGCCTTCTTTGATTTAATTTATAGTGAAATACAGAAACTTATTAATTGCGTTTATGTAAACAATTCCACCTCTTGAACTCTTTCAGTTCCCTTAAAAGTTCAATAACTTTTAGACTCACGTATGGAATGGATTATTTAATAATTTCCTATACAATTCGCTGTTAATTCTATCGATTTAATTAATTCAATTGCATTCAATTATGTTTGCATTTCGCATGATTATGTCGTGGTTCAATAAAACTTTAAATAATTCAAAAGAAATAAAAGAAAAGAAAATGAAAAGGGAGGAATTGTCGCTGCAAATGCATGCAAAGAAAGGAAAACTTTTTTTAGATACAATAACGCTAAGTACACACGAGGCAACCACTGAAGCAACTGAGACCTAAATAAATCTCCTGCCGATTCTAGGTTTGGGATATGTTGCACAAGTTGTTTCGGAGACATTCAAATAGGTTTTTGTATTGATTCGATAATTTCTAGAATTTTTTGTGTATATCGGCGCGTACTATTTCAGCGGATTGGCCGCAGAAGGGCACGGCAATTAAGCAGTAACTATGTGTTGATGTAAAGGCTACTACCTTTAAAACACCCAACAACACTTGTTTCGTATACTCTCACTTCAGCTAACGCTTCAGAAAAGAAAAATATCATCGAATTTAGTTTAGAAGAGAGCAAAATTAAAGACAACAGCATGTCGTGCACCATCATGCACTAACAAAAACATTGAAAATTACAAGATATCGTGTTGCTACTGTATTTTGCTTTAATGCAATAAAATATTGCTGGCAATATTGATGGCACACTATGGCAGCCAGTTTGCAACAGTTTAAAGCACGACAAATTTTGCAACTCACATACAAAATCGCATGTTATACTGCGTGTGAGCGTTCTTACGTGAAATGTCAAATAATGTCAGACAACAAGGCTGTTTGATTGTTTGTTTGTTTGATTGTTTGTTTGTTTTCGTATTCTTCTCTCTGGGAGGAAGAACAGCACACAATTGCATACATTTTTTGTCTTTTAAACTGCAAATAATGACACAGTGCTGCCACCATAAAAGCATTGAATTACACAAAATGGGAGTCATAAATACCACACTCAAAAGAAACTTAATGGGATTAACCTCAAACAGAATTGTAAGTCTCGAAATGATGAGGAGATGAAATAAATCTAAATAGTATGACTTTTATATCTTCTTTACATATCATTTTATAATTAGTTGTTTGTTGTTGAGAGTATGTCACTGTGTGTGTGTTCATATATTGACATCATAACATCATACATCTGCAGTAAATCGGCAGATTTTGCTAGTGTTAAGAACAACTGGAGCAGGACACTTCTAAAGGATATTTCCCCTAAACCGCTCATGTGAGGAATTAACAGCTCTTTACAAACGAAAAGCCAACATTCACTCCATATGGATTAACAACATGGCAACTTTGAAATGATACGAAACAATTGCAGTTTTCGTTAACAGGCAACATGATAAAAAATGATGACGACGGCGACAACAACTGCTGCATCATGAATAATATAGACAAGCAAACACAATCGTAAAGAATATAATTACGAATTCATTTGTGCTGCAAATTAATTAATTAATTAATGCACAAACTTCAAAACACACACACAACTGAACAGCATAATATAAGCAGACGATTAACATAATAAAACACACGGACAAAACTCGATCGATGTTGTGCAGTTTTGCGGGTTTCATGCACAACCGCGTATGTTGGTTTGCAAAGAAATGCAGCACATTGTGAAAATATGTTAAAACAATTATATTAACGAATTGGACATTATTAATCTGATGTCAACTTGTCGCATTTGATATCGATCGATATATATTTTATTCTTATTCATATCTAAAATTATTCTTGTGTTCAGTTTCTTACAAAAAAAATTATTTTCAAAAACATATTTTATATATCGTTTTCAAAATTCTCAATATTTATTATCATGCTGCCAGATTTTAGTTATTGACAGTTCCCGATATATAAATAATACCCCTCCTCTACTTTACTTTTATTTTCTCCCCCAAAAGGGTAGTCCTTTCGAGAACAGACTCCAGCTACAGAAGTATCAGCAAATACTGAAACAGTATGCGAGTTTCAGTGCACTGGAGGCAGAAACGATTAAGTCGAGCCAACCATAATAGGAAAAATTTGGTCGCCATATGCATAAAGACGTTGTCGGGTTAAAGCACAAACCTGCCAACTCACTTGAGCCAAGTTCAACAGGAAAAGCAAACAACTTTTAGCAAAATAGTTTTTCGAATTGTGGAGGTTCAGAATAGAGGCAAATTAAGGCGTCTAAATATGGAAAATAGTGGACTTGGCAGGCTTTGGCTCTAAACCGACGGCATGTGTGTATTTTTCTGGCTGACTACAAAATCATACACACAAACAAAAGTGTGGATTTATTTTTCATTTTCGAAAAATATTTTTTTTTCTTATTTCTTCACAGTTCAAGCACGCAAACCCATGGAAGTGTCGTCTCCACTGCCACCACCACACCTGCCCACACGTTAAGTTTTCTTATCGTTTAACAAAATTGCATGGCAATTGTTTCTTGTTCTCCTCTTTTTTATGCTCATGCAGCAGCTACTGTTGGTTATTTCATGATTTTGGTATGTGGCATTAAGTTGGCTTTTTGCAGCTTTTCTATTAGGGTCTGGTTGCAAGCAAACGCACACACACTCACACACACTACAACTCGTACATTTGCCTAAAGCAGTGTTTGTTCAACGACACAAATAGAAGAGAAAATGAGCTCCGAAGGAAAAATTTAAATTGAAAAGAAACAAAAAATCTATAAACACGACACCCGTGTCAAGATGTTGGCAATTTGATAAGCGCCTAGTAATTGTTACGGAACCAAAACTAATAGAAATGTTTTAATGCCATAAATTAGCATTTTTCTAACTCTGAGCCTCTGCTGGCAATTGTTGTAGTTGCTGTAATTATTTTGTGGCTTTGCGAAAAGAAAACTCACACACAACCAGAAGTGCTCGAGTTGTTCACTCTACAGTTTCCAGTAGGCAACACAAATGAGTTTGACTTGCAACTCTTTCAAGGAGTTGCTGATTTCGCCTCTAGATGTGGCATTAAACTTTCAAATTCTCTTATGAACACACACGTGCATCCAACAATTTGTTTCTGAAATACGGTTCGAGCTTATCTTGGAACTCCTTTCATCGATATGGGGAATATTTTGGTTCCAGCCATTTAATACACCAACTCTCCATAGAGGACTTCAAATGTCGGTTTGAGTGCTCCAATTTCCAGTTACCATTTTCTTTTCGAAAGTAAAATTTTATTTGCTCAACCCATGTTTGGAGAACATAATTTTCAAACTATTTCCATGTTCTCCTTTTTACAGTTTTCAACATGTTTTTTTTAAGAAATTGCTTTTTTATTGCTGATGTTCTTTTTTGTTGTTGTTGAAAAATTTAGCCAACTAATAATAAACAAACAACAGAACAATTACACGCCAGAATTGGCCCATTAGCACGGATGTGTCTGGTCGCCAGGTACAAACAAACATTCAATTTACTCGTGCACGTACGTGCATCAACACATGCAGCAACATTCCCATCGACACACAACCATACAACGACAATATTCAAAGCAGTGGCAAGTTGCAAGTTGTGTGTGTGTGTGTGTGTGTGTATGTAAATTTTTGGTTGTTGAAGAGAGTCAAATAGTAACACGCACATTTTAAATGCCACACATCGTACCAACGGCGAATGTTGTTGGATACACATTCACTGCAACGTGCAACAACGTGTGCTCGCTCGTTGCATTTAAAAAGGGATTTTCATTGATGGTGCCTGCGGAGACTTTGCTGAAGCGCCTCAAACAAATTATGACTTTTTAAACATGAAATTATTATTTGGCGGAAATATGAATGTAACATGCAGAGTTCCTTTCGTTTGAAAATTTCTTCCCAGAATTTGTTTTTTTCTATTTCTATTTCCATTTCGTTATTAATGCCATAGAAATGTTTGCCTCTTTTGAGGTTAATTCGTTTTCAGAAAAGTTGTTTAAAAACACATTCTGGAAAGTTGCTTCATGAATATTTTATTACTCGTGATAGGACGTTGTACGTTCATTAAAAAATTGAAGTGGAATCGATTTAATTGAAATTGATTATTTAGCGAATTGGAGAAGATTATTCAATACGAATATGACGTAAAATACTGATAGTTTTCGAATTGATCTGCACTGTCATTTAGCCACCTTAAGTGTCACTTCACGTTCTTGTGATAGGAAGATATCACTGCAGCTTCTCCATTTTTTTTAGTCAAGAGTCGGAAATATGTTCTATTGGAATATCTGAGTTGCGACACATGCGATAATTTTGCAATTGTGCTGTGATATATTTCATATTTTTTATTACACTTCAGCTAAATCATTTCCGATTTATATATCATGTAAGTTTTTCATTTAATTAGTGAATGTTGGCCTCGTCCTCATTGTGATATAACGCCGTTCTCGTAGGCCATTTGAACGACCGGTCTTAAGCGAACAAACCTCAAGCAACTGACGCTTTCAAAGATGAAATGTGATAAGACAAGCGAGGCTTTTAAGCAAAATGGGGTTCTAAATTTCGTGAAAAGTGCGGACATCTGCCTACGTACTACTACGTATCACAACTAATGATCAGGTATCAACATGCTTTTGTTATAGTTCCAGGACTGTCACTCAGGCAAGAGCATTTATTAGCAACCTGAGCGACCAGCTGATTGGCCAACGTCATGCTTATTTTGAATAAATAAAAAGTTTTGGAATATCTTTTTGTTTCAAATAAAATAGTACTATAGAACGTTACCGAGTGACATCGTCGGCCATAAATCATGTTTTATAATGACGAATCTTTCCACGAACAATATTTGGCGGTCTATTTGAGAGATAGTTTTGACTTGTGTTACACTAAAAGCTGACAGCTCCCGAAATTTCGAAGAATTTCTTCAACAGCATCAGTCCTACTCGACGTAGTTCGAAATTAGTTGATAATCACAGGGTTCATCACTTGACTGATGAGTTGACGAGTATGTAACGTGAGTCACAAAGATCTCATGGCGACGAACAAAAATTTTTGATTGCGCAGAAGTTATTTTTCAATTTTATTATATTCTTTTAACTACGAAATCACATGGTGAAGATTGTAATACAGACGTCAAAGAAAAATGTTCTTTCATTCTTTTCATCAAAATTGAATTCATGAACACACACACATGCATGCATACAATTAACAGTTATCCAACGTTAAACAGTTCCAAATTTTAAACGAACTCTTGTTTGTTTACAAACCCTTTTCACCTTCCCAATTGCCGGTGATAACATAATTCACGAGCAACAACAAACAGATCACATAACAATTTTGAAAACCCCGGTGCAACACAGAAAAGAGTTAGAATCAATAAATTAAACGTTAATAAACACCAACAATAAAAAACTAATAATCATTAAATATGAAGACTGAAATACAAAAATCTCTATAGAAATATTGTTACTCTAATCCGTCTAATGGTCAATAGTGTGGCCCATTTAGTTAGAGACTATCGAGATAACAATGCAGACAACGAATTAGAGATTCCAGCGGGAAGGCGAGGAACGATGAAGAAAAGATGAACTGCGAGTTCTTCATTGTAGTGAACGCACAAACAGTTCGATCAATAAACATTTTTTAATGGCACCCAGTTTTAAGAAAATTTATATCAGAAAAAATAATATTTCTATTGAGTTAAAGAAATAGAAAGAAAAAATCTAAAACTCATTTCTATTATTGTTCGGGTCGAAGATTTATGACAGAAATATGAATGGCTTTCAAAATGATTTGTGGCCATTTTTCCCAGTTCATTTAATAGATTCATTTCTGTTTTAATTTATTTGTTAATGGCCATTTAAGCGTCTTATACTCTGTTCTCTACGTCTCTATTAAGACCATTAAAACTGAGTCGTTTTTCGTTAAAACTTGCTCAAGTTGCTGGACTGGATCGCTGTCACTTCGTTATCAATTGCAGCGTTAGAGTTGTCAGAAGTCGTAAAATTTGTTTTAAGCTGATTTTAATTGCTTTTCATTTCTATTTACACACGTACGAGCATTAATTTAATTTATTGCCTTGAGAAATGGGCAGACATGTTTCGATTCACTCATCGTATTAAATCTTGTTTTATGCTAAGTATCGCTCCTTTCGGGAGTCGATTATTCTTTGGAGATTTAGGAGTTTTGTTTTGAAAATCAATAAATAATTGAAGATGGAGATGCGAATACCATTGAGTATTTTTTCTTAATAAATGCTTTTGTTTTGATATTGTTAAATTTAAAACATTTTTAAATTGTGGCTTATGAGACGAGCTACTCTATTCTTGTTGGTTGTACAACGATTATATTTGATAAGTTCTTCGGAAGAATTACACTTTCAGAAAAGTTAATATCTAAAACTTTGACAGCTTAAAAAAATAAAAAATAATAAAAAAATATGTATTCGATATGATACTCAGATGCGAAGCCCGTTGAAAAAAAGTTATTTAAATTATAATATTTTCTTTCATTAAATACTGATCAATTTCTATTTTGGGCCCTTTAATATGTTATCCTTTAGACTTAATAGACTTTTGCCAACGTATTTTCTTTTCCAATCCTTGAAGTAGTTCTGATATGCACTAGAGCTCTTTCACTACCGCCAACAATAAAAGCTCCTCAACCACCGCCAACAGGAAAAGCTTTTAAGGCCATTTTTTAAGTAAAAAATATTGCAGACTCTGCAAATATTTAAATAATTCATAAAATCTTAAAACTCACATTAGTACTGAATTTGAAATTATTTTTGTTAAAAAGGTGTTTTAAGCAGATTTAAAAAGTTTTTTGGAATGATTTTTTCAAAAGAATCAACTTGAAAGGAATAACTTCTGAAATTATTCTTGTAGTACGTTTCGATCTCATTCGCTCAAAATGAGTTATTTGCGATTTAATCTCTCATTTATTTTTCATATGATCAAATTATCTCAAATAAGTTGTCGAATTGTGTGGCTGCTATTCTTCGAAATGCAACTGTGGGCCATCCATTATTGATGAGTTACAAATCCGAAAAAGAGAAGCCAAAATGTTTGATATTATCTGTTGAAAAGGGGAAAAAATATTTATGTAAAATTTTTAAATTCCTTCCACTGTATTTCCTACATCTTCACAAAACATTTTCAAAAACATGTTCGGCCTCCAGAGCCACTGTGCATCGTTTTGTATCTAAATCTTTAAGCAAATTATTTCATTTAAAAGATTTCTATTGATTTCTTTTATTTGTTTAAGCCCACATGTCTACTAGTTGTTTGTTTCTTGTTTATTTTGTTTTTTTCACACAAACTTTTTAAAAATTTTATTGATTTAAATTCACACAAATACAAGATACTCAAATGATACAACAGAGAAGAAGAAGAACAAGAAAACTCCAAGAAATAAAATTAAAGGAAAAGAAAAAATTATCATATCGATCTGTGGGAGCCGTATCTTAAACAGAAACGATTAAACGAAATGGTTGTTGTTTTGTTTTTTATAGATATTTTTGTTACAAAAATCTTGTATCCACGTTTAGTATTCATTGAGTAGAAAATTACAAATTAAATCTTGTAGACATGTTGTCTTCGAATTCAACGCACTCACACAGTTACAAGCGCTGATATGATGCTTAGGAATTTGTAAGTATTCATCGATCTATGCGATACTAGACTCTATCGGTGAATATGTCATCGTTGGCGTAGTTTGGCCTGATACGGCGTGGATTGGAATGAAGTGGCCTGGCTCTTAACTTTTTTTGTTTCTGTTTTTGTTTTTGTTTTTGATATCTAACAAATACTTTAAACATGCTGCGCTACAATACTTGTATGATAACTATTTCCATTTCTATTATTCGTAAGCCATTTCTGTAGCTCTGGTATGTTGAAACTATTTCCACTACCACTCACTCACTCACTCAGTTTGTGGCAATAAAATCAAAGAAATTCGGTTCGAATTGGATGATGGAGCTACAAATTACCAAAAGCAAAAACAAAAAAACAAAAAAACTAATCGTTGCTTTCGTATCTCTTGGAACAATTTACGATCTCTGTAACCAGATACTATTTTTGGGTGGCAATTATTTTAGTTTGACACTTGTTTGAGTTATTTAATGAGTTGTTGTATCAATACAACAAAGTTTTTGTTGTGTTTCGATATCGATTTTGATTTAAATTTAATTTGTTTTTTATTTTATTTAATTTATTTGGTTTCGTCTGTCATTGTGCGTGTGTGTGTGTGTGTGTGTCTGCGTGTAACTGCGTGTATGGGGAAATTCAGGTGTCATACTTGAAATATTTATTTCTATTTGGTTCATAGAGACAATCATCTGCGTTGTTTCTTTTAATGATATTCAAGCTGCAGGTTTATCTGCACGATCAGTGGAATTTAAAGATTTATTACAAACGATTAAAATTTGCATATCAATTATTTATTTGAGCTGGAGTGAGACAAAAGCAAAATGTGGTAAAAAATTAATTTTTTTTTTTTATAAATTTGTTTGAAATTTGTAAAACGCCTTTAATTAGTTTTGGAAAATATGGGCTGTTTTATTTTGGAAAACCAATTAATCAAATTTATGTAGGAAAAAGGGAGTTGGACTTATTAAAATTTGTTTTTGTGGAGGGCTTCGCTTGAGTTTTGAACTGATTTTCGTGCACCCACGATCATTTCGTTGGTAAACCGGCCGCCTTCAGCTTTGGGCTATATTCCCTGTTATCTTTACTAGTAAATTGAATTCTCTTCTCCGTTTTAATCATGTAATTTATAAATTTCCTCTTATCCACTTGTGGGTCGCCAAGTCCTTATATGTTGTATACAATTCCACCATGACCAATACCATTACCTGCTTCTATTATTGGGAAATTCCCTGACTAGGAGTCCAGGAAATATTTACCCAATATTTACCAGCAAAAAATATTGTCCTAGAGAAAGTCTGTTAACATGTCATAGAACTTGCACTCAGGGAATGCACTGCATTTACCGGAAGAGGAAAAGAGGTGATCCTGTTCTTTGTAGCCATTGTACTTCCTACTTCGCCGGTGAATTTTCGCTGATTTCTTGATTGTTCTACGTCATTAATCATAAGTGATGCATGAATGCGATGCTATTTTCACACACGTTAACATGTTACAGTCAAAAGTAATTTCACGAAAAGTGTTTTTTTTTTATAAAATATTTAAGCACAAACGAAAGCGCAAGAAATAAAAAGTCTTGCGTTGCGGCCCACTAACGTTGGCAATGTCGGACGCCTGAATGGTTTGTGACAAGCGAAAGAAAAAAAAAGAAAATCGCATGCCAACTCATAAAAATCATGTTTAATAGAAAATGAATTTGTTACGTTTCTTTGTTGTATAAAACAACAACAATAAATTTTGTTGCGTTTATTCTCCACAGAATGAAGATCGCATGTGATGAAGAGTTTAGAACGAGAACTACGAATCGGTTGCTTTATTCATGTAAAAAACTTCATTCACATGTAAATAAACATGTGCTTTTGCTTGTAAATAATTTATGAATGAATATGAATCGTGCTTTTTTGAAATTTTCCTGTTTTGTCGCTTTTTATGAACTCGAATGGATTGTGAATGAAAGAGGAAGAAACATTGAAATCATGAATTAACTTAACAAGTGTAACGTCGCTGGCCATAAAGATCTCGGCGCCATTTAGTGTTTAAAATGTAATTAAAAGAAATTAATTTAATTTAATTTCTTTCATGTGCGACTCGCTCAGCAGTTCTGCTGCCAGTGGATGAATTTTTTATTTCAATAGAAATGAAATTAATCTGCGTTACATTCCAAACTGTTGTAGTGGTTTTTTTTTGAGATGTAAATTATTTTATTGATAAAATGACGAAAACACAGTTAACAGTTGCGGAAATACGTTGTTTTGCATAAGAACCAGCGGCAATAGCCGTCGCATGGCACCCACTTTCTTCTTAAGAATTTTTTTATTCATGTTAATATATTTAATTTGAAAGAGTTTAGCACAGAAGTTAATTGTGTTAATGAAAAGATACTCAAATACGTTTAAGCAACCACCGACTATTTCTGTTTATACATGCCATGATTTCTAAAAAGATGCGAAATGTTATTCAATGAAGTATTTTTTTTTAAAGCCAAGACAGTTTTTGAAAGAACAGCATAATTGAAATGTTTCTCTTTATGAAACCTGCATCATGTATTCCGTGATTTTGCAATATTTTATTTCAATAAATTAAATCAATTTGACAAGAAGCACGCTTTGGAAGATATTTTTCATTAAAATCATGACTTTTTGTCCAACAAAAATTTCAAACGATTTAATGCCAATTTCAAAAATCAATTCAATTTAATTTCAAATAGGCAAAAGAGAATCAATCGTCATCATCTCCTTAAGATTTAAAAAAGGCACCTGCATGTTCCAGGGAATCGCCTTAACAAAACAAAAAATAAATCGAATAACAAAAAATGATAAACAGTTTAAGCAAAAAATCGGCTTAAGCACAAGTGACCTCTACAAAATCTCAGCGAACAATGAAATGAAAACTATTTGATCTTTTAAACATTTTTCCTTTACAACCTGCTCCTTTGAAAGGAATTCCCTCTGGTGAGTATCAAGCAACATGCCAAAGAAATATAAATAAATTTGACATTTACCGCCACGTCGTTCATAATCGAGTGGCATAAAAATCAAAAAAAAGAGACGAACAGTCGTTCCATGGGAACTTCATTAAATCCATATAAGAGTCATCTTGTACTCCATTCAGAAACTTCAGAAAACAATGTGGTCAAACCAAAAAAAATAAAATGCTTGTAGTGATTAATTAATAATAACAACAATAAATTAAAATACTGAAAAAAAATTTGTGTGCTAATCCGGCAAATCCCATTGACATGCCACACCCACTATTCCGCAACAAAATATTCACTTCAAGTGCTGGCTGACTGAGTGTTTGTTTCTGAATGAATAGACTCAAAAAGATTTGGCTGAACAAGAACCAGCCATCCTTTCAGCCATTCATTCACTTCTCCCTGTTTCATTCATTAAAATGAAAAAGAAAAGAAACAAAAGAACAAAAAAAACAAAATTCTTTTATTTTTGCCATTCTTTTGAAAATTCTTTTACACTTTCAAACGCTGGAGTACTTGATCGTTGTTGCCTGGTGTTCATTTATTTATGGTTTTTGCTAAAAATTGGCCAGATTCCCTCAGACAATGTGTGAACTGAAGTGGCACTTGAGTCAGAAAAATGTTAACAACAATAACTCAGCATGCGTAAACGCACACTAGTTTCCATCACACACACACTCACACACACACACACACAATTGCATGCAAAACGATTTGATTTTAAATGAGATGTGAATCTTTAGAAATTCGAAAAATAAAGGATTTACCTTCAGGTGTGTTGACTTTTGCGGAAAAATTTTCTCACTTAAAAAGCAATTTCGTTTATTGTATTTTTTTTCTTTCTTTTTTCTGTTGCAACTTTTAGTTTCATTGTGATTATTTTTGTGGAAAAATGAAAATAAATTTTTTCATTTTCACGCTCATTATTTTTTAACTAAAAATAAATTCAATATCTTTTGCTGCACGTACTCGTACTTGGTGGTAAGTGGAATATTGTCCAGAATGATTGAGCCTGATGATTTATTGATGCGAAGCAGAATGAGAGGGCTTTTTGTCTTGAATCCATGTATCAATAGTAATCACGAAAGAAGTCCCCAAGGGGGGGGCCACATGTAATGGGGAACTTTTTAAGATCCTTCAGATTTTTGTTAAAGCAAAAACATTTAGAAAAAAAGTATGAAATCCTTAATTGAGTTGATAGAACGTTCTAAAGAATTCGATATTCAAAGTTGACGGCGGCTACTCTTGACATGTTTTATCCGCTGGGCATACTCTCTCCCATGTATCGGCCAGTATCTCAAGAATATATCCTTCAATATTGGCTGTAAAGGAGACATCCGTTGGGGTCCTCCCCCTGTAAATATAAGCCTCAATATGCTCCCACTAAAAATTGTGGACAGGCATTTACTCACACGATTGAGGCGGCCAATTGACATGCCTCAAACGTGAAATAAACTGCTCACCGAGCTCGCCACTCAATTTCTCCCATGTTTCACATGCTGTGTGGCATCATCTAATTTAAATCACATGTCTGCCTGTTGCAATTCATTCATTTTAGGGAAATAAATAAAAAAAATTATCATCTTGGCTCTTCCACTTCTAAGAAAATGCGATCCAATGATGCCACCGCCCCCAGTGCACACTTAATTGCTCAACTAAAATTAAATTGACTCAATTGAGAATGCGTCTTTGAACACAGTATAAGAAAGTACGATCGAATAATGCCCCACCAAACAGTGTGCTTTTCGGGATGCATCCGCAGTTCTTGAAATGAACTGCCGAGATAAGTGTTGCCAAAAATAGAGTTGCTAAAATATTCACACATCATCAGGCAAATTAAGGCCTCATTCACAAAATTTCATGCCTATAAACTGTTTATAAGACAATTTTGACATGGAGAATTCGTCTTATAAGTACGACAATATATTCAGAATAAAGACTCTCGGAATCGCCAACAATTTGATAGTGTCAAAGCCTACTGCTCTTTTGTTTTAAGTCTCTGTTGGTTTTTGTGAGCTCGTGAGTATTCTTTGCACTGAAGATTCGTGAAACACTACCGACTTAGATCTTTAGGCAAGTTCTTGTCTGGCACAACCCATAATATTATGAATTAAATGTTAGTGAAGCACTAAGTTTTGCTTGAAACTATAGGAAAATAAATTTAAAAAAACAATTTTGTTAATAACATGCCACAATTGTCATCACTGTTTATTAATTTTTCTGACTCTCAGCAAACAGACTTCTGAAACTCTTAAGTTGCTTGTTAGATAATTAGATTTTAATTAAAAACCCTTATGCGAGCACAATAAAAAAAATAAGTCTGACATCTGTGACACCATTAAGAGTCGCAATGAAATGAATAAAATGACTTGAAGCACAATCACTCGGTTGGTTCTTGATGTCAGAGGAGTGTGTGTTTCATTACGAATATACAATAAAATTCCAAACTCATAAATACACATGAGCACGATGAAATAAATAAATAAATATTCTTTTAAAGCGAATATTGAAGAGTCTTGGTTGCAACAACCAACCTCCTGCCCAACGCTCCGTCACGATTGTTGTGGAACCTTAAAAAGTATTGAAACACAACAAAATGTCTTCGAATTGGAATGAAAATAATTAGAAGAAGAGAAGGAAAAAACATAAGAAATATTTTATAAAAACTAAACTAAAACATAAAAGTTGATAGAAAAAATTAATGACCCCAACGGCAGCAAGAAATAAATGTGCATAATTACAAATGGCTGCATAATTGCCACTCTTGAAAACATAAACGTGTAGCATACAACGGTGACGCTAATACTGCAACAACACAACACAACACACCAACTCCTCGAACACGTATGAAAGAAACACTTTGAAAAGTCATTTAGGTGACAGAGGAAGCACCATCTTCTAGCGAATTTTATTTTATTTATTATAAAAATAAAAATTGTTTCTTTCCCATTTTGATTTTCAATTCTGCTTTTGTTTTATAATATAAATGAAATGAAACTAGGAAATGAATACTTCTGATGGTGGCTGCCACTGAGTTCGCTGCCTGGCTGTTAGTCGATAGCGAAACTGTTTCGTACAACTTGTTTCGTGTGTGAGTGTTGAGCAATTGTGAGCTGCCTCATTCAGCACAGCTGGCAGTTTTTAATTAACGCATTAAATAACTGCATAATTAGGCAGTCACTTTTTGCAAAAGTCGAACGAAAAAAGAAGAACAACAACTCTAACAAGAAGAAGTTGTTGCAATAATTACGTGTGCAAATGATGTTTATGAAGATGATGGCTCTTTTCTATCCTCGAAAAAAAAAAGATTCTACAAAATAAATCAATAAATGCAAACATTTGGAATATAAAACGAAGAGGGAAAATGATTTGTTTATGCGATGGTTATGTGGAGGGCAGGAGAAGCAGGTGGAGACGTGTGCGTTTGCTAAAAGCTTTCTTTGCCTAAAGAGCCAAGAAATTATTGCTCGAGTACCAAACTAGACCAGCCATGCACAGCGATAATAAATATAAAACTTGCTGGCTATTTTCCATAAAACGAAAAATCAATTGCTGGCAGATGGCCTGTACTTAATGCGCTTTTAATTACAAAATTTACTTCAGATTGGAATTGACAAGTTCATTTCATTTCTGGCCTCATTTGAACCAACAAGTTTCGAGGAGATCTACTGCCGGAAAAGCTTAGAGTAGCGCTTGAGGGTTTTCTATATCAATCGATTATTTGCATGATCACTTAATCTTGCCTCTCGTTTACTCGGCTTATTTTGGTGGAATAGATTAACAGTTTAATAAATTTATTGAAGAGGAATGCATATTAAATAACAACAAATTTGTCAGTCCACTTTTTAGAATTTTCCATAAATCAAATCTCTATAGTTTGCTAAGTACATGGTGGCTTGCAAGTACACTTTTTGACTGTTCCAGCTGTTGCATGAAAGTTGTCGATATCAATAGTTTTTAAAGGAACACCCGTATTTGCAAATTACTTCATATATTTTATGTTATTTTCTGTTGAAATTAAAGAACGAGATGGAGATGTATTCAAATAATAACTCCGCGATATATTTTCAAAGATAATGAAACAACAAATTGAAAAAGAAAATTAGCCAGTCAATTATTTGAAACTTCCACAGGATTATAAAAACTAGACTGCATTAATTTAATATGCGATTTAGTAGAAGCTATATAAAGCAGTAATAACTACACAACAAAATTGACTATGAACAGCTCCAGTTGAATAGCGCAACAAGCAACAACTGACAGACAGCAGAAGCGACAACAACGAGCAGAGCTGGAGAGTGGACACAGGAAAAAATGCAATTAGACATTTGATTTGTCAGTAATTGGATAAATTTACACTTTTAATAATGTTTTGTACTTTTTATTAACTTTCCCAGTTGCATGTCTCCAATGCGTTGCTGCAGCGTTTGAGGTGTAGTTGGCAAAAAATGTACGAGTATGCTCCAAGTTGCATCTATTGCATGATGCATGAACGAAGGCATTTAATGCATTTTTAATGAGTGTAACTGCTACTGCAGCAAAAGCATCATACCACATGCCACAGGCCCCGTACAGTTGCTAATATTTATAAAATATTTCCAATACACTTTTATTTGCTTTTCGCCATCGAGATATTTTTTGGCTGATAATTTCATGAAGTAGTTACAATTTTTGCAATTTGCTTAGAAATTGTCGCAAATAAACAGCTAAGGGAATTGCATTTTATGGCCATTACCATGATGGGACTATCATCAATTTAAAATCAATATGTCACCAAATAAATTGGAAAGAAATCATCACATACTCATACAAAAAGCAGACAGTATCAGGCCATAAACATGCTGCTCTAGCACCAAATAAATAAAATGGCCAACTGAACGGAGCTGGACTTTGTGTACAACTGAAACTCCGCTGCGAGTACGGAGTCAAGTGAGATCATTGATGATAAATCTTTTATTTTCATCTTCTTCTGCTTCTTCAGTTTTTATCCTTTTCATACAAAGATTTTTTTTTCGAGTTTCGTTTCTCCCCATTTCAAAATACTCCACATGTTATGGGCTTCCGCTTGAGCTCTCCTGTTTGCCACAAAACAGTACGTTCCTTTGCCACTGCCGGCCGCTTTGGCACAAACAAAAATAAAAAATAAAACGTTAAACTGATGTATGAAAAAAAACTTAAACGTTATTATGCGTTTGTTGCATTGTTTAGGGGCCTGGATTTGTCAATGATTCTTAAAGTGATAAAAATTGCTCGTAAATCCTTAACAACTACTTTCGTACACTTCACTGCACTGAATTGCACTGCACTTAGTGACTTAAAACAAAAACAACAACAACAGCAACAACAGTCTCCACTCATACAGTCATAATCATTTTCGATAGTGGCTCGTTGATACTTTATTTTCAATAACAATTCAAATTGCTGATATCAACGTGACCGAATTACGTGGACTCTACTGCAGGTGCTGGGACAGCATTATTTGTATGTTCAGTTGAGACTAAAATAAAGTAGGATTGAAGTTTTTGCATTCATTTACACGTGTGCCAGCACTATGCTCACGTGCTCAAAGTCTCCTTAATCACCGTTCGATTTTGTGTACCAGGAATTCTCAACAGAGTGTTCCTCCTGCTGAACCGCAAAATTCTAAAGTTTTTACTCACAAAAAGTTAAGTTTTCTTGATAATCCGCTTGCTTTTTTTTTCTCAAAGCATGAGTTGTTTGTTCACGTGTCCTTTTGGTCCGTATCGCGTAGCGAAATGTATTGAAAAATCTTATCCTGCCGAGCTAAATCACAAACTATAGATATGAAGCTGTTCTTATTATTTAAAAAAGCTTTCTTATCAACAGAAAGTCTGTCAAAGTCTTCTTCAAAACAATTTTTTATACGTTTTTAGAGTCTTTTCTGCTCCGTTGGTATTCATGAGGAGGATAAATATGGAAGAATCGAAAATATTTTTGAGTCTCAATAGATACACCCAAGAGCAAGATCCGATCTTCTTTCTACAAGTTTTATGCGGCCGCAAATGAAGTGCAACTCCCGTTGGTTACAGACCGTAGGGTGTATAATTCTATTTTGGTGGAATAGATGATTAAGTTGTATCGCTTGTGCAATGGATTTTGATGCGACGAGATCAGTGATACGCTTTGATCTTCCAGAGCTCTTCGCCGGACACATTTTGGATAGAGTTCGTTTTCAGTGGTACGGCTTGTCTGTGTTAAAAGTAGCACGTATTTCCAGTCACTTTCAATGTCAAGATACTCAAATCAAATGCCACCAATCTCCTTCTTTTTTGCTATAACATATTTTCTTAAAACGCACTCCAGATATAGAGATCGTCCTATTAATACTAATCCAAGAAATTTTTATAAAATCCCCACTCCTTGAAATATTTCCATTTGAGATGCCCATTCATGCAGTCCTCTTTTAAGTATAAAACACATGATTTAATTTAAAAGCTTTTGATTATTCTATTGGAAATTGAACTTCTTTGTATTGAAACTGGAATTGTTACGCTCTCTTTAATGCATTTTTTTTTCATCGTTTAATATATTTTAAATAATATCAAATCAAACCAGTGGGAGCAATTTCCTTAACCACGTATTTCAAGGGTAACGCTTAATCATTTCCACGAAAATTTAACATCATAAGGAATTTCTCTTGCTCTCAGAGTTGTGAATAGAGGAGGTTTAAGTGACCTGTTGTAGGGTGCCAAACATATTTTTCCAGCGAACAATAGCCAGCAAATAACTTTAAATTTTCTTTTGAATTTTTCGCAGTCAATTGCAAAAACAATTATTGAAATGGTTTGCAGTTTTGCCATATTTACCTCTTTCATTTCTCAAAATCCCCTCGACTACAACGTGCTAGAAGAAGAAGAAGAAGAACAACAACAACAACAACGACGACGGAATGAGTTTGAGTTTCTTATTACCCGTAATGTGATATTTGATGGTTGTGTAGGAAAGGAATTAAACATGGTCCGTTGCAGTGATTTGGAATTCCTTCACCCAACCGTTTCATTGTCCAAACAGCCATTGGAGGCTGTATGATTATTATTTTTATTATTATTGTTGTCGTAAGTCTGCCTTTAGGCCATAGAAATTTACACCATCCAAATCAAGTGGCAACAGCAACAGCAACAGCACCAACACCACTCACCACCACCGCCAACAGCAGCGTTATTTTCCTAAATTATATTCATACGTCTCGTTTGTATGGAGATCTGTGAGAGCATGCATGTGTGTGTGTGCGCGCTTGTGTGCATGAGTTTTTGTGTAAAGTGTAAAATGTCCAATTGTTCAAAAATGGCATAAGTGCCTAACAAGCGCAGAGGCATTGTCACATCGTTGTTTATTGGATTCTTCTCCAAACAATTTCCATTTTTATGTACATGATCTCCAACATGAAAATTCCATCGACTTTATTTATTATAATTGCTGTCTGGTTGTTACAACGCAAATGCCACTTTTTCCACTACTTCTTCTTCTTTTTTTCATTTCAGTTTTATTTTATTTCAATTTATTTGTTTTTCATTTCGTATTTTGAGGCCATTTGTACGATCCCCAGTACTATTAACTCGTATAACCTACTCGCCACCACATGTGATCTGGAGGATATCATTGTTCATAATAAACATCCATGGAACAACAACATCAGCAGCAGCAACAACAACAAAGAACTGTGATGAGGCAGAAGAAGCTGCTGCTGCTGGCAACAGTAGCTGTTGCCACAACTTCAGACGAAACTGAGGAAAAAGATGTCCTTTTATGGCCACTGATCATACAAAATGATTTGGTAGTGAATAATCGATTGGTTCGTTTATTTAATTGAAAATTATTTATTTTTAATATTCATTTGTGTAAAATTGTTGTAACGAGCATTTGTGGTCATGTTGCTGCAACTCGCGCGATACATATCGCTGAACAAATTCATTAGAAAGCTGTTGTACGACATTTATAAGTACGATCGGTGTATGTGGGACACTTTGGACATCCAGCAGAAAAACATGAGCAAAATTGCTGTTGAAATTACAATTGTAAATGGAGTTGTAATTTAAATCTCAGTCGTTAGACTGACTGGCTGGCTGACTGACTGTCTCTTCTAATTATGGCTCAGGTGCAATTATAATTTTATTCCTTAATAGCTAATTGTCGTTCCCACTTACGGCCTTATTTAGTGTTGGCCGGTTGAGTTTGTTGGCTTCTGTGGAAAACTAGTTCACAAAATCTTTGGAGGAATGTTGTAGGTTGGAAACGAGTATTAAATTCCAACACTTGACATTTTCTTTGCCAATCCTGAAGGCATGGAGTTTCTAGCATCGATGGGAAATTTTATTTCACTGTTGCTACAGAAGAACTCTTAATGTGGTTGGGTTTTCACATATTTTGCAGCAAAAACTTATTTACTTGGAGGGCAGGGCGAATATGGACTGAACATACAAGTGCGCAGAACAGAAGTGGAAATTGTTTCTGACTATTTTCAACAGAATTTTTGTTCCATACTAATTCTTCTTTTGGTACAAAAATGATAGTTGGGGAAAATCGCTTCTATTAAAATGCCCACTGATATTCAGATAAAACTTAAAACTTCGTTTACAATCCTTGAATTCTTGAATGGATTTAATAATTTGATACAATTGAAAAAAGCTTTCAATTCATTTTTATAATTCGAGTGAAAAATAAATTGTGCGAACGCTTTTGCAAAACCAAACAACATGAAACTTTCATATCCAAGAAGTTCATGCAGCTCAATTGAAGTCGTTAAGCAGCCACGCAACCAAACCAACTTAAAATGCAAAATTTATTTTTAATGTCTTTACCAACGGAGATAATTTCTTACATTTGTAAAACACAAATATATTTTATTATTAATATCATTGTTGTTGTTGTTGTTGCAATCCTACGTACGTATTTATGGATTGTCGTCATGATCATAAAAGTGTCAGTTTTATTAACACTTTTGTCAATTAAGTTCATAATGAATCTTCCGGTAACACTTGAGAACCATTAATAGGCCATTATGAAATAAATAAAAAACAATCAAGAAAAATATATAAATTACAAGCAAACGAACAAACAAACAAAAAAAATACGTGAAAGAGAATACATTTCTTATACACACGGATGTAAAGGAGCACAACTGAATGTCAACCTATTTAAACGATTTGTTTTGTTACATTTACTTAATGGGCGGAAAAAATCAAAGGAAAATTTATACATTTTCTTTGTTTTTCTTTCAACAAAAACAATGTGAAGATGCACCAGAAACAAACATCCCACCGCCCCATTAAACCACAAAATTTATTACCTTCTAAATCACTGCAAATATCTTCATCTTCATCTTCATCTGCATCGTTGTATTTTCATCCACCGACACTTCACACTATTAATACAAAACGAATCCACGCAACTGAACATCCATCTATTCCATAAACATTTAGCCCATCAGACAACTTCATTTGTACCAGGAGAATCATTAATTCATTCATGCAGAAGAGAGCCGCACAGTCGTTGTCACTTAAACGTGCCCCGTAAATGTTTTAAATGCCGAAACATTAATTTTCAAGTGTAACTTTATAACGAACGGGCGAACAGACGAACATAAATGACATGAAATATTATCGCTCCCCTAAATTTGTTTGGGCCAAATGTGTTTTCGGTTTCATACTTGCACCCTACACCAGAATCCTTAGAGCCTTCCTTCCGCTCAAACTTCACTTATATTTGTGCGATTCAACTTGCCACAGAGCAGATTTAGCTCCACTCTTAATGCAGAGTTAAACCTGGTGCCCATTCCGAGTCACTACTAACAGTCCTGTAAATCCGAGAAAGTTGGTGCTCATGCGAACAGCTCAACTTATGGTGGTAGTGAATTGCTTCAAAATGTAGGGTGCTCAGTGATCGCTTCAGTCGCTCGAATGCACTCAACTAGTAATTTTTTTATTGTGATTGGCATAGACTTAATTGCTGCCAAGTCAACAGATTTAGAATTTGAACAATATTTATGGAATGTGATCGTTCAGCACCCGTCTTCATGATCACTGTCGTTATAGTGTTTTAAATATACGAGCAGTATAACTTTCGTATGTGTTAATTATGATCAATGATCTTGCTTGCGCCCTTGCACACGCAACCCTTTCCATTTTAAACGGGAACCACCCACAAATGTCTTGCGAACATCTTATTTTATATCTGTTTTTTATTTGTTTGTTCCTTTTTTTAGGGAACGTAATGAAAGTCACGGATGACATTTTACAAATGACAATAAATCAAGCAACTCCACCAAAGGAAAAAGGGAGCGAGTGAGAGATGGTTACATGTAAATGTTGTTAATGAAACACTGCAATTACATATTTGCCACTTCAGTTTACATCAATTTATGTTTGTTTTAAAAGTGTGTTGCAGCCGCAGCAGAGTTTGCGGCAGCGTCTTTACAACAATGACAAGCAACAAGCAAGCGACATACCTCAACATTTAAGTGTAACACATAAATTTCATACCGTAAGAGCTGGGGGCACAGCAGAACGCCAAACTGCAGCCTGCCATCGTCAGTAGCACTCTCGAAAACTGAATGAAAAAAAGAGGAAAATTAAAATGCATATAAAAATAAATTTCAACTAAATGAAAATGTCACTTAAGGAATTGAAGAGATTTGTTTGCTTTGTTGTTTTAGTTTGACTTTAACAACAACAAAGAGCAGCAACAACACCGCTGCTCATTCATTCATGCACTCACTCACTCAACAGCATCATCAAACTCCTAAATGAAGTGAGCATTTTGTGTGATGAAGTTGTTCAACATCAAAGCACTTTGAAAATGTTAAATGTAAATGATCTTGTTGTTCAACCGTTACACCGTCCGTCCACCCATCGGCCGCTCTTTGTCGTTCCGTCTGTCGTCTGGTTTTTCACTTTCTGCATCTACTTAAAATTTAAACATCTCGAGACGCCATAAAATGTCTTAATAGTCAAATTAATTACTGACTTGGCGTACATAAATTTCAGCATCTCTCATTCGGTTCGATTTTCCATAAGAGCAACACATTCACGATCACATTGGGGAAATTCATTGACTAAAACGTTTTTGGAAACGTTTTTGGTGTGCGCAAAAATCTTTTAATTTTCCCCATTTTGCAAAAGGAATTGAGCCATACACGGAGTTAAGGCTTCTTTAAAGAACAAAAAGCCACTCCAACTAAAACTTCTTCCATGGCTTGACTTTTGACTCCAAATAGAGTGCTCAAAATAAGTTTTTCTCTAACTGGAAGCGCCAATCAGGGGATGCCCCTACTCATACAGCTCATTAAACCGAAACTCTGGAAAGCAGCTGAATGTTGCGAAGAGGGAAGCCATTATATTATATTATTTCGCTGGCAAATTTTCGCTATAGTAGAGACTGAAAATTGCATTTTTTTTAAATTAAAAATAAGCTTCTCTACTTCTGAAAATGCTTTTTTCGGAAAATACTAGCAAAGAAGAGGATGCTAAGAAATATTTTATTCCAAGAAAATTTTAAAAAGTGGATTTATTTTTCATTTTATAAAAAAAAGAGAAAACCCGGCAGTGAATTGTGCCAGAAATAGAAAGGAGGGGATGGTGTTAAGAAGATGAAGACGGATTGGAAGAATTTTTTTTTCATCTATTTTTACTCTACACATCGTGGGTATTTTGCTGCAGGTACCGACATAGGAGGATGATCTACTGTGCTCTTAAGACTTAAGTACATGACAGTGTTAATCGCTGTCGGTAGTGTTCAGCCTTCGTCACTAAGACAAAATTAACACGAGCAACCACTAGTGCTAATCGGATAAATTCGACACCATTTTAATGACTGAATGCGGAGTCGAACTCGGTCTCTGAGGCATCGTAGTCTTGTGTTCACCACTTCAGAAATTTAATTCACGAGTGCAGTGCAGAACAATTCAGATCCATATTCATAACACACTGCGGGATCGAGCCATATGAAGAGTTAAAAATTGGCGCCCATTCCGGAATTATATCCGACCTTTTTTCATTCTACTTTGAAGCTGGTAAAAGACATACTCAACAACGTTGCCTGCTTAAAAAGCGTTATTAACTCGTTGCGTCCTCTTCAGGCTTTTGTAAAGTAATTTTAAAAATATTAGCTCTGGGGCTTTTCTGAAACTCTAATCAACAGCGGCCTTGGTTATGGAAAGGAGCGCATATGCCCTTTCAGATTTCTCATCGCATTTCATTATTTATTGGGGTCATTATTATTTGGGTCAACAAACATGGAATTTCGTTCAAACCATTTTAATTGTGTGCTTCTTCCTTTTGAATCGCTTGCCAAACCGATAACGGTTAACAAGTTCGTTGGAATACGTTTGAACTTTTGGCGGCTGAATGGGACACATTTCAGGGAAATTTCAAGCTCAAATTCTCAAATGAGACGTTGTTGTGCATAAATAAAATTTGTTTTTGTGAAGACGCGAAAATTGATATCAAAACGAATCACAGCAAATTAAAATTAAAAATTGTATTGATATTTTAAATTGTTGCTTGTTTGATGTTTGTTTTGAAACTTTTGTTGTGCTGTTCGCCACTCTGCTGCCTTCGAATTGACTTGTGCTAAAATTGCAGACACTCAATATTTCTTTATTTCGCGATAATGGCGAATAAATGCGAATAAAAGAGATTAGAAGCGTGGACAAAATATGTTTCAAAGCCGACTAATACGCCAGTCTGGGACAGAACAAACTTATCACACAGACTGATTAAGTTTTGGGGCAAATAAGGGGAAAAAATGGCGCTAGAGGTTGTTTAACAAATACACTCTTGACCAAAAGCAGAAGCTGCATTAGTGGCAATAGAAAAAAATAAAAGAAAATAAATAAATAAAATAAACAACAAACACAGAGAGCAAGACAAATAATATGATACGAGTATCAAGTGGCCAGGTATTACCCATAATGGCACACATTAGGCAATTGGGGTTGTGTCGTTTGTTGTCGTCTCTTCTCTACTCTGATCTGCTGATCTGCAGCTCTGCTGTGCGCTCGACCAGTTTAAACGGAAGCCATGCCTGTCTTAGGCACGAAAGAAATTTAATACTAATTGGCATAAATACCAAGTGTCGCACAGTGGCAATATGTTGAAGTTGCATACAAAAAAAATATATAAAGAAAAACTAAGACAAAAACAAGAGTTAAAGAATCATTGGAAAAAAACTATGGCAGCAACAGCAACCGCGTTTAGAAGCAACATTATAAATACGATGAGATCTTCACCTTGGATCTTCACATCAATCGCTTTGGCTCGACATAATATTGATGAGTAGTCCAACAACAACCACAGACGCAAAAACGATGACTCGATCGATCGATCGATCCATCTATCCATCCATGGATGGCTGGTGATGTTGATGTGGACGTGGATGTGGATGTGTATGACTGTGATGGTGCTGGTGGCTGGTGGCTGGTGATGATATGTAACTGCTACTGATTCTTTTTTTGTTCGGCTCCCAGCTTAACTTGTACTTTTACTACATTTTAAGGATGCATGCCATGCATGATCACATATTGAGATGGTAATGATGATGATGTTGATGATGATGATCAACGTGATAATGTTCTGCGACTTGGAGTCTAATTTTTTTATTATTCGTTGTACACTAACGTTTAGTTATTTATATTTTTATTTGGCTCTCTTATTAGTGTTGGATGTGTTGTATGTATTAAACGTATGGAATGTTTATCGAACCAATTGAAATTGCTGTGACAACAATAAAAATTCAACTTTTTGTTGCCATTACAAAACAATGACAATTATATAACTCAACTTTACTCTACTAACTTCTTTCAAGTTGCTTCGATGGAAAGAGAGTTGCCAATTGTTGCGATACTCTAAGAGAGGAGTTGTGTAATGAAAGAAGTTATTTCGGAATAGCACATATTTAGTAGATCCGATCGATCTTTTAGTATCGGTCGCTCATCAGAAAAACAAAATATGTTCTTGTGAAAAACAATAACTCTGCTCTTAAGTTCTGATCAAGTGCTGTTGTTTAAAGTATTTATTTAAGGCGTGGACTATGACGCCGAAGATCGTTGTCTCTACAGCGCACTCAGTGCTGAGAGAATATTTTTTGGACCTGCTTTAGTGCATGGCGGTGTTGAGTGTCCCCTAAGCTCTTCTTAGTCTCTAAACAAAAAATATTTAGCAGCTGATATTATTAGTAGCGTGTTTTATATAAAGAAGTCCCTTTTTCCTAAATCCTAAATTTAAAAATCAAGTTAATTGAGAATCTCTAAGAGTTAGTTGTTCACGTTCACAAAATGGCTTGAAGATCAGAAATAATATTGTAACGATCACATCAGAAAGACATCTGCAAATACTTTGCCCCAAGTTTTTCTAGATGCAGGCAGGCAACTCTATTATCGACTTGCACAACAACAGCAGCAGGTTGTTGCAGTGTTTCGTACAGAAAAAGTTTAGCAGTTGATCAAACGATTTGTAGCTGTAAACTTGGTAATTTCAGTTTTTTCTTCCAAGTTTGTTTATTTATTTTGTTTTATTTATTTATTTTATTTTATATATTTTTTGCTCAATTCGTTTGCTTGCTTTTGGTATTGTTGTTTTTTTTTTTTCTGTGCGATAGGCAATTGGAGTCCATTGACAGCAGCCAGTGTTTATGAATTTGTTGGGAATGTACTCCTAAACACAAACCGTATTCGTATCCTTACTTGGTATGGACGTGTAGCAACCAAACAACGAAACAGCTGGAAAAAAAGCAAACACACACTCACACACCAAGTGATGCCATGAGTAGCAGCAAATGAGTAGGGATGTGAGAGTGAGCAAATTTGCACTCACGATTGCAGTTCGTGTTTTGTTGCTCAACCTTCTAGAATCAAATTTGATTCAATAGTTTTGTCGATACTTAAATTGGTTGCAAAAATATTATAACTCATGAACAGTTCTTCCAAAAGGATGATACGTAGAAATAAAAAAGCACTTTTTAGTCGACGCTATTTAGGAAGTTGTACGCAGAACTTTAAAAATTGCAAAAACTCATTTCTTACTTTGAATACATAAAACTGTTTGAAAGGGCATTCAGACCGTTCGATTCCTTTAGAAAACAGAATTACACAATGAACTCCTTAATCTGCCATTTTGCGAATTTCATTTGAATCGGCTTTGTCTCTCATCATGAAATTATAATTAAAATAATGACATCCCTCTGCAAGATCTGTTCATTTTTTTCTAAACGCTTTCAAATGTTAATATTAAATTGAAATTGATTTGTTATTCAATATAAAAAAGTTCGCAAAATGATCATTCTTATAACAAATTTATTCGCAATCGCGGAGAGGTAATTCTATCTGCGAAATTTGTTTGTTGTGTGACTTGTAATCGCTCACAACTTGAAGATATTTCGCAATAAATACTCTCTTCACCAAACAAACAGGAAAAAGTCTCTCTAATATCTAATCATGCCAAATTTGTTTGTAGTGAAACTCCGGCGAGTGACTCGCTGTCATGTGTGACCACGAATAGTTCACAACTGGCAGCCATCTCTGATAGAGACGTACAGGCGCAGACATGCAACTTTTTTCATTCTAATGCATGTTGTTACTTGTTAAAGCAATAATCCAATTAATCGAACAATTTACTTTAATCTTTGGCATTATTAGTGCGAGTTAAAAAGCTGGATGGCATGGAACTTGGACCACAACAACAAATCAAACAACAACAAAAGGTTAAACAAAAACAACCAAAAAAATGAATCAATACGAGCAGAGTCATAAGTTTCAATCAAATCAACGAACGGATCTCGTTCAAGTCGAGTGATTAATATGGATCCTATTTAATAATTTTGTTTTGATTATTTTAACAACAATTGAATAATTATTGTAAACGGAAAAAATGCCATTATGTGTGTGTGTGTGTGTAAGTATCTTGTATCTCGATGGTAAGTGATCACTCAGCGCAGCCATTGCGATGCAACTACTTCACCGCAGGTACGTACGCGCATTTATGAGCAGGCATGCATGCACTGCATAGATCGATGGATCGATCGAAATAACAATTCGTCGTGTTTTATCGATCCACTCACTCATTGTCTGAGTTGTTGGCTAAATACAACATATTTTATGCACCTTCGAAACAGTTCATTTTTCTTTTGCTTCAGTTCAACCAAATCCAATTCCGTTTGCTGGCTTTTTTGTTATATTTGATTTCTATTTGTTGTTGCAATTGCATGTGTGTGTGTGTAATTTTTCAATTAAATTGATAATAATGACGTTATCTGACGTTAATGATAGCTGTCGAATGGACGACAATAACAAATGATTAATGTTTCTTTTAACCCCATACAAACCAAACAAAAACTTACACTGACACACACACACACACAAAAATAAACGTACTGATCAGTTATTTGGAAGATACAAGGATGAACAGGGTATTGGAAAAACACAAGATGGTGGTGAGCGAAGACAAAAACTTAAAATGAGGGCAACAAAGCAAAAGCTAAAGAAATAGAAAGAGAGCGCTGCCTGATTAGGGGGTAGAAGACGAAAGAGCGAGCGAGAGGAGTGCAGCAAATAAATCAAGAGTTTCCAATGTTTTTGGTGCAACTACTGTTATTCTCCATACTTGACTCTTATGTTATTATTGTTATTTATTTATTTAGTTGCAAAATGTCAGACACATCTATTTCAGCAGCAGATGTTGTTGACGTTATAAAATAAAACAATAAAAAAAACTCAACGATGTGTTAACAAACTACAGATTGTTTATTAAATTATTAGTCATAACGGTAACCAGCCAGCCAAGATTTTGTTTTGTTTCTTGTCTTGTCTCTTGTATTTTATTGAATTTTAAGTGATGCCAGCAATTTATGGTGAAATATGAGGCGCAGTACTTGAATGTACAGGTGGGAAAATTCCTGTGATTTGTAACAATCATTTTCAGTTTGAAATTAATTTTTGTAATAATAATAAAGTGCAAAATAAAAATCAAACTGTTTTCTTGATTTATGATCAACATCTGGGAATTTTTCTTTTCCAGCAAATATAATTTATTCTGTGAACCAACCAATCGATCAGTCAGTCAGTCAAGCAATAATATTAACAAACTCCTTATACGACTACATATAAATAACAACAATAACTATAATTTATTTACAGTAAAGTTTGGCTACAGCGAATGCTGTGTAAAGGGTGAAGAAATGGATTTATATCGTTTTACTTTACATCTTAAAATATCTTTGAGAAAAAATTTTAGAACGCACCGAATTTACTTAGGGCACCGAAAATAAGTAGTAGATTATTGCAACAGGGTTTCACTACTAATTCTAAATGAATTATATTCTTCCGAAATCGTCAACGAAATCCTTTGAAATTTAGATTTAAAAAAATCCGCTATTGAAAAGTTCGTTATAACCGAATTTCGCTGTATATTGTGTTCGCCTGAGAATGTACGATTGATCACTTCTTCCACAATTACATTTCAATTGAAATGGATTTATGTTTTTAACCTTCTATTGCAGTTTTTTATTAGTTTTTTTATAAGTAATAAAAGATGTCTGTCATATAATTCATATATTTTGTAATTAAAAACTTTGTATTGGCCATCTTGTATTAGACGTCTTCGATAATCTCTGATTTCGTGTACACGTGGAATAAGCTTGCGGCCGTTACTCCATTTTTGTGGCCGAAATAGAAGAGCTGGATTTGGCTGAAATATGGTTTCAAATGCCACTCAGCACGGGGAACAATGACCCAATTAAGAGGCGAGCTGGGCGAACAGTCTCAATCGTGTTTGGAACAAGTCATTTTCCCGTCTAGACCCTGCGATTTAAAGCCTTTAAACTATTATCTGTGGAGCTATTGTGGAGAGTCATGGTAAAATGATACACCAGGTAGTCTCGAACCGCCATCTGTTTTTATTTTTATTGTGGTACAGCCTGTATGTTACATGAACATGCACACAAACTATTAGAAAACAACGTGGCTAATTTGTTTGCAAATAATTAAGTTCTTAAAAATATTAATAACACGCTTCTTAAGAAAAACGGCATGAAAATTATCATACACACACATACAAAAGAAGATATTCTTCCACACCAACACACATAAATCAAAAACACAAGCTTACAAATGCTGAAACAAAACTGGAATAGCGCAAGTATGATGCAAAATGCATTGATAATCATATTATGTTTTATTTATTTTTCATTTTGATTTTATTGAAATTGATATCCTTTCAATCTGCAACCCAATTATCGTTTGCATTTTACTTTGACCGAAAGAATAATTAGGTTCATGATTGACATGTGGGATAAGACGACATACACTTGGAATGCCGTAGCAAATTATCGAACGGCTACTGTTGCAGAAAGCAACAGCCAGAGCCAGAGGCAAACAACGGACACAAACATACAAACGTATGAAAGCTTGCAGCAGCATTTCAGCATCAGCTAAGCAAGTTTGAGGCAGCGACATTGTTAAAAGGACGCTTATCTCCCTCTAATGGATAATGGATGGAGAAGACAATATGAAAAACAAGAAAAAAAAACAAAAAATTAAATAAATAACAAACAGCCAAAACAAAAGCGAAACACATAAAATAACGATGATCCACGGGTTTATGAGATTTGTGTGTATTAAATGTTGCTGATACTATTGATATTGTTGATTTTGGATGCTGCTCCTGTCGCTGCCGCCGCTGCTGCTGCCGCACACTCAGGCTTGAGTGTTTGTACCCGTACTCGTCTGTACTGCAGTTGTTCGCCGTTGTCGTTGCAGTTGTAGTTGTAGTTGTAGTTGCTTTATTGCCGTAATCAGATGTTAAGTCAGATAATATTGGCTGGATGGCTGGATGGCTGGCTGTTCCATATGCCTGTGCTGAACCTTCTTTTCGCTGTTGTCATTTATGTTTGCTCCTTTAAATTCCTCTTATTCTCTTCATCTGATTTGCGATTAAGACAATGACGACAATACGAAACAAAACCAACGGCTGGCTGGCTGCATGGCTGGCTGATCATTATTTGGGGTGCAAAAACTAGTTTCGTTGTGTTTCAATATCTTCTTTTTGTGCCGAATAATCACCAATAAACTTGTAGGTTGCAGCAGCAACTGCAGCAGTACCTCTTTATTTTTCAACTCTTTTTTTTTTCTTTTGAAAGAATATCACAGCCAATATCACTACACATCAGCTCGACTCGTGAAGAGCAATTACAATATGTTTAATGCTAAGCACAGCGATATCTTATTATTGCTCGTTTTATTGTTATTTTCCAGCAAATAAGGCTTTAACACACCACGAACCCAGAATTACCACTGCTGGATGGCTGAGGGGTTGATCTGAAGGATCTTTCGTTTATTTTCTGCTCCTCATTTTCTTTTGCGTCCATTGCGCATGTCAACGATTAATTCTTTAAGTTGCCCATCGTCACTTGTGCTCAACTACCATTAAATGAAACAATAATAAACAGCAGCGATAAACAGGATCAAAGTACACCGTTTCCCAGTGATTGTATGTAAAACAAAGGATTGATGGAAAGCTTTTGCAAGCTGGAGAGGACCTACTTCCGGCATTCAAATTTGGCTAGAAAACGAAAGCACTCACTTCGCTTAATTGTTAAAATGCATTATGAATAATGAATTTTAAAAAATGTGTGTAATCAAGTAAAATCGTACACCGTATCGTGCCCCCGTTTGGTCCAAGCTGTGCACTGGAGGAATTGCTCTTCGTAGAATTTGTTTTTATAAATATTTTTGCGTAGAACAAGTATTAACTGTTGCACTTTCCTTTACCTCTTGCGAATGTTTCAGTAAGAATGCGTTTCTCGTTTTTAAAACAAAACCACGTATTTTTCGGGATACTTGTGACATTTTATTGGAGTGTAATAAAGACATGTTCCGTTCAGGCATGGATCAGGATATCTGTCAAATAGTTCCCACGGCTTTAATGACAGCCCATGACTTGACCTCACCAAATTCACGAGGACTTTCCGAACCTAAAATGCGACTATTTAGCTCTTTATGTGCCGTCTTGTCGTTAATGTTTAGCTGGTTCCTTATGAGAAATAAAAACTTCCAATGAAATGCGCTACAGCAGCAATTTTCTCGCATTAACACGTGCCGCATTTCTTTGTCTCTTTTGTGTTTATGAAGCGAGAAGCGTGAAGGGAGCATCACTTGCTCTCACTAGACCGATTATATTGACCGTAAAATACACGAAGATTTAATGTTTTAAGCTCCAACCACTGCATGATAATTTGCCAAACTTTACTGAAGTCAAAACACTTGCACATTCTCAGCAGTCGGTATCAATTTCGGTGTCGATAGTTCCCATGCAGCTAAAAAAAACACCCGGAAAGAAAGTCTTAAGGCACGTTCACTTTTGCCAAATAATTCTGGAAATAAGCGTAACCACTAAATGCTAAAGAAAATAATTTTATTTAAATTTGTGTTTAGTTTCAGACAGTGTCATAGAATCCAATCCAACTGATTAACTCCATAAACACTTGTCTCAGTTGAAAGGTTTTTCATTTAGTGGTTACGTTATTATAAGAAAATATTTGACCAGTGTGCCCGGAACAAACAAAAGTTGATATCAACTTCGCTTTTTTGTTTGCAGAGGGAAACGGTGTTTCCTAAACAGTTTCGAATGCGAAGATCATTTAGTATATGAGGGTAATTGTGTGCGAAATGCCGAATTAACGGGCAATTGCGAGAGAGCATTGGAAGCGATTGTGTTATCGATGGCGTTGTGCCCTGGAGCCACTTTTATTTATTTGCTATGTGACGATAATGGTCGATCATCCTTAACGCAGCATGTTTTATTATTATTTCGCTTTTTTGTTTTTTGTTTTGTATTGTTTTTTGGGCTCAAACAGCCTGGCAGTCCACTGCAAACACGCGAAAGTTTCTTAAATAATTCCTGGACTGCTGTGAATTTTATAGAAACGAATGAGTACAAAATAAATGTGCAGTTGTTGGGAAGGCAACAACAGTAGAGGAGAAGACTGATGTGTCTGGCCGATTAAGTTCTTATTTCGCTGAATAAAATTGACTGAATCCCTGGACATATTACCTGACTAACTGGCCGACTATCAGCTCAGCTAAACTAACTGACTGTTTGCTTGGCTGATTGCATTCAATACAAAAACAAAAATAAAACTTTTGCGAACCTGCTGCGGCGTATAAACTTTATGGATGATACTGTAATTCTTGGAAGATTTTTTACTTAATTTCTTCTTTTTCCCCAGATCTTTATTGTACGATTGGCTTATTTATAATAATTAGGTGTTCTGCGATAACTACGTACATCGTACACAACATTCACACACACACACACGCACACACAATCGCACATGCAGTTGGGAATAAGTTCGTTAACGTGCTACGTGCAAGCGAGTGTTTGAGAGTGGCTGAATGTTTTGTGCGGATTATGCGACCAAACACCAGAAGCTTATCGTAATCTCGGGTTTTGCCACACCACATTTTCTGATGGTTGCAAGTGCAACAAGAAATATCAGTCGGCTGCAGGAGCAGCAATTCAGTGCGATCGATTGAACATTTTTACTTGCGTTTTATATGAAAAATAATACGAATGCGTGTGTGATTGTGTGCCCGCGAACGATCTTGGCTCTGCTTTGGCACAACTCCTAAGGCTTCTTCTCAGCTCATAAACTCCTCAAGCTCGCACCTTTTGATATTTGAATGCCTACTGTTTTGTATGCAACTCAACAACGCAGCAGCGGCAAATAAACGATTGCAGTTGATTCTATTTTATTCCTTTTATTTATTGCTTTTTTCTTCTTCTTCAGGCTGCAGTTGCTGCTTTTTATTGGAGTTCATTTCGTTTGTAAATGGCCCGCATTAACATGGTTGTTCGATTTATTAAGTAACTTCAATTTGCGTTTCGATTACGCGTGTAACGCCTGTTTTTGTTTTTTCCCACTTTATGTTCTTTCCTTTAAAGCAGGCCAATTGTGCTGGCAGCTTGAATGCCGTTGCACTCTTAGTTGTTGTTGTTATGCTGGCCTGTACATATCCACTCTTAAGTTGGCCAAAGGCTTTGTGTGTTATAATTATAATTGCATTTTCTGGCGCTCCGCGAATGGCCGAACTAGTTGGCATCATTTGGCTGGCAACTGCTGCTGCTGCTGCTTAAGCAAAGGCGTTGCTCACTAAATTGCCAATTCATTTAAATGAAAGATTGCTCAATTATAAATTGAAAGAAAATTGAGTTGTGATTATTAAAGCCAACAAACGACGATGGTTAACAGCGTATAAGTGGCGGGAATTAGCAAATGAATACAAATTTTGGTCGTTCCTCTAACGAATTTATGTTGTCTTAAATCGTGTCACCGTGCCCACAAACACTAAAAGGAGTCCATAAATGCACACGAATAAGCAAGCGTTGCCTATAAAATATTGAACAGGTGTTGTTTTATTGCTTTAATTGCATTGCGATCACGGATGCTTATCAAGGATGCCGAAATTCCAGGATTAAAGAAAATAATTGAGTCCCTAAAGGAGGAATGCTCAAGCGCAAAGTGAAAGTGTGTAGTAACAACAGGAATCTGGATGTTATTTTAAATGATTCAGAAGTAAAGGGTGATTTGTTAGTGTCTCCAGCAGCGAAACTCATTTCTGGCTGAATGGATACGTGAATAGGCGAAATTGGCGGACTTGGTGAGAAGACCTGCCAAAGGCATTGCAAGAGCTGCCAATAAGTCCGGTCAATTGGCCGTCTAGATGGTGCGATTGAACGCTCTTAGACTATTTTCGTGAAAAGGGGCGCACTGGAAGCCAATACTGAAGAATTTGTTCGTGAAATCGCGACCGATATCTTGAAGAGAGCATGAGATAATTGGAGCCATTGTAGGACTCACAGGTTTCGCAGATTTCACCAAATGTTTTATTTCTTTATTTTTTCAAATCCAAAAGCTCTTAAAAAGACACCCATTAGATAGCTGCAGTCTCATTATTGATTCAGATATATTCCCTCTATTAAACACTACATTTTTACACAGAGTCCGAGCCAAAGATGACTTAGATTTCTAGTGCTTATTTAACTGTTGGCAATAATTTAGGCAACAGGGTTTGTACAAGTTACTAAAGACGGCTCTTAAACCTAAACAGACATATAAATATAAGCAACAAAGGCTGCAGAAACCTGATATTTTGGTGATATATCGAAAGAAAGTTTTTTAATATATAAAATTAATTTGCGTTTGTTTTAATTAAAAATATTGGTCACGAAATTATTATTCTTTATTCTGGGTCATGCAACTCTTCAGAAATCTTGCTCTCCGATCAAAAAAAAAATTAAGAAAAATGTGGACTTTCGAAACATCTTCCCATATTTTAAAGTTTATTTCTCTGTTAGCACTTGACTAAATAAGTCCCATTCAAACAGCCAGGAAATAAATACAGATCTTTTGGGTTTTATTTATTTATTTTTGTTTTTTGTTTTGTTTTTATTGCAACGTAAATCGATTACTAAATGTTTGCACATTAATCCTCAGCGGGATACAATTATTTCAATCAATATTTACACACATAAACTCAACAATCAAGTAAAAATTCAATTAACTCCATAAAAGCCAATGTCAGAGCTTTAGTTTAGTTTAGCTTCGCACTGAATGCGCAACAACAACAGCAACAGCGGCGACACTTGCAGCTCTTAGTGCTGGCTGGCTGCTGGTTAGGCCGAGTTTAAAACAAAACTCATGTTGTTGCAACATAATTTCTAGGGTATGTGGTGTTTTAGGATTTTGTTTTCTTGAAGAGAAAAATTTGTTATTGATCTGTAAGACTTAACAGTTACCAAGAATTGATCATGGCTAACACTCCAGTGATTGTGTGCAAGCAGCCACATTTATATGGGTTAATGCTGTGGCTGGCTGGTCGACTGCATCAGTTTCATGTTGCCTTCAATGTCTAGTATGTGCTTCGTTGCAGCAAATGTGGCGGATTGCAGTGCTTCAGTTGATGTGGCTGCCGTTTTTCTTTCTCCCGTTTTTTTTTTTTTTTTGTTTCTTTTATTTAGCCACTGTGCGATTAATAAAGACTTTATCTATTAGTAGTAATCACTAAAGTCCTTAATGCGCGCCAAAAAAAAAAGAGAAGAAAAATCTGTGGCAAATGTTGTGTCCACAAACGCATTCACATGTCGACCAAGTTAACATACACTTACACTTGATAAAGATAAATTGTCAATTGATAGTGGGAAAAAAATGGTGATGATAATGGCAACGGCGAAAATGTCAGCTCAAATTCGACACACAAGGAGTGTCTTCTTGTACCAAAATGTTTGCAAGAAGTTGGCTAAAAGTGAATTCATAATAACACATAGATAAAATTAGTCCTTTTTTCTTCCTGCTACAATATAATTTAAGAAACACTTTCAAAGCAGTCCCTCAAATGCTTCCTGGAGAACTTTATACATCAATTTTTATTAGCTTCACCTGCATGTGTGTGTGTATTTGCCACCAACCCCTTTAAACCCGATTTGGACCCATCACCTGTCCGTTCGATTTAGTTCAAATTGTGTGATAATACATTAATTTCATAGATGTGTCTCGTTGTCCTGGTCAGGATCGCCAAATTCAAATAATTTCTTCGCATTTCCACACCGATACCCTGATCAACACAAAATATAAATGAAATAAAAAGAAGATATGAGAAATCACACTTTGGTAACAAATTAAATTTAAAACTGCAACTAGAAAAATTGCACTGTTTTGCTCTATATGAAATTCTCAAATGCTAACCACCCCCCAAAATGGGTTAAGCTGGATCTGCGACTCTATGAAATGGTGATGATAATCGACACAAACGTGTTCACAACATTGTCGTGGCTCAATTGATAAGCAATTTATTAAACACTTGCAATCCCATTCTCTCTTAAGTAAAATTGTTCCGATTTAAGAGAGAAAAAAACACCCGTTATTAGGAATTCTGCTGTTAAACATCTTCTTTCTTTTGTGTTTCTAACATTCATTCTGTCAGCCATATTGAAAAGATATTTTCACTCAAACTATTTTATTGAATCGAACATCAACTAATTAAATTGTTCCCTAGAGAGAACAATCTGTTTTAAATTAAATGGAATTAATTACACAAAGTTGCGCGCACACACAAACACACAACGTTTCTTGCCAATATTTTTAGTCGTTTGCAATCGCACAACCAATAAAATGGAATTTTAACAAGTTGGCTTGATAAAGTGTTGCCACTTTCTGGCAATTATGTGCATGTGGCTAAAAGACTTGTTGCTGCCATAACCAGGGTATTCTCTTAGTTTTAAGAGAAAACAGCAGTGGCTATTAATTGCATGTCTATAATTGTGCTGAACAAAGAGGCAACAAGAATGCAGTACAAAACTAGTAAACTTTTTGACTCGGATTATCTTTGCCCTGGACTTGCTGTTGCACAGTGTTGTCACCTGATAAATATTTTGAAATAATCTCAAAAAATTTTCATTATCAAATTTGTCTCTAATGGAACCTAAAAAATTTCTAAAAAGCTACAAATGCGACTGTTTTCAACCGGAGAACTACTGCAATTGCCGAAGTAAGACCGCGTCTGCTGATGCTTTAATACAAAATATAAAAGATACCGCAGAGTCTTTGATCGAGGTAAAGAAAGCAAATTTAATAAAAATTATTTCACACATTCTCTCTCTGAAGGTTATGAAACTTTGCGGCATTTCCGCGGAAAAAACCAAAGATATTTCGGATGTTATCATGTGCTCCTTTCTGCATTTCGAGGAAGTTGTTCGTCGCATAGATGCCGTACCGAAAAAACGCCTCAATAAAGAAGATCTAATGCACGACTTGGGCCGCAAATGTCTAATGGATCGGGCAGAAGCTCAAATGGCATATTCAATAATCAAGAGAGCTTTCAAAGCTTTTTATTATGGCACCAGCGTAGGAGGAGTGCCGAATAATCTACTAAAAAATCAATTGACACATACTTCTGAATGCCTTTGGGCACACGCAGCCCAACGCATAGCTCAGGCGTGTGCCTCTTACGAGGGGCTTTTCCATGCTGCTCAAAAGAATTTGGAATGTAGAATTAAATTAATTTATAAAGATTTGCATGATCGCATATCGACCAGGGATCGTTTAGATGACAATCACGAGTGCGTCTGCCCAAAGTGCGTAAAAAGAATTAACAGGGAAACTCTAAACCCGGTGGAATCGGTAACGGACTTGCATTTAATGCATCATCCATTCGAAGGCGTGTATTTAAAAGAGCAAGCAAAGAGTTTGGGAGCGCAAGCCGACGGTGAAGCTGGAGCAGCAGAAAAAACTCATTGTTCTTGTCCTTCACTCAAAGTAACTGAAAAGGATTGTGAGCAAGAGAATAGTGCCGAGAACACCGATTCGAGCCAATCTTCTTTTGAATGGATCCCAATAAGTAGAGAAGAGTTTGAGGAAGATCGAATCGATGCGTATGTTAAGTCGCCGGAAGAGTTGTTTTATTCCCCACGGCAGTCACTCGAAGACTGTTCCACAGAATATGAATGCACTTGCGAAGATTGCACTTGCCCATCAGATCACACGCTGCAAGATGGAGAAGAAATAGAAACAGCAAAGGATGGGGTTTCTATGACATCGGAAAAATCATCAGTTTCGGTCCATGGATTTTATGATGATGCAATTTTTTAACTGCATCCTTAACAATGAATTGAAACCGAATTTTATTTCGCCCAACCCTTTTCTGATAATCAAATTATTTTGATAAAGAAATCTTTAGAATCTTTGCGCCATCAAATGAAATCTTTTAATGTACAATTATTTTCCTTTAAAAATCATTAAAATTATTTATAAGTACTGAAGTCTTAACAGGATTTTGTCTCCTGTGACCCTCGTTTTAACGCGTTTGGGTCCTCTCCCAATAACTTTATTAATCGGCGTTGGCGTTTTGACTTTTTTCGGGTCTTAGACGACGCTTTTTAATATCGTTATACGATCTTCAGACGTACATTTTTAATTGATGGAATTTATTATTTTCCTGTTCACATAAACAAAATTTCGTTGATTCATTTAAGTTCGAATCTGGGAGTTTTTTTTTGTTTTCAAATTAGAAATTAATTCAATATTAATAAACTTGACTTCAACTTGGCTTGACATTATTTGTTAACGGTTTGTTTAAACTCGACGAAAGCCAAAGACACACGAAGGCGTTTTGTGCCATCGCAACCAAACACAAAAGTGTGTACTATTGGCAACGTTTGTCCTTTTTAGATATTTTAGAATGTGGTACTGTCACAGCAAAACTGTGATGGCACAAAATACCATAGTGTGTTCAGTATGTTGCGGATTGCCCAATAAACTGCATTTGAAACTTGGTTCCATTTAATAGACAATTAAGTATTAATTGAACAATTACTTAATTGAAATGTCACATGGACGATTGAGCTCGATAATGTCATATCTGAGTAGCATATCATGGTTTTGTATTTTCTGAAGCCGGAAATATGTTTAGAAGGGCTACAAGATTTTCAAACAAGATCGCGAAGATGTGAATGACGGCTCCCACTCTGGACAGCCCAGCTCGTCAACAACCGATGAAATTATCAATAAAGTGAAGCAAACTTTTACGGAGAGTCTTCTAATCGCTATTAGAGAAGTTGAAGAAGATTTTGCACATCTGTAGGATCACACCATGCAATTATTGAGGAACTTGATCAAACAAAAACATCATAATAACGCCTCTGCATTTGGTAACTCCAATACTTTCCTCTTGCCAATCTGTAAGAGACCCCTTAAAATACGACCTTTTGACACAATTGAGGAGATAAAAACCAAAACACTGAGAGAGAGAGAGAGAGCTCAAGGACACATTGAATTGGAAAATGTATTAAATCGGGGGATGACAACCTTGAAGGGGACAAAACAGAAACTGACGAATAAGTATATGAATTCTGAGAGAAATAAAGATTCACCTTCAACATCCTGACTCACACCGGATTGGGAAAATATCTCAAATATATTTAGTAAATTCTATAAATTATTTTGAATCGAGGAGAAATTTTAAAAATTTAGTTGCCCAAGTTTTTTCGAATCGAACAACATCCATTCTTCTATTAGTGTCACTTATCTCAACACCTCCATTTAGTAATTTTACGTCATTTCCTGCTAATTCGCTCGTTTTATCATGCCTTGGAAATTACAATTGACCTCTTAAACAAATAAACTCACAGACCGGGGTAATAAATCTCAAAGCAAGAAATAAATAAACAGAAAGCACAAGTAATCTAAACGAATCTTTAAAGACTCCATACACACACACACACACACACACACACATACACACACGAGCGAACAGTCACATGGAAAACTTTATTTCCTCCGAGTCGAATCGGCCAGCAACAGAAATTAAGTAGATAAAAGCTACTCCCAATAAAAGAACGAATAAGAAAACTTAAAAGGCCATCTAAAAATGTTGTAGAGCATGTCTAGTTTAAGCTTAAACATTAAATGAAAATCGGCAAATCTGCAAATCTGGAAATCACTGATCACTGATCACAGTTTAGTTAAGTCAGTTTTGCTAGTCGCTGTTTCAGCTGTGCGAGTGTTTGTGCAGTAAAATTAAGAAGTGCAAGTTGTTCAAGTCTCTGCCAATAGAGGGAACGTAGCAAAAGAAAAAAAAATATATAAAAACAAAACGAATGCATAAAAAAGAGTTTAAAATTTTTTTCCGTTGTAGTTGATTTAACTTTAAAACTATTACTTAACATCAATTCGTATGGCCTTCTGGAATTACAAACAACTTCATCGCCAACACCACACCAGACAATGACAATGACGACAACGAAGTGCCGCCAAGCAACTATTTCAGAGCCATGCTCCAGCATCGACATGAGCATCATCCAGCCAGGCTGCCAGGCTGCCAGGCATCCAGCTTGCCAGCAGGCCTGACTTCTAGTTAGCCAAGGGAGTATTCTGTTTAGTTTATTTCCATTCTAATAGTTTCACTTAGTTCGTATTAACCATCAGCTAAACAAACTATCGAACGGCTGGCTACAAACTATTCAAGCATTTTTTCTTTTATTTTTGTTGTCTTTTATTTGGTTTTGTTTTTGGTTTTGCTTTTATTAGCTGTTGCCTTCCTGCAAACTAAATAAACTGATCTTTAGAACTTAGCCAAGGTTGGTTAGTTGTTGGTTGGCTGTACGGGTACGTGTGTAGTAGTGCTGGTGCTTGCTGGCTGGCTGGCTAAATGGATGAGTTTGCTTGGATTGATTCTTTCCGGTAAACAGTTTTGCGCGAAAAACGTGAGCAAAGCAATTAATTAGTCGTACACAAAAACCCTTTTTTCCCTGTTTCTGTTTCTCTTTCTGTTTCAGTTTCTGTTTCTGTTGTTATTTCTTGTTTCATTTTTTGCTGTTGGTCTTTGTGGAAAAATTTTAATTGGCAATTGTTGTGCGCTTTGTATGGTCATAAAAATTCCTACACTTCTTTTGCTGGCATTTTAAGTTTCCCCAAACATCACCTTCTTCATCATCATCTTCATCATCGTCGTCGTCGTCGTCGTCGTCACAACTGCTGATACGAACATCAGCAATACAACAGAAGCGGGCAGTTGCTACTGCACAAGCTATCTTACCTTAGACTCATACACAGGAGAGCGTGGCTCAATTCAAAATTCAGTAAACAAACTGCAAGTACGTATTTGGTGGATATTGGAACTGGAGGTTACAAAGTTAATGATTCAATTGCTGGTAATCGCATGGCGATCTTCGAATGAGAATGAGACTTGTGAACAGGATAAGTCGTAACCAATTAGGCCAATGTTACGTGCTCTGCCATAGGAATATGGTGGATTATGATCCTCCATTCCTTGTTTTAGGGTGGTACAGGTATTCTGGAGTAACAGGCTCTCTGTGTCAAAGCTCACTTTTCATATCTCAAAGGAAGCATTCAAGTGCTCCTGTTTTTCATGACAGCGTAAGACATACTTCACGCCACGCACTAACGATAGCACTCGTTCCGTAGCCGCATGATTCGCATGTAGAAAAAACTCTTTTAACTTGCGGATGTTGAAGCCGAATATCCACAAGTACTACCTCCTCTGTCCTCCCTCCCCTAACTAAAGACAATCCAATCAACATGCGCGTTTTTACGTTTCGTCCACAAAACATCTTTGAGATGATCGTAATCTCCAGCGAAACTTTTGATGACGTACATGCAGGGCAGGATAAATTTCTGCTCGTGAACGAAATTTTTTTACTTTCGATGTCAGTCAGAGAATCAAATGAATGATTGACAAGAATGCGGTACCATTTGCCGAGTGGTCTGAGAGAACTCTGAAAAAGAATCTGAGAATTATTGACATGCTGACAAAGAATCAGAAATCATTTAGCGCCATTTTTCTGTGCCAGAAATATTTATTTATCTGTTTATTATGTTATCTCTTATTCATTCTGTGTGAATTTTTGATTTGGAAAGCTCAAAACGGCACATCCTTCCAGTTATAGAATGAGAACTGCAGTCACTTATCCTTTCGGCCACCTTAACTTGCTAAACTCAAACTGAATGAAAATCCACTTTATGAAAAGTCATAGTAAGTAAAAATCTATCGAATTGAACTTCTTAACTTTTTATTTAACTGACTGACACACAAACTGTGAGGGCTGAATAAACAAGCAAGCAAACAGAACGCAGATGCATCATGCATGCATGGTGTGTGCGGATGTTAAATACTCGTTGTACTCCTCGTACATTCTTCATATCGTATGTATTTGGGCATTGAATTGGTAAAACTTTCATTTGAAAGAGTTGTTGTTGTTGTTGTTGTATCTTAAAGATTTGTAAGAATGTCTTTAAGTTGAGCTGTATGACCATTTTAACAAAAACAATCAAACAAACAAACGAACAAAACAAAACTATTATGACTGATTAAACATATTAAATGTTGTAGACAATTTCGTTGAAAAGATGAATGATTTGATGTGTTTTGGAATTAATGTAAATGCTTAATTGCTGCTACTGAACGTTTATTATTGTTGTCGTTGTTTATTTTGACGTCGTTCTTGATTTAGCGGTCATAAGTTGGATTAAATAAAAAAAAAATTATTTATTAAAATTTCGCCGGGGTGGGCGAAATGTTAAGATAATCATGCACGGATGCATAATAACATAAGTTTGTTTAAGCCATAACAAATTAACTGATTGCGTGCATAATCTAAAAACCCGCCATGATCAATTTAAATTTTTAATAATAATACAATTTTATTTGGGGACTCACACTGCAGCCATATAGTGAAAAATCATTAAGTTATAGTGTGACCAACCTGTCATAACTTAGTCCACTGCTGTCGTGGTAAGAACTGAAGACATATTTTTGGCGGCGAGAAATGGAAAAAGGCTCAGTGACCACCAGTTATATCAGTATTAATATTATTATAATAAGGGAGGTACAAGGGGTACCTCCCTTGTGAAATTTTAAATTGTAGCTTTTGTTTTATAAATTTAAAAATAAACTTTTCTATCTTCGAAAATCATATATTTTGGAAACTTCTAATTATTATCCAGTGAAATGCGCATAGGATCTAGTGAAACTCCTCTATCATAAATATAAATATTGAAAAAAATTGGAAACAGACAATCAGCACACATTAAAATTATATTAGGAAGTGAAAATTAAGGCTTTAACACACTTTGTTATCGTGTACTAGTGGGCCGAACTTGCGTTAGAAGAAGATGATAATTGATTTAAAATTAATACATTTACTTATATATTAGCACGCTTGCTGTCATATGTTGATGCCATCAAGCATGACCATTTTACCATAAGCACACATAACATCGCACACAAGGCAATAAGAGAGGATTTTATATATCTGGATTAGCTACCTGTTCGTCTTCTCCATTTTATGACTTCTGATGATGAAAAGAACACAATGGAATCCCAAAATTTCCAAACGTGAATCCTTCGCATATATTGTACCACCTAAAGAATTGTTACTAAAAGAAATGCTCCAAACTGGCAACGCTGAATGAATGTTCAATATGTTCAACATTGCCTCTCAAATATCATAGTAGTAATCAATTAGCTTAGAAATATTTATGCTCTCATCATAGATGCATATGTCCCGTTGTTGTTGTTGGAATAACCACTCTTCATATTTATAGTTAAGTGGTTCTTAAGTGAAAATTTATTATATTGTTTGATATATTTTGTTTCTAGCATATCTTTAGGCGAAGTTTTCGCATAAATAGTGAAGATGCGAAATAACGGCTCAAAACCTACTCTTTTATGTTTGAAAAGTTTATTCCTCCGAAATATACAACTCTGCTCAGTTGTCATTGGCTCAGTTGTTTATTGTGAATAACGAAAACTAAACAAAAAGAAAACAAAGAAATATTGCTTAGAGCAAGAAAAGGAAAAAAACGCAAAAGGCAAACAGAACGAAACGAAATAATTTTAATCTGCAGCAACAAATTTTTGTCTAATATATCAAATCTGGCTAGTTATTTACTCAATAATTAAAAATTTATTCGATTATCAGTGTAAAATGAAGTACTTGTAAGAAATAGAATTGCAGAGAAAAGAGATTGACGACTACAAATTGAGAAGCTAAAAAGTGTAAAGTTCGTTGAAGGTTGCGCTGGCAAGGTGTTTTTCGTTTTACGTTTTCTAAATTCTTTTTTACTTGTGATTTTGTCAGCAAAAACAATTGAAGTAAAGAAAATATAAAAAAAGAAATAATCATAAAGGTCTCCTCAATATTTTCACTTTTGCAACTTTGTATATTCGGAGGTAATTGGTTGTAAAATGCATTAAAGGTTGACATATTTCCAAGTAGTTGTTTGTGTTTAAAGTAATGAAAGTATAATTGTCAACTTCTGCATTTCGAACAAAGGAATATCCTTAAATTTGTATCGCATCCTCAAAAAACTAAAGAAAATTAAAATATTGCGAAAGTTAATAAATATTGAAAGGAAATATATAAAACAACTGTGATCAAAGTCTAGAATTCACTGACGTGTTATTTATTGCACAAGGAAATAGTAATAAACAAAACTGGAACTAACATCAATAAACTGGCCACCTAAGTCAGCTTAATAAAATATATTCACAAATAAATTGTATCAATTAATATGTCGCTGCGTACCAAAGTTCTCGGAATGGTAGATGTCATGATGCGTGTGCCACCAATACTAGTGATTGATGAAATACTGAAGATTGGTATGGGTATACCAAACCGATTTTACCAAACATCCAATAGTGTAGATACCGGTGGTGGCCGCGTGTTTTCTAATATCGATAAGCCTGAGATCGACAGTACTTTACACGACAACCTGCTCAATAATAGCTCTGATGAGTCACCAGCATTTTCGAGTTTTCTGAACAATAGCACAAATATTACAAATAGCACATTGGAACAGGCGCTAAATAGTGATGTAGTAGCCAAAGCTGTTGCGACAGTGGGCGCTGTTTCAAGTAGTTCCTTTGGTGCTTTCTTAGAAGATCTTGCAAAAAATACCTATTTGTCAGATCTTCTAACTATAACTGCTGTTAAAATTATTATTTGTATATTGGGTAAGTGCAATTGCATTAATAAATGTATTTATGTATATAGTTATAGACTCCTGAATTCTATCTTGTATTTGAATTAAGTGTTCAGTTTTTATTTTTAAATAAATACTGTTTAATTATAAATACTGTATTAATTATAAAACGAAAACACCTAATCTTAGTTATTTAAATTTTGTTAGACAACGTTTATTTTATATCCTAAATTTTTTCATTTATTTTTAATATTTATTTATTTAAAGTAATATATTTTATAAATTAATTTATAAAATACAAAAATATTAAAGGCGCAGGGTGTCTAGACCATTATTTTTAATATTTGTCTCGTTTTTCGAATCTCGTTGTAATCTGATCGTTTTGTGCAAAAGGGCATTTTGAAAATACATGACAAACTTAAGAAAGCGGTCTAGCGAGTTGCTAATTCTGAATTGCACATTCATTTCGAAAAATCCCTAGATAAATTACATAATAAGTATTCGTTTCCTTATGATGGGTGATAATATGATTGCCTGCTGATTTGCTTCTTGTTAAAAGAATTAAAAACAATAATTAAAACAATCGAAATTATAATCTGATATTCCACTTATTTCAATACCGATGATAATATGTTAATCAGTATTTAAAGTACTCTGATTTACAATTGAAAGAAAAAACTGAAGTAATCGAAATATAGAAATGTATCAAATTTTGAGAAAAAAAGGTCATTTATTTTTTATAATTAATTAAGAGTTAACCTCGTAAATTATAAACTACGTTGCTATTGATATTTTCAACAATCAGATTCATTTTCTGTAACCTTCATGGGACCCGAACCTACCTTGTGACTTACATATTTAATTAATAATTTATTTCGATTTCTATTTCTTCTTCAAACATTTTCCATTCTAGGACTTTTATGTGCCGCTTGTATATTTATGTTGTGGACGCGACATTTGGTTATGGTTTATATGTTTGTAATATCCCTCGCTTTAACTTTCCTTTCACACTGGTCAAATGTTACGGCGCTGGCGATACTGGAGAAAAGTCCATGCATATTGGAAGATATAATATCTATGAACACAACACGTCTTATGGATACGGGTGGTCTAGCAATGTCCTTGTTGCCGCATTTGGTAGCACAATGGTTTATGGGTATGCTCTTTGCCTATATACATATGGGCCCCCGTTATGAATTGTTGCAGAAGTCAATGCCATTAATATTTGCTAGTCCTATAGTGTTGGCCATGTTGCCATTAAAATCAAAAATCATAAAATATTTACCCATCATAGCTGACGCCGTGCCGTTAATTTTGACGAAAATCTCCGTGATGAGTTGTGGCATGGAAGCGGGAAAAACCATATACAATGGTTATCAGTATGCTATGAATTTTGTAAGTAATTTTGGACTATCAGCGCTGATTGAAAACGAGTGGCAACGATTGAAAGTTCCCAGCGTTCTAAGAGCTTTCTGGACTATAAGGTGAAAAAACAATTTACTTCCTCATTTAAATGAGTATTTCATTTTAATGTCTTGCAGAATTTCACAAGAATTAATTTCCATGATGTTGAATGACAGCAACAGTACCCTCAATATATTGCCCACCTTGCAAAAGTTGTTGGTCGATGGTTGTGAAACATTAACGGCTGTGTTGGGTATGACATCGGTGATTTCGGTCATTTGCCACTATATAGGAAAACTATTTCAATGGTATTTGTTGACTTTCGACAACGATGAGGAAAAATCCTTGGGTACTGTTTCGGCTGTTTTGTTTTATATATTGGCATTGCAGACCGGTCTGACATCTTTGTCACCGGATAAACGTTTCGTGCGTTTGTGCCGCAATCTATGCCTCTTAACCACTGCTTTATTGCACTTTTTACACAACATCGTATCGCCTATATTGATGTCTTTGAGTGCGGCTCGTAATCCATCCCGCAAACGACATTTTCGTGCCTTAACTGTGTGCGCTTTTCTAGTCATTGCACCCTTGTGTCTTTTAAAGACTCTGTGGAGTAGACATGCTCCTTCTACTTGGTTGTTGGCCGTTACAACGTTCTCTGTAGAAGTAGTCGTTAAGGTAACGAAGTATTAAATGGCATTAATATAACAATAAATTTTTTACAAATGGCGTTACTTTTTCCCCCCGAAGGTTCTAGTTTCCTTAGCTACTTACACCTTGTTCTTACTGGATGCTCGACGCCAAACGTTTTGGGAAAAATTAGATGACTACTTGTATTATGTACGAGCTTTCGGCAATTCTGTAGAATTCTGTTTTGGCATTGTATTGTTCTTTAATGGTGCCTGGATACTAGTATTTGAGTCCGGTAAGTTTACTTTTTTATTATTATATATTTTAAAGGTTTTGTTCATTTACTATTCTTAAAAGTTCATGCCATCTCAAGTTTTTGTGTTATTATTTTCTTTGATATTATATAAAAAAGGAAAAGTCATAACATCATCTTTATTTGTTTAGTGATTACTAAGTAGTTTAATTTCTTTAGTAGTCTCTCCATACAATTGTATGTACATAAAAACTATATATTATGAGCGTGTACAGGTATGAATGATGTAAGTGTGAATGGCTTTTGTAAGAAATTGGCTTAAAACTACACAACTAGCTGTTTCCCTCTTTATTTAATGGTGTTTTCTTTTGTGGAAAATATTGTTTTGACATAATTTTCAATTAAAACTCAATGTTTTATGAATTTTAAAAATATAAACAGTTAATAAATTAACTATTTGGCATACTGTCATTATACTATTATAATATGAAATTTATTTGTTGGGTGGTTAAGCAATGTCTATATGCATTTCATTTGCGCTCTTATCAAATCATCAGTAGGCTTCAACCACAGTTTTGAAAAGTTTCAAACAACTCATCTTTTCAAAAGACTTTTATAAAGAATTTTAAATGAAAACTCACAAAAAATTAAAAAAAAATCACATTATGATAAGTGTAGTAGGCTGTGAAACTTATATAAGATGAGCGGTTTGAAACTTTTCAAAACCTTGTCAAAACTTACGAAAGTAAATTTTGGTTTGGAAAGTTCACTAATAAATAGAATGATTTTAATAAATTGTTTCTAGAAAAGAAAACGCCATTCTTTAACCTTAAACACACTTTGACATCCTTTACGCACATTTCTAGTAGTTTATGATTAACTATGACTGCAGTCATGTTATTGAATTCATTTTCTAGATCGTGCTTTATCTAAATATCAAGTAATCTAAAATCAAAATAGTTTCAGACTATCATACTTAAAACAGCCATGGAAGTTTGTATAAAGAATTAGCAAACATAATCAATATACAGGTACAAAGGTACTTTAAAATTTTATTTAATTACAGTACGTACATTTTAAAAAATATAAGGATATTTAATTGTATCCTATACACAAATATGAAAAAAAATATGTCATTGTAATTAGTGTTAATAATAGAAGAAACCTTTTCTTCTAACGTTAATGCAAGGAAAGATGAGGACATATAAGAAGATATGAGAATTTGTTGCAGCAAATCTTTATTCCGCTGTCGTAAGAGGGTGCTATAATGCTCTCGTTAGCTGAACACCGATTATTTATTATTGAAAAATCGTGACATGTGAGAGTGATATTGGCCCACAGATTGCCATGGCAACCAATCCAAATGATTCACTTCACTGTTATTCAAGTATATCACTGAAATCTCTTTAACTAAACGCGAATCATATACGAATACAGGTGTGACAGCTTCGCCAGGTGCCTAGATCTTCTTCGTTTTGACAAGTGTAGCTTACGTCAGTCAGCTGGTGCATCTTTTAACCGGAGACTGGAAGAATCCAGAGATAATTTTTTCAGTTGCTATCGTTATGGTTCTCGGTGATATTACTTGTAGGTACATTAGTTGCAACTAAGGTTTCTTCTTGGCACCAAGAATTTTCGATTTCCTACTTGGTAATCTATTATTCTCTTTAATATGTTTCATTTTGTGAATAAATCTATAAAACTAAATAGTTGTTTGTAATGTTGATGTTCAATGCAACATTCACTCTTATGATTAGATCTACATTTCATCGGCAATATGTAGCGTATTGTATAAATAAGATCTACTCAAATAAATGTAATTGTCAGTCCTCAATCTTATATGTACATCCTCCATTATCAATCATTGCGTTCTGATCTTCATAACTCAATAGATATCTTTTCCATTTCAATACTATTTCTTACACCGATTCTTTTTCCACCCATTGAACTTTGTTTTCCCTTCAATTACCAAAAATTTCTCATATTTGAAACCAATTAAAACAAAACAAAAACAAAAAAAACAATTTGTGTGTGCATGTAAACTTTTTATTTGGTTGATTGGTACCGTATAATATAACTTGATAGCACAAAATGCTACAGGAGGTGCTATACGAGCCCTAATGATGTGTGTCCATGCCTACTTCAATATTTGGTGTGAGGCCCGTTCTGGATGGTCTGTTTTTATGAAAAGGAGGTCAGCTGTGCACAAAATATCTGCCTTACCAGAAGCAACTACGGCCCAATTGCAGGCATTTGATGATGTATGTGCAATATGTTACCAGGTAAGTGCATCTATACACAAATCTTACTGAAATTTGAAACGAATTTAAGTTTCAATTGCTTTTAGGAAATGTATTCAGCAAAAATTACAAGATGCCGTCACTTTTTCCACGGCGTCTGTTTGCGTAAATGGTTGTATGTTCAAGATAGATGTCCTCTATGCCATGAAATTATGATGTATACCGACAAAACGGATGAACCCGACCGTGAGGTGCGACGACAACAGGACCAAAATGTACCGGTACCAAATAGAGAGGTAAGATATTTATATTCTCTTATGAAAACTATTTAAAGTTGGCTCTATGAAATTAATGGCTGAACTGTTTTCACTTTATTATATTTCAGGACAATGTCATAGAAAATCGAAATCGTTCCTCCGAAGACACAGCTTCACCGTCATCAGCTTCATTTTTAACTGCCAATGCTGGCAGCAGCAGTATGAGTAGTAACAATAGTTCTGGTCTTGTGGCTGCCACTTCGTCAAATGCCACCACAAGTTCTACTACATCAACTACGGCAGCTGCCTTTGCCACCGCTACTGCTGCAGCTAGTAATACGACACATAGTTTTCGCTTTTCACCTGATCTGGATATTCAGGATTAACCATAATTTAAATACTAGTGTACTTATATATGTGTAAATTGAAACGACAAAAAAGAAAGCGCTAAACCCATACTTTTAAGATGTATTTTACGTTTCTGTGCTAAAAGCAGCAATTTTTAAAGAATCATTGATTGATTGGCTCTATTTCACCATCATTATAAAATAAATAAATATTAGAAACATAAAAAAGTTTTTAAATAATTATACTTCGGGTGAAAGTATAAACAAAATTAATTATTGCAAATTAAATATTTGTCTCAGTACTTTTATGTGAAATATCTACATTCAAGGCTGCGCAATATTTTCCACCTAAGAGCGTGCATGTGTTATTTCTTTATATTTTATTATATAACATGAAAACTATTGAAAATGTAATTATTTAAAATTACTAATGGATTAAAAACTAAATAAATAAAAATTTGTGAAGTCTGATCATGATGAAATTTAACGAGCACATGAATCACTTTACTTACAATGTATATTTTATAACTGATAATTAAAAAGTAATATAAATATAAAAACTTAAATATTATTTTAAAAAATATAAACAAGAAAATAAAACAGCGTTAAGGTTTTAGAGTAATTTTATAAAGATAATTAAAAAAAAAATTAAAAATACAACAAACACAAAAACACCTCCTATATTATTAACACTGCAAATAGATTACTCCCTCTCCCCGCCTCTCAACAGAAAAAAATTAAACGGAAATAAGTAAATTTATAATATTGTAAATTATTTAAGGATGGAAATATTTAAGGAAGTAATAAATTATTATATAAAAAAATAAACAAAATCGTTTGATTTTACTAAATGATTCTCATAATCACAATTGCTTCGCTAAAATTCCGCTTGAAATTCTCAGTTGAAAATCAAATCATTGTAGTTACTAAGCAAATGATATGGTGAAACACGGCAGCAGGTGGTGGTACGCACTACAGTGACACGGTCTGCACGTTCAAAGTTTGCTTTGACAGTTTCATAATAACGGCCATCACTGTTAAATAAAAAAAGTTATTTTGCTTTATCGAAATAAATTTTATAATAAAGTTTCAACTTCAGTTACCTCAAAACCATGCAACGTAATTTCAAACATTTTACACGCAACAAATCAATGGCTTTTTGACTCTTATCCGAAAAGCGTAAATTGTCTGGGTCCCATCTGCAACGGGTAACAAAAAATCTTGATTATAAAATAATTATTATGCTCATAAGGTCGCTGTGCTTTTCTAATATTCAATTCATAGATATTGTAACTTAAAATTACCATTTTTTTTAGATTGAAACAAAAAATAAAATGAGGCAGCATAACAAAAATTCGAACTTGTGCTTCTTTCTCTACAGCGTTCGCCAACAAACACAAAAAAGCTCGTTTTGAAAAACATAATACAAAAATTGTATTTTAATCATATCTAAATCCTTCTACGAAGGATTATCCCTTCTCTTATATACATATACATATACATATACATATATATTATGAGTACATTAGCCGATGAATTATGATTTTCTTTACCTCAATTCCAAACGTTCCAAATTTCCACAGCTAGAAGCAATAGTATCCATCAATTGATCAACATGAATGTTCACACCCAGTTTTTCGGCAGTACCCATAACAATGATTCTGTACGAAAATAAAATTTAAAAAACTTTTAATCGGAGATGAAACCGAAAGACAAGTACTTGGCGTTTGTTAGAACCGGCAGAACGCTCATCCATAACTGATCGGTAATATGAGGCATGCCGGAAAGGCAGCAGGCTGCCAATTGTTGTCCATGACGTGTTAAAAACTTTTGTAAAGTATCATCCGTTATATTGTCGGAAGAATCGAGATCCAACGATATTAAAGATCTGTTCAGGAAATGAAATGCCGTTTGATAAGAGTTCATTACAAAATTATTCCTCTACCTGATCATGCCCGATTCCATCCATTGCTTTAAGACCGTATCATTAAATCCATTTATTTGGCCGGCGGATAAGAATTTCAAATTCGGTATACGTGTCAGCATGTCTACCAAACACTCAGTGGACAAATCGGTGGCAGTTATATCCAATTCCAGCAAAGCACACTTGTCCCAATCGGCCTGCATGACAAATTCCGATTTCAAGCTGGTGCCATTCATTAGCAAACACGTTAAACGTTTTGAACGTTGTATCAAAGTTTTTAAAGTGGAACCTGTTACTTTGTTGCAAAAGTTAACAGCCAAACATTCCAATTGAATGCAGTTGGAACTGAAGGCATCAATGTGAGAGTCGTCGATAAAGTTGATGCCGTACAAATTGATAACCCGCAAATTAGGAGTAGCCGATTTTAATTTGTGCACATTGATGACTTCATAAATTTCTTCCTCCTCTTCCTCGCATTTTTCGTAGGTACCGATCAAATGTAAAACTTCTAGGCCGTTGATGAAATTGTAGATTTTACGCATAAAACCTTCCATAAAGATCACTTCTGACAGGCAAATGCACATGTAGCGCAATTTGGTGGGGAAGGCTTGCATTTCACTAAAATCGTGAAGTTGCATGGCTAAAAAAATGTTCCATGCGCGAGTCAATTATTGAATAAATGTCATAATTACTCACCAGTCGAGAAATCCAATAGCATGTGGGTCAAGTTGGGGCATTTGGCCGATAATTCGTGCAATACTGTGTGAGTAATCAGTTCAATAGGCAATTCAATATAGCGCAGAGTTGGCCCAAACCTTACCGATATCAAGGATAATAAAGATTCCAACGAACCCACATGCAATCCAGAAACTTCAGGTCTCAACGATACATTTTTCCAGAGTTGGGTATTGTAAGCGATTTTGCGCCAACGACGGCACACTCTTGCCAAACGGCATATTTCACGATGCGAAAGATATGAAAAAATTTGTAGAATTACTTTGTCCGGTAGTTTCTCAATCGTCTAAAATTTTGTGACATAAAATTGTTAGTTCGCAGGGAAGAATTACATAGAGATAAGTTACATATAGATTTTCATGGACCTTAAAGATTACAAACCAAACCTACGTCTGGGTCTGTATCTGCTGCATATGAATGTTGCAGTTGTTAAATATGTAAGATTCATGGCTTGAGTTTTATCTAACAACTTTTGGATATCAAGAACAATTATTGTTCTACATACAAGCTTTGAGACAGTCGAATCTCGAAAAGTTAAAACACCTATAAAACTTAGGCCTTAATTCTGAAAATCATTTGAAACTACAAATTGCTAAAAAGTATAAAATTTTTAAATAAATATAAATCGCATCTGTAGGAAATGTGAAAAAACATACGAAAGCAGCGGGATCGTGCGTGGTTGAGGGCTCTTCGTAACTTAATCACTTCGGTGCAAATGGAAGTTTGAATGTCCGAATATGCTTCGAAAAAAAAGATACCAAAAAGAACATGCTGAATACGAAGTACATCAATTCCTACTGCTACAAAAGAGCACACTACCACCGGAGGTAAAGTTTGCGGACGTGATGCACGTAAATGCATCACAATATCTTCAATGCAATGCCCTCGTAACAGTTTAGCCGACTGGAGGTGCTACGAACTATTGATTATATTAAAATAATCGAATCCAAAAGAGTTCAAAAACAAAATCGATTTTATAAAATTTCAACAAAAAATGGATTGATCCGCTTGCGATACATAATTGACGAAAGATTTCGAAAAATTTCACTTGTTTAAAATCATTCCACAACTTCTTTCCATTGGCGACGAATATTGCGAAATCACTTCATTGCATTTGGAGCGAAAATTTCCGCAATTCTTTTTGAATGAATTTAGTTCAAAATTTATTGTTTTACACTTTTTCCAAGAGTTTTTTTTTTTAAATTAATTACAGGTGTGTGTATTAGTGAAATTAGCTTAATATTAATAAGATCGTTCTCTTTTTTGTTTTGTTTTCTTTGCAAAGTGTGTTCATGCGGGTGTCATCTGCGAATACGAGATACATTAAACATTTTTTCTTCATTCTAAATATAGACTTTGAAAGATACAAACATCAAAATAATAAAATGTACGAGTTCTTATTAAAATTTTATAAAAATTATCAAACTTTTCTAAAAAATTAACTGTTTATTTTTATTAAAGGTTTATATATTAATATTGTACTTGAGACTTTTCTGCAGTTTGTACTTATCAGCACCACATACCGTATCGGCGAAGGGACTGCGCACTGTACCATCCGATAGATACACCTGCGAGGCTTCAACGGCCAATTGACCCCAAATATCTGTAGACAAATCCATTTTTAATTATAAGACTATTTTGACGTTCTTAAACAGTTAAAGATTTGCAACACTATTTAATTTTAAAATTCTTATGTAAAACCTGTTGTTTCAATTATAATTGAACTGAACCGAACACATTCGGTACGCAAACAGTATTACTGCAAGGAATCTCCAAAATACGTTGGCTAACTGTGAGCATAGATTTCTAATTTTAGTCAAGATACCGACGACATAAGTGAGCATAAGTGTTTGTTGTAGGGGGAGTAACGAAAGGCAGAGATTTTATGTGTTCTGTTTGTATCTTCCAAATACTAATTTCAATCAGCTGTTTTCAATTTTTCAAAATTTTGTTTTGAATTGAAAGAATTGTTTTGTTTAGAATAATGCACACGGTAAATCAATGAAAAAGCAACAAAATGTGTTTCATGAGAAGAAAAAGTACAAATTTGAATTTGATTTTAAACTATTCATTTTACTCACTAGTTTCTCTTTGGACTGTATGTTAATGTCATCTCTTCCAATGGCTGATGAGGAGGTCTGTGCTGCTAAAACATTCCAATTATCCATGTTTTGTTTTTATTTAATTTTTTTTAATGAAAATTCAATAAAATTAAATTTTGTGGCGGATAAAAATGTTTTTTAAGTATTTCAGGCCAAGGCGGGTATTGTTTTTCTAAATACTGGTTGGTGGTGGTCGTGCTTTACATTTACAGTAGTAGATGTCGGTTTAAAAATGGAGTTTTGTTCATAAAGCGAACAATGTTTTGGATAGCAACCTAAAAAAGGGATTTAAGAAAAGCCTACTTGATATTATTCTTACAAAAATTTATTTTAAATTCTTATAAAAATAATTTTGAAATATGTATGTAGTACAGCACTCGAATTTATTTCAAAGCGTTCTTTCATTTGTTTATTGTAAAAAAGTCAATCAAATAAAAATACGCTTTGAAAAAAGTTCGCAATTCAGGCGTACGCATACTGCACTCAATTATCTGAGAATAACAAATGCCCAATTTGTTAATAAACTTTTCTTGCGAACAACAACAACAACAAACAGCGTAATGCAAATTATTAAAAAAAAACATGTGTATCTTTGTTTTCCACTAATATTGGGATGCTTATATATAAATTAACCCATTAACGCCAGCCATTCCACACAAAAAACATGCAAATAACCACGTTGATCTTTTTATATTAATTACCTTTGGAAAATACCACAAAAAATTATATTTTACAATATAAAAAAAAATATTTGTATCTCATAACTGTTTTCGAAAAATTTACCAATAATCCTTATTCTTTAAAAAATTCATGCTCAGCAATTGATATTACAGTAATAGACTTGGCCTTAGAGAATAGATCATCAGTAGTCAATCACGACGTTATTGCCCTATTTTTGATATTGTATTAATTTTCAGCATAAATGAGAATATCTTTATTCTTTTATTTCTCATACTATAGTTTTTTGGATTTGCTTTCTTCAAAGCAAACAAATTTCGACTCTTTGAAAAATCTTGCCCTTGAATCTTGGTTCGGACACGTATACAATAATTTCTTGGAACTTAAAAAAAACAATTACGAAAATTTAATTTATCACAATAACTTTTTCTGATGTGCTATACACAAGTGAAATATGTGTGTCTTCAATAGAAAAGAGTAGAAAATAAACAAGAATTAGGGTCATAACCTTTTGTACTTTTTGCAAATATTAGCTCCTGCTAATATTCAAATCGTTTATTGCATGCGCATATATTAAAAACTGCATTTTTGTTTCCCCCCCTTGGTTAAGAAAATACACGCTACAAACGGTACGAAGTTTTTGCCAAAACGTAAACAAATTGTAAAACATCGCGCACACGGAACTTTTGATGCCTAGTCATAGCCATATGTTTTAGTTTTTATATACATGTTTGTACATACACACGTGTAAGGTACATAGGTCCATACTTATATATGCTATTTAAAAAATGGTCATATGAAAAAAAGAGAAATATTAAATACATTTCAGAAATCAATTTAGGCACGTGGAGTTGAATGCCGTAATACTGGCCCATTAGAGAGAGTGACATCCAAAAAAAGTTTCTCCCTAATATGCATATACTAAATAAACCATTCGCTCATTTAGGAATTCGGAATGTAGTGCATGCTGCTGTGAAAAGAAACATGTATGGCATGATCCAGGAGGTTTTAAATTTTAAATAAATAAGCACAATATGGTTTTTCTTTTTATATATTTACCCATTGTTTATTAGTTTTTGTATTAAAATTATTAGTTGGTTATTGTTTTTTTTTTTTAGTTGTTATACGTTTATTTTAAGCACAGTTTTTAGTTGATTCAAATAAATATTGAGATTAATACGTGAATATTATCAGATTTATATAATATTTGTTATTATTAATAAGTTGAAAGAATATATTGTTATTTGCAATTAATAATTTTAATATTATGAGTAATTGGTTATTTATTTATTATTAATTTTCCTTGCTTTGAGTTCATTTGTTCTCCTTGTTTAATTTTGTTACTAAAAATATATTTATCAAGGGTCTCTTGCGTTATTTTAAAAATTGTTGCAAATTTACTTTTATGTATCTACCTTGTTTCTTTTTTATACTGATTTTATAAACTTTGTTTACATGTATTAGATAAAAAAAATTGTCTATTAGATATTATTCCAAAACTTCTTTTCTTTACAACTATTAAATTTATTTAAACTTTTCTAGGCCTTGCATAAGTTTTTTATTTTGCTCTTGTGTCTAAAATCTTGCCTAGTCAGACTTTTTTTGGTTTGATTTTTCCTGATGATGCTGATGTGAACCTCACTGCAATTCCCGCACAACTGAATTTATTTAATTTTTTTTTGGCAAAATAAATAATTCCGTTGTAACGCGGCACAAGTACATCATGTAGCTTTTCATATGTACATGTTTCATTCATTAACATTTTATCTCATATACATAAATTTACTATGTACGTCATCAAAAATAAACACAAAAAGCATTTTGAGAAACTAATTTTGTCATGTTTAGCAAACATGTTCCAACGCTAGAATCTTTTGAGAGTTTTCGCGATTACACATACATGTTCATGTGTACACACATACGTGTACTTATATATACATAGATTTTTGGTTAAAGTAACAGGATTTAAAAAACAGGAAATAAAAATATAACTTAAAAAATTTCGTAATCACTGTAAACCAAGTTTGTTTAAACAAAAACTTTATTTCACGATTTATTTTATGTTTGTTTAGTAAATGTTTGATGTAGCAATAACGTCGGCAGAATTTTTAAACTTATGTCAAAGTACTTCTGTTTGGACACAATTTTGAAATATTAATTAAAGGAGGTAGTTGTTTGCACAAATAAGAGGATCTTTAACTAACATTTACATACTTCTATTTAATTTTCAACATATTTGTTCATCGTTATTATTCCTTTTTATTTACTTATTGATTACACGTATGTATTCAACATCGTGCAAAAGCTTTTTGAAAGAAATGTCAATCGGCTAAAGATTTATTTCCAAACAAGTCATCGAAAAGATCAATTCTTTATGTTAACAACATATTTTCACAATGGAAGAATATAAATTTTTTATAACAAAATGGTAACAATATTAATTATTTCGCTCATCTCTACTAAAAACTATGATTAAACAAATTTTAAGATCGAAAAGCAATATATTTTTGAATTTGTACTCGTTTTGTGAAACATTTTCTTATACAAATAAGTAAACAAGCTAAAAAACTCATTTGCAAATAGAGTAAACGGTTTATCCTTAAATAATACGTTAAAAAATAAATTTAAACCTAAATGAATGAATGAAATGATCACAAATATATAGTTTAAAATAATAAAAGTTGTAAATATTCAAAACCCATTTCGACATCTAGCCAAAACCGCTTCTAGGATCATTTGAAACCATTCAGCCGAATATGTCGAGTAATCAGCAGTTCTAAATAAATTTACTTTTGCTTCAGTGGTCAAAGATGAACACAAATAAAAATTAATTGTCATTTCAGTCAATTCAACGTGATAGTTTTTCATGGACCATTCCAAAACGCTTAAACAATTGGATTCATCCAGCTGTGATATTAAAACTTGTAAGACAAACTGTTCCATTTCGGGTATTATGTAAATGCGGGACATTTCAAAAGCTTCCAAAAGAGCATTATATTTATCAGCGGGTGGTATGTTCATTTTCAAGTTTTTCGATTGACGCACAATCAAATTGAGAAAATAAAGTAGTCCGCTGACAGTGTAAGTGCGTAAGTGTATTTCTCCTTCATTTCCCTCACGAAAATCACTATTTAACATTGTATTGAATACTTCGCTGGTGGAACACAACAATTCTTTGCTAAAAGGTACGGCAGTAACTGATTTCTCACTGTCTTCGGCACTATTTGGATCATGTACCAAAAAGCGCATATCGCAACTATCGTCTAAAGGCTGGCCAGCATCATTTTCTACGTAGACATCATATTCATCCAAACGTTTATCAGCTGCTGTCTGCGGTATATCAATAAATAAAGTAAAACGTGACATGCATGTCAGCGAATCTACTGCTTCAGCGGTAAATTCATCTTGTTTGGCACTCAATATTATATTCAACAACACGGATAGTGCGTTGCCATCATTAAGGAACTGGTAAAGCAAAGGTTTACTTTTGATAATATAGCCCACCGTAATAGCTGCTCTTTTCTGTGCAAACGTATCCTCACAACGCAATAGTCGAGCCAATTCTTCTTTACCGTAATTACATTCGCCAACAGATGTTAGTGTGTCTAAGAAACCAAAGCCTTCTTTTGCCATCTAAGAGATGATGAAGAATTTTTAGTTTTTATAACAAATCAAATAAGTGACAATAGTAATGATAATACCTCTTTTATTTTAGTCAATTGAAATAGTTGGTGACATATACCTTGCTTAACGACCTGTCCAAAAAATTGACTTTCCCTAAAAACCAGAAAAGAGATAAAATTTAATTGAATAATTAAAAGTATAACTTGTGATCTGTAATTTAAAGTTAAACTTCTAAAGCTGGATTTATTTATTAATAAATATATCGATTCCAAAAAATATTTGTGTATTTTGAAAATGTTTAACTGAAATAGGGCAATTTCAAAACTAAAAAAATTACTTACAATAAAATATTGGTTAGAGATCCAGCAAAATCTAAGTTAACACCAAACATATTGATGGCCTTAATAAGCGTGTTCATTGTTTCTGCTTTGCCCAGGTCAACACTTTTCTTTAATAAGCAGGTTACGCGAAATATTAAATTATCTATTATATCTATGGTATTATTAGGCAAGCTACTACTAGGTGGCAATTTCAAAGCAGCATCTAAAAGAAAATTTATTCAAGTTAATAAACATCCACAACCTATAAACTAACAGCAACAAACCTTGACTGACTTCTTCATCGTCTTCCTTATCCAGCAGTATGTTGTCTTCAATTTGTTCTGACTTGGCTGCAACATCCAATAAGTTCATTATAATGCTATGTTCACTACAATCGTTACTTGGATTGGTATATAAATAGCTACTAGTGTCTCTGTTTGTATTGTCTTCATTGTCATCTTCCTCTTCATCATCACTGCATACTGGCGAATAAGATTCCTCATCGGTGTCTAATGAGAAGAAAACATTTTAAAAAGTATGTGTAGTAATTCAGAATTTTTATTTTATACCATTTTTCTGATATAAATTTCCTCCCACCGGTGACATACTACGGGAACTGCAGGGACTTGAGGGAGCATTGTATGATCGTGGTGAACTGCTGGGTGAATCACAATCCAAGTAAATTTCTTCTCTTACCTTTGGAAACTATTCATAAATAAAATTCAATAGTTTTGTGAATCTTATCTTATCATATATTTACCTTGCACTTCGTTTCAATTGCTACATCTGGCAATTTTCTTTTCTTAGATGATTGTAATTTTTCTTCGCGCTTCTTTTTGCAATATTCATCATCGCTAGTTAAATACAAATTTAGCTCTTTGATAAGAACATTAACTAGACCTTCCCCTAACATTAAATCCATGCTCATGTTGTCATATTGAAAATTTATTAAAACATTTAAAATCTGTAAAGAAATATAAATATATACCGTGTACAGTGGAAACAGATAGGTTTAACTAATACTCACTACAGACTTTTCGGATTGAGATTTTGATTCTTTGCACATCCCAATTAATTTCCGTAGTGCTCCAGACCGCCTGATTTTTGAACGGTTGCAAGCATCTGTCGATAGTACACTTATAATATTGATACAATGTCGGGATTCACTTTCGGTGGTTGCTATCTTCAAATCACTTGCCATCAATAGTTCACATGCAGCTAAAATTGCATCTGCTGAACTTAGCATATAAAACGCCCCAGTGTTCTTAGAAAGATTAGACAAAATCTTCAAAGCTACACTTCTGTGTTTATTATTTTCATCACTAACAAAATAAACAATTGGAGCAAAGCTGCAGTTAGCACGATTTAATGAGTCCCAAATGGGTTGACTGATTTGGAGCTCGGAAATAGCCAGTAAGCATTTTAAAATTTCACATATCAAATCTAAGGCTACCCTTTCCTGAGGCATAGCGTAAGCATTCGAATTACGTGTAGCATTTTTGAGCATTTCATGATCAAATATATCACTGCGTACACCTTCCAAGTTACGAGCAACTTCTTCGAAATACTTCTCACGATGTTGGTTACGTTTCAAGCCTATTTTTAATGGACCCTGAGCATCATTTAATAACTTTTCTTCAACCACATAGTCATTATTCTTCATCACGGATGCCAATATGCGCAAGAGCGTAGTGAAACCAGCAGCTTGAAGAAAATTTTTTAAAAACTGTTGATTAGACAATAAAAAACGAGATGCTCGAAATGCCATCAAGCGCGTTTGCACATCCGATGTCTCTTCAATAATTCGGCATAGGGATTGTGCAATAATTGGACAACAGTTGGCTAGCAGTAGATTTGCATCTACTTTTGCTATATTCCCCAATAAACGACAAGCTCGACATTGTATTACCGGATTAGGTATTGATTTTAAAATAGTGGCAAGAGGAATAGCAATTTTACTTTCTAAAGCCTATAAAATAAAAATTTACACGAAATATCAGCAAAATATTTTTTTGTTGATGTCATGTAATACGAGCAACACTCACTTCTTTACAACTTATTTCGTCCGTGCAACAATTGCCCATTATGCTCAGGGCAACTTCTAATATTTGCTCATGCGGCTTAGTCAAAAAACGTACCATTGGCGTAACCCCACCAGCTTCCCGAAATAGTAATACACCATCTTTATCTTTGACAACATCTGTACGTAGTTTTACCAGGCCTTTAACAATTACAGACTTATCAGTTGACGTCTTTATGACTGCTAAAATATTTTCCACCAACTGGCGATTCATTCTTGCAGCAACTTTTAATTCAACTCATTTGTTTTTAGAGCACTAAAATTTTCAAATCAATATAAACAAATCTGATTAAAATACTTTGTCTTGTGCAAAAAAAATAAACGTACTGTAATATTTTGACAGTTTCGTTTTATTGCGTGCCTTGTTCTGTTCTCTCATTTCTCTTTGGACCTTTTCTTGATATATATGAAAGTGTGTAGTTATTTTTCAGTGCTGCCATACATTTAACTTTCTTCATAGCCTTAAATGAAAATTCGGTCTTCACCACAATTAAGTTTGGAAGTTATATGGACCGTAACTATTAGTGACCGTTACCAATTATTTATTTACAGTGAAAGAAAAGTAATAATTATATATTTAAAAAAGCGGAAGTTGCTAAAATACCTCAAAATGCATTGAATATGTAGCGGCCCTCTGCAAGAAATGTATTACAAGAGTTGAGACAAGGTTTTTTGAACCAATTTACACCATCGCGCATTATGCGAGAGATGCTCGAGGCGTCTCACTTTATTAACCATTGCTGACTGTACAACTTTATCAATCAAAATAATACCATATGCAAAAATTGTTTGGTTTTATATAGAAAAGTAGGTTCTGTGCTATGTGCCTCATATCAAAAGTAGTTTTGCATATCTTGAGTCCGAAGAATTTTACACTGCAAAAATCACACTTAGTAATGTTCTAGTGTACTCGATGCTTCTTAGCTTTATTGTTTGTTTCTGTGTTGATATTGTAATATTTTGCGGACATAAGCACTAACAAATATGTTAAAATTTTTTTTTCTATTTTACACTGAAGTAACATGCTTGGAAGTAGTGTGCAATAGAACTCATGACTTTAAGAACTCTTTACGCAAGCCTTCGATATATAAATACTTACATATGTAAAGATACATTCACACATATTGTTGTCATTTTGCCATTTACTATGTGGGCTTCGACGTGGACACTTTGATAATTTGTTATGAATTTAAACCATTTATTTTTTAATACTTTTCGTTATAAAAAAGTTCTTTATTCACATTAATTTATGAAAATATTAATCCAATATTAAAAATTTACAAACGTTTCTTAAATACATATAAAATATGTGTCCCTCTATTTTTCCTAACACACATTATATTTATTGAATTCACTACATTTCCTGGGAAGTATAGAATTACAAAAAATATATCTGATATCATGAGTAAATAAAGTGACGAAATATATTTAATTTGTATAATCTTTTGTGTAACTATAATATTTTAAAATTACAGAATAGGTTACGATTATGTGATATATATCGGATTTGTGCCTAATAACATTTTGTTTTGCTTTTTAATTATTATTAAGTATTAACTAGCTCTTAATTTTAATTATTGTTAAATTAAAATAACATTTAAATATAAAAATTTTACTTGCATATTTTTAAAGTCTGACTTTTATAAGATTTATAAGCTGTTGCAAATGAAATTGAATCTTAAAAATTGCTATACGATCGGCAGATGCGTCCGAAACAAATTCAGTGGCGAATGGTGTCTGTTAAACCCCATAAAAGCTCCGATCATTTTTCGACATATATGATCAGGGGCCAACTGGCCGCTTGAACAAGGAGAGTCAAAGCAGGTTTGTCAATGCTTACAAACAAAATTGACTCATCTGCAGTGACACCAGTCGACACCAGACCCAGAAAAATGAACCCTTCGTCCATATGCCCGAGATCTGTTTCAATGCAACTACCATGTATTGATCTTTTTGAAACCATTTTTTCAATATTTTTTTTTTTTTTTTAATTTATAGTTCTATCGGCTTTCTATTATAACTTAATCATTCTAGCAATACGTTATGAATTGAATTTAGTCTGCTGCGTTATTCATGAAAGAAAATGATTGTAGACTTGAAGTGTGTCTTAAAACATAATTTTCATGCAAAAATTATTTCAAAGTCCACATTATTTTTTATGACTGTATTTGGCTTTTGTAAATTAATTTTTATTCTGATTTTGAACTTTGCAAAATTCTAAAAACTTTTAGCTTCTAATGAAATATTTCATTTCATTTCCTGTTGTATGTCTAAATCAGCAAGTATTAATTTCTTAATTTGTTTTTTGCTAACTGTAATTGAATTATTATTAATAACTTAAATTTAATATGTAATAAACTAAATAGAAATTATGTTTAATAAAAAATTATTTATATAAAACACATACAATACGCACACACACCCTGCACGCCCTAATTAAATAAGTAATACAAACAAAAGAAAATTTAAATAATCAATTATTGTCGCCGGCAAATATCCTTTGTCTCGTCGTGTTAGGACTCGGTGATGTTGTCGTGGCATTAAAGTAATTGTCTGTTTTGGACATGGAGTCGGCAAATTTCGTGTTGCCATTCACTTCTTTACTGAAGGCAGAGCCATTCTGATGAGACTTAATGGCACCGTTGCTGTTCTGTTGCACAGCTTTTGATTCAGCTTTCTTCTATTTGAAATAAAAAGAATTGTTTTGTTAATATAATAATTTTTGAAACAGATAAGGCTTATTAGAAAACCGCAACGTTACGTGCTGCTAGTCCAAAGGCTTATTTAGCCGTCTAGGTTGGCATAGAACTGTAACGGAATTAAACAGCTGTTTGTTAGAACTGTTGTTACGTTACATTAAATCTGATTAACATTCGATCAGCTGTTCAGTTTCGTTACAGATATATTCCATTCCAGTAGGGCGACGGACCACACGCTGAATTTTAATTTGTAAATGGGATTTGCGGTTCCTACCTTTTCCTTTTTCAAATAGGCCTGTTTGTAGAAGTCTGAGAACAGGAAGTAAAACATAACAGCATGAGCTCCAATGAAGTAGGCAAAGCCAATGGGATAGTTGCAATCGTTCCTAAAGAACAATTGGAAGGAGTGCACCATAACCAAAACGAATTGAATCATTTGCAAGACGGTCAAGTATTTCTTCCACCACAAGTACTTTTGGACTTTGGGACCCATCGCAGCCAACATGTAGTAGCTGTACATAATGATGTGCACAAACGTGTTGAGGAAACCGAAGAAGGTCGAGTGACCGCCAGGTGTGAACTTGACGCCCCACCATACGGATACAGGCATAATACCGTGATGTATCACATGCAAAGTGGAAACTTGATCATAACGTTTGCGCATCACAAAAAAGAAGGTGTCGAAGAATTCAGTGAATTTTGAAAAGAAATACCACCAGCAACCACGCACCGTCTGTTTAAAACAAAAGAAAAATAATAACAATTAAATAATTTTAAAAAATATTTGCAATAATTGTCATGTGAAGTTTTGTGTTTTTATGTAAAACAATTTTTGTTTGTTTATTAATTTAGTGTTAATTGCTGACATATTATTTGAGTGTGAAATTTAACACAATCATCCAGTGATCTATTGTTGTAGACTGCTTGCATCAATTATAATATGAATAAACAATTAAAACTAAGAGAATATCTGTTTTTATTGGCCATTTAATTTGTTTGTTCAATATTTTCTATTCTATATATTTGCCCCGAGCAAAAGCTGTAACTGTGTAAGTCATTTGATTAACTTTTTCTAAACTGATCATTTTTAATTTCATAACCAAAGAAAGTAATAAGTTAACTAAATATGCAACCCAATATAAATCGCCTAAAATTAATGACAAGCAAGGAAAGGAAGGAAGGTGGCTGTTTATCACAGTGATGGTTTAAGACTGCAGGACTTACGAATGCAGTGAAATGTGAAGCTCCATAATTTTTGAAATTCACTTCATTCTTATTAGCCACAATGTCGTCTTTCCTTTGCTGTAATCATGATGTAGTTAATAACTACAAACTACTGCGATCTTATAAATTGTTTCACAATTAACAAACTTGTTAAGTAACAAATAAATAAATAAAAAAAAGAAAACGTTATTGTCTTGAACAAATATTGTAAAAAAATTGCCAGTTAAACAAAAATCACACTATAATCAAAAGTTGTTTTTGTATTTTATTTATTCTCAAAATCATGATGATATTTTGAAACTTAAATAAAATAAAAACAATATGGAAATCTCAAATCGAGTTTTGTATTATTTACATAAATTGTTAAATTAATTAGTAGTTTAATGAATAAAAATTTCTTTACACTTTCTAGCGAAAAGGGTTTAATGAATTTAGTAATTATTTGAGAACAATGAGAAACTGCAACAATTGCAAGTATTTGCAAAGACAATTTATAATGAAATATTGCGGCACCAACAACTGGGACTTATTTTGAAAATATTTTAGGCTTGAAGATTTGCTCTCTAGATTAAGTATTTTTTCAACTAGATTTCACGCCGCATTTCTGTTCCTGCTGTCGTAATAAAGAAAATATATTTCATATATTTTCTATTCTAAGGGAAAAGTTAGCAACCACAACAGAATTGAGCCTCCCTGCTGTACGAAGGTCTTCAGAAACGTTTAGCTTCTTCTATTGTTATTTCAATAACTTTGAATACTTAAAATACTTTTAGCCTAATATTTGTTGTTGTTTGTCAAGAAAATGTTTGAATTAAGAAAAATTATTTATATTTTGCATACTAACGACATGGCATTTCCCTCATGACTTCTTTCATCTCAGAAGGTGACAACAAATATGTCGAAAAGAACAAGAAATTAATATTAATTTGAAATAAGTTGTTCGCCAATTTGAAATCACAGCGAAAGCAAAACAAGTTTGTGTTCCGAGTTTTTTGTTTTGACACTTCTAATTGCCGGCATGTTGTTGTTGGGTGTGTGTAACACTCGTACTTACTCTTAAAGCTTTGGGATGGTATGAATAATCTACTGGTTCACATCTGATGTTATAACCATTTAGCCAGCCACTAATACACGACTGTAAAAAGAAATTTAAATATTCAAAATTATTAACATTCAGTTGGATGGCAACGGGAATTTATTTACCTCATAAAACAGCCAAGCGCTGAATAGAACTTGAATGAAATTGTAAACAATTAAAACTTTGCGTAACTCGAAAGGTTTCCTGTTTTCCATTAATTTTGGTCCAAGCACCTGAAACATATTTACACGTTTTATTATTAATGCTTTAATATATTTCTGAAAATTATTAAACTGAATTTAATATGATATTATCAAGAGTCAAAAGAATGTCTGAATTGTATTTTTCATCACCATCATACGAAACCAGTGAGATTGCGATTCTTGAGTAATTTTTTCTATTCCGTTTTCTCCCCTACTCTATTCACTAGCAAACACTACAAAGGAAATTGGAAAATTAAATGTGATAATCGAGTTCGACTTAAAAAACAAATCATTTGATTTTACAATTCCAAGGCCATTGTAAATATTTCTTGACCAGTTGTTTTGTTTGACCAATTGGTTTGAAGGACTTGTTGCAAAACAGGATACTCACAGGAATTATTATTGTTAGCAAACAGAGCCAAGCCGAACCACTCTCCTCGTCGGTGGTGACAAATGAAGCAGGTTTCTAGTCCAGCAGGCTGCTTAATTTAAATAAAGTTTTGGGGGTCGGTCGATGTCTAGTCACCGATTATAAGTCAAACGAGCCTTGAATGCTTATGGTCGAACGATTCTACTGCCGATTTTTTTAAATGCAAAACGCACTATTCAACATTCGATATTAAAGAAATCCCATTGCCGCTGTAAAGTAAATTGGAGACCCCGGCCGATCAGTGCAAATAAAAAAAAAGGTTTTTAATCACACTTTTTTTAAATAATCTAGTGAATAATTTGCATTTAGTTTACAAAACTAGCGAGAAATACTCCTAAATTTGGCAGCTAGTCATGTAGTCTAAATATGCAGCAGAGTAAAAGTCGCATTTTATTAACAGCCACATGTCACATTTCAATGTGATTAAGTTAATAGCATAAGCAGCTGCCAAAAAACATAAGGTCTTAATGGGTTCTGCTTAAGGAATCTTATTTTTAAAGAAAAGATCAGCCAACACTATTCTTAGAATATTGAAGTGAATTATTAGCGCGAATCACTGTACTGAATTGTCTCAATATGCCGAAATTGACGACCACGCGCTCTTTATGAAAACTGAAATAAAGAACAACCAAGTGTCTTCATAAATAATTGTATAGCCCCTTCACAAGGGCATTAATGCTCAAAAAATATGGGATTCTTTCTCAGCACCAACTTCCATTTAGTTTGGCATTTGCGATGCTGATGGTCGGTTTGTAAAAATTTCAATTTCTCATCCAGCGACCTTGAGCGAATTGATTCTGTACTTGTATAGTTATCAGATTTTATAGTTTACAACAACATCTCACAAAAAGAAAAACTTTTTACTAAGTCTAGAATAAAATTCTACATCTAGAATAATTTATTTACAAACGGGTTTGTTCCCTCTCAACACGCATTTAGTCGAATGGAAGGACGGAAGGAAGGCGTTTTGGCAGGCTAAAAGCCAATCAAACCACTTTTAGATTCAAAGGAATTTTTCATCAACATTAACGAGGCATGCATGTATATGTGTATCGGGTGCTTTTTTTTAAAGGTTCTAAATACTTAATTCAACAGCGCAGGTGAAATATTCATTCAAAATGACTTATTTTTCTGCGATTTGTGTCTCTCATTGACTGCCACCAAATTATCAATAAACTTTTATATTAAAAAAATAAACACAGAGAATTCGCTGTGAATCAAATACGTTCCGCCTCCATAAAATACACCCGCTGTAGTCAGTATACTAATAAAAATTAACGAAGTTGTAACTTTAAGGCCAACGATGATTGCAAAAAACATAAAAGGGCTCTCTGGGTTTGTTGGTGTGTCTGTGTTTAATAATAACAATTATTCTAGCGAAGCACAACTTAAAGACTCACTGATGCATTTCAGGGGATTCACGTCAAGACTCTAGTTTAACTAGATTGTTAACCGCATCAGTGGAAGAGCATGTAGTTTGTAATAATTTCATATAGAATTCGCAGCCGCAGGCAAATAGTGATCCTCAACTAGTAAATTGTACAGGATTTAGATATTCTTGTCTCCAATCGAGACATAATTAATATATTTAAATTTATATTATGTTGAGAATCGTTGTTATTAACTCTTTAATTTAGTTCTAGTCATTTGATTCTTTTTCTCCTCTCAATTATTATAACCAAATTAAAGAATAAATAATAAATTTTTATAAAAAAGGGATGGTGTAGAAAACCATATTGAGTTAGGGATCGATAAGCGGATATCGCCAGCTGAAATTTGAAAGCCCTCAACTGATAAGTTTTAAAAATATATGATCTTTGACTACGAATCAAATTAACAGGAATAGCTACATCATGGCCAATCAAAAAAACCATTTCAAATATATTTTCTGTCACGGTCCTGTAGGCGGCGAATATGCATGTTATTATTAAAATTTTATTCTAGTTCGTATAGCGTGTGCATAAGCAAATTATTACCTTCACAAAGTAGGCATACGTTAAGCTAATGGCTATTGTGGGAAATGGTGAACTCATGAGCGGGAAATCTCTCGTTCTGGGATCTGATTTATTATCCATAAGATCTCGCCAGCCATCGTAGATGGATGTGAAAATACTCTGAAAATAAAAAATGGCAAATATATTAATTTAATTGTAATTATTTTATGCGATTAAAATATTAAAATCGTCGAAAGTCTGCAGATGAGTTGGAAAAAGCACGAACGAAATAATTTTAAAAGATCAATGAAGAGAAAATCTCAAATGGGTTTCATATATATAACATATATATATATATATATATATATATATATATATATATACATATATGTATATATATATATATATATATATATATATATATATATTATATAATCTTATAATGATTAGCGTTTCCGTTAAGATGTTGGATAAGGTAACGCACAGTGGGGGATTTAAAAACCAACAACTTTTTTCTGCTTTGAACCGGTTAGTCCGATTCAAATTAGATTTCATGCGGTATTTAAGGAGGTATTGTTGAGATTAACTGAATGAAAATTGAGCTGAAACATTAAAATGCTGTAAGATGTTTGTCAATATATTGGACGGAACTCTGTCGTCTCCCCATACACCGCAAGCGATGTTATTATTCCCTTTAAAGTTACTATTTTTTTAATTTAATTATTATTTTTTTAATTTCTGTTAAGAAGGTTTCGAAAATTATTTTTATTACAGTCCTGGCAATTTGAAAAAACAGGACTTAAAGTTTATATTTGCAATAAAAGTGTGCCAAAACAAAATCATTATATTATTGTTGAACCTTTTAGTTCACTTTGTTGGGGCTGAGAAGACAGCATTTGACTTTTCTATTAGCGAAACAGCTAATCAGGTCCAATAACAACTTTTCTTTCATGCGCGAGAAATATTTTTATCAGAGCAAAATATAAGAGTGATAACCTCAAAGCGACTCAATTTGGGAGTTTGTGTGTCCGTACCCTTTGGAATATAAAATGTAGACTCCAAAGGACATCTCTAAATATCGTGTATATTAACATCCTTTCAGAAACTGCGTAGATATTTTACTTTTTTTCAAAGCCCCGCCAGTGTTACGGCCAAAGTCTAGTGTTGTTCTAAGAAATTTATTTTAAAGATGAATATGTTACTGTTGGGAATATTTTATTTTATATTAAAAAAAGTTTTAAAATATCAATTGTTTAGCTGAAACCTCTCCGAATAACAACTATTTATTTTGTTTATTGACGAAAGAAATACACAAGAATCTCGTTACATGCTTTTACAACTTGTGCTCAGAAAAAGCTGTTCATCAATTTTACTCAAAAAGATGCAATTCTACACACACACACACACACAGAAACTATTTACAAAATCACGCTAAACAACGATGACGAAGAAGAATGCAGTAGTTCATAGATAGTCCGCAAGCTCGACACTACAGCAACTAATTTTAATTCTGTTTGTATTAGTTCAGATCGTAATTGAAAGTGGTCAACAAAAGCATATAAAAATATGGTTTAAGCTTGATTTAGAAAAAAAAATACTGTTTTTTTATTATTTTCATTATTCAACTTGAGAAGTTGTTTTGATTAATTCGCTTATTAATTGATTTCCATATTTGCATTACAAAATATTTCAATATAATCAATATTTAACAATTCCATAACTACACGTTGCATAATTATTTATTATGAAACACTGCAGCTGAGTTACGAAAGTACAATTAAAATTCTAAAGTATTTTATACACCATCGACAACGATTAAAAACCTGTAATTTAAAATATTTTGACGTAATTTTTCGAACTTTAATACGAATTGAAATTGCTGTTCTAACAAGCGGCAAATATTTATTTTCAATTTGAAATGCAACAAGAAATCTTAAAGAAATTTTCAAACGCTCATGTCAGTAATTCTGCACTATGGCCCAATAAACAGGGCAATACTCTCCCGAGTGTTTTTTGAAAGGAGTGGTTTCTTGAAAGTGACATGTTGAAAGCTATTTGCAATTTCGAGCGATGGTTGTCCTTATGTGTTGTTGCTGTATTATTGTAGCAATACTTTGGGCTGAGTAATGGGCCTCTTTTCGAACAAACTTTCAACAACTTATTTAGTTATAAACAGTCCATTTTCACTATAGCAAAAATCCAAGTTCTTGATTTGCTTCCAATTTGTCCTTTAAATCTTTCAAAATGTCTGCTTTGCTAACCCTTTCAACACCTTTTTACTTTCCTCGTTCACAAACTGTAAACAAGTCAAGTCAACAGTCAACCCTGCCCTGCAGCACCTGAAGAATATTTTGTGTCATAATAGACAAATTGTGTAGTTATTTGTAATTAAAATTAAAGAAAATTACGGGCTGTTTTTATTTCAAATAAAATATGCGCATAAGTTTATATGTTTACATTCTAATGACTCGACAACTTTTATTTATTCTTCGGATTGTTGGGTCCCGGAAAACAACAACTCATGGGGCATGGCACATGGCAGTGAGCCAACTTTGGAAAACGGTCTTGTTTTATCTGATACACTCATAATTCTCATGAATTACGAATGTATTGTCTCACATTTTGGAATGTGAGAGCTTTTGGAATAGCAAAAATATGTCACAACAGAATAATTCTTAATTTTTGATTTCATCATATGAAAATTGTAGATTTAAAAAAATAGGAAAGTTTTTCATTTTGTCCCTTTTTATAAAAATGTATCTTCAACCAGGGGGCAAATTACGGCATTCGACACGATTCGAAATTTTAAAATATTTCCATATAAACTCTATTGAAATATTTCGTAATTTCGTTCGATAACGAGTGCTCTAATTTGCCCCCAGATGTCGACGTACTAGTTCCTACGAAACTTCCCCGACCACATGTGAGACGATGTCGGAGTGTATGTGTGTATGTGTACCCGTGTGCTTGTGAGTACACAATCATTTTACAACTTTTCACGGCTTGACCGCAGTGAATTAGTTGCGTTCAAAATAGTTCTACCAAACTTTGATTTTCTGTGAACTGGAACCGATTAGAATGTTTTTTGTTTTAATTTTTTTCATAAATCGTGAATGTCTTTAGTGGACGATTTTACAAACTAATTGGTTGCTGTCAAAATCAGTTGATTAGGTCGTGGGACATTTTGAGCCAAAGTCTTGCTTCTCTCATAAATTTATGAAAAGAGACGTTAAGTTATTTTATTTATAATTAACTTGTCCTATTTTTGAGCCAAATAAATAATTTGGGCACCGCATTTTATAAAGTAAAACTGGCAGTTTATAATTCCATGAAATAGAATCAACTCAATTTAAAACAATTAAATTTACAATAACATTATTTTGCTCGTCACAAATGAGCTTTTGGAAATTTCTTGCAAACTTTTGTCTCTGAATAGTGGATTTCAGAGCCGGTTTGTGTTTTTCTTTGTTTTAGTTGCTATTTGCAATAGAATATGTTTAATGCTGCAATTGGAGCCAACATGGCAAATCGAGTTTAATTTAAGCCACCACAAAATATTATAAAATATAAACATAAAACCAACGCTTGCCCAATATTTTAAATTAAAATCTCTGTAAATTTGTAAAATAAAAAATTATTATGTAGATAAACAAAATTGATATGCTGTAAGCAACAGCAGTATCGGTCCAGTTCATTTCTCAAAATTTTAACAAAGAAAACATGAACAGCAGCAGCAAAAGAAACTGAGAAATCGAGCATGAACCAATTTCAAGGTAATTACTGTAATTGAGATGAAACGTCGTGTAGAGGTGTTTTAGATTTAGAAACAATTTTACTTTAATAGCTGGTGGAAGCTACACTCGTGCATGCGAGCATTTACAAATATTTTCTCTTTTTGAATTCGGCCATTTGGGACAACACGCACCTCGTTTGACGCACATATTTTGGGAAGATGAATAATATTTAAATAATACTAACAAAGTACGACTACCAAATGTTGTTGTATGTACGGCTACTAAATTTTGTGTGTATTTATTTACTTCTTTTGCACTTGTTGGTGGCAGAGCAAACACTTAAAGCACACAAAAGTCATGCAAACAAACTTCACTTGCCATGTGGATGTACGAGTATGAAGCTGAACTTTTTTAAGTACGAACGTGGCTTAAAGATATTTGTTTTCTTTTTGTCATATATGAGGATGCAAAGGCGGTCAAGGCTGGCCAATATCTACTTAACACTAGACTCGAGTGTGTAATTAATAAACTTTCATGTACAGCCGCTATCAGTTCCGCAGCTTTCGTGACAACTTCACCAGCAGGCGATGGAAAGGAGCCGGCACACATCTAAAATGTATGTAAATACGAATATGAATGTATGTGCAGGGTAATTTCGTAACAAATCGACAAGGAAAAATGTTCTAAAAAAAACGTTTGGCCAAAGTTATGTCGCATTCAACACTTCACTTGCGGCGAAATTGTCAAGTTTATTTCTTTCAATATGTCAAAAATCATTTCAAGCGCAGAAACCATTCATAAGTCATTTTAAAGGTAATAAAGTTATAAAAAAAGAATTTTAATATTTGGAAAAATGTAATATCTGCAAAGTTTTGAGAGTATGTAAAGCGATAACTGTTGCTCAAATATCCTGAAATTTTGAAGGATGTGTTTTTATATCTTTTATTAAGTTATTTTTCCAAAACTATTATCAAAATAATATGTAATAAATTGATTCTGATCGATCATCATTGAAAGAGACGAGGATGTCAGGAAAACGTACTCTCCGATTTCAATTGATTTATTACAAATTTAAATACGAGTATCACTTTTACTAGACTCATTCTGTATGGAATTATATTTGTTTACATTTTCGAAAATTACTAAGACTTCTGGAATTCAGTCTAGTTCAATATATTTATTTCCATATTCATCGTTAAGTAGAAATTTATGTTAATTATTTTTACTCACTCCATAGTATAGTATTGCCTACAAAGTAGAGCAGACTTTGAAAATTGAAGGAACAGTTTGTAAAAGAATTCATAATGAGCCACTCGTACTACAAAATAAAATTGGCATAATTATATTGGAAATATGAATATATATTTATTAAATGTTGGATGATACGAAATTTTGCATAATAGAAAATATTTTCCTCAGACCACGGCCGAACTATCAGGTCATTGCATTAGTACAATAATACAAAAAAAAAAACGCCGGACAGTTTGTTTGCGTAGAAACTTTCCATTTTTACTGAAGCAGCAGCAGGAAACATGTGGCAAATAAACGGCAGTAAAATGTAAACAATAATTGACGCTATGGAAATATTATAACTTCTCTCAACAGTTGCATTGATCTGCTCATTGGACCACGTCTCACAGGAAAAATATCTGTATATGATTTGTCGCCTTTCGGAATCGAGATATTGAAAGGCGATCTCGCAAGCTATCGTTCTATCGTGCAAACAACATTTCAAATTAAAGCAAGAATTATTATTCAATTCCCTTTTAGACTTTCCTAAAGCTTCTGATTTTGGCAACTCAATTATTACTGATAAACATGTTCAGTTTGGTCTTTAACGTAAATACGAATCGACTTGTGTTCAGCGACGAAGTTCGTTTCTGGTTGATTGGATACGTAAAATAGTAGAACTGCTGCATTCGGTGTACAGAACCACTGCAAAAACTGCCAAAGCGTCCCGAAAAATGTACCGATGATATCAGTGAAGCGTACTGTTGCAAAGACGACGAAGGCAGGATAGTTTCTGTGAATCGGGAGGGCTACCATGCGAAGATTGTAATTTTTTTGAATGGTAGAATTAGACCCAGCGTATGAACTATTTGAGGCGTAGCTGGGGCCGAAAATATATATTCAGCTCATGTCAAGGAAGCAGCTATTTTAGTTTTACAGACAAATTCATTTAGCAGACTAAGTGATGATGGGCTATTCATAATAGTCACACATTTCGTGCTATTATTTAATTACTTATTACTTTATGACCAGAAAGTGAGTCCCCAAATTATTCTACGCTACACAGCACCACAAGGAATGTTATTGTTAATAGTTTTGTTATGACGACTTCTCGCAAGTTACAGAATTATTTTTGCCCATTTCAGACGTTCGCCAACTGAGTTTTCTAGAATTATAATTTAAAGCAACAGGTTGGATGGAGTGTATAAATTTTACTGCAACAATGCTGGCAAGTATTATTAATTAATAATAAACAAATTTAACCAAAAGTTCAATATAAAACATGTACTTGTCAAATTTCTGAATCCTACTCTAGGAGAACAATAACAACAATTTGTAGTTTCAATAAATCACAGCAGCTGTCCACAGTACAAAATGTTGCAGCGTTTACACTACACACTATTAATTTACGCTGCTGTAATTTATGGTTGGTTAAATTCAAGTTGCTGCTGTTTTGTTTTGTTTTGCACATGTTTGATTTTATAAAAATATTTTTTTGCCGTCAAAACACAAGCATTAAAATAACAAACAAATCGCTACAAAAATATGAAACAAAATTACAATACCTCATGTCCGATGACGGCTCTTCATAAGTCGCATGTGAGTTTTATGTTGCTTTTTAACAAATTCATCAACGCGAATTTAACTTAACAACTTGCGAAAATAGCAGGTCCCAAATATATTAAATAAAGATGGAGCACCACTTTATAGATTAATTGTTCAAAAACGTACTCAACTTAGGAAATATGTGTAATAAAATAAAAAGATTGGCCCAGTCGTAAATAAAGAAATAAATTTTTATGCCTAAACGAGAGTAATTAATAGATTTAGTAAACACTAGCCACAATTATATGATCTGTTTGTTGTTTGTACATGTGTATACCTACACATGCACAAATATTTTTGAAGACTGGAGGATTCTAGAAAATAGTCGAGATTTAAATATTTTCGCTTCGAAATAAATTTAATCGTTGGAAAGTTCTTATTTACTTTTTTTAGTACTTCGGCTTATTATGTATTTATTATTGGCGTGCGTAATCAACTCGTTAGTTATTTAGATTTAAATACTGTTTCGATTATCCACATCATCACTGCCGGTATGCCACCGGTTTTATAAACACGCGTACAATATACAACGTTGTAATACGAAATTTCTACTCTCTAAGCGAATAAATATAATACCACAAATTTTTTAATAAATTATGTAAATGTGAAATCAAAGTATGTAAATAAAACAATAAAATATATTCAAACGTACTTAAAGATGATACCCGGTGATTGCTAGAGATCTTACAAAGAACTTATTTGTTTATTAATTATGAAATTATATGCGAAATTTAAGTCGCCGTTTTCGAGACTTGAGATATGAAATTATTTCATAGACAAAAACGGCTTTTCATAAAAGGTTATTGATAAGAAAGACTAAAAACGTCATAAACAACTAGTTTTTAATGTACGAGCATTGAACGTTAAATAAGAATGATCTGACGATTTTGAAAGAAGTTCCTTGTTGACATGATTCTCAATCGGTGAGAGACTGCGATCGCTGAGAATTAAAAAAAGGTGCTCTATAAAGATATTAAAAAAATTTGCATTTTCCAAATATTATATACATTAAACTCGTATACAGTCGTAATAAAAGTTGAAGGCTAAACAAGTTACTCATACGTTCTTCTGCTGCTTATTTTGTAATTCGATTGGAATAGAAAATTATTGGAATTTACACACTATCAACATTCAAATTCTAAAGTAAACGCAGTAAATCTTCTGACGTTGTAAAATTAAAAAAAAAGAAACGTCAATTGAATTAAACAGAAGGATGTTATTAAATACTGACTGGAAAAAGCCACCTTCAAACTGACTTTCGAGGAAAAGTCTGACTTATAAAACTCTTTTTGAATACCGGCATTTTACAGCAGATATCAGTTATGGCATCGTTATGAACGCCGGTATTCAATATTAAACGGTATTCAATCTTTATTGCTGTCCATCTTCCTACAAATTGGCTCCGGCATATCTTTGAACAGTTTTCGGCTGCAAGACAAACATTTTTTTGGTATCCATAATCTTATCTAACGAAGTATCCGAAATAATATTTCAAATATTGATTTACAGCTCAGTAATCGTAAATTTATGTTTTATAAACTCAACATCATTTAAGTTTATTTTGCGACACAATCACCTGTCAAAAAGATGAATGTAAAGACAGACAGACAGACAGACAGACGGACGGACGGACAAAATAGTACACGAAAGAGGTGATATAATAAAATTAAAAATTCACAAGACCCTACCACACTCGTAAATTTACATTCATGCCATCAATCATGCCGTTATTACGAATAATGCTGGTGATTACGATGATGCTGTGAGATACTGCAATAGTGAATGAGATGCTGACAACAATAGAAAATGCCACGGAAAACGAAAAAAGCGCTTAGACGCCTTTATGTAAAAATAATAAGTTCGAGTGCTTATTTATAATATTTTCGGTAATAAAAGTAGCGTAAAATCGTCAAACAGACAGACAGACAGACAGACCACCAGCACAAGTAGCTTCAGAAATTCGGTTGAACTCATATTCTGTTTTCTTTTTAAGCCGGGAGCCACTACTTGTGGCTTTTTAGTACATTTTTCTTGGTAATACGTTTTGTTTGTTTAAAAAGTTGACCGAAAAATTAAGAAATAACGCTCCAACAAATTGAAAGCAAGACTTAATAATATTTGAAATTTTTATTTCAATGCAGGAAGAAATACAGTAAGGCCTGGATATAACAAACTGCCGTGTTCAATTCGGGTAAACTTTAGAACTATTAAAGTACTCATTTCTACTCAATATATTAGATTAGTGGCCACAATGTTCAAACAGGTCTTACGAATCTATTGACACACAAATAATATAATACAAGTCTAGTACATGTCAACTTCACAACAGATTTAATAAATGGACTAGTAGATATTTTTGGAAGTTATCCATTGACTTGCGTAAACACTTATATGAATTTTAAAAAGGTATCTCTTAATAGTTTAGTGTCTCAATTGTGTACTAAAAATTTAAAACGTATTTCAATTAATTACGTTAGGAATTGGTGGGTCAATTAAATTACATGCAGCCAATATTTTGAAACTATAATATTGAGTTACAAAGTCTTCCTCTTTTAAAGAGGAATCGCATTACCTGTAGGGTAAATGTCAGGGTACGGGCAATTAGTTTCAAGAGTTTAGAAACGCACCCTGGCATTCGATATATTATCAAACATACGACCACACACACTGAAGTTAATCATATCGGTCGCAACTCACAACATGTGACGCATGTTTATTAATTATATCATAATTAATCAAAAAGTTATTAATTATTTATGAATTTCGAAAAATATGTAAATATATGCATATGAAAGATGAAATTACACTCGTGTGATGCATATTTTTAGCTGTTTTCGTGTAACATGTAACAGTCAAACAGGTTCAGTTTCGTTTTTAATATGATCACGCTTCGACTTACAAACGATCCACGCTTGCAGATGATTGAATTTGATTATGAAAATTTATGTTCGGCTAAGAAACTTCCATTGATTTGAATAAAGATTTCACACAAATCAGACAGCTGTTAAAAAATCACCCAGTTCATATCCGGCCACTGGTGTTATTTATCTCTCTTCTTTTGCAAAAACTCAAAGTAAAAGATGAACTTCAAATGAAATTTCTCAAACAGATTTAAGTACGGATGTGCGTGTGTGTTGCAGGTATTTTGCAATGCTTGTTCCCACTTGTAAACTTATGATTACTATTTGGCCAAGTTAACTACATTTAATGCCACTATTAACCTAAAGAAATAATTGATATTTTAACACTTTTACTTTCATTTGCTTAGCAAAGCCGCAAAACTTCAGCTAACCAAAACTCAAAGGAAAACGCTTTGCTGTTGCTGGTGTTTAATTCAGCACCATCAGATACGTTAACGAAGGCTTTGTGTGTATTTTGTTTTTACAAATGACTGTGAATAAATTTGTGTCAAATCCCAAACACCTTAACAACGATTTTAAAGACAAACCATCAAACCCTAACATGCAATAAATAAAATAGATATGCTGCAATATGTTACATGCCAACTACAGTGGATTCAAATGTGAAAAGGGGCACTACTTGTCCATTAAATTACATCTAAATTTGAGTTTGAATTTTCTCTCATTCTCTGTCACTTAAAGAAAATGTCTGTAGTTTGAATGGTTGCTTTAATTATATTGTGTTTGTAGCAAACAAGCAGTGCCTTTCGGCATTTTAATTCAATTTGAATAGAATAAAACATAAAATTTATATAGTTGTTTCTATATATTTAATCACGTTTGTGTTTCTCATTAAAGATCAACTGCCATATTCATAAAATATTAATTCTTATATGAGATACGTTTCAAGCCTAAATTATTTTTATTTATATAATTAATTCTGCTTTGCTACACCACATACGCAAAGCATAAATAAAAACGAAGCAAATAAAGGCATGACTAAAAGCAAATCGAAGCAAATATCACACACACACATGCTCACTTATATTGCAGAGCCATCATTATTAGACGTATGTCGAATAGCATACTTTTTAAGCCGAGCTTGGAACTCATAATGCCATTTCATAATACGATAGTGATATTTAGCGTTGTGTCACATTTAGTTATAATGTAGACGCTTGTAATATTAGTTTAGGACATGTGAAAATGACGCCACAAAAGGATAACAAAAGATATGCCAGAACAGTATTACAGAAGTCCGTATTTTTATATGCGATTTTATATCATTGAAATGAAAAAATTTTATAATATTATCTCAGTAAAAGTGCCCTATCGGAAACTCTAGAATATAAAAAGTTTAAATATTTGTGTGTGTATAAGTAAACTTTGGTAAAATATTTCCATAAATTTAAATTCTTCTTTACTTATACATATAAAATGTATTTGACAATTCTCAGTGCAGCAATTCTCAGAATTGCAATTCTCAGAACAACCGAATAAATCAATATAAGTAAAGCAATTTTTCTCAATGCTTTATGGTCATTTCTAATTGTTCTATAGATCTATTTGATTTTACCGGCCAGTTCCATATTAGTATAATGAAAAAAAACAAAGAATGGCTTAAGATTAAAATCAATGGTTGCTTAATTAGTTGTTATAATCGGTTAAAAATGTTTAAGACTACAAATATTTTATATATTTGCTGTCGTATTCATGGAAAATAATGTAGACTTGAAACACACTCCTTAAAAGTTAATCTATAGAATGGCTCTAATCCTGAAAATATAAAACTTGACAAAATACTGGGTCGCATGTGCAAGATATTCGGAACAAAAACTTTTGAAATCCAGCGTTATTTTATTTTTTATATTCCCAAATACTCTTTGCCGATTGCATGGAAAACGAATTAAAAGAATAGCAGACAAGAAATTTGCAAACCAGTTTTTATTATTTTAACATTGTCATTGAGAAATATGCTCTACTGTGCCGCTGGTAGCATTTATTGAGTTATAACAGCACAAAAGACTAATAATGAATCTACAAAAAAAAAAAAAAAAAAAGTGAATAAAATTATATCGAAAACTGAAGAAACGAACGAGTTTTATAATTTTCTATGGCGAACCGTGATTTGCTGATGATTGAATAATTGTTTTCTTTATTACATCTTTGTGAATGGTATATTGAGCTTTTTTATTATTTTAGCACACACACACACACACACACACACATACACATACATGTATATGCAATTGAAATGCCACATACTTGTATGACTCTCATAAATACCTCATTGGGACTTCCCTTGAAAAGTCGGCCAGACTTTTAAAAAATTTGAGTTTTTTAAATTTTAGGCTTAACAACTATTTTTCGTTACATATGATATTATTCGACTGATACTAATTATTGAAATTCATCAAAATTTTGTTATATTTTTACTTAAAAATATATTAGTACAACTTCATGTTAGTTAAAAGTAGAATTTGTGGGACCTACAATATGTTTTTGTTATTAAAATTTTACTTATACCATCCAACGTTATAAATTTTAATATGAACAAACTTTTTATATGTGGGATAAAGTCGTAATTTTAGCTCAGGTGCTCGAATAATGATCCTAAATAAATAAAAATATTCCCAAGTTCTTATGGGATGCTTGAGAACAAAAACAGAAATATATTGTCCGCTTAATAACCCAAGCAAACATGATAGTATGAACTGGTGGCAACATATTTCATGTTCGTATGAATCATTGCATGTCGATGTCACATAATGCCATAGTGTGTTCGCACCTCAATTATAGTAAATTTGATGACAATAGTTGTCAAGCAAGGAAATTCGCTTGTTGGATTGAGGAAATTGTGAAGTACATCATCTTTCCAAGCATCTGGCATCCCAGGTCTTGGATGCTGCAATAGTCACCAGATGTGAAAGCACGAGTAGCTGGCTACAAGTCATTAGATGGTGTCGAACAAACGCTTGCAGCACAATTAAAAGCGATAACAGCAACAACCACAAAAACAACATTAACGTCAAAACAAAAGCAACACTATTAACACACAACGATCACACATTCAAATTTATAGGTCAAGTTGAATTCAATTGATTTTCAAACCGCGGCGGTCTCTCCGGATGCGTTAAAATTTGTCTTTTTCTGGGTTATTAACTGGGTTTCTTTGGCTGCGGATGCTGTTGTTGTGTTCAACACTTTTGTTAAATTCAGTTTACGCTGTTTGTAAAACCTTTTATTTTTCATTTTTAATAATAACTTTATAATGCTGTTTGTTGGATTGTGGAACAACAGTATGGTGGGTCTCATAATGATGTTAATGTCTACAATGCTGACGCTTGTGGGTCTGCTTTTACGCATACGAAACCACTTTTGCTAGTCTTTTTTTTAAGTTTTTAGTCGGGTGTTTCTCAAAGGGTATCATATAAAAGTAAACTCAAGAGATTGTGGTGAACAGCGATGCAGGTTATGACCGCTCAAAACGCTTTTTATGTAATAGCCCTCATAATTATAAGTATATAACTGAGTATTAATATTTTTTGAAATATATGCTCAACAATTCCCTTCCTCAACGTGTTTTTTCCATATTTTGAGAGGTTAATGAGTGACTTAATGTGTTTGCTTGTTGTGTGACTAAAACAATTTTCTTATCAATCAGCTGCAGATCTTCTGAAATTAATTAATTTGCCATGATGGCAGAGTTTTTAGTTAAATAATTTTCTCAAATACTGCCAAGAGCCCTTTAACAGTTTTTTGCCTGAAGTAATTTGTAACTTCTTTGCATCTAACCTTGGCTTATATATCCTTCTCAAATTTGAGGTAACATTTAAATTTATTCCACTTTTTGGATCAAGTTAGAATGTTTAAAACGATCGGCTCGTGCCGTATTGATTTCAATATAAAGTTTTCATAAAATCACTTGACCGTAAAAAGGGGAGCTCAGAAACAACTCAAATTCAAATAACAAACACAAACAACAACACTAATAAGGGAGACCACTACAAACGACTTTGATTCCAGTTGTTGGCTTAGTGTTGCTGTATTGCGGTGTGCATTTGAAAATCAAATGGTTAAAAAAATGTGCAACAAGAGCAAACAATTACAAAATTGTTAAGAAAAAGAAAAATAAAATACAAGAAACCAAAAATTTGGTAACAACGCGCTTTTAATTGCAAAGGCCTGAATATAAAAAAATAAAAGCAAAAATGAAGAAAATGCTTCAACAACTGGTGCAAATCAGAAGTTTTTCAAGAGGCAACGAACAAAAAAACCGACAACTTACTCGCAATAAGACACCAACAAACGAACACAGTGTTCGAGCGTTTACTTACATTCTCCTTTTTGAGCGTCAACATGAGTGAATGCGAGCCGAATGATGGTTCAACTTTTAAACAAATGAATGAATGATTTTTGCGGCAAGTTGGCTAAAAAATGTGTGCTATTGTTGTTTGCTGCACCATCAACTACACGTTGCTATTTTCAACACTAACCCAGTCATTTATTTAGAAGCTGGGTTTTTAGATCAAAAGCTTTAGCGATACAAACATGGATTTTAATGCCGCACAGATTCAAGCTTTTGCTTTGCAACTGAATTATTAACGATTATAAACAACCGGCTTCATATAGATGCATGCGAGGGTGTGTGAGTGTGTGCCTTTTGGTTGCTCAAATGTTGTTATCAAAATTTGTAATGACGCCTGAAGCCAGCGTTAAACAACAACTTTGTGGCAGGTATTCACTCACTCATTCAGCAACAGAGACTTGAGAATTCACAAGAGCAACTTGACTAACATTTCATCAAGTTTTTTTTTGCTCTTGTTTCCTTTTAACAAACTTTGTATCAAAATGTTGCATGATATCTGAATAGTAAAAATCATTCGCATACATAATAATTTGTTTATAAAATGATGTCAAGTGTGTGTTCATTAAAGGGATCATGCAAGTGCATGCGTGTATGCAACTTGAAAATAATATTTATCGAATGCTTTACAAAGCGGCTTCAATTTGCTATTGAATATTTTGTGTATATTTTGAAATAAGTAAATGCATGCTTATGAGCATTTTTCTCATGGTCCGTATACGAGTGGACACATATTTGTTATCTGTATTTAAACCACTTAAATTTCTTGTTAACTTACGATTATGTCATTAGAATTATGACAGGTAACTAATTTTCTCGAAAAAAAGAAACAACACTTATAGAATTAGAATTCCCAAATGTTTGAAAGAATTCCATGCATACCAATAAAAAGTTATTAATTCATTTAATTTTTAATTAAATAATTATTCCCAGTTTACAATTTGCATGCTTGGAATGAGTTTTCCTGACACTAGTGTCAAAGCTAAATTGCATACAACAGCCGTTGCATATTAGCATGCTTGAATAATTGTAATTTTATTCCATGAGGCTTAATTATAATTTCAATAGCATTTTCCAGGTTGAAATAAAAAATATGTGTTCACATAGTCCAACTTCATAACCAACGTGTTACGAGATTTGTAAGATACAAGTACATCTTCATTTACGTATTTGCTTTTGTATTTATAAGCATTTCAAAATTCCACACACGTCTAATCCAGTTTGACTTTGAGAATTGAAACAACAACAACAACAACAACAACAACAACATAGAACAAGATGATCTCAAATAATTAAGATGTCGAAATAAACTTTAGGAAGAAACATTTAGAAGTAACTGCCACTGCCAAGGGTGTAAAGGAAGGTCAGTTATAGACATGCATGAACACAAACAAACATGAATTCAAGCACAGCGTAAATAGATTTCAATTTGTCTAAGTGTTTTGATACATATTTACTTTTTTATTTATTCAGCTAAACTATTTCAAAAACGCGATTTTAATGTTCATACAATTACGTTGTCTATGCCAAATAATTTACTTGTAATAACCGTAACAGAGATGGAGTGGCATGACACATCCCCACGTACGCAAATAAGTATTGACTGATCTTTAGTTTTATCTAACTCACACATTTTCAATAAAATACTTGAGCCTCTTTGTAAAGTTGGAATAAGAAGCTTCCTTGGCCCAGTTTTGTGTGCCCATAAAATTGTAAGTGAATCTTTGAAGAATATATTGGAATTCATTTGCAGCCGAAAGTAATTATATTAATAAAATTTTATAAAGGGCTTTCCAATTTTTTCGGTTTTGTTATTTTATGTATTCCTATTTTCATGCAAATAATTCACTTTAATTTGTGTATAAAAAGCAAATAACGATGTTTTATTTATATATCAATTATTGGTAGCGAAATATTGGAACAAAAATTTATTAAAAATAAAAAAAATTAACTGTACCGCCCTTAAGTAAGTGATAGTGTAAATTTCTGTCGGTAATGATCAGTAGTCTTTGCTATATGATCGGCATGAACCAATGCAGATCAGAAACAAAATCCATCTCATGTTCATGACTGACTGGGGGATCGTGCCCAAGACAGCCGTAGCCCACAGCACTCTTGTATGTATTAGTTTTTATAATAAAAAATATTGAGCCATATTCTGAAAATGACTTTCATATAACCTTTCTTGTAAGTGATTTGAAATCGGTAGTGGATTACTCAACCGGTTTAAAACTTCCTGACTTCGAAAAATTACAGAATACCTCTTGTCAATTGAAATCACCATCTCAAATCTCATTGTATTCGGTTTCATCTTCATATTCGCCAGAGACTCTAGTCACCATGTCTTTATTCAGTTTTCCCTCACGGCTGCACTCGTGTTACAATAACCAGCTTCACACAAATCTATTAGCAGTGGATGAACATAAAAACCGATTTCGAAATATCTTTTATTTCTTTTACCACTTTCGATTCTAACGGCTTCTATGTTGTTATTCCATGTACAATATAAATTAGAGCCAACGAAGCGTTGACACGCACTGATACAGCTCCAACCCAAGCGGACAAGATATCTCCAGAGCGCTCAAGGTGGATACGGAAACAAAAAGAAGGGATAGTGATGAAACTGCACTTTTCAAAATGCAAAATCAAAGAATTTCAACATTAATTTCATTACTTGCTTGACCCAATTGCAACGAAAGAGGGCTCCGAATTCTATTACCAATTTCAAAGTACTTGAGATGCAAACTGCTGCCTGTAGAAGCCAGAAAGCAAACTTAGTCTCCGTATAAAAGAGTTTGGCGTTTGTATCTGTATCTGAAAGTCATATATTTCGTTACTACTTTCACAAAAGCCAAGAGCATTGCAATAAACGATTCTTGCTTGGAATTCCTGCAGGTTGAGTTATTTAACAAATTATTTTATCTAACTTGTGAAGTTTATGCAACTACGCCCTTTTGCACTCTAAAAAAAGTGAATGTTATGTGTAGGTATTTGTTGGAAAAAAAATTCGAATTTATAGTTTTGTAACTCAGTTGTTGTTGTTGTTTTATATATTGTTTGTGTTTGTTTTTAAGTTAACAAAGATTTATTAAATCAATAGTCAATGAAAATCATTGAATCAAGTGACAAAGCAAAAATTTTCTTTAACTCACACATGGCGTTTTACGAAAATATTATTTTTGTCTTTAGCTATTTTTTAATATTAATTTCTTTGCTGTAACGTACTTAAGAGAATAATAACTGTTCGAATTACGCAAATCACACATTTAAGTAAAATAACATTTGAAAAATTTTAAATGACTTGCCGTTAATGATTTTTTATACAATATTTTTTGCTTGAATACCAAATTTATTGAAAACATTTTCAAGTCTGTTGTTTAGAAAAACTAAAAATCATGCCAGTAAAGGGGATTTTATTATTAATATATTTAGGAAAAAACACTAAATTTTGTAATATTATTTTATTAATAAACAATAAGAAATGTTGTTGTATATTATTAACCCTTGTAAGGTCACATGAAACTTCGTAAACGTCATAGGGCTACTTAATCATATAGAAAACGTCAGTCAAATTCTAATTGCACTTCAAAGCCCGTAAATGCTGAGTGATAAAATGTTTTGGGTTTTAGGATTTAAAAGCTCCCCGGTTGTGTTTTTTAATCTTCCCGTGGTGTTTGTCACTATTTGGAAATTCAACTTTTTATTCGTTCTAACGAATTATTAAAGAAAACAATCACAATTAAATTAAAGAGTAGATTGATTTTATATAAAATTGATTTCTTGGAATTTGCAAATTTATTAATTAAAATTTAGGTGTTGCTTTAGCTTTTAAAATGTTTAAAGTTGTTAGTTATATATCCATCCAAATTGCTTTAATTAAGAAAAAGAAATTTGCTGAAGTAATTTTCCTACATAATTATAACGTTCTCTAACGATACGGAGTTGGGAAACAACATTTTTTCTAATTATTTACAAATGCAATTGTACAGTTAAAAAATTTAATACATGTAATTGATGAAATAATGAGTTATAGCGGATAGTTTAATAACAATTATTTTCAATTGTTAATTAACAAATCATGAATTAAATATTATGAAAATATTCCAAATGAAACAGCAACGGATCGGTCAAGTTGTGAAACAAACGTAAGGAAAAAAAATTAATATAATTGAATTTATTCTGAAGAAGCTGATTTACAAAATTACTTGCACTTAGTAATTGGATATTGATAATTACAATTACATGTACTGCAATCGAGCTGAACTGGCTGATTTTATAAATAAATTATAAACAACTAAGACGACGACAGTGTTTCTAATGAGTTTGTAATCTTGGGCGAATTTCTTCGTTTATCAGAGTTGTGTCTTCACCATTGTTTCCAAGTCCCCAGATGAAAATGATTCTTAAACGCAATAAGAATTGCCTGAAATTTCAATTGAAAATGGCTGAGTTACAGCTGTAATTTTGATTTAGGTTCCCTAAAACTGAAGACATAATTGATGGAAACCAAACATGTGATAAAAAGTAAAAGCAAAAATAGATTTTTTTTTTACATTAAGTCTGAAAGGTTTTGAAAAACCTTCCATTTTGCTGTGTGATCCAATTTAAATAAAAATTTAATTTATTATTTGAAAGTTTTCAGATTAATTTCTTTGTTTAAATGTAAACAAAAAACAGCTGATAATTTAATTCTATTCCGAACACAAGCAAAGAAAAAGTTTGGATTTTTTCTAAAAATTTTTATCTTGAGGGCTTTTTGACTTTGGATCGGTGCGAGTTCGAAATGTTGTGTTATTCACCTGGAACAGAGAGAACAAGTTAATAAAATATGCGAAACCAAAGATTTTTATAAAATATTTCACATCGATGAATAGATACACTTTACATATTCCACACGCTCAAATAACAAAAGCACACATTTTTTCTTTTAGCATAAAGGTTTTGTTTCATTAGATAAGCAAAAAATAAATAAAAATAAATAAATAAAATAAGCAAAAAATAAATTAAAAGTAAAATGGTTTTAGACCAGATATAATTAAAATAATTGAACAAGTTTTTCTTACTTCTAAATCCATGTTTCATAGAGTCAAAGACTTGTACAAATAACTCCTGAACCAACATGCGATTACGTTGTGTATTGAGTTGTTCATTCTAGAACAGTCTTCACGTCCTGCATTTGGTTTTTGAATACAATTACAGAAAATGTTTTATTAAAACTCAATAATTATTTATCTAATTGCTCCACTATTATTAAACTTGACACGATAAAACGTACAAACACTTTAATCGACCTTTACTTTACAATATTGAAATATTCAATATTTTTAGAATCGCTATCAATTTTAAATGTTTTTGTTTTATTAAATTGCAAACGTGCTATGACAGGGAAAAAATTAATAAACAATGCAATAACCGTTTGCAAACTGAATTATTTAATATGTTGAATTATACATTAAAACTGTTTTCGTATTTTATAGTTTAGATAAAATATTTACCAATTGTCTGACGCTACTATCTGGGACGGTATGTGTGGTCGATCAAAGTTTTGATCGCTGCAAGCAACAGACATACGCAGATATGAAGCCCCCTATACAATAATAAATTAAAATGTAAAAACGTTTCTTGCGGAGATATTTTAAGGATCATATCAACAGCGACAAGCCTGCAAAGGTTGGTGGACTGGAAAACTAAACCGGTATGTAGAAGAGATTTTGTCGAAATTGGACCCAGCCTATAAAATAGTTGAGGTGTATTCGCGGCCAAAGTTTACACGATATGATCCTTAAATATTTAATTATGTAGATCGTTCTATTTTCGCAAACAAAAATTTTGTGCTTCTTTTTTAAATAACTGCGGAAGCTCTTAAAAAATCATTAATTATTTGCGCTTTAATTTTTTAAATCATTAAAATTATATTTTATTATATTCATGTTGGAAATTGTTAATCAAACATGAGTTGAATTCTGTTAGTTTGGCGATAAAATAATTTTCTATATATTCTGCTCTTCATGATTTGAATTCAAGACAAAATATTAAGAGTTTATATATTCGCAGATTTCAACTTGAGCCTGACTAATTTTCAACTCGGTAAATTTAATCAGTAAAGTTCAAATAACAATACACATCCTAATAACTATGTTAGTCTTTCCTTAATTTTCATAAATAATCAACTCTTTCCAGTAATTAAGTAAAACAAGGAGCGATATATTTCTAGTCACGACCTTATTATTGACGATTGTTGACATTGAGGCTGCAAATGGATGGCAAAGTGTTGACTGGTCTACCCTTAAACTGGACTGCCTAATTTATTTCGAACTTCAAAGTTTTTATTAAATTTATCTAGAGTGCACTTACGAATGTTGTAGACACAAGTTGATTAAAGTGACGTATGGTGTGAACCGTTAATGCAATTATCAATTTTGTCATTATAACGTGTGGGGTTTTTATAATTCGCCATCAACTGTTATTAATTTCATATCTTTTTACATGCATACATGTTTTACGCTATCGCATGTGGATCTGAGTACGTAGCATGTGTAGATGTGTGTGTGCAACTTCACTGATTACGAACGCAACTTAAATACAATTATAACATGTTGGATCGGTAGACTGATGGCTTGTGGAAAACTAAATAGCAAAAAAGCTAGACCACTTTAATTCAGCTAAACAATTTATTTCATAAGAACAACAAAATAACACTTATTACACTAATACATGTATGAATGTGTGTGTGTGTGTGCATGTACATAAGTCTTCTCTCCTCTCCTTATATATTTATTTATTTTTTTCTAATAGATAATTATTTTTCACCCAAGCAAAAAAAATTGTCACAATATTGGTGAATATTTAATGTTGTTGTTCTTGCTTTTATATTAAACAGTGTTAACTTTTATTGTTTTGTTGCTTTTGTGTTGTTGTTTTATTGGTATCTAGTGTGGCAAAATCGTTACCCCTCGTGCAATCAAATCGACTGATTAACTTTTGTTTCTATTAATTACATTCCGTTAAATTATAGTTTTTATATCTTTTAGTATTGCATATCTGGTGTTCGTCACCCTTCACAATGGCTATTAGCAGGTAGAATCCATATTAGTTGCATTGTGCGCCAAGTTAACAGGTGGGTATGACAGTTAAAAGTGGAGCTTTTCTTCAAATGCGCAGTGTAAGAACTAAACAAACGCTACGGTTGCAGAGATATTTAGTTTTTTAATTTTAAAACTTTCATTGTTAGTTATTTGCAATTATCCGTAAGTATTTATCCATGAAAGAATTTTTATCCAGCTTCACATTCTATTTATTTTTTCAAGAAGCCTTTTGCAACACCATCAGTGTTAGCTAGTGTAATGCAATTATCCTTGCCGACCAAATTTCTTGTGCTCCTTCTTCTCTGATGTGCATTTATATTGCTCGGGAAGAAATTGCATCTTTCCAATGTCCAAGTTGCTCACATACCGACATTCTTTTATATATAAATTAATTTTATTGCAGAACATTTAATAGTACAAATTTATAAACGTTTTCGATTTTATTTTGTAAACTTTGGTCGCATTTAATTAAAAAAATTGTACTAAATTAAATTGTTGGAAGAAATCTGCATATTCAAATGTGTTTTTGTTGGGAAAGAATTAAAATTCCACTTTGTATTTAAGTAAATAATTAAAAATAATTATTTAATGAAACGTTTACTTGCTGTGATATAAACACATAAATATTTATGTAAAGTTTGTCAGGTTCGAACTTTGTATGATTTGAAAAAACAAAATGAATATTCAGGGAGAAACAAACCAAAATACAAGCGATAAATATTTTCAATATATATATATATATATATATATATATATATATATATATATACATATATATATACATATATATACCAGTACATATATACATACTTGTTTGATATGCAAATTGTCTTCAAAAAACGCAAGAAATATTCATAATTTTTAGCGGTAGAAAGTCAGAGGATAATATTATTATGGAATGGTTTATTTAAAATAGAAAACGGAGTAAAAGTAAATAAAGTTAATTTAACCAAAACACAGAGTGCAACTGCAGCTAAATATAATAAACAGGTTTTAGTAAATTAACAATAAAAAATGTTCAGCTTATTTTTTATTTAGCTTTCCTGTTTCTTAGTACAAAACAAATAATTCATTAATACATTGCATTAATTAAATAAATTTGTTAATAATTGTAAATAAAAATAACCCTGAATATGTGGAATTACATATTTTTTAAGTCTCAATCTTCAACCTATTTTTTATTTTATTTGTTTTATTATGTTTTTGTAAGTTTGTAAACTTGTTTAGGGATACACTTTCAAGGTCATATTGTTACAACATAAAGCGCAACAGCAACAACACCACCGATAATGCATACTAGTAACTTGAGCAGTTTATTACAACAACAACAACAACGGCAACAACAAACAATGCAAAAAACCCAAACTTGAAAATTTTGTACTTGTTTGCTTTCATGGCTTCTTTTTTTTCATAGAAAGCGGTGTCAAGATCGTTTTCAATGCAATGCAAGAAGAAAACTGGCGTGTTATACAATACATACACAAGTGCATATACACACACATACACATATAAATGAACTTGCATATACAACACATTTACATATTTGTTATTTTGCAATGTTAACTTTGAAAGAAATTCTTTCACTGCAAGTCAGCACAACGTGGTTGTATTTTTTTTTAAATGTGTAATCAAAATAAAAGAACCACAATTAATTCAAGGTGCAAGATGTGAATACGAGTAACGAAGACAATATCTCAAGAATAACAATAATAATTATAACCTTTTTAAGTCTGCGTTAAGCCAAAATATTTTGCTGATATATGCAAACCAGAGTCGGAGCTTGTTTTCATTGTATCTCTCTCTCTCTCTCTCTCTCTCTCTTGATTTGTATGTTGATGCTAATGAAGATGTCACACCAGCTGTTTGTTGTAGATGATTTACATAAAAAAATTATGTTTCGTATGAATAATATTTATTATTCATAAGTTTGTCGTAAAAACCAACCACAGTTATATTTAGTCCGAATTTCTTTACTGATCGCGTTTTATTTTATTGAAGTCGGCAAAAGCGATGCAAAAGAGTTAATCAAAAAGAGTTTAAAATAACTTCCACGCGTAAAACTTTTGATCACAAAACACCCTTTAAATGTCATTGTTGACCGATAAGATAGCAATTTTTCATGTCGATCCCAATCAAAAATATGGCTCTTATTTCGACAAAAATATTTTTCTCTAATATGTTGATTTATTTGTAAAATAATTTTATTTCCTGAAGATGTTAAAAATTTGACTAAATGAAATTTTTTCTATAGTTCCCTAAAACGTTCTTTAAATGTTTTAGCCTTTTTTGTTTGTTTAACGTTGAACATTGCAAAATCTAAGATTCAGTCTGAACGTTTCTTTACAAGAAAATATATGCAAATTGCATTGTATGACACACATGATCCACACTACACAACAAAATGTATAATTAAAACAATAAAATCGATAATTTATTACTATTATTTATTCAATACAGTGAATTAATTACGCGCATTCACTCTGGCAACAATAGCTAAATAAGCAAAAACGTGTACTAGATCAACACAAAGTATAATAATGCTACGCAGGAGAAAGCACCGTGATACACCATTTGCCTCCAGGTTGTATCTGTGTTGCTGAGTGTTTCTTTGGACAACCCAATAGGCAGCTTAAGAAATTTAATTTTTTGTTATTAATACTTAATTCATAGCGAAATGAATTAATTAATTTACATCTGCCCTCAAGAATACTGAATAATGCGATTATTCCTTCTGAAAGAACGCCTCTTTTACTCAATTCATAGGACAAGTCTAAGAAAAATTTGAGCAATAGCTGGGAAATACTGAGTGCAATCGGCTGCACTGCGATACGCAGAAATATATTGACAGTAAAACAGAAAGTGCGCACTGACACAATGACATTTCTTTTATATATCGTCCCTTGTCACTTTACAAAAATGTTCAATATTGCAGACTTTAAAATACAAAATTTTTTACAATTCCAAATTTTTTTTTTTCCAACTCACCATTTTTATTATTTAAGCTTTGGGAATTTTGCTTGAAAAGAAAACGAAGTTAAACTATTTTTTATTATCCCGTTTGGTAAAACGAATAAAAAACACAATTTTCTAAAGCTGTTGATCCTTTTTGATATTAATTTTTGCAAAATTGTTGGCACAAACTGTTTCGACTCAATGACAAGCGCAAACACTCGTTTATAAATTTTCAACACTTTTTATAAACTTTGTGGTTGGTGTTAATTGAAATGAATGCAACTAATTTTGATTTTAATTTTGTTTTCTTTTTTATTTGTATGGGTTGTTTAACAATGTGCTTAAGCTTTCAAATTATTCTTGTTCTCCAATTCAATTAATTTCAATTTAATCATTTGAGACAGTGCATTAAAATATTTTATTGCATTTAACTATTTCGCAGCACTTTTCTTCACTCTCGACTTGTACGAATTTATTTTCAAAACTTATTCTTACAAATAACTTTAACTGTTAAGATAAATAACTTTTTATTTGAATTATATATATTTTTGTTGTTGTTATTTTTGCCTTCAATAAAATAAAACTTATTTGCGAAACAAACTGTATCGTGGCGCAGAAGAAGTGGAAGTAGTCATCAGCAACGTTTTCGTTCAAATCAAAATCACTGTAATAAGTTTCATTTCGCTTTGTTGCTTTACTTTTATACGGCTCCGCAAGACTGAGCTTAAACTTGAGTTAAGTTTTTCAAAATTCTGAGTGTCTTGTGTCGTGTGACCGTTTTAGTGTTTTTGCTGCCACATATTCACACACGTGATAGATTTTGTTTTGAGGCCGAGATTTTCATATAAAATGTTTTCTTATAATCGGATTTTTAATTCAAGCCTTTTATGTTGTTCGTGTTTTAAGTTTTATAAACAAAAAGTTTAATATTTTGCAATTAATAATGAATTAAGCTTTTTTTATTGCATGTACAGAGATAGACTATTTAAGATATATTTTATTATTAATTCCAGCATTTATTAATTCATTTAATGTCTTTGTCCAACTATTTCCAAACACTGTCATACGCGTCTAATCGAGTGATTTTCGAAAACTAGTTCCACGACTAGAAATATATTTTAGACTGTTTTTATATATTCTATTATATACGTGCAGTCTCAGATACAATATCGGAAAAGAAGTCGTTTCTAAAGAACGTCTTCAGGATCATTATTTGCACTACAAATCGTACGATTTCAAATCGACGTGGCTTGCAGAACAGGACATTTTATGGTACTATTTAGCGGCCTTATGCAAACTGAATTGTATTGACAAATTTCAAAGAGAGCTTTTAAGAATCGTAGAACTTTTTATTGTGAAAGGAATACATAAGAAATTATAGAAAAATCAATACATATTTGGTGAAAAGTAAATAATTTTTTCCCATCTTCCTTGGAGCATTGCTCCGTGACACTTTGGATTCGGCAGACTGTCAACATCCAGCTGTCTTCACGGGAACAGTCAGGTATGAGTTGTCTGTATTAAAAAATACTTGTTATTGTTTTATACATTTAATAAAATGATTACTACGAAACTATTGATGACAAATTGCGTAGAACAAACACTTGGTCAAAAATAAATTTCAAATATTTGGGCTACTACATTGGCATGAAATATATTATTTCAAATTTACTTTGAAACGGATGTTTAAACTGGGCACACTGAAGATGATGTTCAAATTATAAGAGACTGTGCGTTGGCATGCGAGAGAAGTAGTTTCTACAGATGGGTGTGTGTGTGTGAGTGTGTGTGAAAATTTTCATGAGAGGTTTTTGGTGAGTTGTGATTGGGAGGGAGCGTAAACAATCGACAGATCAATGGGTTTCGCATATGTATTAGTGGAGATCTTATTAACGGCTTATAATATTTATCTTAAGTTGGCTTTGAGATATTGAATATTCACAACTGATATTAAGTTTAAAACGTTTTTCTTTTATTCGTCACATTATCAACACTGCGATTATTTTTCAATCGCTTTGAAGATTCTCTTTTACAATATCTGCGAGTATAACAGTTTCACTAACAGCCATGTTTATCTAGTTCATTCATCGATATTTTGGCTTATTATTGTAATTTTGTAAAGCGCGTGCGTTGGGTAGAAAGTTTATTCATTGGGAATAAACGTGGAAATTGAACTTAGCACTCTTCAAATAAATGATGTGTGTGTGTGACGTATTCAATCGGAAGGAGTTCACACACAGACGCATTGAAGTAGACTTGATCATAATTATTAATTAAGGTGAAGTAAAAATTTTACGGTTGCTAAAATAATTTGTTACTGTTTTAGCAACTAAGACATCAATTTATTTATTTCTATTTATTGTTGTTACGACTTGTTGTAGAATGTTTTAAATTGTTTTTTTGATTATTTGATAATTTATGTGCATACTTGCCAACATTCTTTTATGTTATGAATCTTCTATTCTTTATGATTACATTATAATCCTGATACGATACATATTCTCACTGCATCCAACCACTTATTCTTCTACTTACTTACAGCTGCCGAATATGTAAATATTATACATGGTTGTTGCACGAAGCATCACCAATAAATAATTCAATTAATTAAAGACAAAAATTAATTTCTAACACATATAAGTTAACAACTGAAATATGCACTGAAGAAACTCTACATGCGTTAATGCAGCACTGCGTTGCAACATGTTGTGCATTCTATCGGGCTTTTTACCCAAAAACCAACTGTCAAACAATAAAATTTTTTCAGGATAATTGCGTTCACTGAATAAAGTCTCATCAAGAGAGCAGCTTGAGACACAACAACAACAACAAAAATATGCTGCCTCCATGATACAGTGCAATACCGCATTCACGACTGTGGGAATATATTAAACCACGACCATTTTTACTAACAGCTTAATTTGCATCTGCTTAGAACACGATATGGATCAAAAGCGTAGGAAAGTCACTAAAGTTCTGAACAACAACATCAGTTTTATATGATTTTCGAAATCCCATATGGCATGAAGTTTTGATGAGCAACAATTTAGCAAAACCTAAACTAAATGTAAATTTATTTTAATATTTTCTATGGGAATTACCAACCAGAAATAACCTTGTCATAGAACAAATAATATTTAACGTCTTAGAAACAGTTTTATCTTACCAAATAAGGCACCTTGATTAAAGGCAATTAATAACGCATTATTATAAATCTATATTATTATTTGTTACTTGAGCCGAAGTATTTTATCAAACACATTGTGCACAATAAGATTGTTTTACTCTTCATGTTGTTATTATTTTTAAATATCAAGATCTCAAGCTTGAGCCCATTGTGAACTGTTTTAATTTTAAAAAAACGGTTTGATTTTTATTAGTTTCTTACATACAGTCTCACTGAACTGGTCAGCATTGAGTGACATTGAACTTCAAATTTATTAAAAATTACCAGAAGAAAAAAAATTTGTTTGTTTTTACCAAATGGTAACCAACATGAAACGTGTTGGTACCAAACATGGATTGAGACGCCCACAAAAGAGATAATAAACGTCTTCCTAAACAAACGGCTTTCAGTTTTTATCACTGGTGTTTTAATGGCTGCTCTTAATTATATAACATCTATTTCCTATTACACATAATGAAAAGTATGCAACCTGATCATCATTGTTTTTAAATGTTTGTTTGTTTTTTTTTACTTAAAAGCAAAACGCATTTGAAGAACACATGATTGATTTTTAATAAGTTTCCTTTCATTTAAAACTCTTTTTGCTGTTACAGGAAATCAGAGTTGAGCAAAAACTTTAGCATGACTTTGTTTTTGATCTCAAACACGAGCTGTCATCCTTGAGTGTGTCTACAGTTAAGCAAAAAAGTTCTTTCAACCCTTCATGGCTAAAGTCCAATGGAATATCACACATTGACTCTGTTGTTCGTTATTCAGTAGACGTAGAATTTTTAACTTTTAGTTTGAAATTTTGATCAAACAGGTTTTTATGTTTATATAAACATTTTATATTCGATAAGTAATCAATGGGGTATTGCAATATAATTTTTTTTTGTCATAAAAAACATAATAATATTTTCTAATATATTTAAAGTTAAGGTCTCTTTATTTTTTGTAAAAAATGTATATATTTTGCAACATTTCATCACTTCTTTGTGTGACTGCTTCAGGAAAACAATTAAGAATTTTTGCTCGTAAACACAATAGTGCTCCATTATGAGCCACATTTTTAGACTCTGAACTCTAAAACTCAATATGGAAATAATATTAATGAGAAACATTTCAAAATACATATAAACAGATATAAAATTTTCGAATTTGTGTGTTCTTTAAATGTATTTTTGTCCAAAGAACGATATCGTGGGACAGGCAGTAACATTATAATATATATTGGGAACTTTTGTGGGAATATATAAGCAAACAGAAATATATAAGAGTCTGTAACTTGAAGATATAAAGGCCGTAATCTATTTTCCTACACAATCCCACGATGATGTCAAAAACCAATCCGAGTAAACAAGTTGTATGAGAAGTCTCACTATGTCGCTCTCTTTGAAAACACACGATTTCATATTTGACAGATCGTTTGACTTGTTGTTACAAAACGAGGGTGTTGTCATGCAGCAAAAGGACATGCCTTCTCTTCTATTACTTAATGAGAAATAGGAGTCTGGTGTGATATATAAATCTTTTATATATTAATAATATATTTATTCGTTTTAAAATATGTTTTCGCGCATTCAAAAGTAAAATTCGGAGAAGATATTTTTATTAATTTTGAGCTTTCAAATTCTCTTTGCGAAAGAAAAAAATCAGCTGGTTTTATTATTTGAAAATCGTAAACGAACGAATGAAAAATGACGTTCTCAAAAACATGCAACAAAGACGAGCTCCTTTTGTTATCTGGGAATTTATTTTTGTGTGAATGCTTATAATTTTCACTCATAATTATAATTTTCTACTCATTGAACGTATTGTGTGGGGAAGAGAGCTTGGCGTTCACAGGATAGATGGCAAATAATGAAAAGACAAATCAAGTATCGTTAATACAATACCGGGAACTTATTCCTTGCCTTTGTTATTTAAAAAAGCAGAGAATAACTATCAAGGTGCTTAAGTGTAAAGCTAAAAATAGTTTAGAAATATATTTGATTTTAGTTTTGCAATACTGTTGTCATAAATAAAACTGAACTTAATTGTTGCTGAATTGAAAATCTTCCGCTGTTAATTCTATAATATTAGGAAGCAAACTTTTGTATTTATTTTTTTCTTAATACAATCGAAATATTTGATTTAAAATAGTTTTAATTACGAGTGCAACATTTTATCGACATTTTCAACAACAATTAATCAAAACTTGTTTTAAAATAGTATAAACAAAGCGTATTTAAATTAAAACTGTTGTGGACTTAAAACTTTTCACACATCTTAATGACAAAATTCAAGATCAAATTTTTGTTAAAACATCTTTAATTTAGCAGTTTTTATTGACGGACAATAAAAACTTTCTTATATGGGAGCAAAGTTTGTTTCCGTTCTATAGCAAATTGAATTAGAAATAGTCAACAATGAATTGCATTAATTAAGTTTTCTTAATTTTAGCAAATTTAAAAGAAATCGAACCACGTTGTCCTTGACTTGTGCTCAAACACAATATTCAAAACGGCTTCTATTTAAAGCTTATGAATTTGGTAGCACCAGATTGTTGTGAAGATCACATGGGACTAAAATATTTTTTTGCAAACAAAAAAGAAAAAAGCATGAACTACATGTTTCTTTCAAAATATGAATATAAAATATAAAAACAAAACACACCCAAACTGAGTTATTTGAATTATTACAAGCGTCGCGTGAATGATTGAATCGAACAGATACGAATTTGAGCAACAACCACAAACGCCGCCAAAATGTTAAACAAACACTAAAATTTTACTAAACTTTGAATTAAATAATAAATTTTTATTTTAACCTGTTTTATTTTAGTATTTCGGTTTTTTGCTTGGTTAACACTGTTTATTTATCTCTGTTCAAATTATTTGCTGAAATTAAGCCAAGAACAGGTTTGCCCCTAAAGACAAATTTTAATAACACGATGAAGAGATATTTTGGGTTTAAGATAAAAAAAATTAATAACGTAAAATAGCACAAACTTTAATCAATGGACTAGAAACTGATTTTCTAACGATCTTAAGGTATTTAAATGTTTCGCACTTCGTTTTTGTGCCATCATCATTCATGGGCTTATTAATTTGGCCTTTAAATAATTGAAAAAAACTTTTATGGATACTCGCATTCACGAGGAAAAATGTACATGGAAAAATGTAACAGTTTTACATGTTCGCCCTTCACTGTAGGTGGAAAGGTTACGCATACAAGTAAATATATTTATTACATTTATACTCTCGTGTCACTTTGGCTATTCCCGAAAATATTTAGACGACTTGAAAGTTACGAAGAGTTTTCGAAAATGTTGAACGTTTTTAAAAATATTCAACACATTTTTGTTGTGGAAAACAAAATGGATTTTGAAAACTTAACTTTAATTTTCACATCTTTGAATAGTTGAAAAAACATTTCCTTGCTAATATTTTTAGTAAAATTTTATTGAACTTCAAATATAATTCGTTCCATTCCATTAGCTAAGATGTTAGGCAGCCACCGATGGATGGACTTTCCAACTTTCGTATAATTTGACATAAACGCTGGTAGCACTAGATATATTTGCTTATTTCTTTCGCTCGAAGTGAGAGAAAATAACTAATTTGAAATATATTTCAAGCAGTTATGGTAAGAAACAATGTAACCCAATATATTAATTTTTTTTTTTTTTTTTGAGAAAAAGTAGAAATAAGACACACATTTTTGTGGTATTATTTGAAGTCTGTTATCGTTCACCAACACTAAGAAGTTATACATAAAGTAAAAGGTATTTTTATGTAGATTTGCACAGTTTAATTGTTTCGCTTGAATTTGTAATAAAAAATATTTTATATAAGTTCAATATTTGTTAATTAATTTTTTTTTTTTTTATCGATTTTAATAGAGATGAGGGAGGTTATTTGACCTGCGTACGAAACGGATCATGTGCGTAGCAGTGTTGGCAGCAAGTTTTTCGTACCCCTTCTAAAAATAAAAATAAACCCAAATTAACCTTATTTGGTAAAAAAATCAAATTATAAAAATTACTTATTATTGTAAAAAATTGTCCCTACAAAATTTAGCCCTAATTTAAATAACACCCACAAGCCTGCAAGAAAGTCCCTCAGGCAAACAATATGACGAAGAATACTGTAAATTTTTTTATTATTCAGTTGCTTAGAATTAGTGATCCCCATCGTATATGTAAATTTTTTTGTAAAACGTTATATTTAAAAAAAGGACTAACGTGTCAGTAACTGTTAGTTTATGAGCTCAGTTACAGAAGCGGCCAGGCGTTTTTTAGTCTTCGTGATACTGCTTAAAATCCCAGTTACATAAATTTCGTCCACCTTCAGTGTGGAAGAGTACAACAGATTCGGGGTAGCTAAATATGACCCGCATACTGGCTTATTTCTGACTGTTTGTGATTATTGGCCTTAAATACTTGTCTTTCGCTTAACACACATCAAATAATAATTTCAAAGCATAAACTGAATGTGTGTGAATAGTTTTACACATTCATGGATCTCTTGCATTCGTTATCACCACAAATCATCTGCATCATCAACGATTTTTAGCTAATTTCATAGATCTCTTTATTAATTTAGTGTTTTATTTATTTGTTAATATATTGACCCCACTTGTTTTTGTTGTTTTAACACAAAAGCCAAAGAAGCTAAAAAGCAAACTATTTAGGTCCACAGTGAAAATGATACCAAGGCCGTTGAAATTAATGCATAATAAAAGCTCACATTCACACTCGCACTCACACATGCTTAAATGCAAACTATGACTTTTAAACACGTACATACGTGTTGAGTATTTGGGCGGCGATACGCATATTTACACAGATTTGATCTTTTGTCGAACACGTGTCCCTCGTGCTACCTTAAACTCACAACACTGTTTCATTTGCGAGTCAATTTGACAGTTGTCAGTTGTTGTCACGGTAGTTTTGTTTGTCAGTTTGTTATTTTTCGACGCAATTTAGTGATGATGCGTATTATTGTTCTCAATTGCATAAAGTCTCCGAAGCAGATGATACAAGATTTTTAATTGTGAAGATTTTCGCTTTTAGATGGAGAATAATATATCAATAATGCGAGGGGAGAAAATAGTTAAATTCTTTTTTTTTTTTTGGAAAACAGATGAAGTTGCGAAGGAGGTTTCGCCTAATCCGAAAAAACAAAAACACTGTAATTTTCCCAAATGCATTTTAGTATAACGATTTTATTATACTTTTAGGGCTGCCTCTTTTTCCCTTCCCCTGTAGCAGTGCCTGTTTTGATTGTTAATCCTGGGGAGGTTGGAATAAAGAAGACAGAAACTTTGTGGTACACTTTTAATTATGTTATCGTGCAACAATTTCGATAAAATTTATATAATTAAAAAGGATTTTTTGTGTAAATATGTACAGCATAAATATTTTTCCAAGCTCTTGATAGAAAATAAAAAAAGCTATTAAATTATTTCTTTGCTTTGACAGCAACGATATATCTCATAATTTTTTATATTAAACTCAATTTTGATTTGAACTTGGAAAATTTTCCGAATTTCTTTACAGACCTGGTATCTAGACGTGCTACTATTGCATTTATGTAACATATGTAATAAATAAGCAATCGGATTTCGATTACAGGGCGATCTTAGCATTCATGATTGGTCCGATTATTTTGACAATGCACATTATCATTAATATTTTTGCATATCGTCATATGAACTCTGAGAAGCCCTAAATTACATTGAAAAATTTTTCAGGTGAAGAAAAAACTCTCTATTATAAAGAATTAAACAGCATTTTTCGACTTTGAGAAAAAATCTTGAATCTTGTTATTACAACACGGCAAGTCGTAGCCAAACAAATACAATTTTTGTAATTTAATTTTAATAATTTATAAATCATATGGCGATGCAACATATTTATTCTCCGATGGTGGAAACCGTCCCGCTAACGTCTTACATTGTGTTTCTATACTAATTTTTGTAATTCAGGTTAGGCCATTAACAATTCATGCCAGCCAGCCTGTCAGCCAGCAGCAGCCCAAAGTGATAATCATTGTGGAATTTTTCAACACACAATGGCAAATGTTTGAAATAATAACCACACTAAAACTGTAAATCTTAAATATGAATTTTGGCAGTGACTGCAACTGCAGACATTCAAAATCAAATTTATACTCAGACATTTTTGTGTCTTGAACACGCTTTTGTAAAGCAGAAATAAAAGAAGTTCATTTGTCATATTTCACAATTCGAAATAATTAGAAAATAGATATATAAAATGAATGTTACATATGCACCAGGAGATAATTTAAGTTTTATGCACTTTTAAATTAATTAAACAAAAAAATTATTTATATGAAAAGCATTTGCTTAGGGAGAATTATTGCAACACAATCTTGAGCTGTTTTTGTGTTTTTGAATATTTAATAATCGATTTGTCATCTGAATCTTATTAGATTCAAATTGTTTTTGAATTTTTGTATCTCTGAATATAAAATGTATGACTGCATTTATGCATTGAATGTGGTTACGGTACAAAAAAAAAAAAAAAAAAAAAAATAAAAAAATAAATTTCCTGAAGAAGTCACACAAAGGAGTGACGAAATATTGAAAAACAATTTTATAAGATAATAAAAATAAAGAGACCTTAAGCTTAATATATATTAGACAACATTATTAATCAAAAAGAGGTAAAAAAACTAGAAGAAATTAAAAAAATATATATTTAAAGAAACATAAAATTACTGATGCTTATTGATTTTAAAATTTTACCTAAAAAGGCTCAGATATTAAAAAACTCAGTTTTCATTGCTGCAATCGCTCAAGGGATGGAAATATTAAGACCTGCAAATTATGCTAATAATTTTTACTAATTTTACTAAAACTTGTAATAAGTTTTTCTTAATAATTGTTAAAATTTGATTCAACAAAAATTTCATTTATAACACAATTAAAACTTATGGTCACAAATCATATAGATAGAAAAATTTTGGATATTTACCTTCTTATGCCCTTAAAAGATTTCTTTCTTTAAAATTTTTAGTTTATATTTTATTACGAGATTTGAAAATAAAAATGTATCGTAGCAAATAAGTTTCATGCGCATAAGCAATGACGTTCTAAAATATATTTATTTGAGTTGTGACTGTTTACGATTTGGTATGCGATATGCTAATTGAAAATTGTTTAGTCAAACAGTACATTCTATTAGTGATGTAAATAAGTTTTTATGTATGTATGTATGTGCATATGTATGTACGTATGTAGCCATCTAGATATGCGTTTGTATGTGGATACATGCGTACATGTAAACGAATACGTAATAATCTGTAATAATTATTGAAATTAGCTCCGGGCCTCACACGTAATCGTTGTAAAATGTTGTTAACAATATAATTAATATTTTTAGGTGACAGCATATAAATCCAATTTCGCTACACAACACCATCATTTACGTCACTGATGATGATTTAAATAAGTTTTTTTTTAGGGAAATACTTAAAAATTCCTATTATTCATTAGAATAGGCTTTCGATAACAAGTTATTTTTAAACTTCTGTATATAAAAATAAATTAGAATACACTGCAGTATTGGCGATGAAAGTGTAGGGGTTTTCGAAGGTAGTGATATTCTGCTCTGCAATGCAGGTTGAACATTAAAATTTATGTTGACGTTACAAGTCACTTCACGTATCCTATAACAAGTCCTTTTCCCTCTAGCGTATTTACAATATGTGATATACAAAACATCGATGTAAATGTTGATATAAGACTTAGAAAATAAATGTTTATATTCAAGTCTATTTATGGAATAAGTTCTGAGTCCCCCGACAACCACCGCACAAGTCCATATATAACTATTAAGCTCAGGTGCATAGAATGACTTTGTGAAAGAATCGGACATGATCAACAATACTATCGTATTGCTCTTCTCAAGTTTCTAGAAAAAAATCTAATTGTTAATATGATTAAATCCCGAAAACACGTAAATCTTTTTTAATATAAAAATGGAAAATATGGAAAAATTATATTGAAATTCAATACCATACAAATTTGAATTGCTATAAATATATAAAATTGAAATATATGGGATGGTTTGGGAAATAAACGATAACCGATAAAGAAAAAAACATCAAATGTTATTGAAAACATCCCAAGTCGTCCAAAAAGGTGGTGGAACATGTTCATTCATGTTAGTTCAACATCTGGTTACATTATTATTTCAGCTAAATATGTATCTGTGTATCTATTCCAAGCTACACAAGGTTTACGTCTTTGCTAATCAATAGTAGTCCATTACAGCGTTAATATTTTATGCAGCTGCATAAAAGCCATTTTTGCGTAGCCAGCTTTTGGGCAGCGTCTGTACAATTTTAAATAGGGTGGCATCACCGATTGATTGTAGCTTTAGTCAGCCACTAAACAAATGAGTTGCGTAAAATGTACTCAGTTCTCCTAAAACTTACTACACACTGCATCAACTGTGGTTTTTAGTTTACTAAAGGTTTTTTTGTGAGAGGAAAGTGTATTATTTAGTGCGGCCGTCTTGCTAGAGGAATTTAATTCATAAAGATATTGTTAACAATTAAATTGTTTAAAATTTTCCTAATAAAACATAAACGCGTTTGTTAAGATGCTCTTATCTATAAATTATATGCATAAATAATATCGCGTATTAAATATATATTGCGTACGGGTGTCGGAAAAATTCCTGCAATGTGCGCGTGTGTGTTTTTTTGTTAGCAAACAAGCAAATATTTATCTCTGAAGGTATTAAATGTGCTCTATTGCTGGTATTTTTTTTTACAGTTAAACTATTCGTACTCAGTGCAGTCTACTAATAATCAAGAATGTCATTATCGTTTACTTGCCGCTCCTACCTCATATATTACCTTTAATATTTATCTTTTATAGGGAATGAAATAAATACATCTTAATAAATATATACATACTTACATACAGAAATAAATATTTGTTTCTTCCCCCGCTTCCCGGTAAAATTTAATGACTTATTATTTCCTGAGAAAATAGAGTGGATGACTGTAATAGTAAACAAATGTTAAGTGCTGTCAAACATACGTTTTTTTAAATTGTTATTTAGGGAATGTACCAAATTTATATGGTGGGGCTCTTATTATTATAACGTGTTGTTAATATATAACTCGTTTGAATAAAACATCTGATATTAAATCTTTAGAAGAACAACAACTTGCGATAGAAAGATTCTTATCACGCTCTCATATTCAAATAATTCTGTCCCAAACTCTCTTAAGATGGCTTCCGGTTAAATTATTAGAAATTTTACTTGTAGTGGTGGCTGTGCTTGCAATAATTAGGAATAGTCACGTGAAGGTTAAATAACACATAATATTTTATTTGGATTTTATTTGGTGTTACATAGCCAAGCTTATTATTATAACAGGAATTGCTAGAGTGAAAACCGCTGAGTAAAAGACAAAACCGCTAAAAAAATAGCACTTAATTAATTATAACGACTGTCTTCTCTTAAAAGTTGTATAATTTTTCTCACTCTTGATACTAGTCGTTTGACAAAGAGCAACCTTAAGTATTTTACTAACTAAATTATATACAAATTTTAGTCGTAGTTGCTGCTTCGGCCGTGTGTAACGTGTCATTTTTGGTTTAAAATAGAACTTGCAGAGAAGCATTATATATAGTACATATAAAATAAAACAGTGCAAAAACGTAAAAACTTTTATTTATAAAAACTAAAAACAGTACATTTTCTATATAAACAAATTTGAAACTAATAATACTCGTAGTTATTTAAAACAAAAATGGCTCAAAAAACTAGCGTTTGCATTGTGGGTTCTGGCAACTGGTAAGTTGATTTGGTTGATTTCACTCCGAATTATATAACTTTGTTTACATAACATCCTTTGAATGCTTGTATAAATTTTCTATTAAAATATTTCAGGGGCTCTGCTATAGCCAAAATAGTGGGTGCCAATTGTGCCAATTTGCCCGAGTTTGAAGAGCGTGTTACAATGTTTGTGTATGAGGAAATGATTGACGGCAAGAAATTGACAGAAATCATTAATACCACCCATGAAAATGTCAAATACCTTCCCGGCCACAAATTGCCCCCGAATGTGGTATGTTTCAATTTTATTTTTAAAGTCAATAGGATTAGTTTTTAATTTGCATTAAAATTTTTATACTTATCAATAACAATTCAGTTTGGGAAAATATGCATGTTATCATCATTCGTTGTTGTTGAGTGCGATAAAAATGAAATGATTGTGATAAATGAAATGATAACATTTGGAACATGTACCATGACCATTTGACAATCTCACTTTTTAAAATAAACAGGCACTTATCTGTACATATGTACTTGTATGGCTGTATGTGTGCACATATGCACAACCATATGTACAATTTAAATATTACTGTTCTGAAGGCTGTTCTCTTCTTATTGTCATTTCAATTAGTTTAATCTTTGTTAGCATTCTTTCTTGTTACAGCATTATATACAGTGTTTTTAATGTCTTATGTAATATTTTGTTTGTGTAAAATGTAAAAATAACACAAAATTCAAGAGCATTAACAACAACAAACAGCATTTGTCGAGTGCATCTCTTTTGAAGTGCATGGCACAGCAGAGTTGCCAAATATCTACGGGGTTTTCGTTGATCATGAAATCGTACTTGATTGCATCTGTTGAGAATTTTTCTTTAATTCATTTATAAAGAGTTGTGCAGATAAGCGAATTTATTTTTCAAAGGCTTTGTTTCATGCAATTTTAATATGTTAACCCAAAGAGAATTTCGGCATATTAGCCATATCACAAATCCGTTTTTACAAATGCGAGAAAATGTTTTTTGTGCTAATAATTAGACAACATTATAAAGTTCAAAGGCTAAACAACATATTAACCTCTGCCAATCCCAAGTGCTGTGCAAATATTTCTGAAGAGAATTAATTATAATAATTAATTAACATCAATTACATAAAATATTAACATTAATTACATATTTATAAGCTACCACTGAATAAAGAAGCGTTCGTACAAAAAAACAAATTATCGGTAATAATCAGCATATATCTTACTGATAATTTTTTGTTCCTTGTTTTCTCTTTGGAAACTTAAAAAATTTTTCGAAACGCTCTAAAAATTACTTAATAGTTATCTTCCAAATGAAATCTATTGATTTAAATATTTAAAATATTTATTGTAACCATAAGTCTTACAAAGCTGTTCATTGAAAAAAACTCTCACTATTATATTAATTGATAACATGTTTAAACTATCAGCAGTGTTTTGTTTGACAACCGATTTGATAGATGACCGATTTCTGTATACACTGGTTTGGCAATTTGTCATGAACTGGTTATGCGAATACACCATAGCTTGCGATATCGGGTAACAGGCCGTAAATTAATATCAACACAAAATATCTTTTATTATATACAAGTCCAATGCGTTGCATTTTAATCGTACAATTGTTCAAAGAATATAAACATGGCAACTCTAAAATACACATTTACACTATAATCTCAATTTAACACGAATAAATTCTATTTCATCTACTTACCCACACATGCACATACATATCGTTGGTCTTAAAGAGAAAGTCCCTAACACACATATTTGCAACTTTACAGACTTTGTATTGATCACAAACGAAACTTTAGTTTTTAACTGCTTGTAAAAGTTTTCTTAACGATATCATAGAAAATTGAAATATACGAATCAGGACCTTTCTTCTTGAGACCATCGATATGTATGTACACGCATCCATATGGAGAATTACATGAGAAATGTGTAATTATAATTAAAAGAGGAAAGAAAATCGTTCTTCAATAATAATATTACGTAAAATGTTTCCTTACGTTCGCACATGACGTGTTCTCCCTTATTGTAAATGAAAGTATAACATTTGCGAGATTTGTACCATCTGTATGTGAGTATGTATGGGTATACATTAGGGAGCCCTTTAAAAACCATATTTTGATTTATATAAAACCCTCTGAAAGTAAAAGTTAACCCTACCGGAGAACAATAAGCCGTCACATTTAATTAATTGTGTATGGAATTAATCAGATATAAAAACAATAATTAATCTTTTTTCTTTAGAGATGAAAAACTTTAATTAGGTTTTTATGATTGTTTAAAATTTTTAGTGCTCAAGATAATAGTATTTTTATGAAAATTTAACCTTTTGTATCGCATGGGTCAAAATTAATCGTGTCTACAAATTAATCTCTTATCGAAAAGAAAAATATTGTGTAACAATTTTCTAGGCATAAAATACATATGTGATTATGCATGTATACGTAGGCTCTAAATGTGTAAATCACGTCGCGTGAGTGATAAATACGAATGTATGCATTTCTTCTCATAATACTCGTATTTATTTACAATATATTTATACAAAATAATTGAATTTGATAAAAAGAAATAAGTTAACAACAATATTTTAAAGAATAAATCCAATATAAGATAGATACATACTAATATTATTTCTATCAGTTCTATTACTATATTCTATATATTTTCCATAATGTAAATTGGTTCGTATATTGTCCCAGTTCATTATCAAACATATGCCTTGTTTGGCATAATATTAATCTAGTATGTGAAACCTTTTAAGTTTCCCAACTTGTTATATTTCATCCATAAGATGCAGTGATAACTAAAATTACTTACTAGTTGTTTATGGGATGAGAAAAAACAAATTTGCAAAATAATATAAAAATATGTTGTTTCTTATACAGTGAAGGGCTTGTGTTGCCTTTCAAAATGTTTAATATAAATTTATTAAACATATAAAATTTGTTTATTATTCCCTTAATATTAAGATCCTTCCAAAATATATTACCATGACAAACTTAATTTTAAATTTGCTCATGAGAATACCAGACACTGTAGAACAATATATTTTTTAATTTAAACGAACATATTTCACACTCGTTTCTTGGGAACCCTAATATATATGTGTGTATGTATGTGTGTGTGTATTACCTAATTCAAAAACACTGACATTGAAATTTCTCATTGTTACGTCTGTTTATTTTTAACCAGAAAAAAATCTATATGAACTTCAATGCATTATTTTCTCTTTGCAATAGTTTTTAGTTTGTTCTTTTGGTTTTGTTTATCGGCCAAGTTTTTTTTCATGTGAATTTCAGTACTAGTTTTGTTTTTTTTACTTTTCTAACTTTATGTGCATTAGAGTGGTTCAATTTGTGAAATCCTTAAAATAATAGTGATGATATATCAAGCACCAACCCTTATACAATACACATGCAACACTTTTATGAAAATAAAACATTAAATTGGCTTAGAAATATAATGCCGAGCTGAAATAATATTAATATGTTAATTTAAATTGAGTTCTTTCCACGTCTATAATAGTTACAAGTTGCAAAATGTTGTCCGGCAAAACATCGATGAAGTTTGTTTGTCTGTTGGAAATTTTAATCTGCTTCAACAGCTCAAAGAACTAGTCTTTGTTCTACACACTTTGTCTCACGCCACTGTTCCTTATGTTTAGATAAGGAAATACTTAGAAATTGTTTTTGACTCGCTGCCAGATGGCATGATTATTGCTTTGACGGTTTAGTCCTCGAAACTAAGCGCGGATCCATTTGGCTTTCTTTTTCAACACCATCTTGAATTACTATTAAGCTAAGCACAGGCTATCGATGCTATTGTGTGTAGCTTGATAGCTCATTAATGTCGTATTGACGCAACAGTTAAATCCATTTATTTACATCTGGAGATATGAAGTCATACAGTCATTTGTACAAAAACGCATGCATATTGCTTTAAGCTGGCTCAGCAACTACAGGAAAAATCAGAGTTTTTCTAAACTCATATATCAAAATTCTATTCCAAGGAAAAGAATCTAAAACATATTCTAAGAAAAAGAGACCACAGACGATGTTATAATATTTACCAGAAAATTAGCTCTCAAATTGTTTGCAATTTCATCTGGCAGGACTGATATAATGACTTTATTTGTGTGCTATATTAATGCAACTCTTATTTCTCTTCTTGAGGCAAATAACCCCTGCTACTCTTTATTTCTGTTTACACATTTCTAACTCTGTTTATGTTTGTGTGTTTGTGCTTTCATGCGATTGATAGCAACTGTAGGTCAAGGCCAACCATACCTGACGTTGTTGCTTTACATTGAAATCGTGATTCCCAAAGTGTTCTGTATTGGGCACAGACCATCACCTGAAATGAAATACTTACAAATGAATACTTACTTATCTACTACTTCCATTCACACTTATGCATGTACACAAACACATAAATATGTATAGGAAAAGTAGCTTATGAGTGGCGGAAGTTTACATAATTAAATTGGGGAAAGAATTAGAAAATGATGAACTCGAATAATCTTAACACTGCGCTAAAAGAAAATAATAATAAAAACAAGCTGTTGATAGCCTACGAGTACTCTTGAGAATTAAGTTTATTTTTAAAAGCAGCGATAAAAACATTCTTATCAAAAAAATTTCATTTATGGTACCAATTCATGTATGCTATCATATGTTTTTATTTTTAATTTTTTTTTGTAGTTTAGTTTTTTCGTATTTACTTGTTTATATTCATAAACTATAAACTAAATAACTTTGTTTTGTTCTATCATACCAATTTATGAAAACAAATTTTTTAAAAGTGGTATTAATAAATAAATCAATTTGTTATTGTGTAATAACTTTTATTGTGAAGGTAAATTTTTACAGCCTAATTAAAAAATGTATTTTCTATACCGAAATTTGTTTTATTAACTTGTTATAAATGAGAAAAAAATATTATGAATTAGGCCTTTGCAATTCAAAAACAAATGAAATGTGACAAATAAGCGAAAATTCGCCTTTATTGAAGCTTAAATAAGCAGAGCAAAAGAATATTTTGAGGAACAATTATTATCGAAAAAACACGGTTTTTTTAACGTTTTAGTACAAGTTTTATGACCACATTTAACAATTCTTATGTCTATATAAATATGTATTTCATTCGTTGCGCACTATAAATAATAATATTCACTTTTATTTTTGTGTATTTAGCGAGCTGGTATTTGCACCAGTTTTCAGTTTATCGAACTTTAATTGTTGTTGCTTTTCTAAATAACCGCAATTAACACTGGAAATTTAATCTACAATTTGCACACATCCATATGAATATGTATGTGTATGTATATACAGTGGAGTTTCCTTATGACATGCACTCACTCTCCAATTATATTTGAACCCCCTGTTACGATCGATAAATCGAAATTGATCTTGTCTAAGACTTTTACAATTGAGAAATTAATAGACAAAAAATATTGTAGATTTGCTTAGTTTATATTTCTGTGTTTATAGAAAATGTTGGAAAACATATGCGAAATATATCCAGTCGAACTCGTAGCGATGCTGTCAAATAGTACACAGGCAATGAAACGATTTTATTGTTACTGGACCAGTTATAAGCGCCAGTTATAAGGTTGCAATGACAAAACATCTGTGATTTTAAAATTTGTTATATATTCGCATAACAAATGTTCCAATAATAAATAAAAATTTTTAATGTAACATTTTATTTACATGTAGGTTACTATATTAAAATAATTGTTAATATATATAGTAAAAATAGTTGAAATATCTTTTTTATTAAATAGAGGAAGATCCCTTGAAAAAGCGAACATAAAATTCACGGAACGTCCGGCCAAATATGAAATAAAAATTGCATTTTTATTTATATAGAACACGGTAGGCCAGTAGCCAATATATTACTTCCGGTAACAACAGAAATAAAATTTGGCCATCTAAATATTATAACTAGAAACGATTTTATTTTACAACACATTTTATATAAAATTTACTACACCGATAGCCAAGAGATTCTAATACTTTCAATTTAGTTTATTTTAGAATAAATATAAAAAAACAATAATGTCACTAATTTCAAAGCAATTAATCGAGTTGAGTAATTAGGCGTATTACAATTAAGCGTGGGGACTCTTATTTGATAAGCGGGGAAAAATGGGGGTTGAAACTGGTGCCACTGTGGTAAACTATTCTACTTGGCTTCAATATACTACACTACGTCAATAGCACCGGCTAAGAAATCAGTGCTGTCAATTAATCGTAAATATTAAACGCTTCATAACAGCCTAACACATCCATCGCATTGGCACAAGTGAATATGTATCTAATAAAATTGCTAAACAAACTGTTTCCATCGGGTGAAACAAGTCTGATTATTTAATAATATTTGTTTGCGTTCTTTTTTTTTGGCAAATTACCAAAAAAGAAAAACGAATGCAAAAATTAACACAATTCGATTAAACCCCCAAAAATATGTACATACAATTATATGTATGCGCATATACATATATGTGTGAGTATGTACATACTTTGACATGCAATATGGACTGTATTATTGTTTTTACAAATAAATACGAAAGTTCTTGTTGAGATAATGGAGTGGGCATTTGAAAACATTTTGTTTGATATTTCGAATTGTGTTTTGAATGGAGTCAATGAGTTGTTACTGTGGAAATATTTAGCTTTAGTCAAGTTAAACAGGTAGCACAAGCACGTTAATATGTATGATTTTATATGATTATTTTAAATTATTAAATATTGACCCTTGAAATAAAGTTGCCAACAATAATCTTATAAGTTTATTAAGTCTAAGATAACTTTGTTTTAACTAAAAAGAAATTACTAAAAGCTGGCTAAAATATTTTTATTAGCAACAAAAAAAGCCTTTGGAAAGCTCACCTCACAACTTATATTCGATGGTGACTCTCCCCTGTGCCTTGAAATATTTATCATGTCTTCCTGAATTAAAAACATGTCACCAAAATTTCTAACATCAACAAATTGTTCTGTTTATTATATATTCGCCTTTTTGCGTTCTTTGTAGGTTGCTGTACCCGACTTAGTTGAGGCTGCCAAAGATGCTGATGTTCTCATATTTGTTGTGCCCCATCAATTCATTCCTAACTTCTGTAAAACACTTTTGGGTAAAATTAAGCCCAATGCCGTAGCCATTTCCCTGATCAAGGGCTTTGACAAGGCAGAAGGTGGTGGCATTGACTTGATCTCACATATTATTACACGTCATCTTAAAATTCCCTGCTCCGTACTCATGGGCGCCAATTTGGCTAATGAAGTAGCCGAAGGTCAGTTTTGCGAAACAACAATTGGCTGCAAGGATGCTAAATATGGAAAAATTCTACGTGATCTCTTCCAAGCCAATCACTTTCGGGTGGTGGTTGTTGAAGACTCTGATGCTGTAGAAATCTGCGGTGCACTAAAGGTTAGTTTTTTGAAAGTGATTATATATGAATTTGTATAGAACTAAAGGAGAAAATGTTTGTTTTATAGAATGTTGTGGCCATGGGCGCTGGCTTCGTTGATGGCTTGGGCTTGGGAGACAATACCAAGGCTGCTGTTATTCGTTTAGGTTTAATGGAAATGATACGTTTCGTGGAAATCATGTATCCGGGCAGTAAGTTGTCCACCTTCTTCGAAAGTTGTGGTGTTGCTGATTTAATTACCACCTGCTATGGTGGCCGTAATCGTAAAGTCGGTGAGGCTTTTGTTAAGTCTGGCAAGACAATCCAACAACTAGAAACCGAATTGTTGAATGGTCAAAAGCTTCAAGGTCCCCTAACAGCCGAAGAAGTTAACTACATGTTGAAGAACAAAAGCTTGGAAGAAAAGTAAGATGGTTTATGAGTAAAATCAAAGACACTTGGCAAACTTATTTGATTTTATTTTCAGGTTCCCCCTGTTTACCGCTGTTCACAAAATCTGCAATGGCCAACTCAAGCCACAAGACTTGATTGAACGCATACGCTGCCATCCCGAGCATATGTAAGTTGTTCTTCAAACAGTATTAGCGTTGTTATTATTTCTTAAGCTCGTATTTGTAATATTAATCCGCGTGTCTTTATTTACGTATATTTTTGGTTGAAAGAGGTTGCATGATTTGGAGCGAAATTATAGATTTTTTGTTGATCTTAAAACTTCTCATATTTTATTGGAAATGACATTCAGTAAAACCAAAAACATTTTCTGAGAAGAAGTCAAGAATATTTTAATTGAGCTGTATAGAGAGACTCTAACGTTGACTCTTTTCTAAATAAATCTTTCACGTAAAAAAAATATATAAATATATATATATATATATATATATATATATATATATATATATAATAGTAAAAATTAGAAATTGTGAGACACTGGATAAGTGTGAATATATATTTTACTATATATTCTATATATATTAGATATATAGAATGATTCATATGACAATAAACAAGTTGTTCTTTGGATCGCGCTACAAAACTTTTAGTATTTCCGTTGAACTGCAAAGAAATACCTTTTACCCGCAAAAGGCAAACTGCTTATCCAAGTGACGGGTAACACTCCAATTTAATTTTATTTACTAGCTTAACAATTTGAATAGAATTGAGATTAGTTCCACATACATACTTAAAGAAAATAAAATTTTTTTAAGTTCGTTCCGCAGCTGTACCAACATCAGCTGCTTCAGATCAAATATATTTGAATAACTGCTAATTTTAGAATAAATTCAATCCGTTATAGAAAAATCTTATCTGATTAAATTTCTATGCGGCTTAAGTTAAAGGAAGGTTAAATTAAGTTCAACCAAGAAATAGTCGGTCTATTTTGGTTTCATTAATGAAAAATTCATCGAATTAATCGAATGTCAAATTTTAGCTGGAAAGTTGCTCCAAATAATGACAAACTTTTATTAAAATCAATTATTTGTTATATTAATTTTATGTGTATTATATTATTTTTGTTTCAATTGTTACTAATAAAAAATTCAATCTTACAGGATTTAAAATGAGAGCAATTAGATAAGTTTTTACACTATTCAATCGCTGACAGTCATTTCCAAAAAAGGATTTACATTTTATTTTAAATCTAAATTTATATATTAAATCGGTTGCCTACTTGTTACTCATTCAAAAGTTTATGTTAAAAACAAACATCGTAATCAAAATTAGTTTATGAAATATTCAAATTATGAACAGACGACGTGCACAATCATTATGCGTTTATTTAATTTTTTCTCATGTTATTTATTTTTTATTTAAATTATTTTCTTTAATCACTCTGTTGTTCAAATTATACATCATATGAAATCATACACGTGTACCATTTTAATCTCATATATTGTTTTGATTTTAGGCATTCATCATTACTACCGGCACCAAAGCTCTAATATGTTGTTACCCAGTCCTTAAACCATATGCAAACAAAATTCATTTACAAGACATTATATTGCAATAGTGTATTAGTAATAGTGTTTGTTATTGGCTTGAAGTCACAGAAACATGACACTTTATACTACCAACACCAACACCAACACCAATACCACAATACACCTGACTAACTAAAGCAACAATCTATAGCATTAACTTAAGTCAAACTCCAAAGGAAGTAAATATTTGAAAGAAATTCACGGTCTATGATTCGAGTGAAAGTTTTTTTTGAAACAAAACTTGAATCCTATTTTTGGAACAGCATCAAAAAAAAAAAAAAAACTTTTCGTTAAAAAAGTTGAGCTCGTGAACTGGATTTCTTTTAAGTTGATCTACTCTGCAAGCGTTTTAAGTACATCATGTCAAGATTATTATTTTATTTCCCTTTTCAGTATCTTATTTTAACATCCATGTTATTTATCCCTTATTTCTTTTGCTCCTTTTGTACATAATAAAGTGTAATTAATTGTTATATAAAATGCATTATAAATCTAAATTTTGAAACATTATTGTTACGTTAATAAAAAATTATTTCTCAAAGTTAAAAACAACAATGTTTCTCTTATAAGTAAAATTGGCAACAGCTGAAATAAAGGCCATTAATATCAAACCTTGTGCTTGTGATTTTGCCTGAAATGTTGATAATTTCCTAGTTTCTCTCATATCATAAAACTACTTTTACTTTCTTTTTTTCCACAGGCAAAAACTATAAATGAATACAAGTAATAATACATCTCCCTTAAAATCTGTTGAATCGAAAAGAAATATTTAAAATGCTTAACTTAATTAAAATACCTAACCAGGCTTAAAGTTTGAATTAAAACGCATAAACTGTTTCTTTTTGAGTTCATAACTCCTCAAGCAAAAAAAATCTGCACAATTTTATATTATTTGTAAGATAGTCTTAATAAAATTGGAAAAATTGCGTAACGAAAACGTATATTGGTGCTTAAGTAACATACGAAACACCACTGCTGTTGACTCAAAACCAAATATTAAACATTCTTAGCTTAATTAAGAGACCTAACCAGGCTTAAAATTTGAATTAAAACGCATAAACTGTGATGTTTTTCCTTGATTTTTAACTCTTCAAGCAAATAAATAAAATAAAGTAAAAATGAAAAGCATCGCACACTTTTATTTCGTTTGTAAGATGAGCTTAAAAATATTGGAAAAATTGTGTAATGAAAATGTATTGGTGTTTAAGTAGCATAGGAAACACCACTGCTTTTAAACACCCTACAGTTTTAAGGCATATCTTTTAATTCTACTATCCTCTCTTGTACTTCAAACAGAGTCATTAGTTTTAACGACAAACTATAAAATGTATATTTTTAAATCTATATTAAGTTGTAAGTGAAACAACAATTTTACAACTACATATTTTTGTTACCACAACAAATAAGTACCTAAATGAAAACATATATAAAGTATATATTAAGCAAAAAAAAAATAAAAAAACTAAAGAGACAAAAACAAGAAAAAAAGCAAAAAGATATATAAATGAAAGGGGATGACAAATTATTTTATTGTATAAAAAGACCACCATACAAACATATTTTAGTTTAAAAAAAATAAAACAAATTTATTAAATGAATAAAAATGTAGCCAATATTTATAAAAAGAAAAGAAATAACTAAAGAAATATATCGCACTATATGTATACGACTGCTATACATTATAGAAAAACTAACACCCGCAAGTATGAAACATTATTTATTCCCCGATTTGATTACAATTAGCAAACAACTTTGGCAAGTGTGTAAGTAAACTTATAAAACATTTAAACAGTTCAGCAAAATATTTACTTTTCCAGTTCTAATATGTCTTTGTCAAGTGCTGCAATTACAAGTCGTTGACAACTTATCAATTTAGCACGCAGCACTCCATTATGGCTATAATAGAAGTGCATTTGGTATCAGCATTTGTTATTTGATTGGTTATAATATACTTGAAACTACCCGAGTGATAGAGCGCTGCAATGATAGCTGTATTGAAAGGAATGATCAACGAATATGCGACTTGTGGAGGAACACATTTTTATTTTATTTTTATATAAGAAAATTTTTAAAATTTCGCTGCCACTTATCTTTTATATATTTGTAAAAGCTTGTCTTCAATCTAATATTCTTGTTTCTTCTTTATCCTTATAAATTGGGCTCGATAATTTCACGCTGGAAATGTCAACGCTTACGAATGGCCTTGACTTTGCATTCGTCCTCCATAAACTTCAGTCAATACACAGAACAGTTTCAGCTACGATGCATTTTCAAAAGAAAAATTTTCATTTTACTCCAACGTACAAAGATCAAAAAGCTTACATTCGCGGATTATCGAAAACTTAAAATGTTTAAATATATTGCCAAGCCTAATTTGTAGCAGGTGGTCCGAGGACTCAGGTATCTAGAATGCATCCTATATATGCCATGTAAAAAATTGCTAAGAATTTTTGTATGATATTTAGCAAAACCTTTAGCTCATTGCCGACCGATCACTTGAAAACATACATATTTAATTTATTCAATCTAAATAATTTCTAAAAATCTTAAACTTGACGTTGTAATATGAGCCCTTAACTTAAGGGTTAAATAAATAAAGTATTATAATTTTTTGTTAACAATATTAAACTTTTATTTTTATTGAGTCTTTAACTGCTCAAAAGCTTACCTAAAATTCTATTCCGAATTTTCAAATAAGGCCGAAGTTCTAGAATGTCTACAATAAAGTTGTTATAAATTCACAGCAAACCAATAAAAATAAAATTCGAACAATACCGGAAACGTTTAAGTTCGCTGCCATATCGACAAATAAGCGCAGAAAAAAGCCAGATGATGACATTAACACAGATTAAATTAATTTATTCAAAAGAGTATAAAATAACATAATAAAAATAAATAATAAATAATAAATAAAAATTTACTATATAAAACACATAGAAAAATAATAACTACAAGAGAACAAGTATTTTCGATAACAATCGAACATATTGTTTTCGAAGTAGTTGAAATTAAATACACTCTTGCAGGCGCCGAATTCGATGAAGAAATTAATCTTTGAAAAGTTATTGTACAAGTCGATAAATACCTCACGATAACATAAATTAAGTATTTTCCAACTGTTTTGTTTGCAGCGTTTATTTAAATTGTGTTATATTTTATACGTTTCAAAATTTTTTTCATTATTATGATTGCTTTTTAAAAGAAATAATTTTGAAGCTTAATAAGCGCCAAGTTGTTAGACTCTAAACAAAAGTTATTCATTATTTATTCAAGCCATAAACAACACTCATTAGCCATGCCTTAACACATTAATAACACATCCATTTGTAACAAATTCGTACAAATCATCTTGACTTTGTGTTTATGAGTGTTTAAATTAAATAAATATAAAATATTTACATACATTTTGTTATAATATGAAAGTAATCGGCGTTCGTTGCTACAAAAAACAAAAGACTTAAGCAACAAGCTGAAGTATTTCACGCACAAACATTTTACGATATTATTTCTAATTTCCTTAATTAAACTAAATATGTTTCTAAAATTTCCTCTAGTAATCACAAATAACGCGAAGGGAAGTACAAATTTTACTACAAACGAATTGAAGGTAGAAAACACAAGCGTTTAGTTAAAAAGTCAATGTTAAGATCTTGGAAATGCATTGAAAGAAGGGTATCGGGAATTAGCTGAACTAATCTGGAATGAACTTTCGTTTAACTAATTAGAACCGCTTAATTTCCTGATTTTAATAAGAGTTACAACTTAGTTTTTTCATTTTTTTCTCTAAACAACATATTTATTTGTACAATAAAAGAGGGCATTTAACTGATAAACTTTACAAATTTAATGCTAATAGCAATTTTAAAATTGTATGCAAAAGAAAATGAGATATAGGAACTTTTTTTCATTCAAAAGATTGGAAACAGTTGGCATTTTTTTTTTTTTTTTGCAAGTAGCAGCTTTTGATTTGTAAGTAAAACTATTAACTAAACAAAGTTAATCAATGAAGAGTATTCTAAATATTATATTTTTTAATCAAAATTGAGTGTAAAAACAAAAAAGTTTTTTTTATCATACTTTTGGCTGATTGCTTTATTAATTATTAAATGAGTTTTTAACCTTAAAAATGTTTTAATGACTTTCTTTGTATAAAAATTAAGGTGAGCATTAGAGTTACGAAAAAATTGAAAACTGCTGTCAGCAACAAGCACATGGTGGAATTAAATATTAATGGAGCTATTTTTCATTTAGACTCATTTAAACAGCACACACATATACACTTGCACCCAAACGTGCTTTCTCCATAATTACATACAAAAAAAGGAACACACAATTATTAAATAAATCATGGAAGTTGAACTTTATTTGATTATACCTCGCACTCAAAACTAAAAATAAGAGCAAAAACTCCAAGTAATTAGCCACCCAGTAGTTTTGCTGCAGACTAAAGCAGAACTACTTACTACAAAAAGAATTAATTTTATATTATATTATTTCCTTACTTTTTTATATTAAGTTCTCTCTCAAAGTGATCAGCTTTTCACTCGAAGTTCCTGATGATTCGAAATGCCGGAAAATTAAAATTACATTTCATGAAAATTTCACTTCAGAGTGACCCAGAGTCTAATTAAAAACAGAACTTGAGTTCGAAATAAATAGAATTACATAATATATTATTATTAAATATTTGTATGACAAGTTAAAACAATAGAAACTTAATTACTGCACAATAAACATATTCAGTTTACCAGCCAAAGTATTTGAATCTGAATAGCGGCTTGCGGTGGTAGATTTTTCGGAAACCTTTTCTCTGTAAACTTCTAACATTGACAAACTGTCTGCCCTTTTCATCCAAAACACTCCAGAATTTTGGCAGCTAAAATGAGGTATTTATCTTAATAAAATATTTCATAAATTATAAAACTAATCGTTGTGTACTTCTCTATACGAAATGGGCAAAATATCTGAAAATATTATCCAGGTAACAGATTCCGCACAAGGTGGTGTTGTCAAAGAGCCCTGGTAGATGTAGAAATCTTCTCGATTTATGTTGCCCAACAAAGAGCCCAAACTGATTATCCTGTGCGATGCATAAGTGGAATTGAACTTTTGGACTTTGGGCAAACTATTGTAGATCACGTTCAAGCCGGGGAAGTAGACATGATCACTCTTTAAATGTACACAAACTTAAAATATGTTTTCCTTAAAGCAAATATTTTGGCTACTCACCTTAACAACTTTAAATAGAACCCCCACCACGGCCACTCCGTCCTCGAAATTGATGGCTGTCTTTATATTGTCATATATCTTATTCCGATGAACGATATGCATTTCGATATCATACTGATGGCCATTCAGCACATGTTCCGAGCCTTTATGCAGTTGTGAGCCCCAGTGAAAATGTACCTGCTCAACTTCATAGATGTCATCTAACACACCGCCTGTTATGAATGGTTTCTCGCCCAACACTGTTAGTGGCACTTCAAACTCAACTTTAAGTTGGTGTGTGTTTGTGTGCATGAATAAAGTGATAAAGTGGTTTCAATTTAATGAAATTTGAGTTGTGATTTAAAGCAAACAAAAAGTAATGCAAATACCTGTATGGCCATTGTTGTGCATATTGAGTGGCTGCGACATGGGTGCATCATATAAACCAAATAATATTGGTGGTGCGATTATATCAATGGTCTTTTGTTCGTTGGTTTGTGGGAAAGATAAAAGAAGTCAAAAGTATCAGTAACATTTCAAAACATGATTATTTTTGTGAAAGAAATATTTGTGGTCCACATATTTGCAACATTTCGTATTTCAAAATTGAAGCGAAATTTCGCAAGACCAGTTAATATCCAAACATAAAGTATCGCAATGCAACAATAACATCAAGTTGAGTTTTAAGTTCAAAGTATTCAATTTCATCTTAAGAATAAGAGGTTTTCATCAACCTAATAAAAGTTGCTAAGCTGTGATTAAAAAAAACACAATGCTGGCTCTGCTCTATCAAAGAGTATTTTCAAAAAACTACACATCGGAAAAGCTTTTTCAATTTCAACTACCGCTCTGTGGACAGTCGAGACATGAAACAAGAAATAAATTAATTATGCAACGACTACAACTCAGCAATACGACAGACTGTAAAGGGTCGGTATTAGAGAAGTCCTTAAAGGTTTTGGTATATTCCCAATAATGGTAATGCCCAATAAAAGTTGTTGATAAATTAATATTTTCCACGAGATAGACATACAAAAATGTCTCATTATTGATAACAATATCAGACAATTTAATACAACAATTGAAATATAAATTTTTAGTACTTTGCTTAAATTCTTGGGGCTAAAATAATTTCTTCTTCAATTTAAGTAGAACTTGACTTGAGAAGTCAATCGTAAATTTTGGTGTTTTCCAAACGTATAAAATCTTTTATTTCATTTAATTCTTATTTCGATTTCTTACAGATTCTTAACTCTTCTCACAGTTAGATGAATGTTTCCATCACCAGACTCCTCCTAGTAAACTTCAGCAGTATTCTATAAAAAAACTTATTCTATATAAAAACTTATTTCAAAATTCAGTATCTTCTTGTCGGAAATAATTTTCAAAAAGTTTCATAAGTTTTAAAAAGTTTCTTTTATGAAGAGACGCTCACTTTGATTTTTAAATGCTTAACTGAATAGTGAGCTGTTTAAAAAGTATTTCATCAATATAATATAATACTTTTGAAAAAGTACTAGTTTAAATTAAAGTATCGTACTAAAAGGGAACAATGAAAATTTAATATATTTTCAATGCAAAAATTGTTCTCTTTCATTTAGAAAAATAGTTGTAAAAAAGTATTCTTAACAAAAACAAATGCAACAATTTTGGTTTCATTTGCAAACATATAATGTCACTGCATGTATGGTTTTAATAACTCAATAAATATATATTGTGTTGTGTGTGCGCTACAGTATTCATAAGCAATTGTTTTAGTTAATGGTTGTCTTTTATAAATGAAGAGGCTTGTAAAAGTCATGGTTAATGGAATGCTTATGGAAATCTGTAATACAATACAACACATTATCCGCAAATTATACGAATTAAATATGTAAGAAAATCAATCAGTAATTGCGGGTCAATTAGCAGAAATAAATAATATTGAAAAGTACTGGCCGCATGTTCAAAAATCATTCATACGAATATTTGCTTACCTTGTGCGCTGATATAGCGATTGGAGATTGCTTGTGACCTCCGCACTGTGGAAATTCGTTGTACCATTCTGCTGGTTCGTCGTAGCTAAACTCACCTAAAAGTTTACAAATTATGTTTAGTTGAACATGTTCTTCATTTTGCACATTTAAAAAAGTACTTTTACTTATTATTCAAACCTTTAAGATAAATTATATTTAAATAGTGCGTTTTGTATAAAAATGAGATTAATTGTTGCAAAACAATAAATAAAACGTGGAAAATGCTTCGAAAAAGTTGCTGCTCATGCTAATGGTTTGCACAAAAAGTAAGGAATATCTTTTAAAAATAATGTTTAAATTATAAAACAGTGATGTGATTTAGAAATAAATAAATTTAGATGTCTGAGTAGATGTCTACAATTGACACGCAAGATGGTTACAAATTTGGTAGCTTGGGGGCATAGGAAAATTAAATAAACAAACAAACGAACAATTATATAATTACAGCAATCATTTCATTTTCAAATAGATTTACAGTGAGCCCGCGATAACGTGTTCTCATTATTCCTTAAAGGAAAAATTGCGAAATATTGATGTTGGCAAGCTTTCAAAGTATATACGAAGCGATTGCTGCCATGGCAACGCCGTGGCCCCTTTGACAAAATCGCTCTGTTTGGAAAATAAATTGCATGACGCAAATCGTTCCAATATACAAGATAATGCCATTATTTAAGGGCAGATATTTTAATTTTTTAGCATTGGACGATAACCACTCAGTCCAAATCTATGGAAAGGAAGAGATGGTGCTGATTTGATATTTTTATCTTGAGCCAGCATTCATGGGCAGAGTGGGAATAGTGCTAAGAGGGCAGATGAAGACAGATTAGAGAGATGGAGGTTGTTGTAGCTATATTTACTTTTAATTCACCGATGAATTTCGCCACAGTACCCACGAAGGAGTATTCTGCTTTTAAGGACATGATAGTGCCAATGGCTGTCGGTAATGTTCAGCGGTCAACGCGATGCCTTCGTCATTGAGACAAGACGACATCAATTAAAACAACATTGCATGATCAGAAAAATTCGATACCATATTTAAGAGTGAGTGACTGTCCCCAAAAGAATCCACTCCCATATATAAAGATCCTTTTAAGTTTGTAATCTTCGTGTTGACAATTTCAGCCCCACTTTGTGAGCAACATTTGTAAATGCCATGAGCATAAATCTGCAATAAATTTGGTAGGCGATCATGCTAAACAATGAAATTTTTTTTTATCAAATAGCATTCAACTCACGTCGCGACAATTCTGCCAGAAAGTACAGGCATGCGTTTATGCCATAATTTTTGTATTCGTATTTCTGTTGTTAAGAAGCCAATCTCAAGCAAATCTCTTCAAACAAATTTCGAATTAAGTATGGAGGATAAATTTTCACATCATGTTGTTCATATTATCGCAGCAGCACTGTTTACACTAAACGCATTTCATTTGTGTTGTATTTAATATGTCTAAAAATATTTCAATTTACACACAATTTCGTGACATTAAAACCATTTTTGGCAAGACTTTCATTCGTGAATCAGTAGTTTTCATGAAAAACGGCGTATGTCTTAAGACAAAACACTTTCGGCTTGCGAATAAGACATGCGTTCAAGTTTTCAATATCAAAAAAAAAAAACTTGCATACTACAAAGTCGATTTGAAAGAAATAAGTCAGATTTCAGCAATAAAAGCTAAAATCACTAGACAATTTGAAATTCATATTGATGTTATTTCTTTTGTTTTTACATTTGCAGGAAATACTCAATAACTGAAGTTGCATCCAATTTACAGACTTCCAAGAATTGTGGCACGATTATTTGCACAAAACACATTTTACAAAAAGACACACAACATTTAAGAAGGCATTTATCACAATGGAGTTACACGTTTAACAAATTTCCTGTCTATTATAACCGATCTTTTAATCCAATTTTATTATCAAGTCAACAGCAATTCAATGCTGTTCCACTGCAATTATCTAAATCCAAATCATTTTATGTTACTTTAAAAATACTGATACAATTTCTAAGGGCTTTCAAATAAACCGATTAGCAGTGAATGTATATATAATTTGTGTTACGGACTTTTCTAAATTAATCAATTGTGATTAACACTTGAGTAAAAATATAATGTTGGTGCAGTAAATTCAATTAAGATCTTTATGGTCGTTACATGTTTTTAATTCAGAGCAAAATATCTATTTTCAATATCCACTATATTGTCATCATCATCATCATCACACTGCTATTTATACGTCTTATACTAAATACTAGGTGACATTGAATTTTCACCTCTACTGTAGTGGAATAATATCAAGAGCTACTAGGGAACTTGTGCTCAAAAGAACTCTCTTCAATCGGAGCACGATCATTGAGTTTTTAAAATGCAGAAGAAGTCGACGCGACCTTAAAGCACTTCTTAAGGACATGCGGGAGCACGTTTTTAAAATTTTTACCTTCAAAATATTCTTACCACATGGCGGGCTACACTATAAATTAAAAAACTTTGAAAATTGTTTGATTATATAATTTCTTCCTTTTGATTCCTTAAATAGAAAATAGTCTTGACCTTTAAATTCATAAATTTAGAGGACAATTATATTTAAATTCTTATTGTTTAAAATTGAATAAATTAATAAATTGCATACAAGATAACGAACGTTTGCTTTTGTTTGTGAAAAATAATCCATTCAATCGAAAAAATCGATTGATTTAATAAAACTATTTTACAGCCGTTAATTACCGCCGTGTCTGTTTGACTATTTATTTTTCTATTCGTAGTGGATGCCACTCAGTTCGCTGCACGTATTTGTGTGTTGCACATCCATTTAAAAACTCAAGAGCATCACATGCAGTTGAGGTGCAATTTCTTTTGCTGCACTTCCGCAACATTAGCCCACACGATTTCCATAGATGAATGTGAATGATCGCAATCAATCGATTTTCATCACAAAATTAAAATATAAATGAAAATGCAGCTGAAATTCAATACGGTCACACAATCAGCTGCTACGTGTCTCTTGACTTGCAAATAAATTAATTAATGCAGATTAATGCAAGTTATTCGTGGCTTTGAAAATTAAATGAATTTCGTTGTTTTTCTAAATAGTTGCCGGCGTCTGAAGACTATATAAATGTTTGAATAAATACAAGGATTTGGAAAAAAGCTTACAGACCCTTAAACTTTAGAGCTTCAGGTCGTAGAACTTGGAAAATGGAATTTTCGTCAATGCAGCGAATGCAATCATCCATCATTGTAATTGTGTGTGTGTAACATTCTTTAGCCGTGTTTTCAAAAACGAAGTAGGCATGAAGTACACATTTCATATTATTAAGCAAACGCGTTTAAACGTTTTTTTATTTTACATGTGTGTAAGTCCATTTATTTCTCTGACCTACATGAAACATTTGAAAAACATTTGTCTTCAAATGAACTCAGTTACATATAATATTTTACAACTAAAAATACCATCAAACGTGTACATGGATTTCGTTAATGGCAGCAATTAAAATGTCAAGTTTAAATTTCGGTCTGTCTTTCCTAGCGTTAACGTACTTGTAATTGTGTGCGAGTACAACAATTTAAAAGAACTCAATGCGTTTGTTATTGCCGTTACACCTGATCAATTTCTAAGAATAATGTTGTTTACAATGTTTTTTATAAATTCACATATTTTTCTTTTCCACATTTTTTACAATACAAGCAGTTAGTTATTAATTGGTTACATACCTGAAGCCAATGGCAACAGAATTATCAGCGTTCGATAGAAATTATTGAGCACCGGAAAGCCCATAGTAATTCTTTCTTCTTCTTCACTAACTCAGCTGATTTAGTTGTTTGTGTTCTTGGTTTGTCCGTTTTTTTTTTCGTTTTTATTCTTAAACCGGGAATACGTGAGTACTCGTCGCATTAAGTCAAACAATTGTGTTCTATAAATTCGTTTATGGACACAAAAAGATTCACTTTTATTCACTTCTAAAATTCATAATAATGCACGAGTGTGTGTAACAACTATCACAACATTTCCGTATTGTATTACCAAATGCGATTATCTTCCGTTAACATATTCAAATGTACTGAACTCGTACCGTATTGTTACCAATATTTTTTATACTCTTCAGCTTTTGCTCAAACATAAGCAAACTCTAGTAAAGTTTTACAGCAAATGATAATGATAAGTTTTGAGTCGAAATGTCTGCAATTGCAGCATGTGGTTTCTTTAACACATGCGATATGTACTCGTACTTCGTATCTATCAATGCATGGATGTCAGCATGCTTATAGAAACATCCAAGATTCGCCGGTCTATACCAACATGCTCGTTTAACATCCTACTCTTTTCGTATTAGAGTTAACTTGTGTTTGTGCGTGTATGTTGTTGTTATATGAAGTATTTGATTGTAAACCAAATTATATATTGTTTTGTGACAATATAAAAGTTATTGTTTACATTTTCAACTCAAGCGCTCCACGTTATTAAAAGATCTATCGAATACAGATACTTTTATAATTGCACTCAAGAGCAATTGCCGTTGTAAAAGATATCTTGCTGGTAAAATTTTCAAAACTAAATTAAATAATTTTTTTAAATATCTTTACACTGAAGAAAATTTACCTGAGTTTAATAAAATTATATATGGACATATTGTTGATAATAATCATAGGAAAATCTATAAGCCTGCAGAAGAGGCGAAGTCCAAAGTGTTGGAAAATAAACACTGGCCTAACATTAGCACTATGGTGATTTTTCTGTCAGTGCAGCTATTTTTAAGATAAGAAGTCGTTCAATCTTTTACGAAACCATGAACTTGTCTCGTACAAACATTGAATAAATTTTTTAATTCACGTTTCATTACAACGCGGCACACTATTAAGCTGATCGCTTAGAGCACCATATTTAATTGTCTCACAATCTCATTCTATTATTTTTAACTGCAAATCTGTAATGAAACGTTCTACTACAACAATATTAACATTCTTTAGCAATAGTTTTTTTTTTCAATTGGAGGTAGTAAGCCGTTTAACTGTAAATATCTTGTTTAATTAAACAAAATGTTTCTTAGAACACTTGATCACTTGGAAATTGGTTATAATTTTCGTATCCTCTCATCATGCAACAAGAGCCACTTAAGCAGGGATAATAATCATAAATCCTACATGAAAGTGAACAATAGAGTTGTGTTGTGGCCCGTAAAAGAAGTTTCATTCTACTCTGTCATGTTTTGGAGGAAATTATTTATCGCGAATTTCCGAATCTTTTTGAAAAATATGTCATGAACTTTAGCCTGAAAAAAATCGCTTGACAATAAAAATCATGGGCTTAAAAGGGCTAACGAAATCAATTCATTTTTGTATGTGTTGATCATTTTCTTTTAATATAAAATCTGTTTGTGATAATAATGCAATACAAAAGTTTTATTTGAAAACAGCAAAATTCCAGGGGCGTAACAAATTTTCTAGTTTTTTTTAAAGTTAATTATTGAAAGTATATTTCATAGCTCATGTATTCATAATCAATATGACAATCAATTAACGTACAATTTGAGGACAAGATATGAACAACTAAAATATGAAAGTGTTGCGATAGAATACCGGGCGGTTGTTACGATTTTGTAGCGGTCGGAAGTTGTTGATCAAACGACCGCCATGGGAATCCATGATCGCAAAGAACCTGGCAATCCTTTCTCTCGCAATAGGTAAAGGCTTGGGAAATACAGTCCAAGTTACAGCCTCAGCACAGTCAGGGGTGGTTAGAGAGCCGCTGTAGGTAAAGAATCGTTTCGTGTTCAGATCGCCCAACATCTGAGCCAAAGTAATGCGGCCATCAATGATAGAAGAAGAGGGATAGTTGACAACATTCGGCAATTGATTCAAAACTTTATATATGCCAGGATAATTGGCAGAGGGTCCCTGCAGCAAGAGAAAAAATTATTATGATGAGTGATGTGGCTGAAATAATTAAAAAAGTAAAACTATAATTACATCAACGATCTTGAACATAACGCCCAAAACTGCCAGGCCATCCGAGTGTTTAGATGCGTCTGCCACAGTGTTGTATGCAACGTTTTTATGCACAATATGCATTTCTACATCATATCGAACGCCGTCTATGACATGCTCCGATCCTTTGGAATTGCTTGATCCCCAATGGAAGTGGACATTAACAGCTTCATATCTGCCCCTCAAAATGCCACCATAAATCATGGGAAGTTGGCCGTTTGTGGTGGGTGGCACCTCAAACTGAACTGTTTGTCAACACAATAAATAAGTCTATACAAACGCAGTTATTTAAATATTCGCTTACCAGAGTGGCCATTGTTGACGAGAGTTACATTATCCAACAGTGGAGCGTCATAGTTTCTGAATTGGATCGGCGCTATGGGCACATTCAAAGACTAAAGGATAAGATAAATTATTCTTAAATATTATTTTTATTTATAAAAACATTCATTCTATTATATTAAATTTGATGTTTCCATTCCCTTTCAATGGAATATCAAAAACGGCAGCGAAATACTCTTATATAAATATTTGCTTGAGTGTGTGCGTGTGCGTAAATTTAGGTCAAATCAAATCATATTCTTCAATACCCAGACATCTCAAACTTACAACATTGACCTTGAAATTATCATAAACAATTTTGCATGTTTATGTAAAAATTTGCCATAAAAAATTTTTAATATTTTTTATGAATACAAAATACGAGTTTTGTCAGTAGCATCTTATTAATTTTAGTTTTCAACTAAACACATTTCTTTTCATTAATGAAGATACTGTCATATGATTTCAAATTAACTAACAAATACTTGCTACAGTAAAATTCAAAATAGCAATCTTATCAAAAAAATTTGAAAATTTGTATCTAATTGTTTGTAGGGATTATCGAATTTTTTGGCTTCTTGTGGAACAATTTGTCCATGTAATTTATGGCAGTTGTGAATTTATATGATAATATCTGTATATCGTTGGTTTCAAGCAGAACGGCTCTACAGGAGAAGGCAGAAACTATAATTAACAACTGCTTTTAAAATCGTCAATCATTTAAAATCAATTCTTGTTTTGACGTGTATTTGTGTGAAATGCATTGGATTCACAAAAATATACAAATTAGTAAAGGGCCTTTCTAATTGCAACCATCCATAAGTTTTATTGACAGGTTATTGAAATTGTTTCGACATTCGGTGCCATATCAATAATGATATCAAATTTATATATAACAGAAGCAAGAAAGAAAGTAGAAACTCACCTCTCTAACTTTAAGGCTGATGGGAGACTGGCGGTTGCCATTGCAAGCAGGATAGTCATTTCCCCAGCTTTCGGGATTTTTATATGACCACGCCTGAGCTACATTGCCAGGGGAAGAACACATAATAGAACAAAATATATTATAACTATTGTAGTACTCAAATCAAAGTGAATGGAAATACAGAGAATGAAACAATACAAAAAAAAAATTAATGACAAGCTTCCGATTTAATTGTATAAAAAGATAAAATCAAAACCTGAATCAAAGGATTCAGGCATTAATAGAAAAAGGCGATTGAGAAAAAGTACGTAAGTAAAACCGTATGAGCGAAATATCCAATGACGGTTAAAGCCATTATGTCCCAAAGTATTATCCGCTCACTGTTATTACGATTATTATGGAATTATACATTCTAAGCATGTGCTGGAATGGACGCAAGGACCAAATATAATCCATCTTTTATATCCGTTATCCTGTTTTCCTTACAATCGTTGTTGCCATGACTGAAACTGCCTTTTGAATTCCAATTAATATGTTGAGGTCCATTGATGCTATTATTTTTTAATAAAAAAAGAGTTTAAATTACAATTACCTTTTATAGCTGAAGGATACACAAGACACAGCAGAAGGAATAACGTCTGAAGAAGTGGACTAGTCATCGTGAATAAGTTCCGTGTTGTTTCTTTGACACTGAAACGATATAAATTTTTATTTTACTATTTGTCAACTAATTTTTTAACTATTTTGCGGAAATAACTTTTATCTACAACTTTTTTTATGTTGCGAAGACTTGCAGATTATCGCCGTACCAAAACTGAAGGATTACAGTCCTTTCTCGTGTGTTTTGACCTTTTTTTTGTATATGTATCGTCTGCAAATAAATATTCTATATACAGATGTATTTATGTATGTACATTATTTACATATATATAAATAAATATTTTTAATTTTCAAGTTAATAGCCAATTTATAAGATCCGTACAACAGCCCATTTGATACGCTCTATTGAATTTTAGGAGCGTGAGCGTTTCTTGTTCCAGTTAAATTTTTTAATATAAATTTTATCAAGCAGCTGCACCTATGCCTTGAAATATATGTACATTAAACTTTCTATATGTTCTTAATAAGCCTTGAGATATTTTGCTGTGTTTCAGGACTTGCTTTGAAATAATACTCTTCACATTTCATCTCTTAGGCGGTGATTCCTAATGCAACTTTACCTGAAGTTGACTACTTTATTGTAATAAAAGGATATATTTAACTGTTCTTAGCTGAACTTTTTTTTCAGTTCAGAGATTTCAGGAATATTGGCAACTTATAACTCTCAAAATATCCTTTTTGCAGTCTCAACCAAAATTTGATAATACTATTATTATATAAATTTAATACCTTTTCAATTAGTTAAGAACCAAAAACTACTAACTCAGCAGCAGTGTAAACGGTTTTTATAGTGCATCCAGAAAATATTCAAAAATATTTATTTAAAGAAAATCGCAGTAAACTTAATTACCCACGATAAGAATAGAAACTAATGTTGCTGTTCACACAAGCTTGTCATTAGCATTTGAGCTAGAAAATATCAATTAGCAATTGAACACAAAAAAATTTCTGCTCGGAAATACCACTAAATCAAAAGATCTAGTAAAAATCTAAAAGTCCAGCGAGTGTTGCAAAATTTATATTTCTTAAGAAATTGCTCGATTTAAAATCAGTCGAAAGACTTATAATTTGTATGAAAGTGAAAACGATAACAAATTATCGGGATTTCAGTTCTACTCGGGGCTGGCATGTACTCTTTTGTGTTCCGATATGAAAATTTCTCTTAAAATTCCCAAAAAAAAAAACTTTTGTCAACGATTTTATAAAACACATGATAAACATATTTGAAATAGTTCCATTGGAAAAAAATGAAAATGAATTAATTGAGAAAGTCGGGAATTTCTTTGTGTGGTGGGTACCACAGCCCCCAGAGGGTGTTGCCAAGATTTTATTTTAAAATCCATCAATATTAAACTTGACGACTACCACTCTTGCATAGTTCTAAGCCATCAAATTCTGTTTAGATATGAGCATAATTCTCAGAGCACTCACTAAATCAAATATGGAGTGTCCCACTGTTACAGCTGAGGAGATTTGGAAGCTCTTTTCCCCTTCTTTTAGATCGTAGCTTATGGTGAAAATCGCTGTTTGCTGCAAGATTAATCAATATCCAAGCTTAGAACGTCTCTATTATAGTTTTGCAAATAAAAAATTTCAATAATTGCTGTATTTGGAGGGGGATACTTTCCCAAAATAGATTCCCTAATTTCAAATCAACCCTCGTTATCGTTTGACTTCCTTTTCGATCCTCTTATTTTCAATATATTTGAATATATTTTTAGAAGAACTGTTTGTAACATTTTTTTCTATATTTCTTTGAGTTGTGATTTCAAATCATTGCCCCCAATTCGTTGTTGCATTATCTATAAAAATTAATCTAAATTTGCTGAAATTAATGACTTAAGCTTGTCTGTGCATGGTAATTTGTCAAAGAATTATTTTCAAATATTAACTGTCAAGAAAAGAGATTTGCAAAATGTAAATAATAATTACTTGAGGCCTAAAACTTTGTTCTAAACATGCCTAAAATAGACATTTTAGCTTTTAAAGCAGACACACAGTAATTAAAAAAACAATAAAAAAATTAAAAAAAATATATAACGAGCCGTAGTTGAGAAAGAACATTGACGGTGTTATGCCTGAAAACAGTTTTGTGCCGCGTGGAGAGATTCATTGAATCGATAAAGCAGAATTAGCTGAAATACTACAGTCAGTTAAGTTGAAGTTGTCGAAAATATTATAGTTTTGTAATGTGAGGGGAGTTTAATGAAAGATTAAGCTTTTGTTCAATAAATTTTTTTTTTTGTATTAAGGATACTTTGGATTTGTTTTAGGGAGATTTGCTGCATTGACAGGGGATGTATTGAAAATCAAAACACATTTTCTTTCAATTAATTTTTGTTTAATACTCGTAAAGTAGATTCAAGGTCAGCTATTTAAAAATAACAAAGTTTCCGCCGAGAGTATCATTTCTTCAAAGATTATGGGAGTTTTGCTGTCAATTTAAGAGTTTTCGCATAGTGGGTGTGGCGCTTCCTACTCATATTTATTTAAGCATATTTGAGAATATTAAAGGTTAGACACTTTTTCAATTTATGCTAAATTTTATTAACAAATATTTGTTCAGCTTTTACATAATAAAAACCAAAATGCTCAGTCACTTCAAGCTCGCTGAATCAGTTTATAACTTATTAATATTTTCTATGATTAATGTAATAAATATGATGATGAATAACTTAAGACTAATAAATAAATAAATAAATATGACTACGAGTGTATTAGTGCCCATTGAAACATGTTCAACTCTAATATTATTTGCATTATTAATAGCCCACTGGGCGATAAAACACCGGGCGTCTGTTTCGGTTTTGTAATGGCCGGAAGTTGTTCGTCAAAATATTACCGTTGGTATCCAAGATTGACCAGAACTTTTGAATTTGCTCACGGGCAATAGCCAATGCTTGAGGGAATACCATCCAGGTAACAGCTTCAGCACAATTGGGAGTCGTCAAAGAACCGCTGTAGGTATAAAATCGTTTAGTATTCAAATCACCCAGCATTTGAACTAGAGAAATGCTTCCAGGAACATTGACAGAAGATCGATAATTTACTACTCTTTCAAGTTGATTGAATATTCTGTACAAGCCTTGATAGATACGATCCGGTTGCTAAAACAACAAGAAATAAAAAAGAAAACCATCATTCAAGCACGAGTTTGATAAAACTAAAAAATTCAAATCTCTTAATTACATTAACGATTTTGAACATCACACCCAATACAGCCAAGCCATCTCTGTTCCGGGCCGCTTCCTCCATGGTAGTGTATCCGACATTTTTGTGCACAATATGCATTTCCACATCATAGCGACGGTTGTTTATAACATGCTCCGACCCTCTGCTGTTTGCTGAGCCCCAATGAAAGTGAACGCTCATGGCTTCATATCTCTTTCCCAAAATACCGCCACTAATTAAAGCTCGTTGGCCGTTGGTAGTTACTGGCACGGCAAACTCAACTGTTTTCGAATGTCATAAATAGTTTTATAAAAGTCTACTTTGGAATTTAATATTTGGATTAGCCTATACCCACCTGAATGGCCGTTGTTGGTGAGATTTAAATTCCCTGTCAATGGAATAGCGTAGTTGTCGAATCTGATTGGCGCAACAGGTAAAACATACGACTGCGAGTAAATAAATAAGAAATGATATTTAGTTTCACTATTATAGCCGCTGACTGGCATATAATAACAACACTTCAAAAAAAGTTAAATATAAGTAGTGAAATTTTTTAAACGGCGAAAGACTTATTTTATTATAAAACTAAAACTTGCAAAAGCTGCGCAGTTTATTGCAAAATGTGAACAACATTTACAATCGGAATGAAAAGATAATTTGAAAACTTCATCCCATGAAAAGTAGACTTATAGTCTACTCAAGGCCGCCTTAGAGCTTCGTAAGCTTTTGACATTTCGCAGCAGGATGATAAATTGTGACAACTTTTTGTTGCCGCTTGATAATATTTTTATTATTCTCTTTTATTATTTATAATTTTTGTATTATTAAGAACGAACATCATACTTTCCCATCGAGCAAGTATTTCCTAAATTATATTGCCATAATTTAAATTTTATTATGACTACAACAACATAATGAAGTCATAATACCGTTAAGAACAACGAAAATAGCAGAGAGTCTCTTGCTGTAGTCATGAGCGTGTGTAGAAAAAATTTGTAGGCGATAAAGTAAAATATTATGTTGACTGCTCTTGCTAAATAGATTCTATTTGAATATGTTGGACGTCTTATGCGGATAAAAGTAACTGTTTTTGCTTGTGCTTATTCTTGCCGCAGTTTGTATTGTCCCTACACGTCTAACGATCCTCTCTTTTTTAAAGTAACTGATCTGTAATGCACATTGATGAGACTTTCAGTTAAAATACATTCGAAAATTGCCGATAAAAAATGGCAGTGTTTAAGCCATTATTAACGGCAGACTTTGGTAGATTATCTTATTTATAAGCACACCCCGCATTTTTAGTACACTTTTCAGTATCTCATATATGCTTTAAAAATAATTTTCATGCAAATATTGACAATAATATTTTTTTTCTAACATCTTAATCAAACTAAAATTAAAATACTCACCGCTGCAGTCCTCAAATGAATGGGAGATTGACGATAGCCATTGCATTGAGGCGAACTGTCACCCCAGCTTTCGGTATTTTCGTACGACCACTCGGATTGTTGTGCTTAACAGGAGAAAAACAAATTATTTAATTGTTTGTCACCGACAGAATTATTATAAACAAATAAAATAAACAATAAAATAAACAAGATATTATTGAGTGCCACTGACACCCCTGTAACGGTTGCCCCCTACCAGAATCTTTAAAACTTTACTCACATTTTTTCCCCGAAAATAGCTACGCCCATGAGAAAACCCATTATATTCTATTATCACTCAGATATTTATTTATTGCCAAAAAATACTTTATTTAAAATAGAAAAAACCAGTTAACCAGCATTTTTTAAATCATATTTGTTATATAATCAGACAGCCGGCTTATTTGATTTTATTTTATTTGTTTATTATAATTTTTTCATTTCTATTTATTACTGACTTTAAAGTCTGAATATTCTGCAAGTGGCCTGATTGTATTACAGATAAAAGCGTTGCAGCAGATTGAAGTATCGTTAGCATAAATAACATTTTAGCTAAGAATTGTTAAGCTCTTCTGTTTCTTTTTTTTCCAGCTCTTTTTTTTTACCAACAACTTTTTTATTCATAATATATTTGCCATTTGAAATATATGCTTAGTATACTTTAAGCTAAATATACACCTGGAATCTGGTAGCGATACGGTTCGCCAAAGAAACTAAAATATTACCGTAGTTCCGCCCAAAAGGGCCAAATGAAAGAAAACACTTATTTCATACACTAAATTTATAGAACAAATTGTTACCTCATATTTTGAAGAGTTAATATTTTCCTATCACTCAAATATAAAATCTTAAGATTAGAATTACCTTTGACATCCGAAGGATACGCTAGAGGAAGCAGCAGTAATAGTTTTTGTAAAACCGAAGTATTAACCATTTTGAGTAAGTATGTTTATGTTTGGGTGTGTTTCCTTTTGCCGTCCAATTATATTATTTATTCAATATTCAACTTTTAAATTTGTCTGTTGAATGCTATTTATTTCTATTCAGTGATATTGAAAATTATTGGCTTTACACTAGAATCTTTTAATGAAAATTGCTAAAGGAAGCTTTTGAATAAACGGCAGACAAGTGACTGACATGTATGGCACTTACCAAACGATTTTATAGTTAAATTTTACAAAAATCTTGTAATTTCATTTTGCATGCAAGTTTGCTTGTTGCCTTGATGGTGTCCGTTTAATAAAGACTTAAGCATCTTTTTTTCTTTTTTCCCTTAATTTTATTTGGCATAATATTAAAGTAAAAGTAAATTTTTTTTTCGTAAGTACACACTCCACTTACAATTTCACTTTTAACGTTAATAATTTGGGTTTGTTATTACAAAAAAAGGACAATTGGCAGTATACTAAAGAAGAAAGTTATTGAAAACTACTAACATTTAATTTATTTTACAGATTAACCTGCTGGATTAAATGGATTAAATAAATTAAATATCAAAACCGACAAACAGCAAATAAATATATTTGAATGAAAATATTCAAATATTTAATTACTATAACTAATTACGCATGCTCTCTATTATTAGTCTTATATACAACACCAGCCACTACTTCGTTAGCGTAGGAAAGAACTATGACAATACCAGTGTTTGTGCTGCAGTGAAGAAGAAATTCATCTTATGTGCTCTATAATATATCCAAAACAATCATCCATTTTATCAAAAATCTGCCACAATACTTTTTATATCATATTAAACCCAACACTTTCTTAAACTTTTAATGCAAATAACACGTTTAAAGGTTTGATCAGCTTTTCGAGACAAAAACTCCACTGTGCACCGTTTAAGTAAACTATTGTACCTTTTTTAAGATCTTAACACTAGAATTACCTCTGTCTCTCGAAGGACACGCTAGGGGCAGTAAGAGAAATAACTTTTGTAAAAACGTAGGATGAACCATTTTAGTTACGCGCAACAATATTATTTAATAACTCTTTACTTCAAAACTTTTTCTTTTGAATCTTTTCGCTTTAATGTTAAAATTTTGACTTGTGCACTAGAATACTTTTAACTGAAATTGCTAAATGTACCTTTTTAATATACGTCAGTCTACTGACTGATATTTATAACATTTACCAATAGATTTTATAGTTAAATTCATAAAAAAATCTAATGGTTTTATTTCGCATGCAAAATTACCTGCTGTTGCTTTGTTGGTGTCCATTTAGTAATGGTTTTAGCAATATTTCGTCTCTTTTTTTTTCTTAATTTTTAATATATTTTGCATAATATTAAAGTAAAAGTAACAAAAATTTTCTTAAGCAGAAGAAAGCAGTATTAGAAAGAAGAAAGAAGTATTAATATTCAATATTTATTAAAGTTTCTCGCTTTTGTTTTAACTCTTTAACTCTAACTTGTTAGGATTAAATAAATCAAATGGATTATGGCTCTAATTTTATTTAATTTGATCATAATCGTTGAAATAAAACATGTTTAATAAAGAAATAAATTTATTTAATTATTATATCTAATCATGTATTCTCTTACTATGTTTAACATTAGCACAATATTTATTTAAAGACTGAGAAGCGAATTTTAGCTAATCATTCCAGTTTCCATACCCTTTCGTTGTTACATATTTGCATTTTGGTAATAAGTAGATGCATGTGTTATAGCGTCTTTGACCACGTGTAGACATCAGAAGTTTTTGATTATGAAATATCTTCTTCAAAAGTTTCATTCATCAACAACATTTCCAAATTCTTGCTGTTATTAATATATAAGGACCAGAACGGAATCGCCAAGAGCAAAATTTTTATTATTATTACCATTTAGATTGGATTAATAGAAAACCAAAGTATTTAGAGTGAATTGTTTGTGCATTAAAATAAATTGCTCAAAATCGAACCATTACGCTTGAATAAACACTGTAAATATTCCAAAGTTAATCTTCCGTCTTCGTTTTTGAATACGCAATGCTAAAAATTTCAATACTTACACACATAAATTTAATTGTGCACATGTAGCATAAAAATTCTAAATTTTTTTAACCCAAGTTGTAATAATTTTAATTACTACCGATAACAAAAAGCGCTTATCTACGAACCCAAAGAATTTTTCGTTTAAATTTAAGCATAAATTAGATATTTCAAAAAATCTTACGGCAATTGCAATTGAAACATTCGTTAATTAAGTGATCTTTAAAAAAGTTTTTATTATCATATTTATAATGAATAAAATGCGCCAAAATACTTTAACAAGTGCGAAATACATATTAAAAACAATTCTCAAAACAAATTATTTGTAAGATACTTCTGTATTGACACACTTCTTATATACAACTTGAAGGCCTTGCGAATTGAGTAATTGTTTAGTTGTGTACGAGGTTATTCAGCAAATACCTCCAATGGCATGTTTGTTATTAATCTTTAGAAGTCGAAATAAAATAAAGTTCACCCTTAGTTGCAGTGATTACCTTTCATTATGCATACCGCACACTATATCATAGAGTCAAAACTCAATATTAAGAAATTTTTGGCTAAATAATTTCTTATACTCAAGAAGTATTAAAGTATTATGAAAAATATTTATCATAGGAAATTATTGCTATGAGCATAATCAATGACATTCAAAAAAAATTTTGTTTGACTTATGATTGTTTATGATTTAGTGTGCGTTATGTATGTATGCATGAATGCGTTAGTTCAGGCTGAATAGTCTAGCCTGCTGCCACATTAATTACTTCAACTTTTTAATAATATTATATATATATATATATATAATATTATATATAGTATATTTGTTTTCTATTAAAATCTGATAACATGTTGTACTTTAAAGTCGCAAAGGAACTCTGAGTCAGCCTCGTTTGCAATTATTTTTTAAAATCAGCTCTCTTTCGGGGGTTTTAATCACTCGCATACTTCGGCATCAATTTACTAAGACGTTAAAATTTTTTTCTTACCAATGTGGAATCAATTTTTGCTGCGAATGTCCGATTCATTTCACTGCTAAGTTCTCTCACAAGATCGCCGAAATGTTTCTCAATTAAAAATGACCTAAAAGTTCAGTATAACAGTCAGGATATACATCTTTTATCTTTTATTTATAGAATTCATTATATTAATACATTATAATTTCTAATAACAATATCATATATAGGAGGGCTTTCATGTTTTTGGATTCATAGAAACAATTATAATTTTAAAATTCATGTAGGTACTTAAGGTTCGCCCATGCGAAAGCAAGGGTGTCCACTTTATATAGCATGAGCAATCTACCAATATAAGTTAACATTTTAAAAATTAGGCAAGTTAACAGTTTTAGAATACTATTTAAAATAATTTTATATCAAATACTTCACGTTTACGCGAATCAATATCATTAAATCCATTTGCATGAGTGCCCGAAAGTAAGCTTATATTACATATTTAAATAATAGTAAGAAAATTTGTCACTTTTTATATTACCATATCGTTGACTTACTTCAAAATTGTCAACAGTAATAAACTCAAAAGTTTTTGAAAACTTTATGTCAATCTTGAAGTAAATTGATCTTTTTATAAAAACATAACTCTATTACTATATTAAAAATTATGTTCTTAATTAAAATTATTTTTTACGATTTATTCACTTATTTCCTTTACAAATCGGATGAAAAATATATTCGATTTCTGTGGTGTCAGAAATCGCCAACCGATTGGGATATAAGTTCAAAATTGTGTTCAATACTGTGATCAACATCATGTATATTGTCGTCACGAAAATGGTCTTCAACATGTTCACAAAATGATTTGAATGATACTTGAGAGCCGTAAATTTTACCACACATAGGACACATGTTATTGGTTTCATCGGCTAAAATTTTTTCCTGTATAATGTTTGTTTGATTATTTTGAACTATAGGTAGTAATTTATCTGATGAATCGGCGTAAATAATGTTTAATTCATGTTTAGTAGTGTTGTTGTATTTTGTAGCATCAGTAAGACTCTCATCAGTTTCCAAACTTTTATCAGCCATTTCTGGTTTCTGGGACTTCTTTGCGCACTCTGGACATGGTTGAAGATCTAGAAGAAGATAAGTTTGAAGATAATCAATAAATTCTTTTGAATGCTATATAAATATTTTTGGTATTTAATGGTAGCTATCGAACTCATTTGGAATCGAATTGAGTATTCTATATATGTATAAAAGAGCCAAAAATTACTTTTATAAAACATTATTTTTCATTTTATAGAATATTATTCAGTTACAATTACAATGCTATGATAGTTGCAATCATTCTGATTTCACATAAGTAAAATTTATGCGAAAAACCACGTACAAAATTTATTCCACACTAATAATTAAATTTTAAATTGAATTTTTCACGCAACAAACTAAGCCTGTGTTTCATATTATATAGTGGTAATATTAAAAATATAATTTCTTACGTTGATTTCTTTTCTAGAAAATATTTAAAATTTTTTACACCTTTTAATTGAAAATGGCCACATTTTGTAATTTGAAAGCAAAAAATTTATTAGAAATGAGTCCTAAATTAATCACGAAAAATAATTCCTGTTCTAAAACTTCTCTAAACTGCCACTTTTTAGAAAAGAAGTGAAAAAAATGTTGCATGTTTTTCAGAAAAGAAAACACTATTAATGTAAAATGCTTTTAAGTAGTTGAAACACGGATCTATAATTATTCTATAATATTATTGAGTGCAATGTGTCTTAAATAGCTGAAGAAATATATTGCAAATGATGCAGTGATGAGATGCAACTTACCAATTCGTCTTTCTAACAATGCATACACTGAATGCAATTCTTGTTGCTGCATCATAGCTTCACGACGCATTTCTTGTAATCCTTCCATACATTTTCTAGCCTCCAAGTTGAAGTCATGCTCTTGCGACGATGTATTTGTGGACGAGTCGTCCACATTTAAAAAGCCAAATCCCATTGCAATATGAGATATGTTAGAGTCATTATCGAAACCAAATTGCCGTTTTTCACCGTCGTCACCAAAGACTTCTAGAGCCTCATCTGCTTCCAAACTGACATCTAACATTTCTTTAGAGCCACAATTATCGGTAGATATCAATTTATGTCGCAGGTTGGGATTGGGAGAGTGCTGTGTAAATGTTTTAGAACGTATAAGATTTTGATTAGCGGATCCACTTCCAGTGGCACCACGGGGGCTGGCATTTTCTTCGATGACATTTCCAGTACTTATGTTTGTTAGTATCGGGTCTTTATCTCTCACGGGTCTACTTTGTTCTTTGGCCATTTGTGACAGTCGTTGCCAGAGCTTTCGATTCTCAGCCGATACCATGGTAATATGAGCATTGAGTTGCACATTTTGTCGTTGCAACTCGGAAACTTGCAAACGTAATTGAAAATTTTCAGCCACTCCACCAGCATTGTGTGACGTATTGCCGTTGTGCTTGGTGTTTTGGGTCAAACGTTCACGTAATTGTTGATTTTCTTCTTCTACCTCCGATAGTCTTTTTTGCTGTAAAATGCAACGATCTTTCATCGTATCCAATGCAACACGTAGAGCCAAATGTTGCTTTTGTTGGCTGGTGCTAGAGGTTCCGTATGTAAAAGTGTCCATATTTTATGACTTTTGTCGCCAAAACAATTTTTTTAATTTGGTATTTTAGTGCATATGTCACATCTATGTTTCTTCTCCAACAATTATTTTTACAATTTATTATTGTTTAATAACGTCAACAGAAATAAATCATCAGCAACAAAATAAAAACTATCAACCACAAACAAAAGAAAAATCACTGAATTGACATCTACTTCAGTAAACAGCTCTGTATTAATAAATTGTTACAGTGTGGCCGTTGATTTCCATTTGGCTAAATAAATAGCTGGGTTATATGATCGATTGAATTAACGCGATTAATTCAAATGCTGCATATATCATTCTAATGTCGATATGTTTTGATATATCAATTATCATTAATAAACGTGATTTGCAGAGCTTGATGATTTACAATTCTATTGCTAGTTCTTATATCAAGTATGTGTTGCAGTATATATGTGAATATGCCAACATTGCTCTAAACTGAAACAGTGTAACCTGTTTCATTAATTCTGTCAACTGAAATTAGGCGAATTTTTACGGCTAAGGTGACAATACATTTGTCCAAAGAAGTAATTAAATATGACTGAAAAACTGAAAGCGTATTTAAACACAACTTAAGTTTATGGAAAATTAACTAATTTTGTACTTAACTACGAAGTCAAAAACTGGGCATAATTCATTCATGGTTACTATATGCTCTCCGGTCGATGAATTAGTTTTTTCTTATTTTTAAATGGTGATTACCATCACTGGTTAAAGCTGTGTGGTATATATGCTTGCACCTAGCGGAAAAGTTGTAAGTTTAGAAGAACGGAAAAATAAACATCAGCTGTTTAGGTAAAGAAGACTGCTATGATTTTCTTTGGTGTTTCGATAAACTTTTATAAATATAAAAGAAAATTCGAGTATATAAGAAGATTTTCAACGAAAATAGAGAACAATGAATTGAAGGTGCTATTTTTTGGCACTGACAAGTTTTCGTTGCCCAGTCTTAAAGTGTTGCACAATCATGCGAGGTTTGTAAGATTTCATTTTCATGCACATCATATAATACCTGTAACGTTTCAGTAATATTAAAAATGTAGGAGTTGTTACTTCATTCAAGAGTCCAGCTAATTGTGTGCGTTTGCATGCGGAGCAGCATAAATTACATTTATTAAAATGGCCCATTGCTCCGGATAATTGTCGTACATATGACTTGGGAGTTGTTGTATCTTTTGGTCACATGATACCATCCGAGATAATTAATGCGTTTCCTTTGTATGTTATTTAAAAAAGTTATTTAATTTCCATTCTTTTATTGATACTATGCTTCCCAGAGGAATGATAAATGTGCATGCGAGCTTATTGCCCAGGTGGCGTGGTGCAGCGCCAATTATTTATGCTATTATGAATGGAGACAAGGAAACTGGTGTTAGCATAATGCGTATAGAGCCAAAGCGGTTTGATATTGGCGATGCAAGTATATACAATTCTTTAAAAATGCTTATCAAGTAACATACTGCCTTTAGATACTTGCAAAGAAGTCCGTACTAATAAAATCAGATATATACATGCCGGAACTCCATGATGAATTGGCACAACAAGGTGCTAATCTATTATTAGAAGTGGTGAAAGGTTATCCCAAAACGTTTGAAAGTCCTTTAAGGCAAAATGAAGAAGAAGCTACATACGGTAAGATATTTATACATACACAATTGCTAGAAACTTCAGTTGTTTTAAAACATCAGCCAAAAATTATATACATATAAAAAGTTTAGCCTATGGCAATCTTCGTAATGAAGCAAGTGAAATAATAAATAAATGTTTTTATATACTTTAAGCTCCAAAAATTACACCAGCTATAACAGAAATTGATTGGAGAAATATGTCAGCAAAACAAGTATATAACCGTCATCGAGCATTATATACATTTAAAGTTTTGACATCAAAATTTCATAAGAAGTTAGTCGAGTTATTAGAAGTAAAGCTACCACCAGCTTCGCTAACATCGCCGTTTTCTCATGATGCTCCGCCGGGATCTTTGGTATACAGCAGAGACCGGAAATGTTTGCAAGTAAAGTGTGCTTGCAATGCCTTTGTAGAAATATTTAAATTGCGTGTGGAGGGTAAGAAGGCTATGAATGCTACGGACTTTAATAATGGGTTTTTAAAAAATGTGTCAAAAAAAGAAATGAAATTTAAAAATAAAATGGCCGATAGTTCTTGACGACTTTTATTTAATAAACGTTACAACGTTTTAAAGAATACTAATTTAGCCCAGTTCATTTGGTTTAACCTCTTTGGAGTCTGAAGGTTGCTGAGTAGTCTTTTGCAAAAGGTTTTTAGTAAACCACAATGGCCTTGGCTTGGCCATTTCAACAATACGTTTGCCATTAAATGTCTCTGCAGGTTGTTCCTTGCGTTCTCCTTCGTACAGCACAACCACATCTTTTTCCACGGGGTCGAGGCCTAATTCTTCTTGAATTTTATCCTGCATTAGTTTAGTTTCCTCTCGTACCTTTTTATAGCAATTTGGACACAAAATTCCAGCTTCACGATTATGTCCACACTGATCGCATGTTCGCAGATGAGTTTTTACACGCAATGGCTTCCAATTGTACTCTGGATGACCGAATTTACGTTTCAAACGCTTCTCCACTGTGCGTCTGTGTTTAGGCACCGCCCACAAAATTCCATCACCAAATATATCCTTAAGAGAACGTTGCGATGGCTGGTTGTTCTGAGCAAAATGACCTGCGGTACTTGGCATACCAGCTAAAGCAAAAGCTAGAAATATGTTCTATGTTAAAAGGCAGTACAACTTTTACCTTGTGCGCACAATATATTACCCGAACTTTGTGGAAACATTGTCGGCAATAGCGACTCCAAGCGCCTGACAAAGTTTTCAATATAGATGGCGATATTCCGAGACATTTTCATTTAATTTTCTATCGATATTAGATTAAATAACTTTCACGCTACTATTACGAGTCCAAACATATAACCAAAACATGTGTTGAGGTGGCCATACTCCACATATTTTATTAATACAGAGTTGTTATGTTAAAAGCTTATCCAAAAGATAATAGCAAAAATAAACCAAAAGGTGTATCAGCTTAAGCTTTTATTTAAATTTTTAAATAAAGTCTCTGGAGGGATATGAAGGTGTAGCTCAGAGCACTTCTATTGTTTAACTTTATACCTAATATATCTTGATATTAGACCCATATAAGTTTAAAATTGCTCAAGTACGTAATCTCATCAATAAGATACATACCAGTAACAGTTTGTCGACACTTTTCGTGATATCGATCATGATCATAGATGTACCACATATATTAGAATAAATAAATTTTGGAATGTTTTGTTTAAATGTGCGACTGAATGATATATCGTGGAGAGGGCAGTGTGATGTTAATAATGATTTATATAAAACGTTTTTAAAGTTGTGCACATATTAACAGCTAAATATATATGTAATAACCAATATTTTTCGGAGGAGTTAAGTATATAAGATATATCAATGATATTATTACAAGATAAAGGAATACAGATGATATCTGCAACATTAGCTCTCAACATAAATTTTTTGTGTTCCGACGCTGTAGCTGTTACGAAAAACCTAATATTTTAAAACTTTAACCGTAAAAGCTTTCCTTTCATGTATGTGCCGCAGTTTTTTCGTCTTTGTTGTGCTACGCTAATTCGTTAAACATATGCTCGAAAGTTGTGAAATTTCCAATCATATGTTGGCCATTAGAAAATTACGTCAAAAATGTGAATATAAAAAAATAAAAGTTCCTACTATTAAGCAACATTTTAATAAGAGATAATATATTAAAAATATCTATAAATGACGTGAATAAATAACATATAAAATAAGCGGTGATGTAGAGAAGTTGCAGAAGCAGCTAGTTTTTGTTATCTCAAAGTTATTAAAAACAAGTAGAGTTTTCGATTGAGATGAGTGGTTAACTTGGGATCAAGGTGAAACTAAACTCTATATGCCGTACTCTCTGTGAATGATCAAGGGTGCAAACAAGAAGATAAGAGCCATTACGAGTCTTTCACTAAAAAATTGTTTGGTCATATCTTTGGCAGCCAATTTCATTGCATAAATCCAGCAAAGCAAGCTCACATTCAATAAAACTCACGCAATACTACACCAACGAAGAAGCAGGAGAGAGACGTCATTCATACAAGTAAATTCATTACATATTAAGACACTCTTCTGTTGGTAACAAAAATTTGCCAAAAACGAAACATAGGCGCAGGCGCCTCTGCTGCGAAACAAGTTTAATTGATGAACAAAGCTTCACTACACTGCATGTGTGTAACAATAAAGCTGAGCTTAACAGACGTCTTTCCAACCAACATACAATATAGTTGGCATGCTAGCTAGCCAGACAAACCGTCAGCCAGTTTTCAAACTTTTTAATAAACTTAAGCTCTTGGGCACTTGCAGCATGAAACAAAAAACACTTTGCTGAAGCTGTTGGAGCCAAACGCAACGCTCGAGTTTTTGTCTTTAAACCGTCCTTAGTCGTGTAAAAACAAGAAATAGTAGTCAAACGTTCAATTTCTTAGCTTATGGTCAAATACTTTTTTTATATATAAAAAAAGTGAAAAAGTACCGTATTAAATATTGAAAAAAAGAAGGAAAATATAGATTAAAAAGTGGAAAGTGTTACATAAAAATATTGGGCGTTCAATCGAAGAATTAATTAGTAGTTCGAAAGAATATCTGAATTTCAGGTGTTACAAATGAAGTCCTAACAGTTAAATAAATATATTTAGTACAAAATAGTCTCTTTAAAAAAAATATTGTTGAAAAGTTTCAAATTTCACAACATCATAAAAACGTGTAAAGTTCTAATATTTTCGCTTGTTAACACAATCAATTGAATTTAAATAAAAAATGGCATGTTTAAGTACTTCCGGTCGCCAAGGACTGTTTGTGGCAGTCGGTTCGCGACGTTATCACAATCATCGTTTTGTATGTCAACTTGTCTTGCAACAGCAACACGAAAAACATCATCGAAAAAATTTAGGTGGATCTATGGGAAATAGTAAATGCTCCTCTGCCATATCTGCTTCAAGGTTGTTGAGCTGCACAACTTCCGCTTCACTGTCTAATGCACCGTTACATTTTCAACAGCCTAAACGATATTTTCATGGATTTACAAAAAATGCAACGACAACAGCACCAAGTGCTTTTAATCCAATGGTAAGTTGTAACATGAGCAAAAGACTTGAATAAACTATATACGAAACTTAAGCCGCCAAAATCGTATATTTATTCAATAAGACTTATATAAAATTGCTAAAAGTTTTGAATCATGTTTGAATACTTTTTAATTTTAATAAACATATATCAAGGGCAAATATTTCTTTTTGCAAATTTTTGATTTAGCAAATTGTTTCCTAAAAAGGGTACAAATACAAAAATAATCAATATACGAGTATTAAAATTTCTTTGTTTCATGCGAAGTGAGTGTGAAATTTCGTATATGAATATACGTATGTACATATTATGTATGTAGTTAATTATATAAAAATATAACAAAAAGCCTGATAAGCGTATCTGTTTTTTAGATTTTCAAGTTTGAAAAGATATAACGAAGTTGTTGCTCTCCTTTGCATAAATGTTAAATCAGTTGATATCTTTTAGTATTATTTTTCAAGAATGTTATTTAAATTAACTCTTTTAGAGAACAAAAAATCTAATAAATTAGCACGTTTAACTATAAAATTCAATAAAAAATATAATGCGTGACCACAAACGAAATTATAAAAGATTTATGCCATCATTTATTTGCAAGACCGTCCTTTTATCAATATATTCGTATATGATATTAATAGAATTCATTTGAACATTGATTTGTAATCAATGATTATTATGATTGATTTATAATTACTATAATTGATTTATAATAATTATAAAATGTTCGTTCTTAGAAATAGGCAAAAAATCTGTTTTCGAAACGAAATTCACATATTTTAAAAGAAACAGTTTTTGAATATACAGAAAGCGGCATACAACTCTTTATGTATGTTATTCCTCATATCCATGAATTTCAATAATTAATGCATATACATTGGTTATATAATCTAAACCAAATTTCGAATGCTTTCAATATGAAGTTTTTGAAAGTTTTAATTCTAGTATGTGTATTAATTATGTTTGGGACTTGAATTGAAAACACAATTGATTATTTACGAAAACAAGCTCTTAAAATCAAAAAGAAACAAGTGTATTTTGAAAATGATACTTGGGCCATATTTGTGTAAATAACATTACGTTAGGGATATTTATGTGTATGCAAAAAGAAATTTTGAATTGTTTCCAAATTTCTTATTGCTTTTCTATAAATTTCATAAGAACCAAAGCTATTAACTAAATTAAAAATTATTGGAACTAATTTTTTTTATTACAAAAATTGATTTCCAATTTAAAATTTAAAGCTTTTTTTAAACCAAAACGAATTATTCTTGACAACAACTTTAAAAAAAGCTGAATATAGTGGAATTGAAAACTTTTATTTTTGCGTTGAGAATGAAATATTCTTAAAGGAAATGGTGAGCATTTTTATATTACAAACGATTGCTTTTAAATTAAAAATTAACGAAATACTTTGAATTAATTGTGGATTGTTCTTACATTCTGAGTTCCTTTTCCAAGATGGCATCAAAGTGAACTGCCTTTTTCAGTAAGACTTTCAAATAACAGCAAGCATTCACATTATTTTTGACAGAAGTTTACTTATGTGAATACCGAAAAAATTAAATGTGGTCTTCGTTTCATAATTATTCGTGGCTGTACATGAATTGTAAAAAATAGTTAAATTGTTTGTCGTATAGCTCATGATGACCATACCTGGTGTTCTGTAACTAATTGTCGACTTCATGTCAAGATTTTATCAAAAATAAGACACTTCTGTACTTATTTTCAGGAGGAATTCACAATTTATCTGTACTAAATTGTTTTAATAAATTAATTCAAAATCAATTTTCACCGCGGACCGAAACATCAACAATAGACGGTTAGCTAGAACTAAGAAACCGATACAAATGAGATTTGATAAATAAGAATAGGACTCGACTTCTTCCAAATAATCACTTCTTGCTTTTCCATTTTATTCATTAAAATTCTATTAAAGAACATTATGCCGGGATGTAGTCATTAAATTATTAAATATTCTTATATATTATTTTTCTTATTATTTATTTCAAAACGAATATAAAATAATCATAAAACTAAAAAATAATTTTGTTTAACATTTTCTTTCAAAAAAAATAACAGCTCGATTCCCAATTAAACTTTTTCGTTGGACAATCTATTTTTTAAAAGTCCACCTTAACTTCTCAAACAACAACCATAATTTTGATAAAATTTATTTACGACTAATTTTTTTTCGCTTTTAAGCCAACATAATATGCCAACGATTTCCTTTTAGAGAAAATTTTGCGACACAAAATAGTCAAATTATTGGCACTTAAACAGTTCGTTAATGTGCTGTTGTCCACTTGTCCACCACTAAAATATTTTTTTATGGAAAGTTATAAGAAAAATGCAAAGTCCACCCGTTCTTAATTTATCACACAAGTTGAGTAAATCATTGGCTATTTAAGACAATATTTATTGCGGCCGCCTGCTGCAAACTGCAATAAATTAATTCTAATTTTAATTATTTGTGATGTAATTTTACTAGAAACAAATTGTGTGCGTAGGTATATAAATAATATTTCCCAATAGATAGGGCTTCAAATGAGCCATAAACTGTTGTGTAAAAACTGTGTTTTCATTTTGGGTTATAGGCAAATGCAAATAAGTCCCAAAACGAAAAAGTGTCAAGTTGAAGCTAAAACGATCAACTTCAAATTTTGGTCAAAGTCTAAATGAGTTGTATGTCTCTAACGGTGCCACCAACGTCAGTCGTAACGGTGCTTTTTTGCCTGTTAACGTTTTTGTTTTTCATTCAACAAACAATAAATACGTAAATATGTATATATTTACAAATAAAAAGCATGAAGTGGAATTTTTGTAACTGAAGTGTGTGTTTTTGGTAACAATTCGAATGAATGGTGGTTGTTACTATTTACAAATACTACCAGCAACCTGAGCGTTGTGTTGTGGTATATGCTTCAGTTGCAGTTTATAAATGAAAGTGAAATTCGTAAGACACTCAATCACTCGCATACACAAGCACAGCACAATGTTTCTACACTTTAACAACATTTTAGTTACATGACGTATTTTTTCATATATTTTTATTTAAGAATAGTTAATTTATAATATATTTGCTATACGAGTTATGCATATCATAAACATGTATATGCATGTGTGCTTGTACATATATAAAAATATTCACCTCATTATTTATTACTTTGCTAATTAGGAACCGTAGTTATTTACAATTTTTCTTTTTATATCTTTTTACCTAAATATATATTTTATTTTCAACAATTTTCGACTTTTATTTTACTTACTTTTTCTGCTTTCATGTTTTGGAGGCTTTTCTCCTCATTTCGTTTTCAATTTTGAGTTTTTGTAATAAATATTTTTGCATTATGTAATTATTTTATGTGTTTTACTTGTCAAGTCAACGAAAAATATTGAATCTCAACTTTTAGCGTTTGGTTTGTTGATTTCTTGTCTTCTTTTTGATTTACCTTTCCTTTGTTTTGCTATATCCACTCGTATGTCATTCATTGGTTTGTGCATTCTTTGTTTTGTTCTCTTAGTTTGTAAACATTCAACAAATTCGTTTACAGGAAATTCGATTTTTTGTTTGATTTGCCCCGTGAAAATAAAAAATCGAAAATATGCAATTTATTCAGAAAAGAATTTAGTGGGTGATTTCTTAAGAGCGGCTACGCCTCATACCATAGACTGGACCAACATATCCACCGATATATCAGTAATAAATTCTCCAATATCGCTTCTTGTCTTTAAATACATGAACTTTAACATAGTCCCACTAAAAATTGTCCAAAGATGTTGAATCGCTCGATTTAGGCGGCTAACTGACTGGCCCCAAACGTGAGGTAAAGTGTCCACCGAACTCTCCTCTTAATTGGGCCGTTGTTGTAGGTGCTGTGCGCCATGTGGCACAGTCTTTCTGCCAGTGGCATTGCATCTTATCTACTTTGCGGAGTAATAGATACAGCTCCGATATGTTCCTGTGTCCGCAGTCTACGTTTGCGTGTTTTAGTTGTTGACTGTCCACTATTATAAATTTTCTACGAAATTTACTCACAAGATTCTGAACAATGGATTTCTCGTTCGAAAACACGATGTTGCCAAAAACAAAGTTGTTACAAATTCTCTCTCTACATCAAATATTTTTGGGCTCATACAATAGCAAATTTGCCACCAGCAGCAGAAAATAACCAAAATTGACATGATAATATTCATGAAAACCAGGTTTACTTATGACCTATTCACCCCTTGTATAGGGTGTGAAAAATAAAAATACAAAAATCAAGAGCTGACCGTGGCATTTGTGCGTAAAATATTTAATTTTTATATACTCGTGTTAAGGTGAATATTTCTCAACAAGCCAATTGGCTGGGCTGTAAGCCGTTCAACCAAGTTTAAATGTCGTTAATAAACAAAATGCTTTTATGGCACTTCCACACTATTAAATTCATAATGAGTGAACTAATTATGATGTTTAATTATTACTGGCTCTGTTGTTTAATATTCCCACAAACACAACTACCTACGAATACACATAATATTTGTTATTAAAAGAAATAAAATAAGTTATTTGAAGCTATTAAAATATTTGGCTTGGCCTCAATTTAATTGAAATCCCTCTCCACAGCTGTTGGCATAATCAAAATGCATTTACTCGCATGCAAGTTGAATGAATAATTTGCATATCAGTTCTTTGAATATTCATATTTATGTTGTACGAACGCACATACAACATACATAATTGATTTGTTGTTTACTTCTGTGCATACACACATACATGTACAATAAATAGATTTTATTTAATAACTTGTAAATAATTTATATGTACATAAATGAAATCAATCGAGAAATGTGATTCGACAATTGTGAAAATATAGAAATCGCAGAGAAAAAATGTTGTTCAACTTTCCCGTACGATAAATGAAATTAATTTTCAAAATAAAAACTTGTGCTTAATGCAAATAGTTGACACTCTGCTAAAAATTATTTACAAAAATGTCCGTCCATCTCTCCATTTTAAATATATTTTATACATTTAAATATGCACGTAGAAATATATTTAATTTTAATATGCAATAGTTGTTGCTTGTGTTGTTTAATTCATAAATGTTTAGTGCATTTTTGAAATGTTTGCAAGCAGAAACCAGAAATAGTTAATTGCATATTTTATGCTTAAAGTTTATATTAAATAAAAAGCAAATATAAAAATTAACTGAAATTAAACGAATTCATCTATCACCAGTTAACAATAAATAAAAACGCAAATAGAAAGCGCACGTTCAATGCACAAGACAAGCAACCAACAGTAGAAGCAGCAGCAGCAGCAACAGCAGCAGCAACATTTATAATCTGCCATTGAAATATCAAAAGCATAGTTGCGGCATTTGCTGGCTCCCTCTCTCTCGCCCTCTGGCCACATCTGTTAACCGTACAAAAGATCAGCAATTCAAAATACAAAAACAAAAGAAAAGAGAAAAAATTATCAAAACTTTTTAATAACTCAAGACAAAAACTTGAAAAATGTTTTCTTGGTTAAACACTTTCTCAGTTATTCCAGTGGCTGTTAACGGTAACATAACATTAACAAATGCAACCTCAACATGTTGTAGAGAAACAAAGACGACAAAAACAATGTTGATTGTTTTTTCTATTGTCATATGGAAAATTTCAAATGTCATATTTTGTTTCCTGCTCATCTCATTTAAATCAATAGGTGTGATCACTTAGATACTTTTTAGGTAAAGTTCGGTAAAGTGAGAGTAAGCGAAAAATTCTCTCACATATTGTTAAAAATGTAAAAAAGTACGGGAACACAAAAAACTAAAATTCTTTACCAAAAGAAAATGTAGAAGTGGTCTGACATTGTAATACATGGTATATGGTGTCTGCATGCAGGTTAAACTCAAGCAGTACTTTGTTTATAGGTAATTTACTTTTATTTTATTACAATTTTTATTTAAGTTCTTTTAATAATAGCTTTTTGCAGTTTTTAATTGTTTATCTTTTCAAATCAGCTGATCGTTAGACTGTTTTCTCAATCTGCCCGAAGAAATTTTTCGGGCCGCTTTGTGCAAGAAGAAGAAGAAGAAGAATGTTGTTTTCTCACAAGCTCTCTCACTTGCCCAAACTTTGAGTACGGGAACAGTTTTGGGTAAGATTGGGCGTCCGCGGACACCCAAAGTAGAGTACGGGATCACACCTAATATCACAATCTCTCTTTTATATTGAATTTTACAAAGTACTTAATAGTTTTCGGACATTATATGCGAAATAATATAATATTAACGGTAAAGTAGTAGTTTCGGATTGTGACTTCTTAATGAATATGTTACATGCATATATTCGGGTACGTTGGCCGATCGGACAATTGTAAAATTGCACGAGTGTTGCAATTTGACAAAATTTTTTATGCGTATTCAGCCGCTTACGAGTGTTGCTTTCAATTTTCTATATTTGGTGGCAGCGCTTTAGGTCAACCGGTTGCAAATCGCTAGTAAATTCGTAAGAATTTTGGGTGTATCAGTTCTTTTACAGGCTTTTAAGGAATGAATGTAGGTACTCCTGCTCCTTTTGTTTTGCATACTCCATTGTGAAGAATACCATCTACTTACCATTTTTTAAGAAGTACATTTTTTTTCTTATGAAACTGAACTTTTGTTTGCTATTTTCTCTGACTGTCAGGTTATTTACTCATTAAAATATCTGTATAGAGGAAATATTGGATTTGCGCTATCTGTTTCGCACGACACTGTACGCATGTACTTATCTCATTATGAACAACAAGTTTATGTTGTTCTTCTTATTAACATAAAAAATTGTTCTGTTTTATAATATTTGATCGATCATACTTCAAATTTGATCACAATTGAAGTGTTGGATGATTAACAACTTTTTAAGTGCGTGTTTTGACCATTAAATTCTGAATTTAACCTCCGATTATTATTTGACCAGCAGTTATTTGAGAATTCTACAATAAAAATTCACTTCCTTTGTTGATTGTTTTATTTAGACCACTTTTCGTCTTCTTTTATTATTATAGCCATTTTATAAATAAACTGTTCAGTATTAACACTTCAATGTTAATTTGGTGGAATGACAAATCAGATTGTTTCCAAACATTTCTTCTTATTTGAATTTTTCAGCGCTAAAAGTTTGTTCACTGCTTATGAATGTAAGAAGTGATTCTTTATGCTAATTCTGTATTCACTTTCAACTGTAATTCTCAACTGGTTGTGGAAAGTTTGTGTATAAATCAAAAGATTTGGGAATTTTGTTATTAATTATATGTGTAGGAGATCAAACGTTTTGCAAAATGTGGAAATGGTTCTATGAGGAAGTAGGCTTTTGCAATTAAATGCATAATGAATTTTTGTAGGTACGAGTGTGAATAAGTCCTGTTGAAGCTCTGCTTATGATATTAATGTTGTATGCAAAATTTCTTAACTGCAGTTCTTTAAAATGTTTGTTCGCAATTAAAGTGTTTAAATGAGTTTTGTCTGTTAATTTTATTAAATTTCACTTTCATTAAAAAACCTGCTGGTAAAGAAAGATCTTACAAAGCATGTACACATGCGAATTAGCACTTCCACATTTAAATCTCTTGTTATTCATTAAGAAGTCAAACAACACTTGAAATTTTCGCAAAATACTTTCACCACTATTTTTTCTTTAATATTTTATTATTTTCGACTTTAACCAAAAATTGTTGTCCAAAACAAAATAAAAAAAAAAAGAAAACGGAAACAGAAACAGAAGCAGAAAAAGTTAAGGCATAAAAATTTTGCCATATTTTCTTTTAAATATTTTGTTTTCCTTAAAGAAAGGAAATAAACGTTTTACTGCTCCAAATAAATGGGAGTGACACAAATCCACTAATTGCAGGAAATTATATATTGTTCTTTAAAAGTGTCAATAATTTGCTGTACTCAAATATTATAAATATGACTGCGTGTATGTGTGTATAAGTGCGTGTGTGTGTCCAAATTATTGAAATATTGAAATATTTTTAATGTGTTTTACGCATGTTTAACTCAACTTGTTAACACAAACCCAACATCGATTGTTGTTAAACAAACTTTTAAGTTTTAATTATTAAAAGTTGCATTAGAAATTATTGGCAGTTCGTTGTTGTTGTTGTTACAACATCCATTATCAACACAAAGTTTATGTACCTGCATGTAATTTTAATCAAATACATGAACCCACATCCCACCTGTTTCTTATATATTTTTTTAATGTTAATCGAATTCAAAATATATTTCTCTTTTTTGATTTTTAACTTAAAGTCGAGTTACCTGAAGCTGTTGTTAAACAGATCATAAATTCGCCCAACAAAAAGACCTCTGATGTGTGTGTGTAGGCAAAAAATAAAAATAAAAATAAAAACTAACTACTACAATAAACAGTGTTGGATAAAATACGAGAACTACATGTACATCATTTATGCTGTTTTCTCTTCTAAAAAAGAATGCTACATTTCTTGCACTTTTTAGGAGAAAATGGCAACAATATCTCCCTTGAAAGTAGGAATTTAATTCAAAATTACTGCAATCGTTTACGAAAAATTATTTCTGTTTTAAGGCTCCTCCAAACTGCCACCTTTTAGAAAAGAAGTGAAAAAATGTTACATGTTTTTCAGAAAAGAGAACACTATTAGTATGAAAATAGTAATTTTGCAAAACGTCTGAAAATGCTCTGTACATTTAGGAGCTAATTTCTGACTGATGTACATCCTGAGCCTTTGAAAAACAATTGGAAATATTACTTCAGTTCACTCCTCCTTTAATCCTTAGATTATTGATCATGTCTTTCGAACACTAACCCATTAAATATAATTAAATTTGATATAATAAAGAAAGTTCGATATTAATACATAAACGTTACAAATTAGTTCCTTGATTTTATTTAATTATGCGTATTTCCTCTGGGCTAATTAAGATCATCAGGGAACCTTTAGCTAAAATTTCTTACAATAACTAAAGATGTTTTTCTAGACTTTCATGTAAAGGAATACGAAGTTTAAACAAATACCAACACCAGCACACGAACTCAACTCTCGTTTTGTAAATCACTATGCGTTGATGAAATTTATAGGAAAACAAAAGCAAATTTGTTTATGCAAAGAGAGTGAAAATACGACAAAAAATTATTTGCTAATTGAACAAAATTCTTAATCTTAAAATTTTAATTTGCTTAGTTGAACATTTCCTAAACTGTAAGTACCAGTTATCATGCCTGATTTATTATCACGGCGATGCAAAGTGGTTGTATTTTGACCTCCGGGCGATCCTAGTAGAATGAATTGTAATAATTATTTGATTAGTATATATTTGATCAGCCTACGCTTGATATCCTACAGAAAATAAAATACAACTCTGGGTAGCCAGAGACCTTTTCGGTGACCAAATATTTGTTCAACACTGCGATTCAATTGCGCTTGCATACAAAGTCATGTCATCTAGCTACGGAATAGAAGACGTCTTTTGAAAACCTCTGCTGCACAAATACTTCATATATAAACGAATGTGTCTATTATTTGTTGCAATACTGTACACGTGAAAGAAAAAAAAAAAACAAAAATGTTTCACCAAATGTGTTACAGGGGCTCCTCAGTGTTAAACTGGATATTATTTTTGGTTTGGCTTTTAATTTGACTGTATTTTCTGGTAATTTTTGTTGTTGTTGTTAAGATTTGCTGACCTTATTTAAAAAAAAAAGAAAAGAAAAAAAGATGAATATAAACAGGTTTTTAATTTTGACCACATATTTCATGCAGGGTAAATATTGATTTAAACTGTTTTCGTTCTCCATACCAAAAAAAAAAAAAAAGAAAAAGACATGCCAGCTTAACAAGAAGTGAAAAAATGCGCTCAATAATACTAAAATCGAAAAAGCTGATTATGCGCCTGCAATTCAAAGTTATTTTAATTTATTCATGAAAGAGGTGGTGGTATGCTAAAACTCACACGTACACACTTAATTCAAAGCAATTCAATAGATGTCGATCAATCTGTAAAGTTGTTAAGACTACCTGACTGCCTGCCTGTCTGTCTACCAGCAAACAGCCAGCCTATTCACTGAATGAATGGCTGGCTACCTGCCATTGATGAAACTGCACCGATAAACGTTTTTGTATTTATTTTATATTCATTTGAAACCAACTTGATTCTCTTTTTTCCCTCTACGATTTGGCCAAAGATTATGTGCGTGTGAAACTAGTCATGAATTGTATCTGTTAAAATATTGCATAAGTCAAAGCATTTGGCAGTAAAGATCTTCCTTCTTGCTTGCTATAGTTCGTTATGTTTTCCTGTGGATCGGTATCGATACATAAAATACTTAAAAGCCATAGACTTGCAATATTTTTGGTCGACATCCAAATGAAAATGAAATCGTTTTCATTCCAACCTTTGAGCCGGCTCCATATGCGATCACTTTTTAGTTTTACGTTTATCGATTATAACATTTATGATTGGTTATTAGAGTTGTTTATTGAATTGTTTATTGAATTGGTTATAACGTTATAAGTGGAAGTAAATTAAAGAAATTTTGACACATTTTAAATTAATTGGGAACAAAAGTTTCTATTTACTTATTTAGTTGTTCCGGTCAAAGTTGTTTGCGTTGTGAATTTGTGTATTCGGAGTTGAAAAACTTTGGTTAATAAAAATACTATCTGCACCCGATCTGGATAAATGATCCAAAGGAAAGTAAATTAGTATTGAGTGCCATTCAACGAACAACGCACTCGTAAACGTCCCAGTCGTTTAAATAACTTTATTAAGTCCGATAGAGTGCAATGCCAGTAGTTAAGTTTGCCACATTAATTTTTAATCTGCCCATTTAATTATAATCTGCCATAAAGTCATTCATTAACATATAAAACTAAAAATTTGTATCATTTTATTGAACCGGTAATTAATTTCTGTTTTATAACAAGAAGTATTTATTTATGGCACATGTTTACAATATTTTATTTTTAGCTCAATAAGAAAAAAATTGAAATAAAATCGCTTAAGCTGATTTAAATTGGTAGTCTGTAACGTTTATAAAAACGAGCAGAAATATCAACAAATATCTTATTGACGTGCTGTTCAGTCATAAAATATTTTTTTTTTCTATGTAATCAGACGACGACTGCCAGCTTCAATTCGTAGACCAAAAAAGCTAAGAAGAGGAAAAAGAAATAATTAAAACTCTAACAGTGGAGTGCATTAACATTTTGCGGTAATTTGTGGCACGCGTCAAATGTAGTTGTTGTTAACTGGAGCCAAAACTACTTGTACGCTGCAAAAAGTCGCATAATAAAAATATTATACACACACACACATACAGTATACAGCAGTGTATATGTGTGCAACGGAGCAGTAGACTGAATTGCAAGCAAATGCAAAGAAAAGATCTTCTCATGAAAGAAACGGATAAAAATAATTTTTGCGCGCTTAAATTTAATATCGTTTTATAAATGATGTTGTTGTTGCTACAATTGCAGTGGCAACCTTGTGAGCTTTTTTCTGCTCATTTTTTTAAACTTTTACTTTCGTTGGAGTTTCGGTGTGAAGAAGAGTGAAAAAATGTAAACGGAAGAGAGTATAATTTGAAAACACATGCTGAACTAAATGGATAATAAATAGTTGGCTAAAGTTTTTCAGCAGAAACAAAAAAATAAATAAAATTTTGAAAAAGAGGATTTTTTCTTTTCATAAGAAAACACAATGAGTGAATACTGGAAGTGTAGTTGGTTGATTGCTCGCCGAAAGTGGCGGTTGGTAAACTTGTTTGGCGACTTCAATTTGTTTGGCCATGAATGAATTGGCTGGCGATTTTTATTATTCAAGAAAATCTTATCGGAACCTGTTTTAGCAAGCAGGAGCATTTGCAAAAGGCCTCGAGCCCACTATGTTCTACATGGGGTTTTGTAAAGCCGTTGTGGAAAATTCGTTTAAAACACTATCGAGAAGCGTTAGAAACGTGATAGAAAAGCAAATACAGGCATTGGCACTCGATACCGCAGTGGGCCTGTAAACATTTTGAAAAAAAGTTCCTTAAAATCGCAGGGCAAAAATAACATTCCGTATGTGATTCTTTTGTAATTTAAAAATGCACCTTTTCAACTGAAATAACTTTAACAAAAGTTCGTTTTGACATAAAAAGAGAAACATGCCATTGAAAAGTGACTTCCGAAAAAACAACACGTAATAAAAAAATAAACTTTTAAAACTATAGCTTTTTAAGAAAAGTACCTGTTTTAAAAACTCAACTTTTGGGAAAACTTTAATTTATTAAATCTACTTTTTTTTGCTGATGTTGTTATTGTTTTTCAATGTTCAGCTGAATTATTTAATTTTGCTTTGTTATTCACTTTGGCTTCAGCAATTGCAGTAAAAAAAGTGAATTTTTAGATGAGAAAGAAAATGAAATCCTGTTTTTATAAATTTTTTTTATTGACTAAAATGTTTTTTTTTTTAAATACAGTCAGCAAACAAACTTGAATTTTAGCCATAATAATAGTATTTGGCTTAACTGTCATAAACATTTGGAATTTCGTTCGCTTTTCGCTGCAGTTTGTTTTTTTGGTTATGAAAACATCACTTTTCAATTTAATTTTGGTTTAATTTCTTTGTCCTTAAATTACACACAATTGCTCACAATAAATTAAAACAATTAATTATGATTTAGAAACTGCATTTATTTAATTGCATAATAATGATTTATGCCGCAGGAAATTTTTCATTCAATTGCTTACATACATATTACTGCATGTATGTGTGCATTAATGTGCGTGTGTATGTGTTATTATTATTATTTTCAATATAAAACTATTGCTTTTTTCGCTTTGTTTAACAAGTTTTTGGCTTCTTCCCTGGCTGGTTTTTATGCAATTTCGATTTCGATTTCGATTTTAATTTCTTGTTCGTCTACTTCTTTTTCTCTTCGCTAGATTTAAATTGTATATATTTTTAATAATATTTTTCGTTTTATATGTAGTCGTATGTGGGTTCATTGAGAGCAGAGATACCGAATTGATAGTTTGCCCACAAACTACTACAGTGATGGTCAAAACGTGTCAGCCTGTGAAAATATGTCATAAAAACGTTTGCTTGGATGTATTTTAATAGCTGAAATGTTTTTTTTTTTGTTTCCTCAATTAAATAGGAAACTCAAACGGTATTAGTTTTGTGAAGTGTTGCTGCATGAAATACCCAAAAGTATTTCTTAAAATTTCATTAAATTTCTCTAGAGTCTAGACTTAAAGTTGTATATTTTGCTGCGTATGAGTAGTGTGTGGAAAATCTGGATTGAAAATATCACATACTAAAAGAAGTATTTAATTTTTCATAATTAAATTTTTTGGCTGACACTGTTGTTTACGTCTTGCTGCTTCTGTGCTTTAAGTAGCACATGATTTTTTGATTGTTTTATTGATTTTAAATGCAACACCACGGTTGCATTATGTAGTGAGCAATTCTTCCGCATACCACAATCGTGGTCTCAATTGGACTTCTTTACAGAGTTATGATTTTCATCGCATTTCACGTTTCATTCTGATAATTAATTCGGCTGAATTTAATTACAAAAATTTTTTTAAGTAAACAATTGATAAATAAATAAAACTTTAAACATACTTTGCGAAAATGGAGAAACTGTGTTCATCGAATTACTATTGATTTGCGTGAATGAATCGAATATTAATGCTGCTACATATATAACCATGGTTGTTGGATCCGGCATTGGAAATTTTTATAAATGTCGCTTCCGCCTTCTCGGCGGTCTTACAATACTTTATTGGATTTTTATAATTCAACATATAATTTAGTTGCAGTAAATTATAGAAATCTCAACAATATTGTGTGGGATTAAAAGTTAATTTTATTGTTTTCTAAATCAATTATTTGTCATCTATCTAATGTAATGCAATAAGCAACTGCTATAATATAAATACAATTACTTATATACATATACATATATTTATAATAAGTAAAAGTGTTATATATCATGTGCCAACCCTGGAATCATCTTTTTAAATTTATTTGACTTTAAATAATAATTGTATAAAATAGCTTTAATTAATAAAAAAAACAAAATTTGTTTTAGCTATTTACTTCTATGTACAAAAAATAAGTTTAAATTTTCCAGCCCTGTATATTGGATATTACGGATTTTCATTAGTAATCTAATTCATCGATTATATCCGGTACATCAATTCAAGACCGAAATTTCTAACTTTCTAAGGGTTGGGAAATCAGATTTTTTATATAGACAGACGGGCACTGCTTATTCGACTCCCCTATTCATCAGGACTCAAATTAGATTATGTTCTCTATTAGCTCGCGTATAAATATTGTGGCAATTACTCGGGATGACAAATCTATTTATAACCCTTGCAATTTTTATAGAAATTATTATTTCCCCCTCCCTACTAATTTCATGTTTGTTAAACCAATTCCAGGGTTGAGTCAGCGAAAATATATTTCGATAGAATTTTAAATACAAGGTATTTACATCTTCGATAACACGAAGAGCACAAAGCAAAAGTGATAAAAATTATTTAATGCTGCATTAAACATCGACTACTTACAAATGTTGAACACTTTGTTAACTACAACCGAAATAAAAATTCCCCAAAGGCCAGATAAAATAATAAACTAAACAATAACAAATATTACAAATTATGTAGAGCACACAATCAAACAAGCATATAAATGCATGTACCCTGCAGTTCGTGGCAAACAATTGATTTTGTTAGGATACTGATTGAGAAAATGATTCATTCGATTCTCATAAAATACATTTTTGTACGCACATTTGTTTTATTAATATGTTATAAATCAGAAACATTTTTACAAATTACGTTCTTAAAAATTTGGATGCTGGCGGAAGCACTGAATAACTCCTAAATATTGCAGTGTTAGCCAAACTAACCGAGCAATTCAATGCCGATCGCTAGTCCACAAAAGACATTACAGGAGCTGTTAAGTGTCATTATTATTCATAATAACTACCATCTAAATACTGTAACTACTGGGTAGTTATGCATAACACTTCAATAATATTTTATACTCGTATATTTTCCTCTTCGGGCCTGTGCTTAACAACACTAACGGCTTTTGGTTTAATGAACATAGAAAAATGTTTATTGGCAACAAATTCGCAGTCATCATGATATCAGTTTTATTGTTATAAATAGCAAATAAATAAATATGTACTTGCATATGCATGTGCATACCCAGCAAACATATTGTCAATAGCCTGGAAAATTACGTTTTTCCCAACTTGATTGAAATACATTTAAAAATGTTTTGCAAACTAATCATGATTATAATAAAAATTTTTGATGTTATTTTAATGCATAAAAAAGTATTATGTGGCCGCTTTTTAAAAATATGTGATACCTGATATGATCCCTACAGGATCCGCTTCGACGAAGGATCGCAGCCCAGCCGGGTGTATGCTACCGCTTTCTGATTGAGCTAGAGTGCCTATGGAGGTACCACTGTGTAGCAGATTGATTTCTACGAAAAGTTATGGGTGGTTTTCAGAAGCTGTAGTAACAGAATTTTCCCGGACTGTAGACATCTGGGCATCCCTCATTCTTCACATTGACATTCAATTGACATAGAAAATCCATTTCGGAACAAAGTTCAAAGATAAACTGCAAATGTTTCAAATAAAAATTAAATAAATTTTGTTTGCCATATTGTTAACATTATCAAGCAATCATTAGCAACATTACGTGTTCGCTGGGTATATAAATAAAACTTTATCTAAATACTACATGTCAACAAAATTTCGATAATCATTTTAAAGTGAAACACAAAATTTTCGTGCAAAAAGCAGTTGAATCAATTGTTGGAAAGGGAATCTAATGCAAAATTGTATGCAAATCATCGGCAACAATGAGACAACAACAAATCACAATAACAGAAACAAGTATGTACAACACAAATTCAACACCGTATAAGCAGCAACGATACGTGTCAACAACAATGTTGTACATAAATATTTGATGTTGATGTATGATTGCATACAGAGTTTGTACGGAATGTCTCTGTTAAACTCTGCCACGGAGCCGGAGTGTGAATTGTGTGTGTGTGTGTGCACAAGTTTGCACATTCATATTGAAGAGTGTGAATTAAACAAGTGTCACTTTGTGTTTCCTACTCCGCTGTGTGACATTTTATAAATTTATCATTTATTAAGCAGTTGCTGAAATCGTTTACATTGTTATTTGATTATTTAATTACTTGTTGTTGTTTTTGTTGTTTTTCTGCAGACGATAGGGATGTGAAATATTTTCGCTAACGAAGTGTGACACTTGTGGATTAAATATATTTTATACATATTTTTTTTTTAACTTTAAGAAATTATTAAGCATTTAAATAACTCTTTGTGTGTAGTAGTTATTTTATTAATGCTCCGAAATTAATCCCTACAGCCCAACTGCATTGCACAATGAAGAGTTGCGAAATGGGGCCATCAAAATTGTACCAACAGGTTCATAAAATTGTACTTTTTCGAAGCCTTTTTTTTCTTTGTACAGTTCTTAGTTTTCTTGACTTCAATTTTTTTCTAATTTATAACAGATTAATGAAACTAAGTTTGAAATAAATATTTATTTTAAAAAGTCTTTAAAACAACATATTTTAAAAAAGACTGAAAAAAATGTAAATACAGATTGTTGTATTAATTGATCAATAATTATTTTATTTCTCCAAATCAAATAATAAATTTTTTTTGGGGAATTATTGTAACAAAAGAAATCCTCAAAAATCCAAGTAAAGTTATTTGCACTTGTTTGAATATAAACTCTTGAATACAAACAAAGTAAATCACAAAGAAATAATGAGCTGTCACTGTAAATGAATTTGAAGGTTACATTTTGGGAATTCCATAAAAACATCAGCTGAAAAATTTCGTTAACTGTACCAAATAAGCGATTGGTGTACGGTTGTCCTTTTTAGTGCGCAATTGTACCACAAAAAGTGCAGTTATACCAACTTGTGCAACCCTGATTCCAGGTTTTTCGCACAGCAGGGCTAATATATGTATGCTTGAGGAAATTCTTTTTGTACTAACAAAAATTTTAAATGGTACTTTTATTAAATATTTATTACTTCTAAATATGAGACTATCAAAAATGTACCAACGAGCCTCGTCCTATCTCAACAGATAAAAGCATCTATTTTTTATGATAGAAAATACTTGTTTATGTTTTTGTTTTTGTTTACGTTTCCTTGTGTTCATAATATATCCAACATCTGTCGAATTACAACGTTGCATAAATTTTAATATCATTTAATGTAAAACAACCCATTATACAATTTGTTGACAAACTCTTTTGTTTCAGCTCTATTTTGAAAAGCCATAATTATTGGCGAACTTGATTGATGTAAATGTTAAGCGTGCCAAGTTGTATGTTGTCATCTTTTATCTTGTTCTCAGGCAATAAATTCAATCTCTTGAATAGGAATTATGCGATAATTAACACCACGTGTAACGAAATTAAATAGAGAAATATCTGAGTCTAAGAAATTTATTGAATTAATTTATCAATAACAAAATAAAAACAAACTAAAATTTATAACACTAGGCAACAAAAAAAGTAAAAAAGAAAAAATTTAATATAAAGTTCGATAAAAAAAAAAATTTTATGCATTTTGTTCTGAACATAATTTTGCACAAAATATAAATAATATTTGTATATTGTAATCTAAAGTCCAAAATGCTGTAATTGGAAAAATTTTAAAAATATACCCTGATTGATTACGATAAGCAAGTCATCTGTCATCTCTGCTCTAGACTGGATATGTGCACTATCTAATTTAAATCAATGCTAAAATTTTACTTCACAAATAATTACGTGAACTCAAATCCCAAATGCGAACGAAAAAAAATTTAAAAAAATGTCGTGGTGAAATTGAAGGAAATTTAAATGTGGATAAGCAAATACACAAATAAAATACAAGATGACCAACCGTTTTATTTTCTAACGCATCGGCTTATTTGCAAAAATAGACCTGGTTCTAAAATAGTAGTTTGTAGACTGAAAACTTCAGTAAATTCCTTAACGCAAAATCAACGTCGCCCAGTGCTGTTTGTTCTAAAACAAACACATATTTTCTCAAACATGTCACAGCCTTTTAAGATTACGAATTGGATTTCGTAAACTATTTACATATATAATTTTCAAATTAAGTTGCCTTTAGTTTCAAAACAAATTTATAATCATTTCATAAGCGCTGTCTGAAACCTGTTCTTAATTTCACAGCAAATTCATACCATCTTTAATAAACTTCTATGAATGCCGGCGTTAGATTTTATCACGACTTTACAAAAACTTAATCGTAAAAACGATACTAAAACGCCTCTAATCGTCGTAATATATTATGAAATTTAAATATTTGTGTTAAAATTTTGCATAAATAAGCCAATGTTTGATTGCCAGCCAAAAAGTAGATCGGCACGTCATAAAATCACTGTAATAAATTAAAACACGTTTAAATGATCTCAAAAGGATGGGAAACTCTTGCGTTTTATGAACTGTTGATTTGGTTATTTTCAAGCTTTTTTTTTAAACAAATAACAACTCTATTAAATCAAAATGTCAATAAATAACATGGAAAATAAAACTAAACATAAAATTAAATGAGAATACATTGTTACCTTGATTTCAAAGGGAAGTTATTATAAAAGTTGTAGACGTGGCTGTAGTATTTGTCGAAACATCCTACGTAGAATCACGCTGTGATCTAAATACGGCCAATTATTACTTCATGCATATTTCTTTTTCAAATTAGGGCTACTAAAGTTTCTGAAAAAATCACAAAATCGTTGGCCAACTCATTTGAAAAGGAGAAAACAGCAATAAAATAAAGAATTTAGTTGCTGCTGCTCAAATAAACTTAAAATGTTTTTATAACACTTTTGCACAAAAAATTTAGAACAAACATAAATATTTTGCATATCTACGCAAAAATACCTTTCAAGTCCTGTATATTTCATGAATATTGATGAACGCCAAGATAGTCAAAAGTGTGCCACAATAAGTGTGTGGCGTATTTACAAATCTATATAAGATTTTGAGTATTTTTTTTTATAAAACACAGAGCAAATATTACTTTTGGTACTCTCTGAAACAACATAATTTTAAATCAAATAAATTGTGGCTCTTTTGGGCAAATATTTGCCAAATGTGACCGCCCCATTATATTATAAATTGTGCCCGTTTGAATTGACTTGTTAAAATACTGGTGTCATCATCTATTTGCTAAAAACATTTTATGTATAAAATCTCAAATAACTTCCTCATAGATTTAAATAATCTATTCTTCAAAAAACAAAAGTCTGTGTTTTTCCAAGAGAACTTGTTTTAGTGCTAAAAATATCAAAAGCACTTATTAAAACTTTTTTTTTAATATTTGGCATAAAACATAAGTTTCACATGAAACACTTTTTAAAGGACATTTGCAAATACAACTTGTGTACAGATATGCATGTATGCGTGCGTGCGTGTGTGTGTGTGTGTGTGTGTGTGTGTGTGAACAATTTATGTTAATAAATGTGCACATTTTGGAAAAAGACTGTTTATTATACCCATCTTGGACGAATCAATAATTTCGAAATATTTTTGTGTAGCATTTTATTGCGGTTTTTATAACATCATTTTACTAACTGAAATAGATTTATAGCGAAAACGTGCCAAAACGCTTGAGTTTAATATATTTAAGACAAGATATTGAAAATTAAAATAATGAAATTTCATAATTAAACGTTTTTGGAGGCGGATAACATTAAATTGAACTACTAAACTTATGAGTAGTGTAAGACTGTATGCTCATGTGTAAGTTCAATACATAATAAGTACATACATACATACGCACACCTATACCTTTAGATATGTGTATACATTCAAATGTATGCATTGTTTGTATGTGTGATAATGCCAACTGCTGGTATTTTTGGACACTATTGAGGAGGAAATTGATTTGAAACCACAATTCACGTTAACTGAATGTAAATGTTTTGAACTATTTTTAAATGCCAGCAATAAGACAATTAATTACCCGACACAAATCCGTGTATGTACATGCAAAACGATCAGTTTCTGTAAGCAGCGGCAGGTGTTTGTTGTCGAAACGTTGTTCCTTTTTAAGTTTTTTTTTATTATATTCACTTCTCTTTTACTTAAAAGCTTTTTGTTCTCTTTTGCTGGCAAAGCCAGAGAAACAACCCTTTTAATCTCAATAATTATGAGTCCAGCTTCGCTTTTGACTAACCCCAGCGTTGTGGCTCACACTAGAGATGGCAAAGTTGGGCTGAATGTTGCTCTGCGGTAATGCGTTGGATTTTTTTTTATAATTAAAATTATGATCATTTATTCTGTGCCCAAAGGTGTCACTAGCGTCCACGAAAATTGAGATGCGAACCAAGACACAAATTTCATTTGACAATGAATAAAAATTCATTTATGCATCTGTAGGCACTATATTTTGTTTTTAAAATAACCAAAAACCTAGAAATCACATGCATACATTCACACATTCATTTCTATTTTATTATGATATAATTTGAAAACATCTTGGCCCCACTGTGTCTGTTGGCCGCTTCCACATGTTGACTTAAGCTCTAACTGGCTTGAATTTGCTATTGAGTGCAGTTAACGTTTCTTTGTTTTTACTTTTGTCTTTGATATTTCTTTTGTATTGTTTTTGTCTGTATGTGTGTTATCATTGCGGTTGTCCATCATCGTTCCAATCTTCTTCATCATCGTCGTAATAATAATGATTATCATTAATGAACATTAAACTGAATGAATGAAATGAATAACAATTGCATGTACGACGGACGGACAACTTTCCCTTTTCGCTGACATAACATAATAACAACAAAATGTATATAAAAAAATATATATAAACAAAAAATACCAATAGCCGACCGAGTTGAACTATTTTAAGTATTTTTATAAGTTTTTATCATGTCTGTTGTGTTATTTTTATTTACATATTTGGCTGCCTTCTCTCCGCATTCAAGTTACTTCTGTTTTCATTCCCTGAAACGATCTTTATTACCTTGACGTTTGCATGTACAGTGGCGATGACATATATAGCAGATCCTGTACAATATATTTAACTTCAAAACTTAATTTAACTTATATTAAGTTGGGGTTTCCCTGTAATATTTCTTAAGACTTTCATACAATAAATGATACAAAAACACTAAACTAAACAGCATAGAGTTTTCATACTTCGCTATCTCAGATATTTTAAGCCAGAGTTGGTAACCGGTTGCTGGATTTAACCATACTCTTTAGAAGTTTCATATAATGAATAGCAGGCGAAAGTCTTTTATCTCAAAAAAAAAAAATCCACGATTTCAATTCATGCCGTGAGCAGTTGAAGGTTTTTTCATATGAAGAGAAAAACAGTTTTCTTTGAACAGGGACTCAGGAAATGACCACTAGTGATCACGGTTGGAAAAACCGGAGGTTGAAAAAAAGCTTAAGCCAGCAGTGTTTTCTTTAGGTCTTTTTGAGTTTTGTTCGGCTTCGCGTTAGCACTTCAGCCAAGAGTAGTCACAATTTTAGTTTGCTCCAAATTCATAGAAGTTTCTTTGTTGGCCAGTGTTCTTACAATCATAAAATTATTCACCCGGTTACTGTTGAATGTGTAACAAGTGAACGTTAGTTTTTGTCATAACATTTTGTTTGCTTACAACTGCCACATAAAATGAAATAAAAATAAAACTTTATGGCTTTTTAAATAATTTTGTGCTGAATGTTCGTGTGAAATGTTTAAAAAATCGATTGTTAGTGAGTTGTAAAGAAAAAAAAAAAATAAAGAAAAAGATAAAAAAAGGGAATCTATTTATAAGAAAATGAATAACAATTTATTTTAATATCTTCTTGGGACTGATTTTTTATAGTTTTGGAAGTTGGTTTTTATTATTTGCATTGAATATTATTATTATTCTGCAGTACTGCCCTCTCAGTAGCGCAGTTATGGCAATTTAACGCTAAAAAATATATACAATTTTAAGGTTTCCTTTATCAGTCGAGTACGATGAACAGCTGTGATAATGGCAGCTTCTGTGACTAGCATTTCTAGAAGCACATGCAACGTAAATATTTCTGCTAGAAACTTCTTTGGTGAAAACAACATTAATTTCTTATCTCTCAACTTGAACACCATACGGACCTGCTTACAAGCTACTATGTCCAGCAACCATTCCAGGTTTTTGAAATTCCACCACTGCAGAATCATGGCTTAAGTCATACTAGGGTGCAGTCCTGGACTCTGATCCGCAATAGGCTTGTTTTACTGATGTGTTACTTCTACTGCTGCTGCATGCATCAACTACCGTGTGATTATCCAACGTGATGCAAATTTTCCTCCCTTCCATCTGCCTCTCATTCAGATGAACTAATGAATGAATCAATTGAAAAATTTCTGCTTGATAAACAGACTCGCCTAAACTCCTGTTCTTGCATTCATAAAAGATTCATCAGTAAAAATATTGATGTAACTCTCCACACATTCATCATTTTTACCATCAGCGGTTAAAGTGCGCTAAAGTCCTTTCTTCATTCAAGTGCTGCAAGAGCATTGGAGTGTCCCGAACCTTTTTATGCATGAGATCCGGAATGCTCCTATGCACCAAGACCAGCGCTAATACCAGCTCTGCTTTTATTGCTTGCGTTGGCGTGGTGCATATTAGCCCACACAAACAATCCTCTGAGCCCCATCTAACCTGCGCTGAGCTGTATTCTGAGAAGTCTTCGGCCTGCGTAAGCAACTATAAGTTCGATCACCATAGTACAGATCCAGTATTATATCCTCTTCGCTTTTGCTATTATCGAAACAAGTTTCATAGATTGAACGTGCAATTAGAACGAAGTTTATTTTTCCTGGACCATATTTTTTATAATTCACTGTAAAATTTTCGTAAAATTAATGAAAATTGAAAGTATTTTTGGAATTGTAAAAGACTGTATGCTTGTGTGTGTGCGTTTAAAGAAAAAACTAAAAAATGCAATTACAAGGACGCGATGTATAAGAAAAAACCTCTTGTCTTAAGCTTCCAACAACTACTAAAATTACCGGTTTTTGTCTCATGATCGTCATCATCATCATCATCATCAACATCTTCCTTGGCATTGCAATCACAATGTTGCAATTGTTGTTGGCTGTATTCGCAACCAGCGTGTTTAGGACATCCTCTTACATGTCTTGTAACAGGTTATAAAATGTATTGGGGCATGTTGTAAATTGCATTCTGGACACATGCTTGTGAATGTGTGAGTACACATGCAGAGTAAATGTCTGAAGTTACGTGAGTGTATATGTGAGCGTTGTGTGTGTTTGTGTGCACGATTGAATGCCATTCATGGATAATTGCAGATGTGAAAGAGTTGTCTAGATTTGTGCTGTTCCTCTGTGGTAAAATCAAAATAAATTCATAACATTTTTGGAGGTTGTTGTTGTTGTTGTCATAAATTACTGATTCAATCTACGTGCGATTTAACATGCGGTCAAAACGTGCTTTTTCGAGTGGGTCAATGAAGAAGAGCACACATGATTAAAGAAAATAAATTATTAATAATTACCTTCGAATTCTTAAAAATGAAAATGGCTGATATTTTCAATAATTTAATATAATTAACTGAATCAATTCAGAAACTCCGCATTCAGTAATCCAAACGATGGGTTGGGAAACTGGTGGCAGACTTGGGCAGTTTCAATAACATGTATATTTGAATTTCAGTTACAAATACTTAATTTTTAAAAGTTTTGATTATAATTACAAAATGTAACTGCGATTGGAAAGATATCAATTGCAACTGTTATCATCCTTTTTCAATTGCAAATACATTGAATTGTAATTTTAATTACAATGGGGTTTGTAATGAGTACTTTGCGAATTTAATTACGTTTTTGTGAAAATATATATTCTTCTAACTTTTTAAATGCTGGTGGGTCTTATGAAATTCAACCCTATTTTTGGCTGTACTAAATTTAGTGCTGCCAAGTCATTATTGGAAATAATTGGAGATAATATTTGAAGGGTACACAAAAAAAACCACCACTTCTGCAATATCTCCTTCCAGGAATAATGTGATCTTATTCTTTATTACAAATAGGATTAGTGCGATCAATTTTAGTTTTAATATTAATTATAATGGAATAATTACATACGTTTTGTACAATTACTTCATGGGGATGTTGTGTTTCCAATTAATTGTTAATTGGTTTAGTTTCAATTTCAATTACTTGCAATTGTAATTCAGATTTCTTCCACCACAATTACTTTCGAATGTGCTTGATTCCTTTTTATTTTCAATAACAGCAAAAAGTAATTAATTTAAAACTACAAAATATTTGTAATGGCATGTGTAACAAATTGAAATTTTCTCAGTTCTAAATTAAAATTTATCTGAGTTGTTGTTTTCCGAAGTTGAGATCAGCAGCTTGGCCTCTTGAAGACACCTGGTTTTCATTGCCTGCCAAAGGCCATGAATAGTGGTGAGCCTTCGTAAAAGTTTCAAGTTGTCACATGGAAATAAATTACTTAATTGATTAATCTGTTTATATCTAGAAATTGTTGGCTTCTATTTATTCAACAATAGAAAAGTACTTGTTCGTATAAAGTATTTTTGTCAGCGTTTTCGTCTCTGAATGATATTTTTCTGTTTGCACGATTGACCAAATGAAGGAGTGAATAAATTATAGATTTCAATCACTATGATAACAAATATTGATCGATCATAAACAAGTGACAAATGCTGGTTAAAAATATTTGTCATTTGTTGTTGTGACCACAAGCAGTGTCAGTGTGTGTGTAAAAATGTCTTTGCCAACGTCTTTGCCATTTGAGCAGACACTATTCGGATGCTAGTTTTTGCTGCTTCTCTCGTTGTTATTCATTATTTAATATTGATTTTTTATATGTTAAATATACACAAATAAAATATCAATAAACCTATTTTGAAAGGCCATGCACAACGTATTGCATAATATTGTTTATATTTCTATTTAACTTTTATCTATTAAAAAACTATTGGTGCTGCTACTTGGCCTGGCTAATTTATTCACGATGTGTATTTAATTTTATAATTTTTTGCTTTTAGAAGAGGCAGTACCAGTGATTTTGTCAACAAAATTGGTTGTAATCTCAATCAGTAGGTCACAATTAATGGTCAATAAGACAGCATCAATAATGCGTTTGTGTGTGTGGTGTGTGTGACATTGTAACAGCAGCAGGTTTAACTGAGTCTTTTTTACAAGTTTTCAAAATCAATTTGTACACTCTTATTAAAGGGTGCAAATTATTTATGCATCCATTTCGAAATCATTAGCTGTACGAAAAAAATCTGTAAAAAATTTAAATTCTATCGAATAAATAAATCTCTAACAAGTAGTTTTTATCGCATACATTTTAAAATAACCGCCTTATTCAAGGTTAACTCACACCATTCATGAAATCGCTTTTAAAATACTGGTAGTTTAGACAAACTTATTTAATATGTTTTTGCACCCGTGTTTGGTTTACAGTGTCTGCTGCAGTTGCAACGAACGTCTGACTCTATTATTTTCCTGATTTTATATATATTTATTTTGCTACTATTCGGTTTTATTTCTTGTTTGATGGCTGTTTTTCTATAAACGTTTGAAGGAATTAATGAACTTGTGTCTCGTTTATGTCGCTGGTGATTGCAGTTTTCCAAATGACAATAATTGTTTTCCAATTTTTCAGGTTGGCAGAGAAAAGAAACAAGTTGCAATTATTATTTAATAGACGTTTGAATAGAGACATTAAAATGACACTTATTGGGTGTGAACATAAACTACAACGAAAGCGTTGGGCCACAGGCGATTGTTTTAAATTTTACAGATACAAATAAAATAATTTCTTGTATGTTTCTGTAATTTAGCTTCAAATCCAGCTGGAACTATATAAATAAGTTTGTAAGATACAATTTTTGAAAAAAATTGTGCTAAAATAGTATGCGCCTACTTAAACAAAAGCAATAGCTTAAATATTTTCAGTGCGAATGAATGAATAAATTAGACAATAATTTATTGAATAGGTTTTTAATAAACCCATAGAAACATAATTTCTTCTTCATTGAAACAAATATTATTGTTGCACACCGGAAAGGAAAATGTTGGCCTTGATGGTAAAAAATATTTAGATCAACTTTTTTTTCCTAAACTGAAAACTTATACAAAATAAAAAAAGGTACGTGTATATTAGCAACTTGACTACCAACAACAAACACGTGCATGTATTTTGCTGCAAAGAAAAAAAATTCGTCATATTTTCTTTGACTTGTTTCCATTTCAAGTGATGAATGTTTTTCTCAACTAATTACAGCAATTGAAAACTTGTTAAGTGCAAACATTAACAAACACAAACAAATTTCAAGAGTCATTGTAAATTCACACATTTTTAATAGAAAAAAAATTAAAAACAATATAAAAACCAGCCAGAATTTTGTAACCAATTATTTGAATCGTAAAGCGTGTTGTAAATACTTATTATTATTTTTTTTTTAATAGTGTGAAGCATTTTAAATCTAATTTAATTTATTTCTACTTCTCTTAACAGCCTAAATGTCCTTCAACCAGCTCTAGTTCTAAGCCAAAATGCTCAAGTATGAAAACACACTGCCGCCACTACAGTTCAGTTCACACACAACAACCAGCTGGCCCTGTACGTGAACTACAAATAGATCCCTACATAATACTGGATGATGAACTGAAATATTTTTACGACGATGTTAGAGATGTAAGTAATGATTATCATAATTTATAATAATCGTAATAACAGCATCAGCGTCAGCATCAGCAGGAGTGGTACGATTATAGTTTTATGTCTGCAAAGTTTTAGTAATTTATCCAACAGTCTGTGATTATTTTAGTTAGACTTAACGACGTGTTATAATTTATTTTATAAGGAAAATGTGTTTTAGTAAATGTGATTAAGTGTATGAGCCAGTAAGAGGAGAAAAACTATTGCACGTGAATAGTTGTTGCAGAAATAAGAGAGATCTAAAAAGGCAAAATTATTTGTATCCCAATAAATTTGTAAACAAGGGTTGGCTAAATAATAATGCAGCCCTATGAATAATGAAAAAAATTGTGATCAGGGATTTCCATGCAATTTTATTTTTGGAAATCACCGCGGAAAGTAATTATGACTTCAGCTTTGTCGTGTTCCGTGAAAACCATTCATTAGCCAAAAATTAGCTTTCTTAGCAAATTAAATTGAAAAAAAAAAAACAAAAACAAGTTTATTAATTATGTATTTAGTTTGATCGTTTGTTTATCGCAGTTAACATTGACTGTGACCATCAAAGCAGTCATTTCTGTCCATTAGCCATGTTTTCTTCATATTTGAACATCTTACCGTTTCTGCAGTACTACTCTCGATGCATTTCGACCGTCTAAGGAATTGTTTATTTGAACAACTTTTTTCTTATTTCATTTGGTAAAGTGGTTGTGGTAAATTGATTGCTCAAAAGACAAATGCTACTAACACAACCGAGATGAACGATTAACTTTTAGTAACAAATATTCGTTAGTAGGAAATAAAACACGTTTGTTGCATGAAAGTGCTTACAATCAGCACGTCGGCCGAAATTCGTCTGGCGTAACGAACTATGCAAGAGATTTATTTTTGCCACAAGACGTATACATAAATATTTTGTTGTTTTATAAAGTTTCTTTTCAATTAAAATTTGAATCATAATTTTGTAAATCAGTTAGCGTTATTGAAAAGAAAAAAATTAAAATTAGTTTGGCGAATAAAAGCGGAAAATCCAGGTTTTGCAAATACAATTTGTGCGGTTCTTTCAGTTTCAATATTAAGAAAATCTACTCAAATGTCTTCGACGAGTGCATTAATTTTGCAGCACCACTCAACCTACAAAAATGGTGTTATTAGCTGCAATTTATATATATTTAGAGATCTGATCCGCCATATCCTGTGTACTTTGCCGACCTCATTCTAATAAAATGTAAATAGAAAAATTAATATTATATTTAAATGGTGGCTACTGCTCATCCTCCCATCCACACGAAATTAAGACAATCTCTCTGACAAAGCTATTCAGGTATGGATAGTGTGTGGGTTGCCGTTCCCCACTTTCCGAACCGTTAACATTGTTTTAGCTCCAAATTTTTTTTCTCTTTACTATAGAAGTAAACAACAACAAGGTTAAGGACCATCACACTTATAATTGTGAAAATATGGCAATAGTTGCTTTACGAGGATGTGTTCGTTATCTCCAACGAAGGGAATTAATTTTTTCTATTTGAATTCACCGCCCTCCTCAAATAAGACAGTTGTGAAATTTCGAAAAAATTGGTCTTACCGTTGGCTTCCTTTAAGAAACTTACAAGTACAGATTCATTTTTATAAATCTAGAGATAACCATGTCTTGCGAAAAATGTCAATAACGATGACAACATAAATTGCTTATATATACGAGTACACATACCACTTATTTTTTGTGGTACACTTTTCAATATCTTATCATTTACCACCGACATCAATAGAATATATATGATTTAAAAGATATTTTAATGTAGACATGCACAATTCATAAGAGGGCAATAAATTTGTTTGCAAAAATTTGTTTTAACTTGTTAAAAATCAGAAAATAAATTTTATAAGCTGAAAAGGTCTCTGTGCACTTTTTGGCTGATAAAAGCAAAATAATTAGTTCTCAAATGTTGGAGTTTCGACCAACTTTCGATACTCATACACTTTAATGTCAATATATAAAGTTATAAACGGAGAACGAAATTGATCAGTGGCATTTGATTATATTTAAAATAATATGTTACAGGCTGCACAAAAAGTGTGTGCACACAATTTTTGCTATTTTTATTGCGCTCATGATATTAATTGAATATTAAAAATATTTGCAAAACTAATTTTGATAGACAGCCACAAAAAATTGCTGGATAGACCATAAATAAATGCAGCCAATAGTTTTATTTATTTACAATAACATTTTATTTTAATATTTATAAATTAGTATAAACAATTCGTATGTAAATTGAAGGAAACAAATATTATTTCTTTTATTTAAGTTATTTCTAGTTTAAAAACTATTTTTGGGTATAAATGAAATTTATTTGTTGATGGTCAAGCAAATTGCGAATTTTTTAGTGAATAAAATATATTTTAAACCGAAGTAAAACTATTTATTCTCAATTAATTTTTCTATTCAATTAAACACACATTAACAATGAATACGTATATTTTAACTGCTTTTTAATTTGCAAGAAATTCAAACGTTTTTGTTGAATTTCTAAGTAGTTTATTTTTTACGTGCTGCTTTACAACTTTTAATTTTAATAGTTTTAAATTAAATCCTCCTGCTGTTTGCCTCTAAGTTTTTCTAGTTCTTGTAAATATAACGCACGTTAATGCTTCTTATCTATTTAACAGTTACTTGCACAAGGCACAAGTCAAGCGGAACTCGACAAAATCGCCACATACTATTTTGATGGTCAGGGTAAAGCTTTAAGGCCGATGGTTACGTTGCTTATGTCCAAAGCTATAAATTATCACTTAAATAAAGAATCAAGGTGAGTCACAACATCCGATAAATTATTATTATCTTTTAATTCTTTTTAGATTTATTGCTTTAATTGAGGGCTGCTTCTAACTTAATTAGATTTAATAAAAGAAAAAGATTAAACCTTATTGTTTTTTTGGTCTGCATTTAAGTATTTTTTAATGTAAAGTAATTTTTTGTATTTTTATTTATTAAGTCCACACAATCAATCGGTCAAACAAAATACCTTTTTAATGGTTGTTGCTGTTGTTCATAATTTTTTTTATGACTCAATCATTTTTTCTAAATAAATATTTAAATTTAATTTAATATAGTTTTTTCCATTGTTGTTGAAAATTGTATTCTCGTCGTATTGTATTGATATTACAATAGTTATTGACCATATAAAAAGTTGGCCGAAAGGCTTATGGCAAATAAATATTTTGTAATTGCTGTACACACATACTGGTACAGTTGTATTGTGCAAGTATGCATGTATGTTTTTGGTGAATGCAGTTTGCATGCATTTTATAATTTATTTTACATGGGAACAGTGTCGCTCAAAACAGTTTAACAAAATTTTTCTTTTATAAATATATTTTGGAATTATGGCCAGTGGCGCAATATAGCAGCATTTCCAGCAAAATTCACTAGCCACAACATTTCATCATTTTCCTCTTTTCCAGAGTTCATGCCATAAGTCCAAATAAAAATGTGTTTTGATACGTGAGCTATTTGACTATTTGAACAAAATTTTTTTCAGCAAACAACCGATTTATTTTTCAACATAATCTTTTTTTAATTCTTCAAATTTAATTAAATAAATTTTTCCCCAAATTTTACACAAACTATAAAGAGATCAATTTATGGTTTTTAGCTGGTTCAATTGTCGCTTTTATCTCTTCTATTTTAACTTCCTTTAGTCACGCATTTGTTATGCTCTCCAAATAATAAGTTCCCTCGTGACCCTCAAAATAGGCGTTTGTGTCGGTTGCCCTAATATTTTTGAAAGTTAATTAATAAATAAAAATGTCTCTCTTCTCAGATTTTTCTATCTGTCCTCTCAACAATATTCCCGGACACTTCTTTGCTTGAGTAGTGGTCATCCCCCACATACTCATCCTAATGAAAAGAAAAAATACTCTAAATGGTGATAGAACGATCAAAATAAATGCTGGACTCCACTCATACCCAAATTACTTTTCTATCGAAAGGCTCCCTTTAGTTTTTCCCATACTGTCCGTGTGTTTAACTTTTCAGCAGTAAACCTTTCAATTTTGTTCCAAAAGATTTATTTTTTGCTGGCATTTGCAAGTAATTAGTTGTCGTATTAACCTTATTTTTTATGACTTAGTACGAGTATCTGAGCATATATCAGGCAATACAAATCAATGGTCCAGCCATGCATTCATTCTTTAAAGAGCTCCAGCAATTTTATTCAAACTAAAAATTTTATGTTTTTATTCGAGTCGGCCACTGATTGTATAGATTTTTCATCATTGTGAAATTTCGTGTTTGTCATCGTTTATTTTTATGCTTAAAAATTTATTTTTCCCGTAAAATATTTGCAATTTATTTTTATAATTTTTTATATTTGCAGACAATTGCTGCATAAACAACGACAAATTGCTTTATTTTCTGAAATGGTGCATTCGGCCAGTTTGGTGCATGACGATGTTATTGATCAGTCTGATTTTCGTCGTGGCAAACCCAGTGTGAATATGCTGTGGAATCATAAAAAGGTAGGTTGGCCACATGTGCTGCACCATATAAAAATCATGTAAATAGTGCAAATTATTTTTAAGTTGGTCTAAAAGTTTTGGCTCTTAAGAGGAATGATGTGTGAAACTTGTAGCAATTATTGTGCTTTAAATACGTCAATTATCGTGGTAATTGCCGCATGTTGTTATTGATGGAAATGCATTTAATTCTTAAAATCACTTTTATGTTTGACCTTGTCCATTCTTGTTGAGAAGCATTTATTTCTTACAAGTCGCTAAACGTCTTAAGTTTTTGTTGGCATTATCACGATCATTGACTGGATTATTTTCATTACAGATACTTAAATTTTTAAATGCAACTCACGGGCGGAATCATAATATCTTTTTTGGGAATAAAACGATCATGACCACAATACTTGTTTAGTTAACAATTTAAGTTAGTTTTTTTTCTAAATTTGTATTAAAAACTTTTACAACATAGAGTATTTTTTTTATAACAAAATAAATTGGTAATTTATTTATTAATGTCTTTTTTGATCTGTGAATGTGTTGCTGATTTAACATTTCTAATGTTTGAATCTTTTGCCAAGTTTGTTTCTTTCTGTACTTGGCTCTTAACCACACCGAAATCATCAAGAGCATAAATACCAACTGATAATAGAACAACTTACAGCTAATGAAAATATCTGTTACACCAATTCAAAAGCAGTTTTTAAGGTATAATAAAATCAGTAACGGAAGTATACAAGCTTTTGAAAATAAGTTTAAAAACTAATCCGTTTGAAATTTAATCGCAAAATGCAACTCAACACCAAATAGTAATTACGAGGTGTCATAGAAAAGCAATGGCGTTGCACAGTGTTAATTTTCATGGTTGGAAGAATTGAGATAATTAAAAATAAAGACTTTTCAATTTTGATTTCTAGTGTCCTTCTCTTTTACATGGTTATTTGTTTTGTATCTAGTAAAATATTTAAAGATTTTTAAAAATCGTATTGACAAATTACAGTTGCGTCACAATGCATTGTATCAGTAGTTGCCATCCATCCATCCCCTGATTGTTGGTCCTAAATATCTGAAAATAAATTTTGTTTAATATTTTGAGTGTAAACAAAATAACTTGCAGGTCAAGAATAGATATTTCAAAATTTTGAAAGTGACGTGTCGTTTTTCTACGCCCGTTCACTGCGCCAGTGCCATAATTAAAGCCTGCTGTGCAGTTTCGACAAGCGACAAGTGTTTATGGCAGCATAAAATCTTAAAATGATAATAACGAGTGATTTCTCAGCAAATATCATTTTGGCAACACTGTTTTAGTTTTAGCTCAGCTCTTTTCTTATAATATGTCACTGTTAAGCATGTTCAGTTTTGTCTATAACTTATCCGCGATCTCGATAAAGATGCGGTACGAAAATAATTTGCTGGCGGAAACAAATTCAAGGCGTTAAAATATTCGGAACTATTATACTATCGTTTGAAGGAGGATAAGGTGTTGTACACCATTCATGCGAATGTTGCAATAAACTGAAAGACTAGAAAATCGCACTGCGGGATCCCTGATTACATACTTTTTTCATCAAGAAACTTCAATATGGAAAATAAATTTATTATGGTATTTATAATGCAGTTTGAAGAAAAAAAAAATGATTGCAATAGCACAATTCTGTCAATTAATAAATTCAATGCTGTGCAACTCTCCGTTCGTATTCTAAATTTAATGAACTTCTATTAAATAATTATTGCAAATTTGATTTCAGTGTTATTCCAATTCGAAACTTTTGAGCGTTGCATGTTCAATCAATCGTCTTAATTGGCTGGAAGTAACAAAAATTTTGTGCCCCTAAATGAGAAACATGAAAATAATATTTTATTTAGTTGGTATTTAAAAATCTACTTGTTGCCAAAAGATAAAGAAAAAAACAGAAGCAAAATGTGTCTTATCTTGTTGTTGGTTTTATTGTTTAACATGTTGTTGGAGAACCTTCGAGCCAAATTAACAGCAACATTATAAAAATTTAAACTTAAAAATTTGAACAGACAAATAATCACACATGCATCCGTAACTTTTTAAAGTGTACAAAAATGTTCAATTATAAAACATTTTTTTAATACACGAGCTTCCACTAAATAAACATTAAGTCATTACAACAAAAAAGTTAAAAAAAAATATTTTAAGTTGAAAAAAAAGCTGCAGAGTTTTTGGTGTTTGAAAGAAGAAAAAAAAAAGCAGAACAATGAAGTCAATAGTCTGTGAAAAAAATTAAGAAACAATTTGTAAAATTATTTTAAATTGATTGCACAGTCAAGTATATGCGAGGGCTGTGCAGCTAAACTTGTTAAACAAAATATCGTCAGTAGCCTTGCGTTATATTGAATGAATAAATAAAAAATAAATTGAATACCAAAAATTATTCCAACATATAAAACACTATTTTTTTGAGTTTAAGGTCGTTGATAACAAAATTTGTGCTCAATTGTGGGAGCAGAGCATCATAGTCGATCAAGAGTTCACTTTTCTGTTGTAACATGACTTGTGTTAGTTAGTTTAAACTGGTACTTATCAGACGTCCTTCCTGTAAAAACAGTTTTAGCAGAAAATTGTTTGCTTTATAAATGAACACATCAAGCATAAATCTATGACTCAATTCTTATCACACAGATACTGACACACACAGACACACAACACAGCCACATACACACACACACACTCTCAAACACTAATGCTCACATTCCATTCATTTAGTCGTTAACTCATTGATTCATTCATTGATTTCTTTTTAACCCAAATCCTAAGAAAATGTTTCGTTATAATTAATTATTGTTTGTTTCAACGATAATGAGACGTCTGTCGATGATTATATTCGAAATCAGTCACTCATGTTGTTAATGTTTTTGTTGTCTCAATTTCTTTTATAATTTCAGGTTACAATGGCCGGTGACTACATTTTATCGGTGGCTTCCATTATGATTGCCCGTCTGAAAAGTGACGATGTAACAATCGTTTTAAGTCAGGTGAGTATGAATTGATGAATTCGCTTCGATCAGCAACGGAAGGTTTTTATTTTGCATTTAATTTAAGATTTTGATCTTAAAAGATGTCGTCTGATATATTAACAGTGCGTTACTAAATTTGTGTGTGTGCATGTGTGCGTGTGTACGAATTTTAGTATTAAATGACTTACACGAGATTTTCGATTAAAATCTTAAAATGTAGTAGTTGGGTACACATACAGTGTCTCCAAAAACTATTCGTTCATGGGTACATTTTGAAAAGAAAAAACTTATCAATATTAAAATGTAATAAGTTTTGTTATATAGTAAAATAATAAATAATATTTACATTTAATAGTTTAGTAATTAAAGTTACAGGAAGAAATAAAAAGTTGACTTAAAGTAAAGATTTGCTCACTATCGTTCATGAGAAAAATTAAAATGTACCTTTTTTGTATAACATAACTCGTATAAGAAGTCATGAAAAAAGAGACACAGTGTGAAATGGCTGTATAAAAAAGACATGAAAATAAATATAAGAACATAAAACTAATTAAAAATAATAAAATAAAACATAAAAAGAATAATAATAATTATTGAATATACATATATAAATTAAAACTACCTCTTTCGCTGACTGTAAATCATTCTGAAAATTAAGTTGAAGATATAAATTGGCCTGCAACCGAGTTGTTTTTTAAACTACATTGATGCCAATGAAACCATATAATTAATTATAAAAAAAAATAAATAAATATACAAAAAAAAGAATACAAACAAGTCAAGAAAACTCCCTTGAACTCGTGCGTGAAATAGGAAAGATTTACCCAAAAGTGGACAACCTTGCAGACGAGTTCATATTTAATTCTTAACCAGAATCCAACTGTGCAACAGCAAGCGCGGACAGCCTTTTTGGAAAAAAAGATCTTGAAAACGATCAACCATCAAACAGAAGAAGCATTCGTTTAATGATTGTTATTGAGAAAATTCAATAAAAAAACAAAAACTGTGGTCAACTGTTACAAAAGACAGGGAATTGTTGTTCAAAATGTATTTGAAGAGCCGCCCAATTCAAAGTTGACAATGTTTTTAAATGTTTAATAAGTTTATATGGCTTAAGGTGTGTCAAATTCGAATTTGATAATTTATGACTGAAAACCACGTTCATGCGAAAAACACTTTAAAATGAAGAAGAAGCAGATGAAGAAGCAGAAGAGGAAGAAAGACCCATTTAAGCATCATTTGAGGCGATAATGTGTGTGGCTCTTTGAAATGCACGCACCTTTTTCCAAGTTGTCAAATAGAAACATGTTTTTGTTGATTTAATTTAGACGGACAGACAGACAGTCAGTAGTTGTAGTAGTAGTTGCTGTTGTGTTTTACACAAATACACGTTTTATTTCACATTTAAATGTTACATAATATTTGGATTTTAATATTTGGATTTTTCGGTTTGTTAAATTATTATAAATTTTCGAATATTTTGTTTTTGTTATGTGTTGGTGTGTAGTTGATTGTTTACATTTTGCCAAATTCCATGTCTCAGTGAGAGATGTTGGTTAGTTGGTCGCTGGTTGCCAAATCTTGTTTAAAGTTGAAATCAATTTGAGGACGCCTGCGAGTAAACGCAACCAATCAATTTCCGCATGCTTGACTTGCATTGTAAATTGTTTGATTTGGTTTTTATTTTATTTTTAATCTTTTTATAAACCCATTGTAAACCTACTTTAGCTGAATGACACATTTCTGGTTAATAAATATGTCTATTTAAAACTCATTGGCTTCAGGGAATGTTTTAAAGTTTTTTTTAGTTTTTTTTAGTTTTTTTCTTGGCAAACAAAAACATTCTTCTTATATTTTTCATTAATTTTTATTTCTCAAATCTTGTGGTGGGGTGCGAATTTGTTAAGCAAATATTGAACAGTATTTTTTTCTGTTTATTTCTAAAAATTAATAATCTATTCTTTAGTAAAGACTGTTTTAAAGATGGGATCGCCAATACTGAAATACGTGTTGATAATATTGTGGTTGTTGCTTTTTTTGTTGAAGATATTTTGTCCAAATAGTCTTTGGAATTCATTATCGCTGTCTTCTGTTTGTACACCATCTAAATAACAATGACGTTTTCTGAAATATCAAAGATCTTCATTGAATTTGTTAGTTGAATCTCCTCTCATAACGTCGGCTTAGAGTGCAAACCTGCTAACTGAATTAACACAAAATCTACAGGAGAGACAAAATATGTTTTTAATATTTTCTACGCGTAGTTTTGGAATTAATCTCACTTAATAATATTTGTGGAGACTCAATTTGAAGGAAATATTTGAAGCAGTCACTTTTTGTCTGGTGAAATGAAAATAAAAAAATGTTAAAAATGTAGGCTTAACGGATTTACACTTTAAGCCGACGATATGAGGCTTTAACGTTCAGATTTTACACATCCTTGAAAAGTTCTTCACCCTTATCATGAATAATCTGTTCCTCAAAAATTTTCTTTTTTTCCCTAAATATGCAATTGAGAAAAATGCCCCGTGAAAATAAAGTTCTTCCGATCGGGAATGATTTTGTTTTGGGAGTTTTTCCACTTTTCCCTTTATTTTATTCACTTAAATTTTTGTGGGCAACAGAACTAAAGATGTAAGTGGCTCTTCATGTAGATCGAATATGTATTATAGGCCAAGTTCCGTTAACGAGGCTTAAGCTAATTTGGTACACTTTTGGCTTAAAAAAATATTGCAACACTGTTCGATCTATCTAACAACAGTGACTGTAACGCCGACAACGTCTTCATATTGAAAAGTATGCCGTCCAATTATCTTTTCCGACGGTTAACACCAACAACCAGTTATCTGAAGAGGGTCTGCTTATGGCTGTTGAGCTCCTCTCTGATTTTCCGTAGCCCAGTTGTTGTATTAACGAGCCCAACTATTCAAACTTTTGAAAGGGATTTGTCACAAAATTCCCCAATGAATTTTTGAGAATTATAAAATAACTAATATTAATTCAACAATTTGTTTAAAAACCAATTCTTCGTAAAATATTTTTAATGCATTTACTTCTCCTGCATATACAATAAACGTTAACAGAACCATGTTAGCAAACTAACAGCACTCTGTAAACCAACCTCAATAGGACTGTAAATTTTAGCTGCTGTTAATAGGAAGCCCTCGAAAAATTAATACTTTCATATCCATTGATGATAAAAACAGCTCAATAAAATTTAAATTCTTGCATCACCAAAAACTAAAATAGATTGTTTAACGATAATATCATATGCAAATTTATTGTTCGTATTGATATTAAAATTTTATAATTAAATATTCGCATCTTTAAAATATGCATGAATATTCAATTCCATTATTCACTCATACGCCCTGGTGTACCATTAGAAATAAAATAAAAACCGCATAAAGAACAATAAAAATATAAAGAATTTTGTTTAAAATTTTTGGCAACGAAATAATAATAAACTATTGATTATCATATTTAAGTAATTTATGGATTTTTTATCAAGTTCAAAACTATAAAAATTGCAATAAAACTCATTCATGTGCGAATGCGTTTAAAAAAATTTTATTAAGTTAAAGCAAACTCAAGGCCGTTTCTGTATATCGTGCTATCAGAAGAACTACTCGCAAGTGAGTTTCAAAAGTCGATGGTATGCAAAATCTAAAAAGGAAACTTACAAGCACTTAGAAGTTCAATCCGTTTTAACAATGAAATGCCTTCAACTTGTTAATTAAACAATTAATTACACGCAATAAATATGCAAAGAACGCAAACTATTAACTAGCACACATGCCAAATGTGTGTTAGTACATGTGTGTGTGTGTGTGTGTTTGTGTGTAAGCGCGTGTGCGTCTATTACAAATATTTGAACTTTACGTTTCTATGCAGCAAAAACCTGACTTCCGTTTTAATATATTTTTTTGCAATTTGCAAAAACGATTTATTTCAATGTTCAATTAGAATTTTCTATAATTATTTTATATATATAATTTTTTCTCTCCAGATCTTAACTGATTTGGTTCAAGGCGAATTTATGCAGCTGGGTTCAAGAGAAACGGAAAACGAACGTTTTGCCCACTATTTAACGAAAACGTATAGGAAGACGGCCTCTCTGATAGCGAATACATTAAAAGCGGTAAGTTCACATGCAAGTAAAGCAACAAAAAAATTAAAAAAAACAACAGATTAAATCAACCATAAAATTGATTAAATTGATTACATGGTATTCATAAGTATTTAATTAAATAAAAACCTTAACCTACTGGCAGTTAAAAGCCCTCGTTTAAAATAATACAAATTTATTTAGTGTATGTTACAAATTTGTTTATATCTCTTATACAAAAAAACAAAAAAATCCAATTAATTGCATTAATTTGGATTAATTCTCCTGATACGTTTCTTCTATGCAGACAGCGGTTATTGCTGAAGCTGATGAAAACTTAACCGAACTCGCTTTCCAATATGGCCGCAATATTGGTTTGGCTTTCCAATTAGTTGATGACATGTTGGACTTTGTTTCTTCTGCCGAGACTATGGGCAAACCTACTGCAGCCGATTTGAAATTGGGTCTTGCAACGGCGCCGGTCTTATTTGCCTGCGAAAAGGTGAGTTTTTCATTTCTAAATAAATTCAAATAGTCACAGTTGAAACGTTTAATTATTCTTATCATTTTTATCTCAATTTTCTCAATTCTACAACAAGAAAAAAGTCCACATCCATTCACATGCATGCTTATTGTGTTGTTGGGTTTGTTGACGTTGACACTTCACTTCCTTATTTGCTTTTATTGCATCCCTGCCCAGAATACACAACATGAACGCATCGCATATTTATTTATTATAGTAAATTGCAATAAAACGCATAATTTAAGTTTATTTAATGTTGTGGGATTTCGTGGAATGAAATGAAATCCCCTTTCAAGAAGACTGATCGATGGGAATCGGTTTAACATAAATTATATTCTGGTGGTTTAATTTGTCTCAATATGTGATTCACTGGAAATACTGTTCTTGATTCAGTTTGAATAACTGATTTACTTTCATAAATATTTAGTCTTCTTTGTCTGCTTGTTGTTATAAAATTTTAATAAATAAAAATAGGAGTTTATTTTACAGCTAAAACTAAACAAGATTTATTTGACACACTGAAGAACTAAAAGTGATGTTTGTGCTGTTTTAAATCCGCTGTTATAAAAAAAAGACGTAAAATAAATCTAAAAATAAGTATTTAACATTAAATAAAGTTAATGGGTAATACAATACTGATAGTAAAAACAGTTCTTAAAATAGTTTGAGACAAAAAACTTTATACACTGTAAGCAAATAAAACATTTTGGAATGTTTTAATTCTTATATTTTATATAAATTTAAGTATAAAATGTTTAAACAAGCGCCTCTATCGTAGACAAATTTTGCCGATAACACTGAATGTATTTAAAAGTTATATTGTTTTTGGCAGCTCAGCTGTTTTCGCGTAAATGCTTAAACTGAATAATTCCGCAACAAATTTTAAAAATAGAAACTATTATCGCATTCAACTAAAACTATTAACAAGTGATAGCGTCACGGTTTTCGAAAACAGCTGTTGTGCTGTTCTGTGTAAGTTGAATATATTATAAGTCTGATGTTGACTTTCCTTTTTGTTTTGTAATATTTATCATGTCTTTCTAAATTAAAAATACTTTTCGAACAATTAGCCTGTAAAATTTTAGCATTCCCCGGCAAAATTATATGTCAAACTATATGGAGAAGGTCGTTCAGCCCCAGTTCCCGTTCATCATTTAAATGTTACTGTTGGAAAGGTTCAGTTTGGATTATTATTTGAATTACAAGCGAACAACGCTGGCAAATGATTGAATTTTATAATCAAACTTCAGTTTCGGCTAATAAATTTTGCGAGCATCTGAGACGGCCATTTATTAAATCACAAATGCACTCGTACATGTATTTGTTAACTTTATTAATTCCTCCATCCATGTGACTCATCGCGGTTCTAGTTCACGAGTGATTAAATTATCGAATCTGGCATAAATAAATTTAGTTTTATGCGATAATAAAAAAAAACCCATAAATTATTTTACAAATTTATTCATAAATTTCAATGACACTGAAACGCATCTGCAAAGAAAAGGTATTAATTATGTTGAGTCAAGGCCGATTTTTTGAAGTTTTCAAGTGATGCCAAACATTTACCAGTCTTCATGGTTGCGTGAAATTATTTTAGTATTAATATTGTTATTAATTCATTGAATAGTTTTAGTCAGGTTCAAGGGCAGTGCTGTGATTATGGAAGGTGGGAGATTTGGACAAATAACAGTTGGTGGGAATACACAATTAATTATCTCAGCGTCATCAGCAGCTACTTCTACCACTTGGGCAAATTTTATTATTTAATTGTTGGTTGACCATTCATTTTGTAAATATATTATTACATGTAATTTTCTCTTCTTCGCTGCAAATCTATTAAATTCAAAACCAATTTTCCCTCCCTGATGACGGATGCACTGAAAATAACTTTTAAAGGCCTGTCCAAATATGTCTGTCTGTCCGAAATGAGTTCGTTCATCTTCAACAGTTGGCAACACTTTAATGTTGCTATTTATGCCTCTGCCACAATTAAAAGTTTGCAAAATCCAATTAGTCGTGCTTAAAATACAAAACTGAATCTTTGAAAATTATTTAACGATTAAGTCATACAACAAAACGATTGCAAAGCACTAAAATGCTAAAATAAATAGCAAAATAATAAATGCAATCGTATATTGAAACTCGTACATGCATACAATGTATTGATGCAAGTTTTTGATATTTTATCAATCAATCTATAATGCGAAAAAGGGAAAAAAATTCAAAAACGAAAACAATAAATTGGCAATAATTCAAAAAATGTACGATTTATTGTAAACGTTGTACTCATTAAATATGACTGCGATAGATGGACGGTTTTCCCTTAAGCTAAACAGCGGGGGGAAAATGAAAGCAAAGCGTTGTGGTTAAAATTACAACTTAAGGAGGAGACGGCGAGTAATAAAAAATAAATAATTATTTGTTTTATTCAATAAATGAGCGTAATTAATCTGCTGCTTAATGTCGGAAGCCATTTTAGAAGTGTGCACAATATTACGGCGCGTTGTTGAGAAATTGAAAATGTTGGAATTTGTGTCTGGGGCAGGTTGTCAGTTTGCAGTCAGTCGTGGTAGTCAGACAGTAGAGGTACTGAATGCATTAACCAACAATGAGCCAATCATTCCAAAGTGAAATGTGCACGTGTCGTGCATAAATGTTCGGCAACAATTCCATTCAATTCGATTCGATTCAATTCTAAATTCAACGCCATGCAACTCAATTGAATTTCAGATTGGCGCTCGCCCTCAGTAGAAATGCAAAAAATGTATATTTTACTATTTTTGTTTTTGTACATTTTACGTTAACCGTTTATTAACTATTTTACAGATCCATACGAGTCGTGTCGTACAAAACTACCTGACTGTCTCCTGTCTAACTGTCCCTGTGCCTGTCTGCCCAGTCGCTTTAATATGCCACAGATGAATAGAATTTATGACCAGAAACGTTATCAGAATTATTTTTCTTTTTCGCTTTTCATACAATTTTTTAATTCATTGATGTTGACCAAGAAGTTTCTGACGCTTTGAGTCTGATTTAAGACGAGTGTTTCAGTTTTTTTGATTGATGTTTTGCCGTTCTTCGCTTAATTGTACCGAACCTGTGCCGCAATTTGTTGCGTAGACAATTTTAAAATTTTAAACACTTGACTGACTTATTTTCATTCTTTTGTTTAGTTTTTCAAGTGGGTAATTTAAGTAATTTCGAAAGCACTTATTTAAATCATTATTTCAATGCCAGAATTATTAAGTAACGATTAAATCTCGTCAACTTTATTCGTATAGAATATTATTTAACTCTTGTTTCAAACTACTCGTGTATTTGCATAGATTCCGAAATCGAGATATTAACAGAAACTCTTAAACATATTCTGTGTGATAATTTGCTTATTATGGGTATTCACTTGGGCCGCTACTCTATATTGATGGCTGTTGGTGCAAACTCTGAAAGGCAGTTTGATAGAAAATAAGTAAATAAAAATAGGTCTGATGAAATGTCCGCAGACACTACTCCCTTTTTTCGAATGACCCGAATTTATCACCGGCGGCTTAAGCTTCACTAATTCCCAATTGTACAGCAGAACATGAAATGGTTGTTTCTGGAGGACGTAAAATTGCCTCCACAGACTCAATATCATTTCATTTGCTTTTCACTTTTTATGCTCGTCGGTGGTATTGAAACAAAAGTGTAGTCTCCTAGAGATTTCGGACGTTGTTATCATCTGTCAATTGATTTTGAATAAAATTTGTAAAATATGTTTTTTAAACAAACGAGTTTTGCAAAATTTGAAGGTTCAGTTAACCGACTGGAATGTAACTTTAACGTCATGAAACAGCTGTTTTATACACTTGTAGGATAGTAAGAACTGCTATTACGGCGCACCACACATCAACAACAGCTGTTATTACTTTGCATATAAAATCTGTCAGCTGTTTTCTTTCATAACAATTAAAGGCCATGCCCTTTCTGCTGCCGTTTGTACATTCTAATGAGTAAAAATGGTGAAACAATAGTTTTGCTGTGTGGACCACGATATTCCAGTTGACAAAATGAGTCTTAAGGCGTCCATAAAAGCATAAATGTAACTGTAAGTGAATACTCTGCTTGTGTTTGCCCCGCAGCAAATTATAATTCATTACAGCGCCCAAATGATGAAACAATTTGTATGCAAAACTTCATGTTTGAGATTATTTATTTAGCAAAAAAAGCGCAATTGTTAAAAATTTTGAAAAAGTTTCTTTATTTGAAATATCGTTGCTATTGTTGTGCTTATTTGCTACGTTATTTAACAGTTTCAAAAGATGTTGGGCTTTTTTCAATAAAACGGCAAATAAATTGGAAGAGTGTCAACGAAAAATTTTAAATAGTTTAAGTAAAACGAAATATTTGTGAATTGATCATGTTGGAACCTATTTTTCATGTCTGCTGTTTTCAAATGTCGTTTCAGTATCCCGAACTTAATCCCATGATTATGCGCAGATTTGCTGAGCCCGGTGATGTGGAACGTGCCTTTGAATTAGTTCACAAATCTCATGGTTTGGAACAAACGCGCTTTTTAGCCAAGAAACACTGTATTGAAGCGATACGATTGTCTCAGGACATGGCAGAGTCGCCTTATCAAAAATGTCTGCAGGTGGTTGCTGATTTAGTCATAAATCGCATGAAATAATAATTTTAGTTTTAAAAGCGTTTAATTTTATGGAATAATAATTATGATTTTTTTAAATAATTAATTTTTGGCCAAACAAAAATAATGCATACAAATTAATTAATAATAATTTATAAACCTCTTGTTACACACACACACACATAATAAAAGAAAAATAGAAAAAATATTCGAAACTCAGTGGGCGACTAGTGTAAAAGCCGATAAATTTAGTGCGTAATTAATAATGCTGTCATTTGCATATTTGATACGAATATAATATAATAATTTGTTAATAAATATTTAGTCATGCAAAAGCTGAATTGCAATTTCCACCGCACCCTACGCTTGCTATGCATCTCAAAATATCACCGGATTACTGAGATTCATGTCTGTAAAATCGAGTCTGTTTTGATTTTTCTTGCTTGCTGGACATCTCCTAATTTTAAAACTTTTCAATGACTTTCTGTTACTATATCTTGAAAGTTAAAAAAATAAATCATGTACGACTTCGTGTTTACGAATGTGGAAGGGAATGATATATAATTAGTTATGTAATAAATGAAATTAACTCAGATCATTTGCGATTTTAATATATCTTCAATTTAGGGTTTCTTTTGATAATAAAGGAAATGATAAACGGCTTATTAAGCTTTCTTTCTCAATTAAAAGGGAATCTGTTTCTGCCTGCCAATAAAGAAATTCATACAAAAACTTTTTATTGTTTGTACATATAAATGTATGTATGTTTGCAGGTTCAAACGAAATCGACAGATTTTAGTTTTGTTTTCCACCAAATTCAAAGTGCTTCAACTAACACTTGTGCTAAAAATTTACAAAAATATTTATATTGTGTAAACATATATACAAATACTTCTTAAAGAATATTTGTTTCTTCAATATTGGTAAACGATGAGATACTTTAAAGTGTACCACAAAAAAATTTACTGCGTACGTACTTACTCATATAACAGGTGTGATGTCTGCGGCTCTGGTTTCAGCTGTAATCGTAAAATTGAATGAACATATGCCCGGTATTTTTTCAGTGTAACGTTCGTGAAAGAAAAGCAGCGTAACTCGGAACCATATGAAATCCCAGTGACATAAATTCATTACACTAGTCGAACCTTAATAATAATAAAAAAAACAAATCACAATGACTCTAGTTAATAAGTCTTTCGCTGGCATTGTAAATAATTTATTGAAAGCAACATATAAAATTATGTATAAATCTTAAAGAAATGCTCTTTGATAAAATCTAATTATATACAATTTTATATTGTACATACAATGAAACACAAAATAATTTTTATATGTACATAAGTAATGATAACTTTACACAACTATTTAAAAATAATATACTTAATAAACATTTACAAAGAAAACAAAAATAACTTTTTTGTTTGTATAACATCTAAAGAAGCATACAAATGCGAAAATAGTCAATTCTTAAAACGGATTTTATTTAACGTAAAACTTAAAAGGGCTGTTTACACAACCCAGACGTTGTCCGTAGAAAAATTTATATGAAAAGCTTTCTGTTTTCAGAGTGCTTTTGCCATAGAAATTTTCTACTCAAATGGATTGTTTGGCTTCTATAAACAGCTTCATAGTGTCATTTATAGGCAACACTCCCTTACCCTTGTATGACACCTCGTGAACGAAATTAAATAAAAATCCTGTGTTCTTTTCTCCTTTACGTTAAGAAAATAACAAAGATTTAAATAAAGTAAAAGATTTTTACTGATTGTTGTTATTTAAGAAAACATATTAATTATTAATAATGAAAATATACGAGCAAAAATGTATACATCTTTTTCGTTGATATTATGAATATGAATGAATGAATATGTTCGTACGTAATTTCTTAGTCAATATATCTAATTTTGTTTTTAAATAATATTGTACAATTTTTGCACTTATTTTGTTGTTGTTTATTATTTTATTTCTTGGGAAACATTAAAGTATATGAATTATATACAGATTTTATCTTTTTGTATTTTTTATTTTTAATTAAGCAAATTAAGACAAATCTATTGAAATTCTATTTGTGTTTTTAAATCTTGATAATATTAAGATGTTGTATAATTTCATCAAGGTTTTGATAAATTAATAAAGTATAAAAAGAAGCAAGTTTTATAAATAAAAAAGTACAAAAATAAGTGAAAAGCTCAGGAGGTGGACTACGGTTAGTAAGCGAACTTCCCTAGGTCGGTTGCCATGATATCGCCAACTGAGAGCTGTCAATTTCCATTCTCATAATTAGTGCAACTGGCAACCGATTTGAAGTTCAGTTGCTATTCGTAGTGAAACAATTAATTTATATTTAAGGAACAATATTTCAATTTAAGTTAAAATGAAATATGAAATGGAAAAACTCAATTCATTATTTTATTTAAAATGAGAAAAAGCTACAAAATGTATTTGGGTTAATTGAATAAATCTTTTTCCTTGAGTCAAGTAAATATGAAAAGGAAACTTCAAAACCACATAGATTTCATGATAATTTTTTGTGAATTCTGTGCACCTTAAAAATAAATATTCCCCCTTATCCCGTAATTATTTGTCGACGTCGACGTCAACGTCAAAACAATATTAAAATTAGGGTTAATATGTTCTATGGCATATTTTTCTATTTTCTGGCGCTAAGGAATAATCAGAGAACATGTGGTGGAGTAAATTGTTATACAACGGATACGTAAATGTCCAATCTTTTCTATTGTCTTGACGTTGAAGGCGACAAGCAGATACAGAATAAGGGAGATTATATTTTACATTAATTACATCAGCCGAAAATATTGATTAATAATCATCTCTTTATTGAAGAGTTGGGAAATTCTATCGCAATCGGTCTACCCAAAATTATTGTAATATTTACCCGAAATTACCCACTGTGTGACCCAAACAGATATGCAAAATTAAAGCTTTAGAGCGGATAATAAAACGTTTGTCATGATTAAATCGAACAAGTAACAACACCAATAAATTGTTATATAAACAAATTTTAATAAAAGCAATTTTATCACGTTTCAAATATTTGTGCGTTGCTTGGCTTTGTTTTTTATTTCAAACCAATATTTGCCAGAGAAACTGCATGCACGAATATATTGTGTGCTTGAGAAGAAGTGGGTCAAATAAATATTCAACGTTTAAGAAAAAAGTTGTATAAGGACTCGCCCACCGCTATATGTTATAACATTTTATAAATTGTCGTAGTCGTGTTTATGTTACTCCCGTTTTTGTTTTTGTTTTTAAGGCTTTTGTTTTCACTGGCAGAACGGAAACTGAAGCAAATACACGTTGTCTTTTCGCTTTGTGTGTCATGTTCGTTGAACATCAAATTGAGTTAATTTGTAGTTAGTAAATGAGTTATGCGTTGCCTATTTAATTTTATTTCTATTCAGAAATTATAAATATTTTTATGGCAACGAAGAATGTAATAAACTCTATGCAAAATTATTTTGAAGAAAGAAAAAAGTAATTTTTAGTAACTTCACTGATTGTTATTTTGGTGAATTTAAATATTTTCATTTAGTCCAACTGCATAAATGTCCTTTGATCATTGTCATGCCGGAATCTCTGTACCTCTGCGTATGGATCATGTCGTTTATAAATAATCTATACCAGATACCTACAAAAACAGGTCTTTAAAATTATGTAATCTTTTGCCATTCGAGAAACTGCGATGGTTTGAAAAATTTCAACTTTTTTACACGCTGTTCTGCTCAAGAATGTTCATCGCCAGAGCTTCAAAATACTTTTGAAAAGTCTGTGAAGGCTTTCTTCGTGTTCATGCAAAGTAAGTCAGGAGCAATTATCTCTTCCATCCCTTTCCATAACTCCAGAATAACTATGACGAATATTTACTCAAATCAGTTTTAAATTTAAACTGCCAATCAAACTCCCAACTTGATATTGATGATTTACATTTAAAAAGTTTATTTTATTGTGTTGTTTCTTCAAACAGGGTTAGTATTATATGGATAGAAAGTTATCAAAGCAAAATAGTATTAAACTTTGCCTAGTTTTTGTTTCAGTGCCCCAAAAGAGTAAATATCCTGCTTGAAATAATATTCACTCAATCTAACAAAGTTTTGTAATCGCAAGTGTTCATGTTGAAATGTGTTTGCTTTAATCCTTTTTTTTAATAAAAATTTTGTGTTTATGAATAATAATTTTATCTACAAGGGCATTGCAGGCATGCATGTGCTTGCAAAGGATTTAAATTTTGAAAAAAAGAAACTACAAAACTGCAAAGAGTAAAATATTATAATCTGTTGTCTATTTGGACTTGTTTCTTTTTTCATTTTGCCACTGCCAATATTCAGCTTGTGTTGGAAGTTTTTTTATATATATTTTTTCAACGAAGAAAAAACGCAGCAACATATTTTATAGAAAAGAATACATAACAAGAAACTATTTTCTAGCATTTAACTACAAGCAACGAACTTGTGTTCGCAGACTAAAGCGCGCGCATTGCAAATAGAAAAACCAATTTTTTTTTTCGTTATTTACCAGTTACCAACTGGTACCTAAACGGTGCCTTTAAGGAAAAAGCAAATCCTGTGGAATTTAGGTTTTTGTTGGTAGGAGAAAATTGCACGAGACTTTAGTTTGAAACTATTACTTGAACGCACCACTTCCATTTCCGGCTGAATTATCCTTGACAAAGACTATTGCGGCCATAACAATAGACAAGAATTAAGGAAAATATTTCATTGCTATTGTTATTGTTATTACCATAGTTGGTGTTGTTGGTGTTGTTGCTGTTGTTGTTGCTATTGTTCAACATAAACTTTATTAAAACAGTGTTTTGCAGCTTTGAATTTTCATTAGTTTGAGCTTTTATTTCAAAAGGCGGGAAAGTGTTTGAAAAAGTGTGATGTGAAATTTTGTCAACAGACACAATGACGACCAGCGATGAGGCGGCCGCATTTTGCCACGACCACATCCAACATCCATTGATGTGGTGTGATGAGAAACGACGTTTAGTGGAGCGTAGAAATGCTGAAGAAAGTTTAAGGATGTGGAGGCGCAGGAAGGCCGAAGAAATGGCACGCAAAGAAAAAGATAAACAGGAAGTGAGTGTTTATGAGTCCATCATGAATAGAAAAATTCCTTTAATATCTCAATACACTTACAAACACACGTAAATTGTTCAGTGACATTATTGTGATATTCAGTTTCAAAACCAAAATAAGTCTATTTCGCAAAACAAAAAAAAAAAAAATGCTGTCAATCAATTTGTCAGTTAATGCAAAAATGCATGTGAGTTTTGAGTTTAACAACCTTTTCGGGGATGTGAATGAATTTACGGCAAAAATAATTTTAAATGCATTATTTTTTGCCAGAAAAATATCGACAATTTGTCAAAGTAGTTAGAAATGCTATCGGTTTCTTAAAGAAATTCCGACGTGTACAAATAATATATCTATCATGCAGGTAAACTAACAGCACAGGGTGCTTTGCAAAGTTGTGTTAATATTAACTTTTGCAAAGGTGTTAAAATTTCATTGTTGCTAACAGCTCGCACTACAATACTTGAAAAAAGAAAATAAAAATCAATTATATCTCATTCTATCAAGAAAATAGAAACATATTTAAGATCGGTTTTAAAAATTGAGACAAAATAAAGGGTCTCTCATTAAGTGCCAACTGTGTTGAAATTTAAACACAACGAGGACTGTGTGAGATATTATCGAAGTTTTTTGACCGTTTGAAAAACCTATTGATGCTTTAATGTGTCGAATATGATATCGTTTAAGTGTCCGTCAGGGCTTCTCCGGGTGGAGCGCGTCCGAAATCTTAAATTATCCGTGATTCTGGCGCAAAATTAAAACGATTATTGGTACGTTTTATATGAAAATCGTATAAACATTAATCAAGAATAATATTGTGCTGATCTCGAAAGGAAAGCGGTTGGAGTTTGTGTGCTCTTGATATTTGAATTGGAAAGCATTTGCGTTCCAATGGCCATTCAGCAGTACCTACAGCGATTGGCATAATCAGTTGCTTTGCCCACATCAAAGTATATAAGCAAAAGCAACTTAAGGCTGTTATTTCTGGATGTGATATTTTTCTATATATTACGTTCTGATATTAATTAAATAACATGTTCTTGTAAATCACCCTGTACCCGCATGGTGTGCTACTGAGGAGCAAAGAAGTTCATCATTTCATTTTTATTTTTTGGCAAATGGCGTGACTACTTTTATTATGAATTCTTGTTAAACAAAGACAGACGGAAATTATATTTGTTATGTCAGTATATGAGTACGTATTTATGTAGAACTGTGTGCAACTATAACAACAACCTATAAAATCAAATCAATATCTGGTTATATATAGAAAACTTTTACAGCAATTCAAGACAGGAGAGAAAGAGAAAATTTATCAGAAAACCCAAGAATAGAAATGAAGTAGACAAAGAACGATTAGGCCGTCTGAAAATCAATGCTCATATTTATAATTGTTGTCTGCACGTGTTTGGTCTATTGCACGCAACAAACATGTAATAAATATCTTATAAAACTGTTGATAAGATGTAGAGATATAACTGAAGGAAACAAAATTTTAATTGCACTATTCGATTATTTATAAGCTTCCAGAATAAAAGCTTTTTCCGAAATAAAGTTAAGGAATTATTATTATAATTAATTATTTCTTAATTGCATTAAGTCAGACCCACAGAAAAAAGTACGAACAAGTGCATGTGGTGGAGTCAACTTTAAATCGCGGGGTTGTGTTTCAAAACCTCCTTAAGAAGGATAACGATTCTAATTTTTATACAATTTTCGACCGATTTCGAATGCCGTAATTTGCCTTTAAATTCCTATTGTACTTGACAATAGTTAAGGGAAAAACAATATATTTTTAGTCGCAGGGTGTATTTTTATTTATTGAAATTAACAATTTAATGGAAATTTTGCAAATGATTTGCTATAATAAAGCCTCGATTAATAAGTCGAGCATTCAGGTGATTAAAAATAGGGCTAATTACTATATAGTGGATATTGTCATTACCAGAGCTAATAAGTTCTGCGTTATAAGACAACATGAAAATGTTTACCGAAAATTTTGTGTTGTACAATTATGATGTGCAAAAGGAACTCCAATTTATATGGCTGGTTAATCGACGCCTAATTTATAGAAATAGTTTTTGCACCTACCCAATAACCATTGATCACTTCTAGTCTAATGAGCTACTGTTGGCTTAAAGAGTTACCACAAGTCTATGACGCTTTATACCCCCGACTACACACTTGGTCATAAATTTGAGGTATCGAATTTGTTTGATCTGCATCAGTGATCGGTTGTGTTAGTTGTTATCGGCTTGTCTCGTCGACGACTGCCACCATCACGTACTAAAAACTAGCAGAATACAGCGCTCTCCTGTGTCGGTACCTGTAATAAAAGTTCGCCGGCGAAGTAACAAGTAAAAATATATTTTAGTTCTGACACAACAAAAATCCATTCAATATAAAAGTTTAATTGTAAGAAGTACTTCAGAAATAATTTTTTTATATTTTATTTTCGCCCTCTCTACAGTATTATGAGTTATTTGTGAAGCACTGCCCTTGGGGAAGACCGGGTGGAGGTGCTCCAAATGTAGATGTCAGACGCAAGGACATAACAGCTGTTGGCCTGCACTCAACCGCCCCAATTGTAAGTACCCACAAACAGTCATAAGCGCACTCACACTCTCACACGCATATACATTCACACCTACACAGTTACACTTTATTTGCAGTGTGCAACAATTTTCGGTTATTAACGTTTAAATGTTATTTATCGCAATTTTGGGTTTAGACCACCATTCATCGTTTGACATCATGGCAACCGTGTCGGTTTAGTGATTATTTTGCAAAACACAAACGTTGTTTAGATCCGGTAGCAGCTTATTATCCTCATTATCATCATCATCACCACCATAAGCAGCAGCACCATTCGGTGCCCCGTGTCAACGCTCATATAAATGGCGAAAATTCACGTCCCACACAAGCCAGTAGCACTTTAACACTGTGCGAACGTGATGTTGGCACTGCAGCCACCAGCAGTCATGATGGTTGCGGTATTGATGGCGGTGGTGGTGGTGGTGTGAATGCTGCTGCTGCTGCTGCTACTACAGCCACCACAGCTGGTGCTGGTGGTATTAAAGTCGATGGCAATAGACATGCTGAACGTTTGCAAATCACCTTAAAGGATCATCCATCCATGTCATTTCGCAACAAGGGACATGTTGATATAGAAGTGCGCTATAAGCCCAATGCTGCCACAAAGGGTAAGCCAATGCTGGAAAAAATCATGGTCACTGAAGGTGACAAGTGTCCGTTGATGTTGGAGCCCAACAATGCAAAAGCAGAACCAAAAGTTGTGACAACAAGAACAAAGAAAACGTTAGACAAAACTGAAAAGCCGGTAAGATGGTTGATGTTTGGCCAAATTAAAAGAAATTTAATGGAGTCCTTAAATGGTTTATTTTTGAATTTTCATTGTGGATTAGCTCAGCAAGGACCCCTGGGGCAAGCCGGGTCCAGGTGGCAAGCCTTGGCGTAGCCCCAAGGCTGTAGGTAGTTCATTCATGAAGTCCTTGGTAAGTGCAAATTGTTTTTCGTTTGCTTTCTACGGGTTCTTCTTAAAATTTTTTTTGTTTGAATTGAGTTGCACCAGAAGTCTACAAATTTAAATTTAAAGTTAAATTGTATTGCTTAAAGTATTTTTAATTTAAGCCGTTTCATAGTTATTACAAACGACTTGTGCAATTCTAAATTTTTCAACCACTCACAGATTCTTAAATATGGCAGTACAAGACTGAAATTTATATTGCAAGTCACTTCTAAGTTTTAGTAAATGAAAATATTTATTTCACAGCTTTTTACTTGTTCTTAATATATTGGAATTTATTGAATTTACAATAGATTCGCCATTTTTGTTCCTCAGAATATGATAAAGGAAACAATATGTTATTCCTCTTTTCTTTAAGGGTTGGACCAACAAGCAAATGCTGAAAGACTTGGATCAAGACAATCCGGCCACACCTGCTGAGAAACCCACATTTCGCAAATCGCGTGCTTCCCGCAAATTAACAAGATGCTGTGACATGTGCACTTGTGCATGCCCCGCCATGATCTTAAATTCGAGTCCAGTTAAACCGATACAAAAACTTAATTCCAACTCAACCAAAGAGCAGAAACCTAAAATATGTCCACGTTTGTTGCGGCACAACAAAACAATTGATACAACAACAGACAATAGTGCCAATATAAGAGATGGTGGCACAAAAGGATCCCACAATAATGGCGTTGAATTGGTGCCATTGTTGGCACGTAGACGTGCCTTAGAACGTCCCATTAGTTTGTCCACAACGGATGTCACCAAACGTACAGCATCAAATGATAGGTACGCAACCAAATTGAACATGAACATGAAAATGAACATGCATAGTAACAACAACAACATTAAGAACAACAACAATCATAACAGTAACAATAAATACAGTAAAAACTTAAACAAGAGCAACAGCAACATTAATAATACAAATAGCACAACAGCAGCAACAACATGTTGCTTGAAAAAATTCACTTTGCATATCCGTTAGATACTCGTACCAAAGTATCTATTGCCTTTCTTAAAGCCCAATAAAACTCACAATCTCATAATTCATTAGCTGCTCGTGCACATTTTCTTCTCAGAACAGACACAAAAGTTTGGATTAAAAGAATAAAAAGTTATTTCAAAGTTTTTGGCAGCAGAATTAGCACATCGTATCCTTTTACCGGGAACGAATGAAAAAGTCGTTGCATAGAACCATAATTAGCTCATCTATGAAATTGGCTGTAAATTTTGTCAAAACTTTGTGAAATTCTTTACACAAATTCCTTATCATCGGAACACGTTTGCTGTGAGCAAGAATTACTCTTGCAGATTTTTATTTAAACGCAGTTGCTATTGCACACTGGGACATCGTTTTAAGTCAAGGATTACTGAACACTGGGGTGTCTGTTGTTTACTTAGTTGGGCATTTATTATTTGGCTCCCCTCTAAATTTTGAAAATATTTCTAAAAACATAGAAAATTAATTTTTTCCCCAATTAATTAAAAGAGTTTTTTACACTTTTTTGGTAAATGGTTTTTATCTCATTTGTTGTACTCTTTAACTTGATAATAAATTGATACCTTTAGGATACGAAATTTCTTCGCAAAATACAATTAAATAAATTCAACATCTTAGCCCGAATAAGTAAATGAAGCGAAGCAAATTTTCTTTAAAGGTTTTTGCAACGATTTTTCTTTTTAAAGACTTGACACGCTTTAATTTTTTTTCAATCCAACCACAAATTTCATCATCCAGTTGCCGCATCATTCAAACTCAAACTCATTCTAAAATTGTACAAATAATTGAATCATTAAACTGCCCACAAACTGAAATGATTAATTACCCCAAACAATCTGAGAATAAAATAAGATAAATCAGCCAATAGTTTAATGCTTTTTTTCTTCATTTATTTCATCATATAATTTGTTCCGTTTCTGAATCACTGTAATTACCCGTAGTTTGCTGCATGCGCTTTTTGTCTGCCAATTAAATCGCATTAAAAACTATTTTCAAAACTAACTCACATCTCTCCGTATTTGTTCCTTCTTTTTGCTCTTCTTCTTACATACTCCTTATATATGTATGTGTTAACATGAATTCGTTTGTGTGTGTGCTTAATATTAATGTGCAGGACTGTGACAATTGTCATTAAATTACAATTGCAAAAGAATTAGCTGCAATTACAACAAAGATTCAGCGGCAACAACAACAAATGCAACTAATTGAAACAAAAGTAGAATTAAAAACTGCCCTTGAACAAGATTCTCTTGCTTAAAGTTTGATTTTATCTGATTTATAAGAAATAATTTAGACCGTATCACATTCATTATATTTGTTGAGATAAATTTACTAAAACTGCAACCACAGAACCAGCCACTAACCACTTAGCGAAAAAATAAATAACACTTACAACAACCACATTAACAACTGCTACAACAATTACTGTATCCAATTGCATCTGTATAAACAGACTACACACAGTTGATGCTGCAGCAGACAACGTGCGTTACTTGCATGACCTCAATTGTCAAGTCGCACAAAAGAGACGTTCAATCAGCGAGGCCCAACAGCTGGACAGGGAGGAGTGCAATCAACATTTTATGGTGTTTGATAAATTTTGGGGTCGACCCGGACATGGGGCGCCGCCCAAAACAACCAATAGAAAATTAAAGTTGGACAATTTGCTTTATGGCGTGCCCAATTGTACTTCCGAGTAGAGCCATGGAAAGAAAAAACTCTGCCAGCAAAAGAATTAAGAAAAGAAAAAGAATAATTAAGTTTTTAAATTCTTTCTCTTACTACCAACTGCAACTTCCAGAGCTGCGCTTGCTGCGTGTTGAAAGTTTCGTGGGCAACAGAACAGAAAGCACAGGAAACCGGAAACAAAAACAATTTTAATTGAATTTATTTGTTGTTATCATTTGCCAGACTGAAGAAAATAAATACTTAAACTTTCACCAACTTTCCAGGTAGTAAGATGGTAAAAAGTTTATGCCACGTTTAGAATTCAGTGAAATAATAAATAGTTGCAAACTATTTCCTTTGTTTTGTTTGTTCACAGTTTAATGGAAAACTACTTTTTACTTTTAAAAAAATTCAATGTTTGTTGGTTTTCTTTTTCAAAAAAGAGAGTGTAATTTAAGTAGAAATTAAGCTGAAATTGTAGCGTTAGAGAAAACGAATAATAAAGAATTTTATAAGCGAATCCCTAAATAGAGCAACAAAATATTAATTCAAACCAGTTTAATTACTTGTGCGATACTCCTGTTGTAAGTAAAAACAAATATAATGGTAGATAAGTTTTGCTCATGAGTAAGAAATTATTATTTCTTTCAATCGTTTAAAGTTAATTTTCGAGAATATCTTTTCTGAGCTCCAGTTTCAATATGTGTTTTCAATGGTATAACTATAAAATATATAATTCTTTGGAACTAAGTATGGATATTCTGCTCACGCTGATATGTTGATCTACATAAATTTACCAGAGTTATGAGGCGTAACAAGCGATTTATCATACAAAACAATAACATATACGCTGTTTTTGTGGTACGTATATAAGGATTCTATCACCCTGTCTTATTATAAAGTATATATTATTTGAAAGTTATTTTTATGAAGAAATGCACAATATAAATATTTTTTCTGACATATTTTTACAAAAGATGAAAATGCGTTTTAAATCTACTTGTAATAGTTTTATTTCGATTTCATTTTGTACTTGTGTTGTACAATTCATAAAAGGATATAAGAAAATCCATGCTGTTATATAATTCTTAAGATTCTGTTGTCTTAACTTTAAGAAAAGGAAAATAGCAGTTAATATTTTATATTATTCTACACTTATATAAGGATCTGGAATGACTTCTGGATGATATGGGTCCTTTTAGTACCGTCGGCAAGAACGGCAAACCTTAAATTTAAAACAGAAGGCCACTTGCAGTGTATTCAACATCCGTATAGTTTAGAACTGTAGATTTATTTCCCTTTTATGGAATATCCATCCCACTGTGCATATTTGTATTGCATAAAATATTTTCTTGCTTGTGCTACAGGCCCATAATCATTTTAATTTCTATCCACGCCTAACATTCCACTTGATTTTAAATCGTTTGAAATGCTCTGCTGACATGCAGGGAGCTTTCTGTTAAGCATTTAACAGTAAATGGAACCTAAAATAATTCTGTTATCGCATGGACAGTGCAAAGTCAACAACAATGTTACATTCGGCCTTCGTACACCGATGACGACAAAAAGTGGGTTAATAATAGCAAACAACAAGACTTCACAAATGGAAAATAAAAGAACACAAATATCGTGGATAATGTGACGAATTACGAATGAGTATTGGAACTCTGGTTGTTCGGTTAAATGTTGTCTTACAGCGCTGTTACCACTGTTACCACGATATACTACCACCGCAAAGCGTGTAAAACATAATTCTTTTGGACTGTTAGAGCAAACGAATGCAACAGCAGCAGCAACACCACGAGTGTTTATTGTTGCTGGTGCTGGATTTTCACATGATGGTTGCTGTTAAGGTTTGGACTTTGCAGATGGATGAATGAATGGTTGGTTGTTTGGATGGGGAAATTGAACCAAACGACGACCAGATGGTTGAGAATATATGTAAGATATAAAAAAAAAGATTACAGCGAACAAAAATTTGCAACAGAATATACTCGTATTTGTAATGACGTTACTAATGCCACACACAAATTTACAAAGACAACAAAAATTGTTAAACGAAATTCCGAATAAGAAAATGTTAAAAACCCCCAAGAACAACCCCACAAAGTTTGTTTCCAACTACAAGAAAATTGAGTTCAGTTGAATTTAATTTAGTTTTATTTCAAGCTGTTGGTAACAACATACAAATAAATACACATGCGTTAGTGTGTGGTGCGTGTGCGTGTGTAGCTGTACGTCCATTTATTAAATGGGATATTCATTCATTTGTTCCTTTACTTGCGTTGCTGCATACAAAACTTTTAGTAACCAGGGAATTTCTTAGCCAGAACTGAGTGGCCCAGTGCAAAGTGTGCATGTGAGTGTGCGTGTGCATGTAAATAAATAAAGTTAATAAATAAACTGAATAACCCAAGGATGTGTGTCCCGGTTGCTTTCTTCTTTTACAATAATAATACAACCGATGGAAATTAGTTCTAACTTTATATGTTGTTGTTGTTTTTGTTTTCTTTGTTTACAACATCTGAGAGTCATAAATAATTAAACAGTGTCGTTGTATTGTTTTGAGACTTTGGGAACTGTTGTTGTTGTTGTTGGTGCAATTGTGGTTCCACTTGATTTTTTTCAGTTTTATTAATGTTCTTGTGTTATTTGCTCGAGAATGCTTTTTGTCCCTCAACTAAAATTTGTTAGAATCAAACGTTTTCATTTTGCGTAGTATCAAAATAACTTCTCTGGCTTAAATGTATGTAGAAGCTAAAGCGTAGGAATAGTTTTCAAAATGCATTTTGATTTGATCCCTGCGTTTAGATAACCCGGATGCTTATGATATTTAAAGTTCAACCAAATTGATTTTTTTACATCTCCTGCTAAGAAACTGAAATTCGAATTTATAAATATCTGCCAGTATATTGTCGTTGCTGGAGTCATCAGCAGATAATAAAGCAAAATCACAAGGTAAGAGATTAAAATTTACAATAATGGAAAGCAGGAAGTTAAGGAAATGAAATGAAAGCTTTTTTCGGATGATATCTTTTTTTCTAAAAAAGTTTTAGGGACTACTTGCTTTATTTCCTGTTCTCATTTTATGGCAATAAAAAGGCGTTTATATATGAAAATTTCTCAGGTAACATTAACGTTGCCGCAATATTTCTTTTGCACATATTAAAGATGAAAAGATAGAGCATTCGGTTGTTCACTTTATCTACGAAATGCTGTGACATAACAGTTTGCATGTGAATGTTTTACAAATAAGAGGGATGTCAAGTACTTCAAACATTTTATCTCTTGAAATTTCTTGTAGTATGAGGCAAAAAGGTGCTTTTGCTTTCGTGTTTCAGTCATGTATTACAAGCAGTACATTTTACATTTTTATTGTGGAAATTTATTTTACGCTTATTAAATACGAGTTTCTTAAGATGGCTGGTACGGAGTTGGGGGAGTCTCCTTCAATCAAACTGTAACAAGGATAATGTAAGTAGTTGTTAAGGATTGTTGGAGCAACATTTTACAAATGGGACTTTGCTGCCATGGAGAAAAGAGAACTCTAGTCTTCCTGTATGCATGTTCGTGACAATTATAATAATATCAGGAGCACAGGCAGCGAGATTGTCTATGCTAATTTTATTATTAAGCAAAACACAACGGGGACGAACGAGGAATTATTCTGCACGCAAGTCCGTCGTCGAAAATAAAAGATGTTTTTATAAATATTTGAAAATACTCGTACATAAGATCATGTCATCATTCTGAGTTCGCCATACGCCGGTAGCTATTAAGAAATTTCGTATCTAATTTTTACACGTATGCGAAGGAATAACAAATCATCAGCATGTGATCATATTTCTTTATGATTTCTAGATGACTTAAATAACGTTTAATTTCTTTATAAGAGTGATTTTTTTGCTATTATCTTTTTGGCAACACTAGTTTTGACATCTCGCGCACGTTTTGTATCTTGTGTCACTGTCGAACATCTTCAGTTTGGTCTATAATTTAATCATGAATCGTCTTACAAACGAACAACGCTTGCAAATTATTGAATTTTATTACCAAAATGCGTGCTCTGTTAAGAAAGTTCATCGCGCGCTTCTTCCATTTTATGGTCAGTTTAATCGACCTACTGAGGCTTCTATTCGGGCTATTGTAAAAAAATTTCGCACCAAATTTACATTGTTGGACATTAAACCACCAACACGCTTACGTAGAGTGCGAACTGAAGAAAATATCGCAGCCGTATCGGCCAGTGTTGGTGATGACCGTGAATTATCGATTCGGCGCCGTTCGCAGCAATTGGGCCTCTGTTACTCCACTACGTGGAAAATTTTGCGGAAGGATTTGGGTGTGAAGCCTTATAAGATACAGCTGGTGCAAGAATTGAAGCCAAACGACCTACCACAACGCCAAATATTTGGTGAATGGGCTCTTGAAAAGTTAAATGAAGATCCACTTTTTTATCGAAGAATTGTGTTCAGCGACGAGGCTCATTTCTGGTTGAATGGATACGTGAACAAGCAAAACTGCCGTATTTGGAGTGAAGAGCAGCCAGAAGCATTGCAAGAGCTACCAATGCATCCACAAAAAACAACCGTTTGGTGCGGATTATGGGCTGGCGGCATCATTGGGCCGTATTTCTTCAAAGATGATGTGAATCACAACGTTACTGTGAATGGTGAGCGCTACCGTGCGATGATAACAAACTTTTTTTTGCCCAAAATGGAAGAGCTTGACTTGCATGACATGTGGTGTCAACAAGACGGTGCCACATGCCACACAGCACGCGAAACAATGGACCAATTGAGAGGCGAGTTCGGTGAACAGTTTATTTCACGCTTGGGACCAGTCAATTGGCCGCCCAGATCGTGCGATTTAACGCCTCTAGACTATTTTTTGTGGGGCTATGTTAAGGCTAATGTCTATAGCGACAAGCCCGCTTCGATTGACGCACTGGAAGCCAACATTGCCAACATTATTCGTGAGATACCGGCCGAAATGTTGGAAAGAGTATGCCAAAATTGGACTAAGCGGATGGACCATTTGAGGCGCAGCCGCGGCCAACATTTGCATGAAATAATCTTCAAACATTAAATTATATCGACCCAACTATCAATCCAAATAAATATTTCATGCATTTTTCTGAATTTTGTGTGTTTTCTTTTTTTTTAATTTCCGATAGTTCTTATAAAATCACCCATTAATATATATCATGACTTTCGAAATTAATAATTTAACTATTTTATGTCAATAATATTAAATAAAATCATTGAAAAAGAGCGTTTCAAAGATATTATTAGAGACTATGCCCGGTTATATAATTTTGCTTTCCTATAAAACCTTAAATTTTGTTGTTGTTGTTGTTGTCAATTTATACTCCGTTTACTACTTCAGCAGAACTGCTTAAATTTATTTTCTACAATCATATACAAATGCATTTAAATAAAGTCCCTGTTACACACAAAACATTCGAGTATCCGAAGGAAAACTTCTTCTTCGAATGCTGTGACTCCTTCTTTGCACTGGGATACAAATTGAAAGTCACGTTCGTGTCATTTGTTACTGTAGATCACCTGATAAATTTCGCATTTTTATGGCAATTTCCAGCACGAACAAAAAAACAAAAAAAATGTGAATAAACTGAGACAGTTTACGGCAGCAATAAGAAGACAGTTTCTGCTGCCACTTACAAATAATGACTGTTTTTGAAGGCTTCAACAACGTGTAAATAAATGCTGTATGCAAATGAAAATCATGCAAAATGGTTATAAATAATTTAATTTTTCGCTACAATAACACTTTAGAAAAGAAAATATATTGAATTAAGCCGTAAATTTGAAACTAATTTCACTGAGTGTTTTGTAATTAAGTTTTCAGTTTTCTATATCCTTTGGGGGATATGGAACAGTTGTTTGTATAGATTCTATAAAAAGATTTAGTTTAATAATTTTCATCAATTCAGGATAATAAATTTCTCTATATCAGGATTAACTCGGCGAAAATTCTATTAACTGTGGCAAAAATTTAATTATGTTTTAAATTTATGAATGGAATTTCATTTAGAAAGCTTATTATCTTGAAAATACGAACGTAATAAGACTTCATAACTTATACCAAAATCTTATAGTAGGAATCAATTTGATTATCACACGTATGCAGCAGAGTCCTTTGGAGTATAATAACAGGAAATCAATTACCTGGTCCGCACTGTTGACAATATTATTCGCAAACCCTGCCGGGGAGCTGACGAAACAATAGATCACTACTAAGTCCAGCTTTGAGTCAAATTAAATTACAAAACTATTAAATTTGGAAAACATACCAGATGTAGACCATCTTAGCGGCATAGATTTTTTTTTAGCAGGAACAACGACGAAAGCAGACATAAAATAAATTAGCTAAAACAATTAAGAATTTCGCAAACACCAACTAAAGTTTTTGGAAATACAAAGTCAGATTCTTTAACCGCGATATGCCAGTTACCACACGCACATAAAACTTTATATTGTTGCAGTAGAATGATGTGTGAATATTAGGGCGATCCTTTTATTGCATCAAACACTCTATCTCTCTCTCTCTCTCTCTCTCTCTCTCTCTTCCTCTAATAGTGTGAGCAGTACTGATCCGTTCTGAAAGTATCATGTTTATATTAAATATTTTAACTACTCCATAAAAACTATTTGTATATCCCCGGACTTGAACTTGCGCCGCAGTAACAGTTCTTAAAATTTTTTGTGAATTAAATATGGCAAAATTTTATAATTTTTAGTTCAATCACGGGCTACAGCGAAAGCATCACGTCCAAAACAGTTGGATTTTTCAATCTGACCCATAAGGATTTCGTTAAGCATTCACAATCGCATTACCCGACTCATAAGACTGTACGGCTGGTTGCAGGTGACACGGATCGTGGCGCGGTAAGTTGCATTGGTTTTTTACATGCATCGCCATTATTTTCTTTATTTCAAAGGTTCCATCTGCTGCAGTGGCAGAAGTAACTAAGTCAAGTACGTATTTCTATTAAAGTTTTTTGATTTATTCTTGCATGTACACACAAAAAAAAAATCGGGTCAATAAGTTCTCTAGCAGGTGCAACTACTCTTCGTTTTACATTATCTAAAAAGAGAAGAGCATCTTAAACTTTTACCGACTTATTTTTCGACAACAATGCTGATATATCGATCTCATGCAACTTGCGGCTGGAGTTGGTCGCATACGTTGTGAATAAACAGCCTGAGCAAATAGATATTCTTTCTGATGGAACGTTAACATGTACTTTAAGCACTGCCACAGTTTCGGTTAAAAAAACTGCATTTACTTACTTAAAAGCGCTCCCTTAATCCGGAAGACTTGATATGCTGGTTCACCTTAATATTCCTGTGACTGCGTGTAAGAACGTGTCCAGTGTAATTTCTGTAATAAATTAAATAACTTATACTCCTTAACTCTGACCTTTGCTGAACAATTATTATTAATGAATGGGTTAATTTGTGTGAGAAGTGAGAGTGTGTTTGGTTTTAATTACTAATTGCACGTGATTATTTGCAAGTATTCACTCACTGAGAGTTTTTCTAAGAATAACACGAGTGCAACTAATGAGGAATTTGCATTTGCATGTCAAATACAACAACGAAAATGGCATAAGCATGAGGAAGAAAAGATTTCTTTTGCACACATGCGTGACATACAAGTATGTGGACGTGCGAATGTGAATGTTCATGGCCGAATAAGGGAAATCGATAATAAATATCGAATGAAGTCTTAAACGTATATGTAAACGAAGTGATATATTTCAATTCCAATTCCTCGGTACAATTCTGATGTTCCCATTATGCAGGACTGGACTTCCAGCAAATCCTTGTTGCCTCAGTCTAATGAAAGCTTCTTTCAAGAAGATACTTTTTTGTAAAAAAATACTTCTTTGCCACTAATTAATTTTAATTTTATGAAAAATATTTTAAGAGACAGACTTATGTATTACGAAACAAAACGAACGATATATAAGAAATATTTATGGGAAATCGACCACTTATTTGGTTTCTATATATTTGAACAACATTATTTGGAATATTTGTATGGAAGACATTTTTCGATTGGTTATTGAGTACCGTGCCGGCTTATCAATCTTCGATACTATCACGATATAAAAAATGTCAAAAAATACTTTTGGTTTGAGAAGTTATATTAACAATATTTTTAAATACAACATTAAACCACATAATAGGAGAATTTAAATTTATCTGTTTTTCTTTATTGTCGAATTGAAATCTAAAATAATTTCTTTTTGAAATGGCTTAGAATAAAAGTTAGTATGCCGGTTATCTTCAAACCTACACTTTAAACCCAAATTGTGTTTCACAATTGTGGCAGTTAATACAATATTTCCGGACGCTGTACCCTTTTGCTTTGATAGAAAGGATATGTTTTTACGTCTAACCGTCAGCAAAACATTTAGTTTTGGAGTGTTTTAGTTTTGTAACAGAAATTTGAGCCAGCGAGCATCGACCTGTCAAAACTTTATTTCTCTACTAAAAATCTAAAATAAAACTCTTGACAAGAATTTATAAAAAACTTTTATATGTTGCACATCTTTACGAAAATACCTTTTGCAATACATATTTTTTATAAAAATTGGTTGCGAAAAAGATATATAAAACAGTACCACAATTATGTTTCATGCATATTTATATATATATGAAATATTTTATTTATTCTGAAGATTCTTCTTCACTATATATTTTCCGCTTCCTGTGAAAGCCAGTTAAGCCAATTTATTTTAAGAACTAGTACGGAAAATCTAGTTTTTAACTAAAATTGGAACGGCGCTTAAACAATTTTCATACAATATTTTTATAAAAGGAATTGAATTCATAAACTTCTGAAAATCATTTCCTTACAAGCAGTAATAAAAGTAAATTAAAATTAATTTCTCCAAATTCTTGATAAAAGAATGCGAATTAGGAAAAGTCATTTGGCGTTTTATAAGTTGGAATATATATTATCCTCCAGATATGCCCAATCTTTTGCCCACAGTTGTAGTTTTTGCATATGAGACGAAACTTTTTCATTAAGTTCGTTAATAAGTTTGTCATTTCTTTGAGTTAAATTAAACTCTTTTGAAATCGGAAACCAATTTATTATATTTCCCAAATCAGGGAAATGTTTCAAAATGGCAAGTCCTTGAACACTGAATTGCTGAATTTTTTTGCTGGTGTATCAGTGCGTTCTTGTCATAAAATTTCCGCTGCCGCTTTCTGTTGTTTGTATTTGTAACGATAATGATGATACTAATAATGATGATGTAAATTACAAAGTTCTCATTTGATAAATGATTACTTTTTCTCGTCTATTGTCTTTTTCTAGATTCTCTTTCAACGTTTTAGTATCATGTTGTTCTGTAAATAATTACTGAAAACTCAACAACATCATAAAAGGAATAAGACATCCTCGTGGAATATCCTCTTGCATGTGTTGTCGTATAAAATGCTGTGCTTGTATTCCTTCCTCTTTTTGTTTGGAAGAAAATTAGTTAAATTTATTGTTAAATTAAGTTATTTTGGCAAGAATTCTTGTGAAAATATTTACATAGAAGTGGTTGCCAAAAAAAAAAAAAAAGTATTTGATTATAGAAAAGGATTTGCAGGAGGACTTGCGAGGCATTTAAAATGCCATCAGCTGAAGAACAGAAATAATTCAAGCCATTAAATTCAATTTAAGTTAGTGAAAATGTCGTGAATTTAAGAAAAGTGGAACGGTTTCAACTATTTCTGGTCTCATAATGAACTTTAAAAATTTGAGAAAAATGGGATTTCTTAGCCAACGAAATTTATATGCAAACTTGTGATTTGACTTTATTTGCTAAGATTTTCATTTGTTCTCCATTTTTATGCGCGAAATGTGTGGAACTTCAAAGCATTTATGTTGGAAACTTGAAAAATAAAACGTGCCAACAGTTAATTTCAGTCATTTACACAAGGGAAAATAAGTGTGACACTTTTTAATGCAAGTAATAAAGAGGTTTCATATTGTTATGCTGGTACAGGGTGTTTTTCTTTGAGCGGCAAATAAAATGTATGAAAAGTTGTTATACAAAGGGGATCATTTCAAAACAGCACGTTTTCTGAGTATTTCACTTGTAGGTCTGCAACTTTCAACGTTTGACGAAACGAACTCTGGAATATGACAACGTTGTTGGCATGAGGAAAGTAAGAAAGAGCATTACACGCCGCCCTTATGAGAAACAATTTCATCGGGGAACTAGTTAAACTTGGCCAGTGTGTGGTTCCGAACTTATTTGAAGTATTTAATAAGTATTTAATGGCTGCAACAGAACTATCTAGGCTTAAATAATTATGCAGTTAAACAACAGGAAAGATGTGAAGGAAAAAATTTTATTTACAAAACTGAATTCATTATTAAGAAAGACTTTTCAGTAATGGATCATGTTAAAATTTCGAATTTCACTAAACTTTTTCCCAATTCACAACTGGAAGTTGTTCTTCAAATTCGATTCAGCGCATTATTTTTACTAACTTGGCTTTAGTTTACGACAATCACTACTGTAAATACAATCAATTGCATTAATTACAAAACGAACTGTAAAGCCTTCATAAACACAAGTTAACAAAATATCAACTTCTTGAAAAAAACACCCTTTTGGTGTTACAGTTTGGAAATGAGAAAAAAAAAAATTATTGTATGTGCTCAAGCAGTTGTTTAAAAATATATATTTTTCGCACTTTCATTTATTCAACCATCTGCTTGTCACTCAGTCAGCCACTGAGAAAGTGGGATTAACTATTTGTCCCATAAAATGCAATTTTTCTACATTAAAATACAAACAATTAACAATTCCAACATGTTCTTGTGTTACAAACTGAAACTTTTTCTTAGCAAAATATATTAAAAAAACAAGAAAAGAAAAAAATTAAAGATATTTTTAAATGCAGCACTTTGCTGGCGAAGAAAACTTTTTCTTCTTCTCTAAGAAAAATGTTTTTATATCTGGGCTTTCTAATGGATTTATGTAAGTAAAAATGTGTAACTAAAGACCAAAAAAAAAAAAAAATAAAAAAAATATAGAAAAAGTGTATTTAATTTGTTTAGTTAGTTGCTGCTGTTGCGAAAGTAAAACTTGTAAAACTTTTTTCAGAATCTCTTCAAGATGCCATCATTCTGTCTGCTGTGCTTAACATCTCTTAAGGATACCAAAAGCTTTAAGGGCTCAAGAATTAAATAGCAGAGGGGGAGCAGAGCACACATTTGTGGATGTGAGATACATGGAAAATGACGGATAGTTGGTTTTTGGTTTTTAATATTTAAAGTTGTAAATAAAGTATTTTAAGCCGGATTGAAGTTCTCAAGTGCAATTAAAAAAGTTTATTCTGAGCTGTTGCTAAGACATTATCTCTCACACGCAGATAAAACTACAATTGAAAATATTTTGGCATTAAATTGCTAAAAATATCTGAATCAAAAGCTAAAACTAAATGGAATACTAAAACTGTGCCATTATGTTTAAGTAAACTGCTTTTCGTCTGAAAGTAGTTCGTACAAATTTAAACCACTATTTAACGCAAACAACAATTTATATCGAATGAAACTATATTATTGTGGTACACTTTTAGTTGTCTAATCGGCCGCTGATAATGTTGAAATATATATTGATTGAAAGATGATTTTGTGTAGATTTCATAATTTGAACAGCATGAGATCGCGTCTGCTCTCAAAGGTTAAGCGTAAAATAAGAGGAATAAGTAGAAAAATGTATCACTTTTTAAAAAAATATATTTTGCGTTTTTCCAATTCTTATAGAAATGTAAACAACAGTTTTTGTAAAACAATTTAAATAAAAATGAATTCGAAAAGGGTCACGTGATATATGAAAAATTAATTTAAAGTTTCCCAAATAACTCTTGTGTCTTCAATATTTGACGATAAATCACAGTTCAAAGAAATGTAAAATAATTTAAATATTGTTTATCTCTGCGCAGCAAATCTAAATATATCATGTGTCAGACATGTTTTTAAATTAAAATTTTTTATATTATTGTTAACAGCGATTGCAAAAATATGTTTCAGTTTCAAAAACGAATGGAGGAGTTTGAAAAATCATATGAAAACAAACACTTAAAAGGGTCGATTGAACATGACGATTTAGTGCAGTGAAAATTATAATTGAGAAAAAAAATAGAAGACACGTTTAACACAAACACAAACATGAATGAATACAAGTATGACAGATGTACACTCAAGCATACAAACGTACAAAAATGCTTGCACGTAATCCTAGTGTTTTGCATTAAAAGGATTCAGTTTAAATCCCAACATGTGAAAGTAACAGTTTTTGTCGGCAACGTTTGTGGTATGAAATGCATGTGCGAGTGTATGTGTAAGTGTGTTTATGTGTGTGTGTGTGTTTCAGAAGTGCACTAGAAATACAAAACGCAACAACTACACATTTGATACTTAATGTCAAATGCAAAAGCCAACAACATGTACGGTTTTAATATGAATGCAAGCATGAGCAGGCACACAAAGGACGGCACACACACACACACATTAATAAAATTTAGTGCAGTTTGTTACAACTGTAATAAAAATGATTCGAATACAATAGAACGGTAGAGCTGTTGGTGCCATAAACCAGAAACGTTCTCTTTTCAAATATTGTTAAAAGTTCCAAAGCTTCCCGGCTTTAGAAAGAACCTAAACTGCCGACCTTAAAACAAAGAAACCAACTTGTAGATTTTAGACTCCGGCCTGCACTGCTACGAACGGAGCAGAAAAGTCAATTGAAATACACGTACATGGCATGGCCGACAAATTTTTTGCCATCAAATTCTTGAATGTGTCTGTATAAATATTTTTCAGAGCTGCACAGTGGGCCATATAAGAGGTTATATTGCTATTAAATCAGTTATCAAATAGCAGCACCTTTCGAAATTCTTATTTGAGGTGTTGATTTTGAAATCTATAGAGGAGAAGTTGCGATGTCAAATGCAATTCTGTTTTCAGCAATGAAGAGGAGAATAGTTTGCTTTGGACTAGCACTTGTTAGTGAGTGAAGGATAAATTAAAGTCACATAAAGTCTCTAAGTTAATAAAAATAATATCCTTCAACACTTCGATCAGTTTTTCGAATTTCTAGAAAAAATAGCAGCATTAGTCTGCATGTATTTTACTTCAATCAACCCCATTGTGCACATGTTTGAATGCCTTCAAATGTGTTGGATTGTTCAGAGTCAAATCTAATACGGATTTGTTGCGTTTATGTACACAAGCATGGCGAATGGCAAATGTCATTTGAGCCTAAAGCACTAAACTTTGGTACGAAATGCTGGAATCACTTTGCGTTGCATCAAATCAACTATCAAAAAAACAATTACATACACAGAAACATTCATGAACATGTTTATGGGCATTTCCACAAAAAAATCCACATTTCGCCAAATTACGGCACCAATCGATTACGGCACATGTCCTTTAGAGCCCTGCAGTTCGAGAGCTACTTATTTTTTTTTTTTTGATGTTGTTCACAGAGAGAAATATCAAGCTTAACGTCATAAAAGGGAAAATTTTTATGGAACTACTCATACGCTGGTTGTAAATGTATTAAGTCGAATCTACACATGCATTTCACTTTCTTGTCTCGGAAAATGTGTTTGAATAAAATCTGCAAGAAGACAAGTGCAACAAAATGTTGTTATATAGTACCGTTACAACACACACATGCCACTCGTGTATATACTAACACACACACACATGCACATGTGAAAAAGGTGCTGTATGTTGTTGCTCTTGCATTTGGAGCAGATGTTCCAATGAGGAGGACCAGTCTTGTGCAGGTAGTGCATGTGTTATGAATGTTTGATTTCGTGTTCTTTTTAATGTCCTTTTCGGTTTTCTTTTTGGTATTAATATCGCTTTTGTTTAACAGAACCAAAAGTACAGATATCGATATCAATTTGTTTTTGCAATCTTTTGAATGATTCTTTAAGAATTGAACTTTAAACTTCAATAGAAATGAGTTTAAATTTCTTTTAAACATGAGAGTGTATTATTATTCGAACTTTGCAGATTGAAATTTTAATTCATAAAAAATACTTTATGGTTGTAAACTCCTTATGTGAGAAACATTTTCTATATAAAAATTCGTCAGATAAAGAGTTTATAAGCACAAGATATTTTTTATGAATTTCTTTTCGATTTAGTAGAGTGAAAATTATTTGTCGGGCTGAAGTTAAAATCTGCGACTTTTCTACGCTGATCGTTATGAGAAAAATTCTTCAAAAAATTACTCAATTCATTTCGGTAATTTTATCTAAAGAAAATACTTTAAAGTTAAGAAAACTCCCAGACACTTCTTCTGCGAAATAAAATATATTCTTTTGTTCTTCCTGTTGTGATTTTAGAGGTGTTTTTCAACACGTTTATCTATTTTTTTTACTTTTTTCTTTGATTGCTTTCAGGATGACAGGCTGCAGGCTTCTCCCAGCAGACCTGATTGTTATAAATATTTTTCCTCTTTAATAATTCACACTTATTTCATACAACTTTTTCCTCTCTAGTTTAATTTTAAAACTCTTTTTTAGATTTCCACTGCTGTGTGCGGTTAATTAACATGGATTTTAGAATTTCATGGTTTAAATAAATTGCAGCAGTTTATTGAGTGCAAAATGCATAATTTAGTTACTTCCAGGCAATTGTGAAACTTAAATATTTTATACAAAATTTAATTGTACTCGTATCAATACACAACAATAAAGTGATAAATTCACAAACGAAAATGTGTGTTGTTAGTTGATTCTATTTAAATTGCACTGCTGCTGAATATTTAGTAGGGTTTTCCTTCTCTAACCTTTCAAGTGCTACAAGATTAAGTATTTAGTCAATATAATATTGGCTGCTTTCGAGTAACGATAAACGCCTTAATATATATTTTTTTATAATTATTTGTTTATTTGGTTGAAATATGCTTTAGAAACATGTAGTAAAATTTCTGCTACTCCGACTAAAAACAATGAATTATTGAGTGTTTGGCTAATAAATTAATCGATGTCCTTTATAATATTTTACAAGATTTATTAATAATATAATGAGCTATTGATTCCAGTTCTATCAACAATTAAAAAAGTATTTCTTCCTCTTAACAGTTTATTTAAAACACGGCATAAAAGCAGTCATTTGGAACTAAAACTTTTTTGCACGTTGAATGCTGTTGAATCTGTTGATGACGTGTTAAGAGCGAAAACTGCCGACAATCAGATGGTTGGCTAAAAATGATTTACTAACCAAAATAAAATAAAAAAATAAGGCATGTGATGTATTTGCAATGGCCGCTGTATGATTCACTTCCCAATAGAATATTCGAAACTACGGTAGTGAAATGTATATAAAATGTAAAAAATTATAATTTATATTCAATAAAATTATTACTAAGAGTGCAGCGTATATAAAACTAAAACTTTTGGAGGAGATGCTACTCATTTGCCGCGAGTTTTAATGAAATACATCTAGTTTCTTCTATTAAAGATATATTAAATCATGTCTATTACAGGGTGGTATAAAATTAATCATACAATTTTATTTATTATTTAATAACAACATATATTTGAGAGGTGCAAATATTTATTTCTTTGTTATTGTTTGTCTGTTTGTATTCTTTAGCTGTTGAGCTCACATATTTCAAATATGGGAACTGTTAACAGCCCCAAAGATATTGCAACAGGCCCCAATAACTCATTCGATTCCTGCAGTGGCATAATTAAAGATGTTCTATGTTCAGGAGAAAAGGAAAATGGAGAGAACTGAGACTTTGATTTTCTCTTTTTCGAATGGCTTTCGATTCTACAACATTTGCAACAGATGAAAAGGTTTTTGAAATAATTTCTAGCAGATTATCTTAAGGTTTTTTTAAAATTAAAAAGTTAAAAAAAAAATAAGTGTGTTAATGAGTTCAATAATTGTCATTTTGGTTATAAATACAATACCAAAATAATAATTGATTTTTGTAAATCTATTTAAGGGAAATAAGTTGTAAACCGACGAACATTTTTATTAGTCGGTTAATCTTGTTGTTCGAAATTGAGTGCTCTAATTCGTATACTGTGTGTGTGTGTGCAACTTCACATAATGTTTTTGTATGCGGTTTGTAGTTTTTCATTTTTGTTTAACATCGCAACTTTTATATAGATGAAAATTGCAAATATGAATGCGTGCAAGTGTATGAGTTAGTTACGATTGCATTTATGCGGAGATCTGGGATTTGAATAAAACGCTAAATACAGATGATAAATAGAAAACGCTTAACATTCCGCGATTTCCACACAATCGCTTCTGCTTTACGCAATGTTTTTCGTAAAACTCTTAAAAGGCCGTAATTATGTAAAACACGGCACTTTAAGAATACTTATGTTGAACACAAAAAAAGGAGTCAAACATCTGTTCTTCATAAAACTTTTGCTCCTAATAAACGCTTTTCCAAAATGACTTCAATTTCAATTATGTGCTGATTCTTTTTTCCCAAAATCTTCCTAAAATATTCGAAGTGATCAATTGAGGGGCTTTCAGCCAGTTCCTATGCACATTTCACTGGGGCTAATGCAGATCATCAGGGAACCTTTACCCAACACTTTAACTTCTTTCTCATTTTAATCGTGCTGCTGCTTATTCCTCCAAAAATGTAAATGTATTCCTGTAAGTTTTGACTGGCTACGTGGCCTACGCAATTAAGGCCATAATTACTTGCTTCACCACTCCCGACACAAAGTCCTAATTATGAAGAAGAATATCTATTTCATTCGACATTTTACGAAAATGTCGAACTTACCAGTAGTTTTAAAGGTACTTAAAAATTGCGGGATATATCTTTTTATACATTCCCATTAGTATACACTCATCAATGTTGCCAGCTTCATTTCTTGCTTCATTTTTTAAAAGATTCGAAAAGCTAAAGACATTTTCATCACTAAAAATGTAAAGAAACAATTAGAATTTGTCTCTAGACGCTGCAAGAAAATAATAATAATAATAATAATAATAATAATAATAATAATAATAATAATAATAATAATAATAATAATAATAATAATAATAACAATAATAATAATAATAATAATAGCAAATATTGCATTCGTCGAAATACTAAAATTTATTTTTCTCTTGCTAAAGTGCTAAGCGTTTTTCCTTGAGTTCCCTTTATAATAGTGTCGAGCTTTAAGTATTTGTAATGCTTGATTTTTGTTTATATTCTATTATAACAGCGAATATATAACACGGGAAGAGCAGCATTCGTAAGAAAGTGGTTTATGTACAGATTTTTCGTTATTGTAGACAAAATATATGCCGTCAGTCAATACATTCGTTTGTGTGGCTGTGGCCCAGTTTATGTTATATTTCTGCTTTAATTGGCAACACTGAGTGCAATGCAGACATGTTAGCGCTTTTTCTTATACATTTCCCCAAACTCCTCCTCTTGCAGCTCTTTTACTATTCAGGTTCTGCATTGTTCTTTTGTTTTGTTGTTTTTTTTCTTGCACTGCAAAACACATTACAATTGTTTTTGTTGCTATTTTAGTCATGTGCATGTTACGACAAGATGGTGCTTGCCTTTGTTCTCTGCTCGCAGCAGTGTGAGGAGGCAGCGTGTGTAAAAGTAATAATATGTTTTATACGCGGCTTCCCGTTCTTGCTTTTGTCATTTTTGCTTTCAAGTCCTTATGCAGCAGCATTCATTTTCCTTGCCTTTTACCTCTTTAAGTTTATGCGAAAGGAAAAAAAATTCCATTATAAATTTGTGTTATTTGTTCTTTATTTTCACCGTGTTAATAATGAAGGAATGAATGAATGAACGAGCGAACGAACGAACAACTGGCAGAATAAACACACGACATTAGTTTTTCAAGTTTTTTCTTTGCATTTTTTTTGTTGTTTAATTTTTGTTGTGTTTTATTTTTTGTTTCTTCTCTTTTGTAGAGGTTGTAGTAAAATTCGAGGACAAATAATGTTGAGCAGACAAACGGGGAGGAGAGTAGTGGAGAGCAGAGGAGAGGAAGATTAAACCAAAACAAGGTAAAGATGTTAAAATGTCAAGGTTATGCCAAAACCAAACTACCATCATCATCCTCGCTGTTAACAGACTATAATTTTTTAATATTCATTTAAGGTTAAATTCATAATAATCGCAACCATACGGACAGCGGCAGCTGCAACAAGATATTTATTATCGATCCCATTCTTTCTTGTGCTTGGATTTTCAACTAAACGGGATTAACTGCTTTTGCTGCAACTTAATAATCAACAGGAAATTCACAGTCAATCAGCAGTATGACAAGACATAAAACTAAATTTATAAAAAGTAAAAAGCTGAAAGACTAACGTCAAGTAATTCCACTCAACACTATGTCTTCCAGCACAACGCTTTCTATGAGTAGGGCTAATCCCCAGAGTGCTGCAATAACTACGAAATATGTCAAGTTTTCTTTTCCAAAAAAGTGCAACATTATTTGCACTTTTTAAATGTAAATGGAAATATTATCTTTTGGAAGCAAAGAACTTATAAGAAACTTCTCTGCCAGCCTAATGAATTTTTCTAGAGCCGCCCTCAAGCGGACGTTTCTGAAAAAAGAGTTTGAAAATACTACTCGTTTCTAGAAGGCAACAACGCGTATACGTAATAAAAATCATACGCACTGATGCCCTGATCTTGATAACATATTTTTCGGCTCACGATTTCAGGATCTGAAGATAGTTCTGTCTTTCGCACAACTCCATTTAAAACAAAAATTATTTATAGAATCTGGTTTTAATATCAAAAACAAGCATACGAAATAAATTTTTTTTAAATCGGGAAATTTCTATTCAAAATTCTTAATCTAACAGTACCTGTATTGAAATTATTTTTTATAGTACTTGTCTTTAATTTGATTTAATTAATGAAATCTTGCAAAAATACGTTTTAAGATTTATTTCGTAAAAGAATTAGTATTTTGAAGCTCCTTCCTTTATAGGAGACTTTATAAAACGCTGTCATTATTTCTCAAGGACTATTCAAGGTTGATAGTATTTTCACACTGACATGTTTTTAACGTTAAAGTCAACCATTTTTGAGTTAAGCAAGTTTCACGATATAAAACCTTATTTTTTCTGTGTTAATCTGTGATAAATTGAGTGCTGCCAAGTTATCTTTTGGAAACTTCGGATAATGTTTGACGAATGCACAGAAAAATCCGCGACATCTGCAATATTTTCTTTCACAGTTTTTAAGATTTTATATGAAATAATAAGTTTTAGATGCATTTATTCGCTCTGTAGAAGTGTTTCCATACTTTTGAAACATTAATTTGCCAAAGAATTCTTATATTGAACTGCAGTTGCAGTGAAAATGTGAAAACACTATAGTTTTATGTGTCAGTCGATAAAATTAATATATATAAAATTATTTTCTGCTATTGGAAACAACGCCTAAATTGTTTACAGCCAATTTAGGTGATATTTTATTATTCATGGAGCCATAAATCATATTTATTTTTTTGTAGTACTTTTTTTAAATAATTTTCAAAATATAACAAAAAAATTGCTTCAAAATGTCTGGAGGGGATCGTATTGTGATATTCTCCTCCAGAGCGAATTTGGTATTGATGAAGCAGCGCATCGCCAGCGCTGAAAAAGGTTTAAGCCTGCTCAAACGAAAACGTGATGCTCTAGAAATCCACTTACGACAGCTTTCGGCTGAGTTGAGGGAGCAGCTTGAAAAGCAAAATGTTGTAGTGCAAGATGCCATATTTTCAATGGCCAAGGCGCGATTCTTGCGTACAGATCTCAAGCCTGCCTCAATTATGAGTCCCGGAGAGGCCGAAGTTTATTTGGGTACGAAATATATCAAAATTGTGGGTGTAAATGTGCGTACGCTGGAGCTACTGACGAGACCAGGCAATGCTTTAAACTTGACTGGTCTAGCGAATGGAGGACAACAGGTTCAAGTCGTAAGAGAAAAATTTCGAGCAGCTCTGGAAGTGCTGGTAGCTGTGGCCTCTTTGCAGTACTCAGTTTCGGTTATAAGTCAGGCGGTTAAGCAAAACAATATGCGTGTTAACGGTTTGGAGTATGTGGTCTTGCCACGTTACCGGAATACGGTGGACTACATACGTGAAGAGCTGGATGAATTGGAAAGGGAAGAGTTTTATCGTTTGAAACGTTCCCAGGCCAAGCAGATAAAGAAAAAACTTGAGTTTTCCAAGGCCTTCAGAAACATCGAAGAGGAAAAAGAAGTCGAATATCCACCGTGTGATTTTACCGATACAAATTTAGAAACGCCTGTCGATGATATATTGGCAGCCAAGCCAGGAGATCTTATGCAGGGACACCGAAAAACGGTGTCTAGGATATTCAATAATACAATTTTCATTGAAGAAGAGGATGAAAAGCCACTACGTCTTGATATAGAACTGGATAAGTTAACTAAAGAGAAGCCAGTGGTTTCAAATATCGAACGAGTGGTTACATCATCCTCGTCATCGGATAGTAGTTATTCATCAGACTGAAATGCCTGGAAAAGTCCAAAATTCTTTGTTAATATTTCATTTATCGAGTATTAAATTTGTAAAGTGTCCAGTTGCAACTCGGAAAATTTTTTTATATTCGGCAAAATATTTCAGTGGTTTTGCAACACATCTGATTGGACATCCTCATGTGGTTGTGGTTGTGTGGCAACAAACAAATAAAAACTAGAAAAAATTGTTGGCTCACCGGAAACTGCAAACAGCAAACACTTCGCTCTCATTGTTGTTTGTGCGACGAAGGAATTGCAAATCTATTGTGTTGTTTATTTCGTGTCCACTCAAATTATTATGAATCGTAGCTTTTAGACAAAAGAAGACAGAATATTCCATCAAGTCCCATTTGGGGAAGTTGATATGCTACCAAGTTTCACACATTTTTATTACCCTTTTTGACCATTCTCCGAATGCATTTAGCCCAAGTGGCTGCGGTAAGTCCAGCTGCACTCGACAGCACGCTGTTCACTTTTAAGGAGTTGTATTCTCTGCCACTCAGCTGGTAAGCAATTTCTCACACGTAGAAAAAAATTTCTAAAAACACATAAACGTTGCAGCATTAGAAACCGTGAAATATTAAAACAAGAAAAACATTTTTCATTTCTACACCAGCGAAGAAACTGCATTTCACATGACGGTTATTAATTTTGTGCAGTTTCTCAACTTTTTATTAGAAAGTATTTGTGAACGAGTGTGTTTTGGCTTGAAATTGTTTAACGGGCGTATAAGGACGTTGTTAGCTTTTTAGTTTTAAAGTAGATGGCATTAATTTTGAAGACATGATAAATAATCAAAGACAAAAGGTGTACGCGAATTTTGTTGTGGGCGTTATGAAAAAGTGTTTAGATGCAAAAGTTAAAGGTAGACCCGTGTTATAAAATTTTTTTGGAATTTGTGTTTCGTCTCAGCCACGTACTCTTAGGGATTTATATATTCATTTGCAGCGCAGTGATGCATATACGAACAGGCCCTGGGTGTAAGCACACGCATGCAATAGTTTATACTGCTGTGAAAATAGACCCAACATCATGGTATAATCTGCGATTATTGCATTTTCGATCAAATGCCTCAATATTTTATCGATTAAAACCTAAAATGGAATAACTTGGCTTTAACGTTAACAAATCTCTTGCCTAAAATGTTAGAAAATTTCTGCTCTTAATAAAAATTTGTTTTTTCAGTAGTTTCTAATTGAAACTAACTTGGCCAAAACGCTTTTACTTTCTTATGGTTAGAAATAAGAAAAAAAACCAAAAATAAACATAAAACTAATTTCACTCAAGTATTTTTCTTCTCTGAATTAATGCTGCCACGAAATCAACTGAGATGAAGTTTCTTAAAATCAACTGACAAAAAATAATATTAATTTAACCCTGACAAACTGTATAAATATTTTATTAGCAGTTAAACATTTTGCAAAAAGTTTTGAATCTTTGAAATGGAAGTATTCTAAAAGTAAATACCTGGGAAAGTATCAATGACAAGCATTCCAGATGTAACAATAAGTTCGAGTGCTACATACAGTCAATTAGTACTTTTGATGGTTCTTATTTTTGGTACGTCTTCTCTCTTCAGTGAATTCATTAATTCACGTGTACTTGCCTTTATGAAACATCTGGGGACCACAAATAATTTACCTCGTAGCAAGAAAAGCTCATATAATGTATGAGTGTAATGTTGTCGCAACTGTTATTGTAGTACGATACTTTCCAATAACGGTACACAAAAGTATCCTACTGCTGTTCTCTCGTTTCAGTTACAGTTCTCTCCAGTCGGCAAACTAACTATTAAATATTCTTGACGGAGAATGTTGCAGAATAGTGGTGCTAAAAACAGCTTCCCTAAATTAGATATACGATCTTTCACATATTTTCTAATTCATTGGCCAATAGATTTTAAGGGGTTAAAAAAAAAGATATGCAGAAATTGTGTTGTAATGAAAAATTGATAAATTCCTTGATTTCCATATCTAAGCCATGAAACAACAAGTTCAGCAACCAATAATACTAAAAAAAATGATCCCCCAAACCAACTCTATAAGTTTGAATTTGAACCCATTATTTTATTAGAAAAAGAATATTGTTTTATTGAATACGAATATACAAGATTGTCTTTATAATTGCTTTTTCATTTGCAAATTTTAATTATAATAAATAAGAATGCTAATCACATTCACAATAACAATAGTAATAATTGTCATAATAATAATAAAAAAATTTAATAATATTAATAATAATAATAATAATAATAATAATAATAATAATAATAATAATAATACTAATAATAATAATAATAATAATAATAATAATAATAATAATAAAAATAATAAAAACAGCTAATTAACCACTTAAATAGTTTCAAAGCATCTAAATCTCTTCCATTTAAGGCGTGGCGTTCTTATTGTTTTGATTTTTGTTTTTGCCTTGGTTTTTGTCTTTGTTTTTGTCTTTGTTTTTGTCTTGGTTCTTATCTTTGTTTTTGTCTTTGTCTTTGTTACTATTGTGACTGCTATTGTTTGAGCAACTGTTGTGGCTCCCATTATTATTACTTATACGCCAAACTGTACGCGAGCCTATGGGTTGTAAGCCACGGTAGTTATTTACCATGGGATCACCACTTTCATCGAGCAGTGTACGGAATGCTTCTATTTGGTCTTCTGTAATTGTTGTCGAATAATCACAAACAATCCACAAAACAGCTGGAGAACAGGGTGGGGTTGTCAAAGATCCACAATAAAAGAAATAATCATGGTTTTTACACTCCGCAACGTATTCAGACAAAGTGATATTAGGAACTACGATCGAACTGTTATACTCCTGAATACTGTCCAAAGCGTTGGCGATTTTACTTAAAGGAGCAAATTCAGTTGTTTGGGTGGGCTAAAATAAATCATTCAATAGAATTACTTAACAATAAAATCAAAGACTTCTAAATTCATACCTCCACTTGGAAAAAGATGGCGACAACAGCTAAACCATCACTGTGAAGTACTGCCTCTTCTGTGCTGTTATACTTAGAATTGCGATTTACAAAATGCATCTCGAAAGAGAAACGGCGGTTGTTAACTACGTGCTCGGAGCCATGATTATTTCCAGATCCCCAGTGACCATGAGCGGACAATGTTACAAAGCGGGCATTCCCAAGTGGTCCTCCAGATATTGAATAATTGTTAGATCCAGGCACTGTCAGCTCGACAGAGTGGCCGTTATTTGTTAATGTGCCGTCGAACGAAACGTTAAAGTTGTTAAATTTAAGGGGGGAGGCTCCGTGGTACAAGAATGCCTGGAGGAGACGATAAGTTAGAGAAGTTTGAATTTTTCAAAGGAGTTTTATGTGTATATTTGTATTACTTTATCTGAGTTCACTTCAATCGGCGACTGATTGATCCCGCTGCACTCGGTATCTTCCTGGTCGAGCCACAGCTTGTCATCATACGCGTTTGCTGAAAAGGAGAATGTTTTCGAAACAGGATCTTGGATAATTGTAAGATATTTGCGAGCAATAAAATAATTTACCTCCAGAGAAGACTACAGTAGCCATCAAAATTAATATATTTTTTAAAACTCTCATAATGTAAATTTTTATTTAAGTGTTTGGGCTCGAAGGCTCTGTTATTTGTTACTTTCACTTGCTGATATAAATCTGAATAAACTGACATCGAAATCCCTGGTATATAAAGGCATTTTACAAAAATGCAGCAGACCTTAGCCGACTTTTTCAAATTTGACCTGATAAGCGTATGGCGAATAGAAATTTCCGCAGGTCTTTGTCTTAAGCCAGTTCAATGTTTTTTAAAACCATAAACTTAATATCTCCATGAGGAGTTCCTCATGTGCTGTGGAGAATGTTTCTTTCAAACAATAATTTATTATCGATTAATAAAATATATCGTTTTATGGCGTCTACTTCCACCTGCCTTATCATAATTGATTTATTGCTTTGAATGTTATTGCGTTTGTTTTTGTTTCCGTACATGTTATTATTATTATTATTTTTATTTAATTTTCTTATGTGCTCTGATTACTTGAAGAATATTTCCACTTAATTGTTTAACTGCACTTAAATGATATGTTTCAATTTGTTCAATGTGACGTCATAATATCTTAATTTTGTAAAAATATATTTAATGAAGACTGTCTTACAAATACGACAACTACAATAAATCATTCATTATATTGAGAAACATATAATTAATGAATTGACAACATCGTAGTGGATACCATAATTCTAGATGTTAGTCAAGAAGAGAGGAATCCTTAACAGGAAATAAGTGGGTTCCTTTTTTAGTTAAAAGTAGTGGTTGCAAATGCTTAGGACTCACACAAGGTTTTTAACGTTGACCTATGAATTCATGGTTTTTTGGTAGATGTTGGATAAGTTGAAAGAAATGAATCGTAGGGAATTAATGTTCTACTTTGCAATACTTCTTGTGGTGTTCACGATATATATCATACACTTTATTATGTCCTTCTATTATTTTGGCCTAATTAACTCTGTTAAAGCCGTTTGTTGTATTCTCAAACAAGCATGTAAAAAATTTTTAATTTCTTATGATTGCAGAGGGTTATGGCAACAAAACTATAGACTCAATTTCTGTATCAATCAACCAAAGATTTTTTAATGTGTATCTGCGAAATATAATAAAATCATAATAGTAATTTACAAATAAATATGCAAAGTTATGGCCGTAATACCAGAAGCTGTTAAGGCTTTAATTACTGTTCGGCACGAAACTGCAAAAATTAATAAAAGGAAACAAATAAAATTTAAATATCGTGTGCCAAGAGTTTCATAAACACACGGGCTCATAAACACACGGCAGCACATGTGCGCAAGTAATTGTGCATGTGCGAGAGTATTTGTCTGAATATTTAAAAGGTGCTAATTTTATTTCAGCCATTTTGTGTACAATTTCTACGTGTGGCGGAAAAAGTTCATGCAGCCTGCTACTTGCAACAAAAATGCTAATTTCATTAACGTCTGTTAAATGAACATGATTTCGTTGCCAGTCTCATTTTTTAAACACCATTTTTTTTTAAATTTGCATAAACATTTTGCAAAAGCTGAGTGCACGACACCAACAGTTCATTTGACCTAAATTTTTTGCAGTTCGTGTTTGTTCAAATGAAACTTTTCCTTTTTTTCGTCCATGGGTGTACATATTTTTCATATCCTTTCTGGGATTTGTTTGCTCTTCTAAAATGGTGTCAACGTACATAAACTATTTTCAGTAAACAAAATGAATAGATATCGATAAGAGAAAGAAAGTAGATGTTTGTGTGCTTAAAGTAAATTTTAGATTTCATTTACTCTGTTTGCTTTTCTCGTGCAGTATTGAATTTTTATTAGGGCCCGTATGGTGAAGTTTATGTTGGGTATTAAATGCGATAGAAAAATTTTATTAAATTATTTTCCAATGCAAAGGCGATTAGAAAAAATAAATTTTAAATGAAATTCAGCTTAACAGAATTTTAGGTGCGTACAGGGAGTTGTTTCATGTTCTGTAGTTTAGGCGTGTTTTGGTTTCCTGGCTAATGTCGGAAGCACAGAGATTGTTAACTTATTTTAGGTTACTGCTGCTGTGTTCATTGCGTTTACATAAAAAGTTGTGTATCTTCTGAAGTGAAAAGATATACGCAAATCAATAACCATCAAACATAATTTTATTTTTCTTCATATTATGATGTCCACTGTCAGTTTTTAGAATTCAAAATATTTGTATTTCTTAGAATTTCTTTTTCAATATGTCATCTACTGCACGATTTGCTTGCATCGAAACTAGTTGTCGAATTTCATGTACACTTTTATTCGAAATATATATAAAAAATATTGTTCGCCTTAAAAAGAATACTTGAAACAACAAAAACATATATAAAAAAATTTAAAAGTAATAATAATAATAATAATAATATTAATAATTATATATAATAATTATATATATATATATATATATATATATATATATATATATATCGATCACAGAAAGAAAAGCAATAAATCAATTACGATAAGGCAGGTGGAAGTAGACGCCATAAAACGATATATTTTATTAATCGATAATAAATTATTGTTTGAAAGAAACATTCTCCACAGCACATGAGGAACTCCTCATGGAGATATTAAGTTTATGGTTTTAAAAAACATTGAACTGGCTTAAGACAAAGACCTGCGGAAATTTCTATTCGCCATACGCTTATCAGGTTAAATTTGAAAAAGTTGGCTAAGGTCTGCTGCATTTTTGTAAAATGCCTTTATATACCAGGGATTTCGATGTCAGTTTATTCAGATTTATATCAGCAAGTGAAAGTAACAAATAACAGAGCCTTCGAGCCCAAACAATTAAATAAAAATTTACATTATGAGAGTTTTAAAAAATATATTAATTTTGATGGCTACTGTAGCCTTCTCTGGAGGTAAATTATTTTCTTGCTCGCAAATATCTTACAATTATCCAAGCTCCTGTTTCGAAAACATTCTCCTTTTCAGCAAACGCGTATGATGACAAGCTGTGGCTCGACCAGGAAGATACCGAGTGCAGCGGGATCAATCAGTCGCCGATTGAAGTGAACTCGGATAAAGTAATACAAATATACACATAAAACTCCTTTGAAAAATTCAAACTTCTCTAACTTATCGTCTCCTTCAGGCATTCTTGTACCACGGAGCCTCCCCCCTTAAATTTAACAATTTTAACGTTTCGTTCGACGGCACATTAACAAATAACGGCCACTCTGTCGAGCTGACAGTGCCTGGATCTAACAATTATTCAATATCTGGAGGACCACTTGGGAATGCCCGCTTTGTAACATTGTCCGCTCATGGTCACTGGGGATCTGGAAATAATCATGGCTCCGAGCACGTAGTTAACAACCGCCGTTTCTCTTTCGAGATGCATTTTGTCAATCGCAACTCTAAGTATAACAGCACAGAAGAGGCAGTACTTCACAGTGATGGTTTAGCTGTTATCGCCATCTTTTTCCAAGTGGAGGTATGAATTTAGAAGTCTTTGATTTTATTTCTAAGTAGTTCTATTGAATGATTTATTTTAGCCCACCCAAACAACTGACTTTGCTCCTTTAAGTAAAATCGCTAACGCTTTGGACAGTATTCAGGAGTATAACAGTTCGATCGTAGTTCCTAATATCACTTTGTCTGAATACGTTGCGGAGTGTAAAAACCATGATTATTTCTTTTATTGTGGATCTTTGACAACCCCACCCTGTTCTCCAGCTGTTTTGTGGATTGTTTGTGATTATTCGACAACAATTACAGAAGACCAAATAGAAGCATTCCGTACACTGCTCGATGAAAGTGGTGATCCCATGGTAAATAACTACCGTGGCTTACAACCCATAGGCTCGCGTACAGTTTGGCGTATAAGTAATAATAATGGGAGCCACAACAGTTGCTCAAACAATAGCAGTCACAATAGTAACAAAGATAAGAACCAAGACAAAAACAAAGACAAAAACACAGACAAAAACCAAGGCAAAAACAATAAGAACGCCACGCCTTAAATGGAAGACTGTTGAACGCGTTCAAACTATTTAACGTTGCTTATGAGCTGTTTTATTAAAAATCATTATTTATTATTATTATTATTATTATTGTTATTATTATTATATAATTGTTGCTATTATGACAATATGATTAACATTTTCATTTATTATTTTAATTAAAATTTAGAAATGCAAATGCAATATAAAGGCAGTCATGTATATTCGTGTTCATTAAAACAACAATGTTTTTCCATTTAGAGTTCAAATTGAAGTTCCACTAAAATTGGAAAAGTAGGCAAAATGATGGTTTGTATCTGTAGAAATGCGTTGTGTATCTGTCCTAGTGGAAGCATATGAACGAGTAGTAAAATTTTCATTTGAAAGCTATTTTAGATATTTTCTTAAAATGCAAGTGTGAAACGGCTAAGTGAAATGGCCATAGGGAGTATCTAAAACTCCTCCTTGACCCATTTCAGTTTCTAAAACAGTTTTTGAAAAACTCACCACACTTAAAAGGATATTGATATATTTCGAATTTTTTTATTCAGCTCTATTTGGAATTCCTAAAAGTAAAAACCTATAAAAAATCAAGCCATCAACAAACTACCACATCCACATTAACCAGATTATTTACTGAACAGAAAGATCAATTATGTAATTAACTCTTTGAAGGCGTTAAGCTATTGGCAGTATAAAAAACAAGATAAGCACTCAATGAACTAAACAAATTATTTAAACATAAATAATATCAGTGAGACAACAACAAACAAGATAATAATCGAACAAATCACTTGAAAAGAAACAAGCATGTCAACTAGTCTTAACGAAAAAACATTTTAATTAACGGGCACTTCAAAACGATAACAAAAAACAGCAAACAACGTAAAATTCTATATTCGGCAGTCCCGAATCTTGTATACCCTTCACCGAAATACGTCTACTACTCATTTCAATTATCCAGCCGTGTGGTCATCTTCTTAATTTTTTTTTAATTTTCATTATCAATTTTAGTCTTGAAGTGTTTTCAAATAAGTACTTTCATGTAAAAACAATTAGCTTAAAATGTCCAACTCTGGAGCCGTATTTTTTTACTATTCCTAGTACATCTATTTAAGAAAAAAATTTTAATTTGTCCTAACCTGGTGTCTTCTTTTTGATGTCGTTTGATACTTAATACCAACGAATTTGTTTCTTATACATAAAATTTATTTGAAATAATTGAATTCTAAAATAATAATAATAATAATAATAATAATAATAATAATAATAATAACAATAATGATAATAATAATAATAACAATAATATTATTATTATTTGACTGCTTTAATATAAAAAAAATATTTTCCAGGTCTGCAGTTGTGTTTTCAGCTCTCCTGCTTTTTATTAACAATATAACTCTTTCAAATATACCAAATTTATAAAAATTATTCCAGTTTGTGAATTTGATAAGACAAACGCAATTTAAATTGTCCAACTCTGGAATTAAACTTTAATTTTTTTAAATGTCTTTCGAAATTATTAAATGTGTTCAGTTAAAAAATTTATTTTATTAAGTGACTATAATATTCTTTAATATTAAATTTCCAGCTCTGGGGAAGTTTTTGGCTTTTCTTATTTCTAGAATTAATATATTTTTCAAAAGTACGAAATATGTAAAAAGAAATGAAGCCCATCTTAAATTCATTTCGTTAATGTACAAAAAAAATTCGATTATGCAACCCTGGAATTCAAGTTTTACTTTTGCTTCATAGATGATTTTTTTTTAAATATATGATAACAACATAATTTTTCATTATATTTTTGAGGTAAAAATATGTTTATTTGACAAGAATTAGCTTTACTTTTATGTACCAAATGTTAGATTAAGCTTTCCACCTCTGGAGCCGTGTGTTGAATACTAATCTCTAGCTTTTCTACAGGCTGCGGATAACAGATTTTACATAAACGCGGAGGGACAGACGAGTAGAGTTTTCCATTGATAAGGACGCCGAATAGTTGGATTTACTTCATGGAGTCGTATAACAATATTGAGGAAATTACACACGGAATGACAAACGTCTCACACTTTTGTGAAGGGTGAATAACAAATACGACGCATACTCGAGATATAACAACAGATAACAACAAAAATATATTAACGGACAATTGAATTGACGCATAAATTATTATTTTAATATTAAATTTTCCTGCCGTATTCTTCAGCGATACACAAGTCCAAAACCCTGCCAGTCTACTGTTAAGTACAATAATTCATGAACTCTAATATTCCGATATCCAAAACTGGCGTGTGATGCATGTCTGTTGGTTTCTTGCTTTCCATATCGAGTTGCTCTGCTTTTGCAAGATATTTTCATCTGTACACTTGCATTTGGTCAGTAGGAAGAGACAAGACTTGAAGGACTAGCGTTTGACTTGAAATTATAAAACAGTTTGAGAAACTAAAAAACATTCCTTTGGCCACTTGAAGTATATACCCACACGCACACACACTCACACACATACACATCTGGCTCCTAGTTAAAGCTGATAATATAATTTGCATTCATTTTGCAGCCTCTGCAATTTGATTACTGGCTTTAAGGGTACGGAAAATATTATTGATTCTCTGCCTGCTGTCAAGGACTTCAATCAAACATCAAAAATTGAAAAGCTAAATTTGTTAGAAACACTGGCCTGTTGGCATGGCAAATTCGGAGTTTTTCACACAGTGAACACTTTTGCACACAGCATCCATCCTGCTGTTCGAAAGCCGTTTAATTGATTGCAATTCCACAAGTGATTAACATTTTGCATGGACAAACGGAACGTTCTCTATCATTTGCCCATGTGATCAAAATTGGTTTTCATTATTTGATAGAAACAAGAGAAGCGATTTCCGTTAAATTTATTTAATTTAATTTAGGATGGGGGATATATAACAACCATATCCCTGGTTAAGGATAACAGTGCATGTTTAGGCCAACAAGGATAATTAGTTATTTTATTTTAGTAGGAGTTATTCATCAAACGGTTCCGCATAGCGTTTTGAAAGGATGTTATTGTTGAATAAATTGAAATGCCAGGATATTTGTAGCGGCCTCAGTTACAGGACACACAACAATTTTGTGTTCCATTAAAAGCTGTTGCTTTATAAGTCTATTGAAGCAGATGAATTTGTTGCTTAAAAATACTTGCCATAGAATAATTTATTTAAAATCTTGTTTATTTGCAAGTCATCTGAAGTTTTAAAATACCATTGAAAATTACTACGACTTGCCAGTTCCGCATATTAAAAAATAGTTAATTTTCTGGCATATCAACAACTGATGATAAACAGCTTTGGGTCAGTAGGATGTAGTCTATTTCCTTCATCTCATATGTTTTGCCTGCGAACAAGAAACTCAACAAGCACATGGCTTCCAAGTGCTATAAATCACGGCCGTAGATACTTCTGCTGCTCTATTTTTAATTTGTTTATAAGCAAATTTCGTTTTAATGAAACTCAAAAAGGAAGAAAGAAAAACGCCTCGCAAATTGTCTGAATCGTTGGCACTGGTGTGCATGAGGTTTGAAGAGGCTGTTCACAGTTTTGGCACAGAGGGAGTTTTAGAAAAATTGTTGCTGTTAGTTTTAGTTGTTTACACTGATTTAAGAAAATTATTGATGATCCTGGTTTTTGTTCACGTGAGAAGAGTATGGATTTTTTCTTAAAGAAATGCAACAGCAAGAAACCAAAAAATGCTGAAAATAAATGATTTTATTAAATGAATGCAGCAGATTTTTGGCAGCTTTTCTTTGCAAAATGACACGCAGAGTTACTGGAATATTATTTATAATCAACACTTTGTTGGCATATAAAAGACACGCAGTTTATTTATTTATAAAAGCAATCGCATAGATCGCGAGACTTAACAACTTTAGATTAGTTTTTGTGGAGCCCATGTCTATGGGGACATTATTGAGGCGATTATCCGTGAGATACCGGTCGATATTTTGGAGAGGGTATGCCAAAAATTTGAGACGTAGTCACGATCGACATTTACATGAAATCATTTTTAAAAATTAAATTATATGTGATCGTTCTATTGATTCGAACACAGATTTCATTAATTTCTCTAAATTTTTGACGTTTTTATTCAAATCAAAACCGAAAGTTCTTAAGAAGATGGGTGACTTCTTTACTAATTTTAAATTATTTTTATTTCATTTATATATAGATTTTGTTATCGTGAGCTTCTGCTTGTATTAGTAAGCAATTTGTAACTATTTTCTAATGTCATATAAAGAAATAATCAAAACGAATTATGTTACATTTAACAATAAATAGAGTGCCTTTCAGTTGACAACCTGCAGCCTTCTGTTCATGCATGAACTATTTGAAATCAATCTCTATTCGGTGCAGTTGCTTCGAACAATCAAGTGAAAATGATTGAGATTTGATTTTTCGTTTATCTTGGAAAGCAAGAATAGTCTCTTTTAGCATCTTCAAAGTTGTGCTCGCACTTTTAAGGCAGACTAAAATTAAATAAATGATTTAAATATTTTTTTCTTCTTAACTTGATTCAGCATTTGTGAACGTTTTTTTGTACGCTCATATATCTTGATTTCAAATCTTTTAAGAAACTACAATAAAAGTTAAACACTTTCAAAAACAGCGTAATCGAGAGCAAATTGTCTTGCACTTGTAAATAAAAAAGAAAAATAAGAAAACGGTGATTTGTTAAGTTGAACTTATTGAATTGTTGCATATCAGTTTGATTTTCCTATAATTTTACTTTGAGTTCACTTCTGTTGCAACAATTGGAACAATTGCAAAAAGTCAAAATAAGTTTAAGTTCTTAAGAAAAATCACTGGGAATTGATGAAAAAGTTTCAATTGTTAAGTGCAGTTCCATCGCAGGAAAATAGTTTCATTTATTGTAAACTTTTTGCATGCGCAGCAAGTTGTTCTTTCAAAAATAAACTCTTCTTGTCGTTGCATTGACAATGTGATTTTTCATTAGGAACGTTTGCACTGTCAACTGTGTTTGGAACACTCTAAGGCAGGAAATAAGTGGTTAATCATTCTTATAAGAAACTAAATATTTACTTCAAGTCTATGGTAAATTTTTCTATATATATATATATATATATATATATATATATATACATATATATATATATATATATATATATATATATATTATATATATATATATATATATATTATATATATATATATATATATATATATATATATATATATATATATATATCTATTTATTTTTTAAATAAACTTATCAGCAGGGCCTGGAAAGTCAGTATCTGCCACCGGATGTCCAGTCTTTTGTGAGCAAAGACATTTAAGAATTATAATTCTTAGGGGCATCTCCATTTTACACGGTGTTCTGCAGTTATTTTCGCTTCTCTCCCTGAAATATTACACTGTCTTTGATCTCGGCTTATTGTGTATGTCCAGTTGATCTTTGGTCGCTTTTAATTTCTTAAAATTTGACGAAGCTACTGTAGTACTATTCATGCGTCGGCATGTGGTTACTTTCTGTTGATGAAGACAATCCATCTCTGTGTCCTACGTTTTGTTTGTGGCTGTGTGAGACCCTCTTTGGCAAATTTCCAGAGACCAGTATGGATGATGTTGGTGGGGCAGAATATCCTGTCCCTCTAGTTTCTGAGGCACTTGTTGTTGACAACATAGTTTTTGAGTGTCACTTCCGCTCCACAAAGTTGACTCGACGCATAAGTTGAAAATTTTAAAACTGATTTGTCTGGATACTTGTGAGCCTTTCTATAATAGTTGTAGTCCACCAAATGCCACTACCGCTTCTTTAAGCCAGTTATACTTTTCTGTCCAGAGCGCAAAGCTTTCTACGTATTTGTCTGGTAACGTGATGTTTTTTGGTTTTCTTGGTAAATAATTCTAGGCTAATATTACGCTCTAGTAACTCCAAGTCATCTAATTTTCTTCGCATATTGGTGACCTTGTGCGAGAATAGGCAAATATCATCTCTATAACCCAAATAAGCGAGCTGACATGAGATATATCATGCGAACCCTCCTCTTTCTTAATAGAATTCGCTCATGGAATCATGCAGCACGATAGTGAAACAACATTTACAGATAGAATCGCCTCTAAATGGTTTAGTGATGCGTTAAAAGATGCAGTCCAATTTAAAACTTAATGCTCCGCTTCATACGCAGCAGAGGGATCAGTTGTTACCCAAACGTACTCAAAAATGGCTCATCGTATTTTCTAGCAAGAACTCTGAGCAAATTTCAAAACTGGAGCAAAGTCATAGAAAATGTTGAAATTTAAAGGCCATTCAACGTCAAGATATATTCAGATCGATAAAGTACACATGCAATGCAACCAAACAACTAAATGGCAGAATAAATAATTTAAAACGCAATATTGCGCCATCATAAGAAAAACAACAAAAAATTTTATTGAAAATGTGGTCAAATATTTTAAACCAACATGCAAATAAAAAAAATATGCACACACACATTTGCTAAATGCGGATACAAATTTATATGCACTTTTTTTCTACACACAAATAACAGAAAAACGAAATCCTTTTTGAGCGTATGGACAACACGACTAAAACAGAAACACTAAAAAGAAGAGGAGAAACTATTTACTGATAGAACTTTTTCGCTGAAAAGTTATTTTGCTGTTGGTAAATACATGCAGTCGACTCGCATGTACGAGTATTTGTGTTGGTCAGAATGGTGGCAGCAAGAAGATTGTTGTGGTGTAGAATTTCGCTGATGATAACCAGGACGTGGATGTGGGTGTTGGTGTTGGTGTTGGCATTCATGTTGTTTGGATGACGATAATGATGATGATGGTTGTGAATAGTTGTTTGCAAACGTGTACCATCGCATACGACTTTCCTTTGGCGCGCTACAAAATAGAGGTCTTGGAATTATGCCAAAGAACTGGTTGTCGGTGTATTTTTCCTCCGTTTTCACGCCGTTTCATATTTTGTTTTTGTTGTTTTTTTCCGAATTAGTTTGCGAAAAACACGAAAGAAGATTTTCATAACTAATACAGAAAATATACCCGCTTTTGTATTTAAGTAGTCGCATGTGAATGGAACGTATTTTTGCATTTTTGGTTGGCTTAAAGCGGGGATTTATTTTATGTTTTATTTTTGTTATCTAAATGCTTCGCATTAGATTAGCTAAGAGTGTGTGATTGTATGGGAATCAGAGTATAGAAAACTTCCCATAATATATTGACCTGTGAAATTTCAAAATATATTTCGAACACAAAAAGATTTTCTTATAATAGAAACGCTCTCTGTGTTATTATTTAATAATCGAAAGGAAGTGCATTCATGTTTCAAATATTCATCATATCATTTTTGTTAAGCACTCTGCTTCTCTTTGATCAGAAATTCTTGTTGGTTTAATAAACGGTTTGATGGAAAATTTGAAAATATCTATAAATCATCAGACGTGCTTGAGCAGAACATGCAACTGCTAATAATCGTTCCTCAAGAATACAAAAAGGAACAGAAGGAGGAAAAAAGAAAACATGTATTGAACCACTTAAAGCTGTTCTACGAGTACTTCAAATAGACTTTTCGAGTGCAATATTTTCCAATATTTCTTTTTCTTCTGTGGCAATTTAAGTTCTGTGATTTGTGGTTTTCATATTGAAGTTGCACGAAAGCAAAATAATAAATATGACAATAAAACGTGCTGGCAAAGTGTATAGAAAGAAGGCTGGGAATTTTGAGCAGCGCAGTTTAATAAAATCTGGAATTGATTTAGTTTTTTTGGTTGCAGTAAAAATATATTTTTTCGAACCTTTTTTTAAATACAACAAAATATTATATTTAAGCACTTCAGTTTGTGATAACGATTATATTTATTATTAAATAAAAGCCTGGAGAAGTCATGTGAGTCAGCAGTACTTCCTGTTCTCAGGGAACATCAATTTTCGATTAGCCTCGCCCGGTGATGAAGACCCTACTTTTAACTACTTCTTGTGGACAGCAATTAACTACCAGTTGAAATTCTTTTTTTTTATTTGTCTTTCAAAACTCTTTAATTTAATATCATGCTGATTCCTATTTCCGAAAATTTTAATTTTTAAACTAAATATTGGGATCAGCTCGACATTAAGATTGTTTATAAAATGGCTGTTAGAAATTATTATCTGCTGAAGAGCATTAAAAGAGAAGTGTTTTATTGTTGATATTTTGGTTACCATGAGTTTGACAAATTAGCTGCGGAAGAAGCAGTTCTCTGAAATACGCAAGCTTTCCGAGAATGTTTAGAAGAGAAATCGTTGTTTAGTGAGTTTAACAACACACGGGTTTGCTAGTCGCTGACACCAAGCAAAAAATTTAATAATTCTGTCATTTAGCCCCAGCTAATGAAAACGTCTGGTTGTTTTGAACTTCTAAAATAAACAAATTAAAGGAGCGAAACTTCATAGAGTTACGCAAAAGTACATCAGCGTTATTAAACGTGCAGTCAAATGTAAAACGTGAGACAAGATTATTATGATTTGTTTTGCCTTGTTAAACATCTTTTCCTTTAAAGACTTTTAAAAATGAAGTGAGCAATAACACATTTAAAAACTTGTGTAAATGTGTGTGTGTGTGTGTGTGTGTGTATAAGTAAATGACTGCATGAGTGATTTCCATCTTGTGCGAGTGTACTTACTTGCTGCCTGGAATGACACAAAAAGAAAACAGACAGTTAGTTTAACCTGAAGTCGTATCCATGGCAAACACACGCACACACACACTCACTCACATACATACATTTGTATAATATGTAGGTATAAACAGATATGTTCGTATTAACGAGTACCTACTCGTTAGTAATGCAGTCAGTCATCCATTTTGAGACCGGAAGTTGATGCTAAGCGTGCTTGTGTGTTCTTCCTGTGCTGAATTTACACACCCACAAACAATAAGTTATAGAGATAGATGTATATTTGGCTGACACACGAGCATTCTGTGAGTTGTATAATTTTATAGAAACAATTATTTTATTTTTTCAGCATATGGAAAATGAAGAGCACAATTTTATTTCATCTGTGGAGATTTCTTTACTCTTCCTTGTTTTTTTTTTCTATATTTTTCGGTGTTACTGCATCTATTCACAGTTCAGTGTTACAATATTGTAGCAGCTTCTGGAGTTATATCTACCTCTGGAAAAAATTCCCATAATAAATACTTTCTCCGATGAAGTGGCACTTTAAAATATATTTTCATTAAATTTTTTCCAAAAAGGATAAGAATTTCTCATTGAAGGAATAAAAATAAATATTTCTTGCTGGATAAATGTGACTCGTGACACATGTATTCCGGTACGTCAAAAAAGTTCGGTGGAACAGTCAAAATCTTATCATGTCAAAGAAAAATGAATTCGGTAGGAGTTAAAACGGATAAAAAACAATAATTACAATACAATATTTACAAAAACATATAATTCATGTTGTTTCTGTAAATGTTGTACAACTGGGACCATCAGATTTTCATTTAAAGAAAAGTTTTCTGTTTTATTCAAAGTTTACTTTAGCAGTTTATAAAACATTTTTTCAATAATTTTCAATAAGTTGTGCAAAAAAAAACATAAAAAAATCTTCAATTATCTTGTGGAAATAGAAAAACGTTGTTTATCTATTGAATATCCACGCTGTAACACGGTGCGTATGAGCAATAAATGTCATCGACAAATAAACTATCCGCCATACAATTTCCTGTATCTACATTGAATAAGTGTGGAAATATTAAGTGAAATTAAGTCCCTAATTTTGTAAATCCCTTTGCTTCAAAAAAATTTATACAAAAGTGAGAACAAATTTTTATGAAATTTCAAAATTTGCTTACCAAACCAACGCAGTGAGATACATGCGTTGCCTTGCCTTTCAAAATGTTTCAAATTTGTTTGAAAAATAAAAGCGAATTGAGAAAAGAGAATAAGGAGAGTAAAAAATCTTATTTTTCGCTCATATAAACTTCACTAAATTAAAGTGATTAACAAAATTTGGGCCTAAATTTAGTATTAAATTAATAAGAAATTTCATAGAACCGTATGAAACATCAGCGTATTTTAAAAATTGTCTAAATTAACGGAGTTCAAGATCTTTCCATGTAGACATGAAAAAAAATTTAAAACAGCCCTCTGTTCTCTTGTGTAAAACAAAAAGAGAGTTTTATTAAGTCGGCTAAAGGCTTATTTTACACCAACAAACTGCATTTGGCGTGGACAAACGAACAGTTCGCTTATTCGTTCTTTCTTTAAGCGATCCTTCCACTTGCGAAATAATTGCGCAATTTATCGTTTTGTGCAACAATAACACCAATTCGTATGTCTTGTACGAAAATTGTACAACATGTTGGATTTCAATTTATATTCCGCAAACAAAAGTTGGCAGCACTGTTTTGTTTTACTTATAGGTTATGTTAACTATTTACTGTGAGAAAGTTGTGTTACATTTTATTTGAAACTTCGCATAATAAAGGGCAAAAAAGAAATATTAAGGCTAAATGTAAATACAACACTACCGTACAATAGATTGGCCGCTTCATACTTATAGTGAATCTATATGTCGCATTGTTTATTTCAGAAGGATATTTATTGCTCACACGCACCGAGTCCCAACCTGGAATATAAATAGATAAACAGCGATTTTTATATCCTCAAGATTAATTAAATATTTTAGTTTTTTAAATTATTAATAAATATATAAAAGAATGAAGTATCAAAGTAAACTTTAAGCGAAACACAAAACGTGTCGTTATAGACGGAAGTAGATTAAATTTTTAGGAGCATGCGCGACCGCAGCATGTGCAACAATATAAAAACAATAAGCATATCTATTGTATGATGGATATTAGTGAAATAAAAATAATTTTCCGTATCTAAAGTTGTGTTATATTTACACCAGGGTAATAGATTTTTTTGAAGCTGAAGGAAGTTTAAAATTTTGAAATTTTTGTATTATTAATGACTCCACCATACTGCACCAAAAGTTATGTGAAAAAATTTAGTTTTATTTTCTTACAAGTGAAACTTCATTTATTCTAATCAGCGGACAGTATAAAAAACAGTTCCTGCTCAAACTTTTAAAAAATCATAAACTTGCAGCCATAAAAACTAAACGAATATGAGCACACTTTGCGGATAAATTGTAAAAAAAATATTATATTTTTTTGGACTAAAATACTTTCTAAAAATATTGTCATTGATAAAGTTTTTTAACTGAAATAAAAAACAAAAAATCAAAATAAAAAAATTGGATAAAATATACTTCCCCGAAGCAAAATATAATTTCAAACTTCTGAGTTGCTAGAAAAAAAGGAAACTACACAGAAAATAACATGGGAAAGTTTTATCCAATTCTGTTTCAACAAATGGAAACAATAACATAAGGAAATATTTCATCAAGAGAGACGAACACGCTACCAAATAAAAAAAGTAGCAACAAACAAATTGAAACAACAGCAACAAAATGATTTATGATGACACCATGAGGTGTCGAAATGTAATTGAATGGGAGAAAAAATTACTCTTCGCTTGAGTTTTATTGAATTTATTCGCTACGCACCAACACATGCATGTGTGGTGTATCTATTAGATTTAGTAAACGTCCTTCCATCCAATAAAATAAATCATTAGGATTTTGAGTGACACTGTTTGATGGGGACGGCAAAGCAATTGGCATTTTCATAGTCCATTTTATTTGCAGCTGTTGAGGTAGTATATGTATCTTAAAGCAGTTCTTTTAATAGAAAATATATCTAAAATTCGAAACGTATTTATACTGTCGTACCCTCATCGTAGAAACATCTTATTTTGTCTATCAACTTCTTATGTTACGAGAATGCATTTGCCAACACCAAATATTTTCGGCAAATACTTTCTCTGAAATCCCACTTATTTTTGTGACAGACAAGTTAAAGTACTCCCACACTGCAGCAGTAAGAAGTTGTTACGGTGAATATGTCTGAAGGGCTGCTTGACGCGTTTCTAAGTATTTTATTACAAATGAGAGCATGCAAACTTGTTAAAGAAGAATCTCAAAAATGATAGTTCTTGGTACTTCTTTTTTAGTGGCGTGCTGTTTGTTTTCTGAATAAAACATGCTTTTAAGTGCGTTCTAGTAATTGAAAAAGTTTTTTATGAAGAATTCTCAAACTTTTGGAATTTGCACTCTTTAAAAGGCATTTTGTTTACTTTTTCCCGGGTGCTGTTGGCTGCAGTAGTTAACACAAAACTACGACGTTCTAGATGCAGAGTTCGACTTCACATTCTGTCACGAATTTTTCTGAAATGCATTATTTCACGTTTGTGTTGATTGTGGTTAGCGTCCTTAAATGACGAAGTCGATTAACACCATTTCAAAGCTCAAAAGCAAAACGCAGCACCCTTCTTCGCGGGCATAAAAAACATCCTACTTTCTAGTTGCAGCACAGTGCACTGCATATGTAGGACTCATGTCCGGAGTGCTGGTCCTAAAATAGTGTTTTTAAAATATATTTTTTAACAATTTTTTTATAAGAGAACATGTATAAGATTTACTTATTTAAAAGGTAATCTTTTATGTTTACTTTGTTACACATAAAAAGGTCCTGTCATAAAAGGTCATTTATTAAAAGCTATTTTTGCTAAGTACTTTCTTTAAATGCAAGTTGATGAAAAGAACTTTCCATAACTCTTAGTCGACTTCCAGAACATAAATGTCTGGAGCAACTCATGTCCCGATGGTTGCCAGCTGAGCTGATATGTTATCAACTGGCCTACGAAAGTGGTCGAAAATTTCGTAGTCTGCTGCTACATTCCGTTTACAAATAAGGTAGCCAAGAAGAACTGATCACGAGACAAAAAAAAACCAAGGGAGATATTAGCGCTAACTTATTTCTTAACTTACGCGGCGAAAGATAACAACGGAAAAATAATACGCCTGCGGTGTTCATGTGCACTTCTCATCTTTAGCCACTGTTTTTGTGACTGCTATTTGAATTTGTGCAATTCATATATAAGACATCTAATTAAGCAATAGTTAATTGTTAAAAAAAATATTTTTAGTACTGATTTACCTACATACATATCGTTGTCTAATATCCAAAAGACCTTAAGAATCATGATTAAATTTCACTTGCGTTTTTAGTAAAAATTTGCTTTATATCTTTCCTTCAGGCACAATTCAATTCACTCAATGTATAACGAAAACTTCAATAATTTTTATAACAAAAATGCATCAAAATAATAAATAAAAATATCGATATTAATTTTTGTAGTTACATCGTTTTGGACTTCGTGTGGCGATAGTTTGTCTTGTATAAAATGTTTTATTGCTGGCATTTTTCATAGTTTATTTGTTAATGGTAAAACATTAATTAAGTAAATAAAAGTACTCTTCTTAATATGACTTGTGTTTTCATTCGCCATTTATTATATCAGTCCTTGTTCACAACCAAAGAAGAACAACTGAAAAGTTGGTTTATTATTGTTCTTCAGTTAACAAACAGTTACCCTTTTTTAAAAGAAAATAGCAATCCCATTGATTTTATTCAACAACATGTGGGTAACAGACCTATTGTCTGTCAGCGGAAAACAATAAGTCGTACTTGCAATCTTAAGCCACATGAAAATGTGGCTTAAGATTTAATTCTCATTTAAGAGAATAAGAGTTTAAAATGTAGCCAGTAAATTTTATTTTATACGATTTCATTATAAGGAAGCTAAAGTGAAACCCCCTTCCAGCGGTGTCAAGGGGATCGTGCAAGTATTTGCAGGTAATGGCCGGATGCATTGAGTGAATTGAATTGCGCCTGAAGGAAAAATAAAAAGCAAATTTTTACTAAAAATGCAAGTGAAATTTAATCATGATTCTTAAGTGCTGCAATGCAAACAAAAAATGGATGGAACATTAAGCATCGATATTATTTGTGGTTCGACAATATGCAAGTGTGCATGTGTGAGTGCAGAAGTATACACATTTGCATCACAACTTACACATTAACAAAGAAAAAGGAAAAATAAATGTCTTTAAAAGGGAAGAAAAAGAAAGGGAATCATCAATAATCCATGGCGTAATGAAAAGTGGTTAAGAGCTGCAAGAGTTTAACAGGGTGATGTGCTAAGATGTGTTTTTATGCGTAGAAATCACATCTAAATCTTTGGTTTTTTATTCATTACAAAAACTCTCTCCTTGAACTTTGATGTTATTCATGAATGAGTTTTATTATTCTGACTCTACTGATTTAATACTAAGTCTTCGCAGGGAAATACTTTTCGAGATGCTGGTAGTCAGTTGGAATATGGACTTCTTAATAAATAGAGTGCGAGGAATTCTTATATATTAACCAGTTTTTTAATTCGATTAAACACTTGCCGCTGACGGCTGAAGTAGTCAACACAAGACTACGATTCGTTTGACGTCGAGTTCAACTCCCCGCTCTGTCATAAGTCCAGTTTTCCTGAACTGCATGAATGCACGGTTGTGTTAGTTGTTGCCGGCTTGTCGCAATGAGCAGGACATAGCACTGGTCGCTGAAAAAAACCGACAGCAGTTGTTACTGTCATGTTCTAAAGAGCAGAGTACAGCACCCTACTTCATCGGTACTGTAGCAAAAGATCACCACAATAAACTCCATCCTTTTTCATCTTCAATATTTCCTTTTCCTTCTAGTTCTGGCACAATGCATCGAATATGTGGGGGCCATACCCTGAGTGCTGCTTCAAGACAAAAAGAATATCATATTTCTTTTTTATTGACTAACAAAATTTCTCCACACGATATAAACAGCAGCAGCGTATGAGAAAAATATTTTATACTTTTTAATATTTTATATCTTTAATCGATTAAGCACATTTTCAGCTTGAAAGCAAAAAAAGTTTTTATTTTTCCAATATTTTTATCATTTTATTTATTACAAAAAGTGTTTCTCCTCTCATGTTTCGCTTTTGCTTCAGTTCTGGTAAAAACGATTAAGACAGAATACAACACGAGATACGCGGACAAGGGAAAACTATTTGGCACTTCCGCCAGCAATTGGTTTTATATGTTACCAGTTTTTTTTTCATCTCTTTTATTGGTTAATAAATACACTATTTTGTACTCGTAAAACGAAAATCTTTTATTTATTTCTTACTGTTGCACTTAGCGCGCATAAATATTAATGGAGGCGATTTACAAGCAGACGCAGGCTAAAAGGATGCATTACGAACTGCAGTTGTTGTTTTATTGGCTTTTATACCAAAAGATATTTAAAAGTCTTGTTTATTGCTCGTCCTGCTTTTTATTATATTTTATACACAATCACTGAAGTTGTATCAGCAGCAGATGTATTGTTTGCCTCAAGGCTAATTGACTGCTGGAATGAGGCTGCTTTTAATAAATCAAAAAAATTCTTTTACCAAAATGAAACTGTATTGTTGTACTTTTGTATTATATTTTATATGTAATATTTTCATATTTCACTCCAGTAGGAGTGAAAGCTGCATATCAAAATGCTGAGAGATCATAATGAGTTTCTAGATATTCCCTGTTGAAAAAAAACCAAACCCCTCAATTGATCACTTTTAAAAGAATCGGCACGAAACTCAAATTAAAGAGGTTTAAACGACAATTCCCAAAACTGGTACCATTTTGAAAATGAAAATGGTTGAAAATTATTTATAGATATTTCACATAATCTGTGCTTCGTTCCTGTGAACTTCTCACATCGAAAAACTAAATAATTATGCTTGTCATGCTTTTTATTGTAGGCTTATCCATAGAATAATATATGTATTATTATAAAAAACGAACAAAATTGTAAATAGCTTAAGAAATATATTCTGACTCATCCTTTTTTTCACAGAGTGACGGCAATTTTTTCTCGTTGCGAGAAGTTACAGAAACGAGGCACTGGTGTTGGGCGCAAAATTTATTTCTTACATTTTAAGTTGATACCACTTGTGCTTTAAAGAATAGAAATCCGTAGTAGATTTTATGAACAAACTTAAATTCACTGCCAGGAGTTAAAAATATAAAATGTCCTTTCGAAAGAAGAAAACTGGTCGAATCCCGAAACTTTAAATGAAATGAGCGTTCTGAATCAGAGGCGTCAATTTACACAAATAAAATACTCGACCTTGTACATTTAATAACAACAATTCATACTCTAGAGTTTAGCTGCCACGTTTATAAAAAAATTTTTCTTTAAAACATATTTTTCATACAAAATATCCTTTAAAGTATCCTTGAGGTTCACTTGATATTTTATAAATTAGGCTTTAATTTTAAGAGCATTAAAACTTTGTAGTTTCTACGTAACATGTGCAGTTAATAAAACTAAAATGAAACTCCCAGACAAAACTGAAGCAGACTGCAACATCCTACATGATGTTATTGTCTCAATTGAGGTTGGAATGCTAAACAAAGTTGCAGTGCCAAAAGTCAAAAGAATGAACAACAATATTTTATTCCTCAAAACAAAACAAAACAAAATAAAAATAAAAAACAAAAACTACAACAAGTTCTTGAATTAAACCCAATTTCAATTAAATGCGGGTTTTTGTTTGCTCTTCATTTTCAACTTTAGGGAAATTTTTACAGAACTGCTATTTAATTACGGTCTGCTACTCTTTTTGTTCAAAAGTACTTTTGTTCTCAAGTACTTTTTTTTGTAGCTGCCACCTGCAGTTTTTTGTATTTCAATAGATCTTGATGCTGTTTTGTATTACGTTTCTTAAGGGATTTCTTGTTTCCACGCTTGATAAGTTGCAGGTTGGGTAAAGTTTGGAAAACTAATTTACGATGTAAAGATGTTTAATTACACTTTGCGACAAAATAAAAACATTAAGAATTATTTTATATAATTAATTTAGAATTATTTCTAAATACGTGTGTTTTCATTTGCAATACCAGTTGAAATATGAAATCTCAAGATTGCTCCATTGGGTATATACAACCACTACATATACACAGTTTTCTTATGTAAACACAATCGACTGCTTACCACTATAATCATATAAAAGCTACAGATATTTAAAAAGTGACAAAAGCACTTGTTTCCTTTCTATAACCAAAAAAATAAAAAATTAAATTAATAAAAAAATGAATAATAGTAATAAAAATACAGAACGGCGTTTGAATGTTTCTACAAGATTAAAAATATGGAATGATTTGCTTATAACTTTTGGTTGGATTTTAAAAGTTTCTTTATTTTTATTTTGATAGCAAATATAAAAAAATATTTATATATTGCATCTCTGCATAAAATTACCTTTCAAATTATTTATATTTAAATAATACTTGTAGACGATAAAATGCTTAGAAGTGTACCACAATAATATGTGTGACATGTTTGTGTATAAAATATGTGATTTGAGCGCAACTAGAAACTGTCAATCATAGTTAATATTGGAACAGTACTAATTGGCTTGTGGAAGCTGAGTAAATTCCGATTTATAATGTTTCTTGTGTCCTGGTCAGTTTGCTTGCACTTTGTTTTCACATACAATTTTTATCGTCGGAGATTGTTTGCATGTAGTGGTTGCAATAAAACATATCTTTGCATTCTTTTGAATAACAAAAGCTCGACATTATTTTTCCTTTTGTTTCATATTTTACGTGTTATGAAAAACAAAAGGTACAACGCAAAACAGTTGTTCCCATTGTTTGCAAGATTATTTCATTTTGCTACAGAATGTTTCTGTGCCAAATTTTATGAAATTATTAGTGCATCTTAAATATTTTGTAAAAAATTTATACAAAAATATATTAAACTGAAAACACCCAACCAGCATTTTGTATTATATCGATTATCAATTTGCGAACTCCTTTAGATGGGAAAAATAGTTGCACTTGAGTTTATATTTTGATTGTAAGTGATTCTTCCGTTGTGAGAATATAGTAACGTAGAGATGAACCACTCCATGGAATCAATTATGACACGCTTTTATGACTAATTTTTGGGAACTCTACTTTTAAAGATAAAAGCAAAAGTTGAGTCAAACGCGATTTGTAAATTTTCATTCTTTGCCTTTTGCTCCAGTCTTTTCAAAAAATCATTAATGAGTCTTCCTCAATTTCCCGTGATATATAATCGAAATGTTTTCATCATCCGGGAGAATGGTTCAAGAGATTAATGAAAAATATTAGTAGCCAAATGCTTGCTGGTATCTTCGAAAAATTTAATCGGTTTCAGTATATTGATGTTCTCTGTAGACTCTGCATTTTTAGTTAAATAATTTTTTGTCAACTTTGCTTTGTGTTGTTGAAATCTTCTGTGATAATATGGTTAGTGTTTTATGATATTGGAAATTGCCAAAATAGGGCTAAAAGAGTATCATTTTATGGAAGAGTTTCGAAAGTGCAGTTTTATGAATTAATATTTACTTGAGCTCTCTTTTACAGTCACTGAAGTCCTGGGGGAAAATGACGTCCCTCGATATCCAATAAAATTTCTAGTTCGATTGTACTGAAGTTTCAAATGATATCGTTGTAGTAGTTTAGCCCTGATGTTTGAAAAAAATGCTTTCTCTATAACTGTATCTCCACTATTCTCCTACCATTCATATTCTTGTCGAATGCAACGTTATAAACGAAACTTTCAAAATATATTCCAACTAAGTGCAACTGATTTAGAAATTCATGCCAGAACTGATTATCACACATAAGCACGTACTATTCTCTAAAAAAGCTACTGGCATCATAAATTTCTTCTACTGCAGTGGCCAAGAGATGTGATGCATAACAAACAGAATTTGAATTAAATTTAACACACAACAACTGTATCATTGAATTAACTACTTCACATAAATGACTCATCAAAATCAGCATACGAACTATTTTTATAATCAAACATTATTGTACAATTTATTGCCAACATTAACTCAAACACTCGCTTACTTAATAAGCAACTGAATAGACCATATTTGCCTTAGGCTTTTAAAAAATTTCATATCAGCTTATTCGTGGATATTATCTGCAGATCTTCGCAATCAATTCTGCCTGTCTTTCACTAAAATATTTTGCCAGCGTAGCATATTTTTAAGAATATTTTCAAAATACACTTGCATTGGTGGTAAATTGTGCGGTTAAAGATTAATTACGCAGTCGCTTAATAACGCAAAATTCAAGGGAACACAAACGATAACGTTTGAATTGATACCTCCTGTTCAACATGATATTTCGTTGTTTTGTTTTAGTTTTTTTCTTTCTCCTGACAAAGTCACTCTGGTTTTCATACCCAAACACGTGCACTTGTATGAACCAGCATTTATTTGTTGTTGTTCTTTTTTTAAATCATCTTTGTTATGTAAATACTATGCCTGTCAGGCCTGTCTAAAACACAACAAAATTTGACATGTTTTGGTTTCTTTGATTTATGTTTGTTGCTGTTACAGCTTTCATGAAAGAAAAAAACAAACGACGTGACGTATGAGTGTTTTAATATCACATCACACAAATATAAATCATACGCAACGAACATCTGGCTGTATGCACAATGGGTATAAGCAGAATTTGAAATACAGGTTCTCATTAATTTGAAGCGCAGGTTTCTATTAATTTTAAACGCATTTTTTTCTTTTAAGTTAGAAGTACCCACTGTCTTCATCAAGTATCCGTCGTAGAAGAGCAAAACCTCCTAAGCATCTCATGAGAAGCACTTTTTATCGTCGATGAGCGCGTCTCAAGAATAGTACGACACTCATATAGTAACCATCCTAAAACTCATGATATATTCAGGCTCATAATTAATATACGATTAATACAGAGGCACAGCAGACAGCTAAATTTTTGTAATGTGTTAATAAAAAGACATGAATGAAAATTACTTGAACACAGACATGAAGAAATCGAAAGAGCGGAAACTTTCAGTGTATGTAGGAACGAACTTCCAATACTTCAAAATAAAAATGGGCTATAAGATGGAAGGATAATATAACCCTCTCTAAGTTAGTAAAATTACACTGATTTTCATAACAAAATAAGTGATATCCAGATAACGATAAAGAGCTAAAATGAGCTAACAAAATATATCTGAATTTACCTTCTTTCTCGTTTCTTTACGCAACTCCGCCACTGTGTAGCGTTACCTAAATATATGTGAGTTCGTGATTGTTCTAAAAACTAAATCTGCCCATACGCAGAAGAAGACAATATTGGTTTCACTTAGCAACACAGTCAGTACGAACCAATTTAGAAGTTCGCCTTTTTAGGACAACATGTTAAGATAAAATAACATGTTCTATTTATTTTGCATAAATTAAAAACATTCATGTGTGCAAATGTGTTATGTGCGTGTGTGTGTGCACGCGTGCAGGAATATTTATATTTTGTTTGTGTTGTTCCTGCCTGCTGTACACAAAACACTCATTAAATTATAAATTTAAATAAGTTTGTTGTTTAAGCCAAAAAGTTTGATGTGAATTGGCGCTTTGAGATTTCTTTTGATTTTCTATATGAAAATGAATTAAGCAAATTATAACCAGAGTGGAAGGAAATCTGTTGAAAATCGTTCATAATTCTCTGCCTGTAACAGATGGGGAATGGGGAATCAATAGCAAATTGTGCTGAGAGCTTAAAGAAACTTCAAGGATTGAATTTGCTTTCAACATGAGAAAGTTTAATTCTTGTTTATGTGAAATATGAGCTCAAAATGAAGAAAGAAATTGTACTACTCTCTATAAACGGCTCATTCGTAAGAGCAGAGATTGATTTCTGTTTGCCGGGTTTCAAAATTTAATAAAAAGTCTTGGATTCAAACCTTCCAGTCTAAGCAATTCGTGGCTAAAGGAGATTTATATCTGACGCTCTTTGCTTAACTTCGCGTCTCGTAATTCAAATACACTTGAAATAGTTTTTCTTAAATCGGTTTTGGGAATTCTGATACCATAAACTTGCAGTTATGACTCTATAGCAGCAGAGGAACGATATAGAACTTTTGAAATCGACTAAACGCATCAATGACCTTAATTAAATAATTAATTATTTATTATATATTATAAATATACATTTATTGCATAAGTCACATCACTCGAGGGAGACCAATTTGTAGGAAGAATCATCACAAAATATCTTCTGTTTCAAACAGTTGCTCCCTTAGAATTATTTAAAAGAAATTAAAGTCAAAATAATGATTGAAGCGTTTATTCAGTTTCAAAGAAGTGTTGGCTCTTGGCTCCCAGTCTCATGTCACTTTGAGAAGTAAGACAGAAAAGGTTTCATTCGATTCAATTACAAATAATCAGCTTGACTTGCGTGACTAAAATTAAAAACAATTTCGCAACAACTATTTTGTAAAGCTGCCATCTTTTTGTTCAAGAAATTGTAAAACTCTTCCAAAGAAACACAAAAATATAATCAACCAGATGCTCGTACTTTGAGCAAAAGAAAATAATCTGCTGGCCATGTTTACAAGCCGTTTGTAAAATAATTCACAAGCTAATGAGCCATGCCATCGTAATGCAAATGACCTATTCAGAATGGTGCCAAAATAATGTTAAACTATTTTCTAGACACCATGAGAGCAGATGATGGCAAGTGTCACGACTTCAGCAAAAGTTATGGCACTTTAACACTTTCTGACTGCCAACAGCACACAAGAGCCGAACAAATAAGTTTCCTAAATAGAAACTAAATAAACAAAAGGAACTGGCAAAAGGAAATCTCTTTATCAGCCGACCATCGCTGTTATTATCACATCATAAAATTTTATGTGAACTGCATTTTATTCACTTCATTTAAACTCTTTATTTATTTATTTTTTTTTTTTTTTTTTGCTATTTTTAAATGGCCACTAAAATAATCACATAAATAGTGTTCATTTTAAACAAACTGAACAAAGTAAACAGCCAACTGTGAGTCAATAAATTTTTAAATTTTCCTGTTTTCTCTTTTGAAATGTTTAATTATTTGCAAATATTTTTGTGTGCTGGAATATCATCGATACGGAGTATTCATTTCCATGCATTTCTTTGTTCCAAAAATGTAAATTTCAAACTGTTGACAATCGTTAAATACACCGAATAAACAAAATAAATAGAATTCAATTGACATTCTGATGGGAGTGTGTGTGTGTGTGCGTGTGTATGCAAATATTATAAATATATGAATGCAACTGCCACTAAATTAAATAGATTTTTAGTAAATGTGTCTCAGGTTTCTTGGAATGCCGCCAACTAAATAGTTTTCAGCAGAATTTCTATTGCGAGATGAGCGAAAATTTTTTTTAAATTTAATTTTTGGAGAAGAGTTCAAAAGAAAGCGTTTTTAGGAAATAAATTATATATAAAATGAGGGCAATTTTGAAAATTTGCCACATGAAATTGAGTCACGAAATTTTAATATTTAACCGCTCATTTTTAAAATACTGAAAATAGGTCCACATAAAAAATTTCATGTATTTGAAAGTTACGAGTAATTTAAAAAACTTTTGTATGAAAAATTATTATTTTTATATTAAATTTAAAGGCCAATTTGAAAAATTGCTGCTGAATAGTAGTTAAATTTATATATTCCACCACACGTATTTAAAATATTAAACACACACACACACTTCCATATTCAGAAAAAATTAAACGCATGTAAAATCTTGTTCAAGAAACTTGTATATGAGATAATTTGAATAATTTAAACTTTATGAATACGGGAGACATAAAACTACGATGTCTTCTTAAAGAATATTTCATTGTTATAAAATTTGGAGTCTCCTTTTGGGTTGTATTGCAACAAAAACTAACACCAAATAAAATATCTACCAACTAATTTTTTCAAAGCCTTTTCATAGCAATTCCTCAGGAATCGTATTTGAAGAGCAACTAGCAGTTGGAAAGATCCTACAAAAATAGTGGCCACAAACTTCTGCCATAAATAGTGAAATGCAGCTCATCTTAAATGAATAAACGGATGCCAGCTGTTCATAGCACGAGCAATAAAGTTGTTGTCACAATTGTCAAATATTTGTCGAAGAGAGCGTAGCCACTAAATGACAATGAAACACTTTTAATTCAGAAAAGTATTTGCGATAACATCGGACTCCATCACACTGGTTTGCTTAACGTATCTGAATCACAATATTTTCATGAGAGTCTTGTGGTTACGGTTTTTAGGGCAAATATTTGACTAGTGTGAAGGTACTTTAAGCTACAACTTTTGCGCAACTCAAGTATAAGTTGTGCACAAATACTTGTGCTTCACTGCTCAATGGTGCACCATTAACGGAAAAATAAAAACAAAAACAGAAATAGAAATAAAAATGGACGCAAATAAGGACGTAAATACAAACAAGTCGTCTATTTGAATTGTGCAAACATTCACATGATGCGAGAACAAACAAAATTGTTAATCATTCAAGGATACTTTTCTACTTTTAAACAAAGAAAAATTTGCTCATACCAAAACACATCTACAACAACTGTAGGACATTCTACTGACGTAAAGAAGGATGATAAAAAACATGTAGAAATAAACAAAACAGAAACTTTAAAACAAAACAAAAAGAAAAAAATCAAACACACACACAAATAATTATCTGCCATATCAACGTCCATCCATTGACCAGCCTTAAAAGTTGATTAACAAAAAGTTGTTTTTCCTTTTGTTTGCACCAACAAAGAAATCGAGAACAGAAAAGGAAATCAATATCTTTAATTAGGAGGAAGGAAGTGTCACATCGGCAAGAGAAATTAGTATCGCATGGAGAAGAATGTATTTTGTAGATAATGATTAAAAAAAAGAAAATAAAACAAGCAAAAATATACCGCATCCTCAGTCTCAACAACGAAGGACATGATTTTCGGTCATAATTAAACATCAGGAACAGGTTGCACATCTATTTATGTGTTTACACGAGCAAAGAAAATCTTAATTTCTGCATCACTGAATAGTCACAGCGAATGCGGTAAAAAAAGGCACTCATTTTTTTTCAACTGACCGGAATCTCTTTCATGTGACAGAAAAATTTTAAAGTTTCATTTAGTAAATATATATTTATAATACGGACTAATATTTTTTAAGCTTAAGGTCTCTTTATTTTTATTAAATTATAAATTGTTTTTCGATATTTCGTCACTCCTTTGTGTGACTTCTTCAAGAAATTTATTTTTTTATTTTCAATTCCTGAAGAAGTCACATTTGAACAACAATTTAAAATTTTATAAAAATAAGAGACCTTAAGCTTAAAAAATATTAGTCCATATTATTAATCAAAAAGAGGTCAAAAAACTAGAAGAAGTAAAAATATATTTAAAAACAATATTCCCCGACCAATTCTGCTCGATTCTGTAACTCAAATTTAAAATTGATCTTTTAAAGTTGAGGTTGTTGTTAGAGACGCACGCAATTCTTTAAAAGCGCTGTGTAGGACTGAAAGGCATTGAAAAAAATTATATGACTTGAGACGACGAAATGAAACCAAATCGACTTTTTAATAATTTTCTTAGAAAAGGATAAATTGAATCTGTTTATTAATTTTAATTTTTTTTTTGCAAAGAAATTTTATGACGTTTTCAATTTTAACTTTTCTCTCACAAATTAAAAAATAAGCTTCTCTTCTTTTGAAAATTATTTAATTTGGAAATTATTGGCAAAAAGGTGGATGCTAATAATAATATAAACCAGCGACACGCATGCGTAGAGTGACGACAAAGGAAATATCTTTACTGTCCTGGAATAGCTGGACTTCGCTGACAACAAGTTTTCAATTAAACGGGCCCACATGCTACGAAGACCGTAAAACAATAGCCCAATAGAGAGATGGGGACAGTCAATTGTCCGCATAGATCGTGCGATATAACGCCTTTAGAATATTGTTTGAATGACTATACTGAGGATCATATCTATAGGAACAGGCCCGCAGTGGTTGACGCACTTTAAGTTATTCGTGAGATACCGCCCAAAATATTGGAGAGCGTCTGCCGAAATTGATTCCAGTGCATGAACCAACAGACGCCTGATCTCTCTACTTTTAAACGAAATCATCCTCAAAATGCTTTTTGAATTTTCTGTCTTATGTTTTTTAATAAAATACGAAAGCTTTTAAAAAACTCACCCACTACGATGAAATTATAAGAAAAAAATGAAACGCTTTTAACTAAAAAAAGAATAATTTACAAAAAAAGCGTTTTAAAACACACACTCAACAACGCATTCGTTTTTTTTTCAGAAGCTCATCAAGAGCAAATAAACAAGCGAATATTTTTACCTGCTGCAGGATTAAAAGAAAAAACTTAAATAAATGGAATTCTAAAGAAACCTCCGTAAAAAAATACTTTAAGTGCGTCAGGAAAAAAAAAGAGAGAAACAGATTCTGAAATAAACCATTTAAGCCATTCATTCCACAAAAGGATCTCCAACGTATTTACGAGTATTTATTTTTTTCTTTTTAAAAAACTCAAATGGAAGAATAGCAAATTGTGTGAGTGTGTGTGTGTGTGTGTGAGTTTATGTTTTCAAAAAATCTAGTCAACCAGATTGTTGCCAAACATTTACACACCCCTTCTAACTTGTCTGCATTCAAGCGGTTAAAGTCCGAACTCGTTTTTTGTGTACTTCCGTTCATGCGAGCGTGTAGTTGAACGAATATCTGTGTGTGTATGTGTGTGTGTAAATGAATGACAATGTATGGCTGTGGTTGAGCTATTGTGCAGGTGTGTGTTGTGGCAAAAAGAAAATATTTATTGTATTCGATGTGTGGTTTTCAGCGTTTCGCTTTCTTCTCAATTCGCCACAATACAAAAAGCCACTGACGTAGTGTGATTTCAGAAGCCCGCTGAAGACAAAATATTTAATTTTATGCGTTTCCTTTTGTCGCGTTTGGGCAGGTGAAAAAAAGGAACTCTCAAATCAAACGGTGTGTGGCACCATTTTTGTCTATTCCATTTATCCTCTCATCGCATTATGAAGTAGACCAAATAACACTTCTAACACGGCTGCAGGTTACAACGAGGATTTATAGTTTTTTTTTTTTTTTTGCAAGAATAAAAATAGTGTGTCATTCATGTGATCATTGAAATGTTAAACTGTTTGATTGGTGTCATTCAGACATCGTTGTTTGTGCTCTTAAATATCTGATGCTTGACGGCGCGGCTGACGTTTTTCCGCTTTTCAAATGTCAATATTGTCGACATTTCAAAGGAAGTTTTTAAACTTCTTTGAACGCGTTTATTGTTTGTGGGTGAATTTATGCAGAATTATACGGTGTCATGTGTCAGCTGCTTTTTTCAAACGCAGGCTAAAATAGTTATTCAGAATTGTGTGAAAATTTTAAATTTGAATTTCATACGAATTTTATTCCATTCTGCCGTTTTTCACTTGAATTTAATTTACAAGTTTTTGTTTTTTAATATATTTTGTAACAACTCTTTTTGGTGCAATTGGTGTTTGAGGCATTTCGGAAGAATATTTGCACTTAAAGTGCTTTTTTGTATAGAACAATCAAGCGAGAATTAAACATGTTGGTTTAGGTTTTTCATTGAAATATTTATTTGTTTGTTAAATGCGAAAACTCAGAAATGATAACAGAGTAATTTTTAGTGTTTTTTCTGTAAAACAAAGAAACTAAATTGTTATTCATCGAATTCCTGAGTAAAACTTATAACATTCAAAAGTAGAAGTACTTGTCGTGTAGAAAACGTTTTTTAAAACCGACTCTCAGTGATGTCCAACAGCCATGCAAATGCATTGTGAAGGCAGTATTGAAAGGAGGGGATAGCAGTGGGTGTAAGTTGGGTGAGTAAGAAGTTCTGCAGTGACTGGGAGATAACTAAGATATGTTTCTTCCAAGAACTTTGGGGTTTTTCCTCTTCGCAACTTCTTCAATAACGATTCAACAGCTCTCCGTAACAATTTCTTTACTTTCTCCAAATATTCAACGGTTGGTGTTGACCTGGAATGGCCAGGAGGAGTGTCATCATTCATATACTCTCGACGTTCCTCAAAAAGTTTGTGGAATTTTTTTTCTAAGTCGCAGTACAATCACGCCCTTCCACTATCAACATTTCAAGAGCTTTTGACCAATTCATTCTATTATTAACACAACATTTTATTAAATTTCCTTGAGGCATATTTTTTATTGCAAAACACTTTCAAGTTCTGCTACTCTCAGAAACAAATTAAAATAAAAGAAACAAACAAAAGAAACTAAAACTTTGACTGCTGGTACAACATAAATTTATGGAAGTGACGTCTGCTCATTGACATTTGCACTCTAATGGGAAATGGTGTAATTGAAAGTGCCTGCTTTGAGGTTCGCAGCTTTTGCTCTTTTGTACGTGCCGATGAAAGCGTCTGTAATTTTCTTTCATGCGCCCATTCAGCAACCTGACATTTTTGCGTGTGAATTTCAATCTCTTTATTTTTCCATTTAAAATATTTTCAATTGTTTTTAGTGCTCTTTTTTAGTCTTCTATTTAGCACTCAATTAGCTTTTTTTTAGCAAAATTGCTTTTTTAATGTTGGTTTCGAGCAATAAAACGTTGTTGGTGTTCGTTCAGCAGTTAGTTCAGAAATTGTTAACGGAGAATCATTTGCGTTGAACAAGTTTTACTTGTTCCTCCAGCATCGGTGAGATTTCAATTTTCCTACCATCAGTTTGTTCAGCACCATATTTTATTCAGAGTACATATTTGTATGTGTGTTAGTGTGCATGCCATAAGTGTTAACTATTTGTTAAAAGCCAATAATATATCAATTAATTTGACCACAAGTTCGTTGAGTTTTTCGCAGCTGATAATCGAATGAATAATTAATTGTGGATAAAAGTATTTGAATATAAAACCACAACCATACTAAAGTGCATTTAAAAATTAATTTTAAGTGTGTTTACATCTGCTGTATGTACGTGCATAATAAATTAAATACGTGCCAAAGAGCAGTAACAAACAGTTCAGCAAATAGAGTTCTACGAAACAATAAAAAAGTAATTAGAAAATAATTGGAGCGCTGATACACTTTTAACAAAATTTATATATTATTTGAGCTGAATGAAAAGATACGAGTTTTTTTATGGCAGTATTAGAATATATACGAGGTCTGTCAAAAGAACATAAGATGCATTTTCCCTTTCGCGCTTTTCATGTTGTTATACGAGTCCTAATCTCGGCAATTTGTTCAGCTATTTGCCTTTCAGCTATTTCTTTTGAACTTTTCATTAGCAAAACTAATTTTTGAATTATGCGAGGGTACATTGAGAATGGTATAAAGGATGGTTTCTTCAAGAAAAGTGCATTTAAATAAACCCTATTTTCCTGGGAATATTTAAAAGCTCGCAATTGAATGTAAAACGTTGATTATTTTCCAATTTTGGCTGCACAAATTAAAAAGAAAGAAAAGTTTTAATCTACCTCTTTCCTTCACTCATCAAGGCAAAGTCTTGATGGATTGATAAGAAAAAATTATTAATATGGCATTTAAAAATCTTAAATGTGATATAATAATTAGCTCTCCTGAAATTTTAGAAGATGCCCCTGGAACTATATAGAACTATGGAGTTTAAGAGATATTTTTAAAACGATAGATGGCAAAAGTTAAATATTGGGAACACCAGTCTATTTTTTATTTTACTTCGCCGGCGTATTTTATTTAATATCCATTAAGAAGAGTGCCCTATTGCTAACTTTTAGTACTAACTTTTAGTAAAATTGTTTTAATCTCAAATAATTGAGAGTAAAACAATTCCATTCTATATTCTAGACTCAATGACAGGTCGAGTCCAGAGTTTTCATATAATGCTACTGCCGATTTATTGTTGTCCTTAAAGGATATTATACATAAGACACTCGTAAGAATTATTGTTGCATAAGACTGCTTAAGACAATAATATTATATGTTACTCTATTGCACCTCTAGAAGTTCTGAAAGTTCTAATTGTAGTTCTCAAATTTTTAAATAGACGGGACACTTCAAATACTTGTTTGCCAAATCAATAGATGAAAGGAGTATTGGCTGCAGCTAAATCTATCGGAATTTTGGCAATTTTATGCGTGACATCTTCATTAATGGCCCTGGAGACGAATATGACACTAAATGTCAACCACTGCATGAGTTTGAATCTTGTTTTTTTGCCGTTTAAAAGAAAACATACAAGAGAACTCGTTCGCGCTGTAACTGGGAAAATCTTTTTGTTTTTACTCTTTTACTTGAATTTGCTAAGTGCTTCCTTTTAGTTGAAATCCTTTCAGTTCACTAACACCATTAAGACGTTTTGAGCAACGCTCTTAAGGAATTCACCTCGACAAAGCTGAATAGTTAAACGCATTAATCACAATTTTATATATTTTTATAATAGTTTCAACTTAAAAATGCTTCGCACACTCTGCTATAGTTGCAAGACAAAAAAATTTGAAAAAAATGGTGCCGGGGAAAACTCAATAATGAATTTTTTTAATTCCTCCGTTCGTTGTTTCCTATACTTTATTACAGCTGAACGAGCCTGCATATAAAAGAAATGCACTATTGCATGTGTGTGTGCCAGTTTATCAAATAGGACTTTAAGCGTGTCGTGCGCCGCAGGCATCTTTAGATATTGCGTTGTGTTTGTCAAACACGATGTCAGATTTGCGGGCATGTAGTCAAGCATGTTCGCGAAAAAGGAAAATATTAGAGTTTTACAATCATCGCTGTTCTGCGTTCCATGTGACACGAGTAACATAAGCCTATTCAGGAATTATTGGCATTAAAATTGTAGCAATAAAATGAATTATATCACTAGTGTGTTATGCTCAACATAAGGCCTGTTCGTATATGCAATACTGCTGTGCATGCTGAGAGAAAACTTGGCTACGCTAATATAAGTTTGCCGGTGCTTTTTTAATAAAAATATTTATTTCTTCTCTTCTTATTTAGCTCAGGCCTAGACGTCATCTGCGATGCAATCATATTTCTACATGCAGCGCTGTAATGCGCTTATGAACAAACCCATTGTTGTCGTATTGTTAATTGCGTTTTCATAGTCCCAACAGAGGAGCTTCTTGTGTTAAGCAGCATAATACGAATGATTTGAATCTGGTATGAAGCTCCTGTTGCTGTCTCTTTATATGCACTCCTGCACTACGTTCACATGAATATGATTTAAAAATCATTAGATTTTCTTTATTTTCTTTTTGCTTTGATTCCCTAAATATTTTTATAACTTGCAGCTTTAATCCAACCATGTTTTGGCTTGCAACTGCTTGTTTTTTCTGCAAGTTAATGCCACTTTCACTTTGCTGTTCTCGTGTCTCCAGAGCTTCTCTACCAGTTTTCAAGAGCACATTGATGTGCAAAAGTACATGCATTTATTTTGTTGTTCTCGTTTTGGTTGTTGTTTGTTTTGTTGCCTACGAAAAACATATGAAACATAATTTTGCTACAAATCTTATAATGGCTTAAGGCTTCGCAATGGGTATTATTTTATTCTTTGAAATAAAATGAAACACAACAGCCCCCAACAACCAGGCGGCAGGCAAATAAACCGATTCAGTCTCCAAGGAGGAATATGAATTGCATTGGAACGGCCACGTAGCAAATATCCTTTGCCGCTTGATAATTTTGTCCCCACTTGAAATCTCTCAATTATTTCCTTTTCTGCTGGTTGTTTTACAAACATGCTTGACTGCAGAACAGATTTTTAAGTTGCAAACGGAAGTGCACTGCAAACCCAAGTGAAAATTTGTGTCATAAATTTCTTCAACATTCTCATATATTTTCCACAGACAAATTCCATTTATTCTCGGTTTTTGTTTTAATACACAAACACTAACGGCTTCCTTTGATTCAGATATGTGTGTGTGTGTGTGTTTATCAGTGCACGGTTCATTTGGCTGTAAGTGGCTCACCGACCACGAGCTCAAACTGTGAATGCTTTTACAATTTTGCAATAAAAATTTCAGATACTAAAATTTTTTATCAAATGGTAAATCAGTTAGGCATTGAAAGAAGCTTCGCTATAGAACTCCTCCTACTCCTGGTTTTCTAAAATATGTGATACTGTCTAACAAACATAAAAGAGAATGGGTATGCCTCCTTCTAAGGATACCTGCTCAATAATCATTTATTTAATAACAAAAGGATAATGATCGTTAAAATTAACACAATTCTTCAGCAGCAATTTGTGCCTTGTGGTACTGCAAACAATTGCAATAACAACCGAAGACGAATATTTTCAAGAAGATGTCAATGTTGTCAGCTCCCACGAACATCTCTACAACAGAAAATATGATCGCAAGACAAAGAATTTTTTATAAAATACAGAAAAATGATAGTTTAACCCTTGAGTTGCCTTTTGATTTTCTCCATCATGTCCCGTTTTCTGAAAATCCTGTTCCATTTCATTTAAGTCAAGCTTTTATAGTTGGAATCTTCTACTTAATTATATCGTTAGCTTAAACGTAAAAATCTGTATCTAAGATATTAAAAATTTTGGAGGAAACAGAAACAGCATGTCAAAATACAAAGTGTTGAGGTGTTCATTGCAAATATATCCAGGATGACATAAATAAAATTGCCATTTTCTATTCAGCATATTTACTGCCTGTTCATCGATATCGCAAGCTATCTTTCGATCGAATAAGTGGCAAAAACAAATTTTAAAATTTGCACGGACTAATTAGTTTGATAAAATACCACGCAATTTGTTAAAAGTTGATATACGAGGAGTTTCAAGTTAGGAATCTTAGCGTTTTAGCTAACGATATGCTAAATATTCTTTATTGTTAGCTCAAGATCGCAGCTTCAGAAAACCAATCTTATAAATAGTTATAACTAAAATTAGAAATAAGAGCCGATGATGAAGGTGTAGCGGCTTTCGTGAACAGCTGTTCTGCTGTCAGATAAATAAGAAAATTAACGTTGATTTGCCCTGGAGTCTTTATCATTATTGTATTAATATAATACGACTGATAACCGTAATTGAATTTAATACAAAAATCATTTTTGGCGAATTATATTTACTTGCAAGTAAAATTTCAGAAGTGGGCAAAGGCTTTTGGTAAAGGAAAATTGCCATGAACTGTTTATCACACCAGCAGTTTTATTCATTTTTCTGTAGAAAGTATTAAATCGAACACATGAGCCGAGCACTTGCATTTTTTTTGGCACGCACGCACACATGGAAAACATACTTAAAACATTTTACACAATATGCTGTTGTTGTTGTACGAATGATATTTCAAGATTTCAGAAGTTTCTTGTTTTATGTTACTTATTTTTCATTTTTGTACAAATTGAAATTTTGTTCAGCCACCGACATGCCCCCGAAGTAAATAGAGAGAAACAAACTCTGAGACTCATGAAATCATAATGATAAACTGCACAAACAAACAAACGCTCACAAGTATATATGGCGCCACTTGAAATCTTGAGTGCAGCACAGTGGGATGAGAGCACTACCTTTTCTGCGCTGATATATAAAACATGTTATGGCATGTGGGAGTCACGATAAAAGAAAAAATAATCCAGAGTGTTAAGACTGACGACTGATCATCGTTGTATTTTGATCTTCATCAAGGACTTGAAGAGTTGTAACCCGAGATTGAAATTTTTTGGTGTCTTATATTTTCTATATACTCCGAAGTAGTTCGCTTGCAGATTCATCTGATATAAGACCCAGCAAAAACTACGGACCTTCCTGGTGGACTGTAGATTTTGCAGACCTGAAAACGAAAGATTATTAACTCTCTCTTAACAATCTGCTACGGCAGCACACGATTTTTGCTGGTAGTGCCCCACTTTGTTGGTCCATCTGCTTCAACAAATATCACTTCCTGTAATAATTGCATTCTCGTGAGAGAAAAAGAAAGAGAGAGCTTACCAATATGAGATTTATTTTTGCTGGAACATAAATCGAAGACTTTATTTGGTGACATATTTGAAGTGTTATTCAATTGGAATCAATAATTCCCAAGATGATATTTTCCTTCGCCATGTTTTCATAGAAATCGGAGTATCCATTTGAAACGGCTAAAATTGTCGCAGAATACTACTGTTTGTTTCCCAAGGAAAATAACGCAAACAGACACATTTACACACATCCACATACACACGTATACTTTTTAGACATGACCAACTATGGATTATGTATTTGGTTGTTAGTAGTTTCCTGTACACGGATGCAATTGCATGTTGTCTTGTATTGGGGTGTATGTGTGAGTGCTTTGCCATATTTGGATACAAAATAAAGAAAAAATTTAAAAAGGAAATGCAAAAAATAATAGCATGTTTGTTTATAATTATAAGTAGAACTCTAAATAAATCTTATATAATTCTTTTTTCTAATATTTTGTTACCTCCTCGTACTTTTCTACAGTTAGTGTGCTATTAATGTGCTAGTGTGCATGTGTGTGTATGTGTGTGAGTGGTAGGAAAGGAATGAAGTACCAGTGTGTGCTGTTGAATACTAATTCAAGAGTGCAGAACCAGTAATTTGTAACATGATTCACATTCAAGCCACAGATATCTTTTGTCTTACACAAAATTGTTTTATTTTTTTGTGTTTTAGCTCTCGTCATGAAAACGATGATGTAATTAAGCTATTTATTTTATTTTGAATTTCATCCCCTCAAGCACTTCCCACGATGTTATTATTCACTTTAGACTCTCACATTTCTTATCTATTCTTGTGAATTCTTAAAATTTAAGATGTAGGAAAAATTAGCGTTATTTCTTTGCAAAATAATATCAAACTGGAACCATTTCAACACTGCAGGTAGTGAATAACTGGGTTGTTGTGCCTTCTGCATGATGGATTGTTTTTGAGAAGGAGAAGAAGTTTGAATGATGATTGGGAGCTTATTTGAATTTGAGTCTTGTTTGAATTTACTATTTTCGCATAATGAAAAGCCACGAAAACATGATACTAAATATTATTGGACAAAAATAAATATAAATAACAAATTAAAGCATCTAACAAGTGTGTGATTACTGATGCTGTGACTATGGCTGCTTCCAAAAACATCTGCTCTGCGTCGCTGTGTGGGTTATTAAATTTATATTGATGTTCTCATGTTTTTCACATCATCGAAGCTTAGCCCATCAATCTTAGCTCTTAGACATCTCAACTATTTCTTAGTCTTACCCAGTCCTAACATCGGTCATAACGAATCCTTATATAATATTAATCCTATATTAGCAAAACAAGCATCATACGATGCAAAAGCATATGATTATTTAGTTTTGTTTTCTGCTAAAATTTGCCATAAAAATTTAGTTCATATTCGTTGTTCAAGAAATGGAGGTGAATAAGAAATTATGAAAAATATTTGAAAAAATATTTTCATGATATTATTAGGCGCCAATAAATACTACTTTGATCGATCGGAAAATATTAGTCAATGTTTTATTATTCATAAAATTTTCCAAATTGCAGGACCTGCAAAGCAATTAAAATCTGTCTCACAGTTGCATTTTTAGTCCACACTACCCCATGACGTATTTGGCAGATCGCTCGACTGCTTAGGATAGTGAATCACGGCCTTAGCTCGTGTATTATGAACACATGAGAGGGTGTTCCAAGAAGTCATATAAAAAAGCGATTAAGGCTTTTTTGAAGTGTTAAAGAAGAATTTATACTTTTTCGATTTCTTAACTGAATATCCTTCGAATTTAGCCACACACATACAGGAGAACAAAACATGTTACTTACTACGAGCACAAGGACACTTGACATATTTTACTTAAAAGAAATTTTATATCCAAAGCAAATTTATTAACACACGCTTTTGTGCAGAAAACCTTAAGATAACCCCAACGCTACTTGAATATTTAGAAGAACACAAAATTTAATTCTAATACTGCAGGTCTACTTTCAAAGAAAATATTCTTCGACTAAACTTTTTATTTTAATTTTAAATACATTTTATTTCGTTTCTTTTTTTTTACTATTCAATGAATGCCAACACATCTTTGATGGCTTAATTAAAAACAAGTTTGCTGCTCTATTTTCTAATTCTATGCTTATGGTTTTTTGATGAATAAAAGTTTCTGTCTTTGAACTATGAAAAATAAAACATGAAAATAGTGCACGAAGAAATCTGGAAACAAAATAAAGCTCTTGCTCTTAATACAGATTTGCAAAACTTATTTGTTGTTATAAAAGTTGGCCACAATATTCAAGAGAATTTTTTAAAATGTTTCTGGCATATTTCTAAGAAAGTATGTGTTTGTGTATGTTGACATATACGTGAACTGGAGAGGGAGAGGAGTGTATGTGAATTGACCAAGACCAGCATTTTTGTACCGCAATTGAAAAAGCAGATGGAATTCATTATGAATGAGGAATTGTTTGGCTACCAGACATGCATTTTTAAAATACCCATAAAGAAAATGTTTAATTAAAACAGAAGAGGGATTTCTTTCCTTTTGGCAACACTGTTTCTGGCGGCCCGGCATGTTGCTTTTAATCATGTTCAGTTTGATGTAAAATTCAAACGAATTTCGCTTGCAAATAATTCAATTTTATTATCGAAACTCGTGTTCAGTTAACAAAATGTAATCGATTCAAGTTAAAATTTCATAAATGTTTTTAATTTTGAATGTTTTTAATCAAATGAAAAAGCTCTTGAAAAATCACCCAGTTATTATTCAAGCAATGGAAATAATTTATAAAAGAAAATTTTTCTTAATCATTTTACTTCTACTACGCAGTGGTATGTGTTGGCATTCTGCAGGTATTTCAATAGCTTTCCATGTTGGATTGTGTCATCAGAGCAGTTAAGGTATGACTTTTATTCATTTTTAAATTTTCAATTATAATAAAATGTGTACTAAATGAGAGAAAAATAATTAGTTATAAAATATAATAATATTAACAATATTATTTCTTCTAAGGCCATTCAAACACCTGCTAAATATTTGACGAGTGTAACTCCACATTTTTGAATGTGAGATAAAAAAAAATTTTAAAAGCCAATACTGATAGTAGATGAATTGTTTACTTAATAACTAAATGCTCATATTAAAAATATATCCCTAAGATTAAATATATCAAACCAGTTATTATTATTGAGACTTATTTCATCAAATAGTTGACAGATGTGAATGGAGCTTGTCACGAAAGAATTCCTCTTGAAATATAGTTTGTAATTTCGCTGGAAAATTATTTTAACGTGCGTTTAATTGCTTTTTAGTACATGATTACTTCCAATAATTAACTCCGTGTCTACGTATTGCAAACAGGGCGAGAGCAATTAACGCAATCATGCATACAGAAGTCTTGTATGAACAGATCAGAATAATATGATGCCATAATCAGGGAATTGGTTTAGTAATAGATCGAACTTACGATTACTGTATTCATAATTAACAGTCACCCACAGTCACGACTACATACCTTATGGCAGAACTAGTGAGCCCTCGTATTCTACAAATTTCTATAACAGAGATGTGGATGCGCTTCATGCAATTGGAAAATTTGTTAATTTATTACGAATTTACAAGTATTTCATATTCAATATTTCATATATTATCAGAACACAATGATTAATCAAAAAGTCATAATTGACTCTCTCTTTCTATTCAATAAAAAAAAGAATTCATATTTTACATTTCTGGCTACCATAAACATTTGTTTAAACAAAACTGCCCATTATTATTCAAATATATTCGTACTAAAAGTTCCGTCTGCCAAAAAAACTTTCAATTTGATTATTAACTACACGTTTAAATAATTTATAAAATGTACCTGCATGACATGAAACTTTAACACAAGATTTTGTTAAAAAAAAAGATGTCGAAGAAATGGTCATTAATTTCAATCAACATAAATTGGCCCGGGTCAAATGATTTTTCTTTTGTGGTCTTAAAGATCTAAAAAGTTATGCGGTTAAATATTCTTTGAAGCAGGAAAAAACTAAAATTTCTTGGGGCTGGCATTCGGTTAATAATAATTTGATGTTCTCTGGCACTCCTTCAGTTATTTTCGAATGGAGATGGTATTTAAGAAGGCATGCACAGACACGTTAACATATAAAAGACAACGAGTACAAAAAACCCCCCGTGGACAGCACGTAAGTATGGAGCTAAGGTAACGAACTTCATGTCTTAAGAAAGTTATTGCGAAGAAGCGTTTGTAAAGTGGGTTGTAAGGGATAATGAGAGCTAAAAAAGAAAACCTGATATATTTTTATAGGCAAAATAACAATTATTGTGATCTATAGACATCCCTTAACTTAAAGAAATCAATCTCCATATAAGTGCAGCTTATCGCTAGCGGCTCCCATTGTAATTATACACGCACCTACATAAAACTAATATATTAAAACACAATACAACAGCCCATAATGTTGCAGCCAATATTTGCAACACTGTACAAGCACACATACATCCAAACGAGCAAATAAAAATATCGGTGCATGCATAAACACTCAAGTGTACGAGCTGAAGTTTACAATTTTCAATTATTCATAAACACAAGTGATGCTGTCGTTTGCATGAGTTCACTTCTGATAAAATTAAACACAAGATCTCACGCAGATTTGCATGCTCAAGTACGAGGGTTTCATATATCCAGCAACCGCGATGTGATAACAGCAACTTTGTAAGAGTTTTTGTAGTAAATAAAAGAGAATTGGCGGACGGCGCAAAGTTTGTATGTTTAGACGGAAAAAAACTATTAACAATTTACACATTTCAGCCAAAGTAGGACTGCTGTTAACTGCTTAAGCCAAGACCTCAATTCATTGCCTGATGTACTGATTAATACAGAAACTCTTTTACTTGAACACCCTAAAATGTGTTCACATGTAGACCACGTTACATCTGAAACAGGTTGCTTAATGTGTGTTCTCATCATGTATTCCAGAATGTTATCCTTTTTCGTATTCTCTCTCCCCCATGTGGTTTTGTGATGTTGTGAAATTATGAACGTGTTTATGCTCTTAAAAACATAATAAAATGTTTTATGTTAATGCGAAAATGCTTTTTGAGAGGCATTTCCTTTTATAGAAACAAACCTTTAAGTGTAGCGTTAATGAAAACTTCTTAAAGTTGTAGTAGAAAAGGTCCCGCCAGGCTGTCTAATGCGCAACTGACCCAACTATAAACAGGGGCTGTGGAAAATATGTGTCAGTTGTAAAAGAAGTTAAAGTTTCCCAAATTCATCTATAACGATGTCTACAAGATGGTTATGCTTTTTTCCCACGACAAGTAGGCCCTCACTTAATACCCAGGATATGAGTTCCATTTGCTTCCTTTTTTCCTTTTTTGTGCCAAATCATTTAAATAACTTCAGGATATCACACATACAAGTGGATGGTAACAGTTTCCGTAATTGTTGTGTACAACTTTGGGGCATGTAGTTATTTAAATGTGTTCTCGCATGAACTTAATGCACTCGTACGAGTGCTAACAAAGTTTACTGAGACATATTCGAATATCCCTACTACTACACTCACAACTTGATAAACTTATAGGTTTAATGTAATGAGATGCTAAAGGACGACAAAACAACTAAAACAAGTAGATGGCAAAAGCATATTTAATATTTTGCTTCAATTATGGGACCATATGGGGTCATTAAGACCAGAAATTTATAAGTTCATTGTGGTATTTCTTGACCACACATTTGGAACGTTGGTTCTTATGGAAATATTTTACTCATGGACATTAACTGCCTGCTCTACAATCTCACTACATTTCGTTCTTTTATACAATTGTATTAGAAATTAAGACAGATTCCTCCACTAATCGTTAGATCATTTGTCAGGTCTTTCGTACACCAGCGAATGAAAAAGAAAATTCGATGCGAGTCCTCAAACGATTCTACAATTTTGTTGTTGTTTTAAATTTATTTGTTCCCTAGAACAATTTCTAGCGACATCGTTGTACAAGCAGTAATCCTGACCCAATCCATTCAGGATTACACTTAGGCCTCATAGGCCTGTTGTGCGCTCTATCATAAGGAGGTCCCATTCTATTATAAGGAGCCTCCACTAATACTATATATCTTCTTAAGTCTCTCCAATTAGAAGACCTAAGATTCCATCTCCTGTACAATCTGTTGATTAAATATTTGTCTTCTGTCTTGGCTAAAAGCCGGACAGTAGCACAAGTAGTGCTCCAGTGTTTCGCCCTCTTCCTGAGAGGCAGTTAGTAAAAAGAATAGAAATTTTTCTGACCTAAAAGGAGTGTCCTTACGGCAGCTTCTCTATCTAAAAAGATGCTTCCTGGACTCCCATTCAAAAAGATTGCTTGACTCTTCACCTGGATGGCCTTCACCGATCTGTCTCATATGGCGTTCTTCCACCCGTTTATATACCACATTAAACTTCGAGAGCCCATGGAAGTATTACATGCTTCCCATTTAAATCTAAGTTTAAGGATCAAACCGAAAAACCTGCCACGCCTCAGCCTACAGTCCACCCTGCCCTTCGACGTACCCACACCTACTCTGCAGGACAGAGTATATCCTGTAGTCGAATAAAAAATATTTATTTTCCTCCCGAAAACAGCAACATTGATGTCGAATTAATGTTGTAACAGGCAATTTTGGTCATGTCCTCATGCACTGAAGGATCAAGAAGTCATGGCGTTCTTCAAACCCTGCCCAGCTTAGAGCTGTCTATTACCAGCAGTCATGCCCATAATCCCGACGCACCGTTATTGGTGTAATTATTTCTCCATAGATTCAGTTTTTACTGTTCCTTAGTCAGTGGTAGGGTTTTCTGATTTGGAAAGTTCCAGAGCAATAAACACACGACTTGGCTGAGTACGAAACCCGGCTTCGACTTCATAATTAAGGTATTTATTAATTCAGCCAATAACACCCACTTCTAATTAATTGAGCTCGAGCTTCCTTTAAGATATTTTTGGCATAAATGAATTGTTTCAGAAGTTTATTTTCCAACGAACTGAGTTTTATTTTAAAGTCATGGAGCAAATGCGAAACTTCTGTTCTTTAATAGCACACACACATATAAAAACAGAAGTTCAGATACATGCTGGGAAACAACGAAAATTATTAACTTTTGCCGTAACAAAAATTATAATAAACAAACAAAAATACTAAAAATAGTTATTGCGCAAGTGAAGAAAGTGTTCTTTTTATGAGGAAACTATCAGGCTTTTAACATTCTTTAATTAGGTTTTCGTAATTAAAAAACTATTTCTGTTTTGTATTATTTTGAAGCCCGTAGAAAGAACATAAAACAAAATGGAAGTGCTTTATTTTAAATAGATCGCCCTCAAAATGGTATTAACGCTGTGCCTGCAGTAAAAAAGCGTTTTTTATAATTTCAATAGTTTCCATGTTAACTCTATTTGATTTTGTTGGCAACAAAACATACAAGAGCTTAAGGAAGCCCTTAAAGTTATTTTTTCAAGTGAAAACTCCCTTTAAGTATTTTTTATAAACATAAAAAGTTTAATTACAAATCAAAAGTATAAGACACATTTTTGTTTCGAGTAAAAATGAAGCTAACAAAATGGTGTTTTCAAGTTCACAATTTAAAATTAAATAGAGTGTACGACCCAACAACATGTTTTTAACAAAAACAAACTGGTGTTGTGGGAGAGATAACACTGAGCAACACACAATAAGAACAACATTCCTAATGGCTGCATAACAAGCCACGAGTATTCAGCCAGCAAACTACGGCGTGCGATATCGACCGCAATTCGTACATAAATTATATAGGAATTTCAATTTGGCTCCAGAGATCTAATATTAATAGAGTTCGAGTTCTGTTTTTCAACTTTCGCAAGTTGTTGCTGTTAACAAGGAACAAAGAAACTGTTTGAAGAAAACTGTATGAAACTTTTCGTTATAAAGATGCAAAATGGGGCACAGAATCATCCCACTGAGGAGCAGGCATAAAGTCCAACACAAGACGTCACCTCAATTTAGGTGGGCAAGCGTGGAGATCATCGCAAAAGATGAGCCTGCCTGCATGTGAATACAAACCTCTGGCATTATCAGGTAACAGGTAGATCATGGGCTATTGTTAATTTATTTATAAAGTCTTGAAAATTAACCCCAGGAGGTTGCCTGTCTGTCGACTTTGTTGCTGCGGAGAATCTTAGGTGTCATAACAGCTTCTAGCAGGCTTTTGTGGGCGAAACTACTTCCATTCAAATGAGTCAAGTGCACTCCCGTTGCAGTACTGAAATCAGTTTTTGGTCGCGTTGATACTACCATTTACTATAGAATGTTTTACAATAAAAATTAATTAAAATGAACACTACAATTTCCCTATGCCCCCTTCCTCCGTCTGTACAACTGACTTTATCTCCTCCTTCCTATTTACCCCCACAATGCAATGATAGAGTGGGTTCTTCCTCTGAGTGCCAGTTCAAATTGCAAAATCCACTTGGTCATCAGATATAAGGCGAAACTTAGAGCGCTCCTTGAGTATATGTTAAGGCTTTTCAGTTTTGTCTTATTTTCTTCCTTCAAGTTTAATTCACAAAGACAAGTAATTAATCGAGAATTGTAACAAAGAACTTCAATCCTTGTAGTGGAATGGACTAGCTTCTAAGATAGCAATACGACCTTCCACACTGTATTCTATCACTAGTCACTAGTCTGATGGGAAATTTTTTGCTTGGATTCACTTTGAGACAAATTTTTTAAATATTTCAATGCTTCAACTATTCAATTGAAAGGTGTTCTAAAAATCGAAAAATTTCTTAATTTTATTTAATAATTTCTTAATTTTATTTAATTGAAGGACTAATATATCCTACAAAAAAACTATGAAGCAAAATTCCTCTAAAAATCTCTGAATATGTAAAAACCTAAACGATCTGTTAGAACACTAGAAATAAGTTCAAAGCTGCTGGCCTCTAAAGGGTTAATTTCTTAACAACGTATTAACATTTAACAGTTTTTTGTCGCGCTATCATGGGCCAGCATGTGCTGTATACATTCGCTTTTGCGCCGTTGCCAATATATTCGATATCTGATATGTGAAACCAAAATATGTGCTGTTTTGTAAACTAAAAACCCGACTGGTTGTGAAGCCCTTTTAATGTAAATCCATTTTTTAATTGAAAACTTTTTTCGTATGATTTTTGTTTTATCTTTATTTAATATTTCACATGGAACATTTCTCCCACTCAGATTAATTGCAGCTACACACATCTTCAATTAGTGTAAAAGAGTATTCATGTATGAAAAAAGAACACTCTGCCGAATAAAAAAACATAAAAGTTTATTACGGTCACATTGTAACTTTTGCATTTAACATGTTCACAATTAATCTGAACAAAAAGATAAATTTGACATTTGCCCCATGAAAAGAACACTGAGAAAAAGACAACAGTTGTGATTTACAGAACGTTGGTAGTTCTGGTTTCACACTGAAAGCCTACTAATTATATTATAAATATTTGTAATCAACTTATGAGGTTCTCATTTATCTGAAGACGAAGGAAGGGAAATAATCTTTCAGTATGTCGAACATTTTTAAGTCAAAACTCAGACACCCAACGTTGGAATATAATTGACTACCGCTGGCACTCTTTTACTGATGAAAGTCATCAACTGGTTTCAACAACGAGTCCGACGTGACGTTAGCAAATAGTTAGAGCATACACTTCATTACTTGACTTCAAAAATAACTATTCATCTATTATTTGCGTTTGAACCATAAAAAGTTCTTGAAAAATGCAAAATTTTTATTGTGTAATAAAATTAGTTTATTTTTTAAATTTCATTAGAAACATTTTATAACTGTTTTACTTAAAGCTTTCTGACTAGACTCTCGATACTCTTAGAGCACAAAATCCCTCTCCGAAACAAACTCAAGAATTAACGTATTAATTTTATTAAATCGTTCCTCTATTCAACCAAATTCTTTAAGCTCCCCATTCAAATAAAATTGAAAACAGTTGTTACATACGAAATTTATTCAAAATAATTTTTCAGTGCATATAAAACCGTGTGTGAGTGGCTGTCAGCTGCATGATATGATAAATAAAATGCACCTGCAGTACATTTAAATATTAACCACTATTTGATATTTCATTAAATAATCCGCGTATTTTTTGCTTCTCTTCTTTTTTATTCGAAAACGCAAAACAACACATGTAAATATGACGGGCAATAATGTCGCAGTTAAAATACTTGAATACTATTAATCACAATGCGTACAGGCAAAAGGAAATTGCAAATATATTTTTAATTAATCTCTGCAGTTGTGGAAATATGTAATTCCGTGCATGCCCAGTCATGGGTGGGAGGAAGGAAATTTAAATATGTTAATAAATATGTCAACAATAAAGATATATAAAATCTCTTCGCTTTATGAAGGAACAGTAAAATATGTTGGCTTTTTGTTGGCTGTTGAACAGTAATTTTGAAAATATCAACATATTTATTACAAATAAATTTTTAAAATGTTCTCGTTTTTATTGACAAATATCACAACATATCGGCATTATAATTTTCCAGTATAATTGAGTTCAGTGTAGTTAACAGGCCGACATAATTTTGCAAGGCCGCGTGTCGACGACATCACAGATATTTTTGATAAAGACGAAGAACATTTTTATGGAGCACCGTCAGGTTGGCGTCTTGGTTGGCTCATACTTTGGAAAATTTTCAAAAATGCAGCCCATCATGTGGTAGCGACAGCTACCACATGATACCGTTGCATGTTTATAGTTGATGACCATAAGCAACGGTTTTATCCGCTGACAGATTATTTTCCCTCCCAACGTTCAACGATCCCATTGAGAGCGTTATTTAGAGAACAACGAGAAGGTAAAAAACACCAATCACTGAGAGACCACAAGTACACTCTAAAAAGTTTATATCAGAACCCCTCGAGGCTCGAAAAAAAAAACGCTGGCGAAGTGTATTAAATCTGAGTTGGACAACTTTGAATTAGGCAAAGTCAATCGTATTCTTACATTGATTTGGGTCACATGTTCCATTTGACAACTCCAGCAATTGCACATTTCAATCAAATTTGTTCACATATTTGCCACTGTGCACAAAAGCTTCACAATTGAATTTTCTTAAATTCAAATTTAATTTTTGCCAGAAGAGAATACCCGTGTGTATGTGTGTGAATTTATCAGCCGATGCCTGTATTATCACTTCAATTTAATGATTATCATCAACTGTAGTTTCACTAAAAGCTTTTACATTTTCTTTAAAATCAATTCGATGTCATTCCATTCATTAAATCCTTTTTTACTGCAGCCTCATTTAAATATTTTTGTAGATGTTGATTTTGGGTCGTGCTCTACTCGTAACACACTTTGACAGCACGAAGTGAAGTGAAATGAAACTCGTCAGCTGGCGTCACATACGGTCTAAAGGCAGGCAGATAAACTGAAGACATTGAAGTGGAACACACACACACACACACACACACACATTTTCATTCATTCTAACATCGCCCATTAACACTAGAGTTCGTGTCAATGCTGCTGACAAGTCGTTACGTCAACATTTTATCTGTTTATTTCCACAACCGTTTGTGTGTGTTTGTCTTTGTATTTGTGCTCATTTCTCGCAATGCTGCCTCAAATACTGCGTGCGTATGAGTGATACATTAAAGGAAAGCAAATACGCAAACACAATTATATCCAGACACACACATGCACCAGCGTATGTGAATGTGGCATGACTATGTGTGTGTGTGACATTCTGCAATCATTTGCTTATAATGAATCATCTATTTTATTTTTTTTTATTAAAAAAGCCATGAAACTACTTCAGCGACATACAAACACCCACACCCACTCACACTTGAATTTGTCCACACACGTACCATCGGTTTTATACTAAAATTAAACATTTAAAATTTACTTTTGTGCCATTAAAAAGGAATTGGATTTAATATTAGCAACGCACATGCGGTCGGTCCACAGGGGCAAAAGGAAAGCAGCATAAATGAAAACATACGAGTCAAATAACTCACCATCAGGCACATGCATGCATGATTTTATATTCAGTCACATGCAAAAACTTGTAAAACTTTATTTAGACCCTACACAACCGTATGAACGAAGCCAGTTGATGCAGTTACTTAAATAGGAATGTAAGAAATTCATTTATTTCTATAAGGAGTAAAACATGTTTGAGACTCCTGTGAAGTTATTTTGTGAATCGTGGACAATTTTCATATCAACTGAAAACATTTAGGAACTAAAATTTATTTGAGACTTTTCTTCAACTCGATACTTAATAAAGTAAAGATAATACTTTGAGATATTTTATGTAGTAAATTTATGTATTTCCCTGAGGCTCAAGGAGAGCTTTAGAGAACAATTTAAGCAGAACCGAAGATATTTTAGTCAAGTGATTAAGAAGTCTTAAAAACATTAATGATGAATTAAAACTTAAAACAATTTTTAATAACAGTATTCCCAAATTAAATTTCAAAGACTTTCAAAAGCTGAACTTTGCAATCATCAGGTTCTGAATTGTCTTTCTGAAGGACTTTTCAGATTATCGCAACTCCATTCTATTTACAACAGACGCCAAAATTATTTTCTGTTTTGCTGGGCTTTTGTTTGCAACGTTAAGGGCCGTCATTGTCCATATGCCTGCACCAATACATAACAAAACAGTTGAATGTGTGTGGGTGCTCATGCATAAATAAATTTGTCTCACTGCATCCGATACACAAACACACGCACGCACGATTTTTAGTAGTTTTTGATGAGTTGTTGCTCTTCAGAGTTTTTCGTTAAAATTCAAGTGATTAACGTCCCATCAGGAAGCAAATAATTGCATTTCCAGAAATGGGCTCAGTGTGTGTTTGTGTGTGTGTGCCTGGTTTGTATGTGTAAGTGCAGCAAGAGGGATATAAAACTGCACAAAGAAAACACGTTGTATTTGTTGAACTCGTGAAGCTGTTTACTGATTTTTTGCGCTCAATTCAGTAGCAGGGTCAATTCTCTCAAAGTTTGTAAAACAAAGTAACTGAAATGTTATTGTCTGGTCAAGAGAATATTTTAATTTTAGCTAAGGAAATCATGGTAATATATAAAAATTCGAAATGTGACAAAAACGGCTAAGAAACTTTTTGAAAAAAAAAGTTTTATAACATCCGATAAGAAAATATGAAATTGATACTTAATTAATAGGATCTTAGGATGCGTTAATTACGTACATTTTATGAATATTTCAAAACCAGCCCAGCGACCAGGCTATTGCTACCATTGTGACCGAAGTCCGCAACAGTTTTACTTCAATGGACATTTTATTATTTTATTTGAGGAGTGCTAAAATATTTATATGTCCCACTTTCACAACATTTTTCCATATTTGCTTGCAATTAATTTCTGGTGTCTAAAAACAAGACTTTTGCTTTTTAGTTTCCGCTTAGAACAATTGGCAGCCGAATATGTTCACCAGTTTTATGAAAATGTTGCATTTAAATAAGTTTTTCAATAACGACACGATAAAAACTTTATGGAAAATAAACTAAAAGAAAATAATAACAAAAGCAAACACACCAACAACAAGAACAATTGTTTTTTTAGCACATGTTGGAACGAAAATCTAAAAAAAAAGTAGAAACATGATAGTTTTGCCGGTTGGTCCTACGAATACGTATTGTGGCAAACAAAACATAGAAAATAATCAAGATGCGGTGTATGGCAACAAGCAGAGTGTTCTAAACGTTCAAGTTGTTCTCCTCAGGACTGAGGAAGAGAGTGAAACGAAACCATAATTAATATTTTATGTCATAAAGTAACGCTGGCGCTTTGTGTTTGGTTTTTATATTAAAAAAAAGTTCTACTTTTTTCTCATATTCAGAATGTCATTGCAAATGATTTCACAAAAAAAAAAAAAAACTTTAATTAATTCGGATAGAATTGTTACAACATAAAACATTCTCTTTCATAACATACAACCAGCATGAGTGTGATTGTTAAAAAGCACAAACTTGTAGTTAAAAGAAGCAAAAACTTGTTTTAATATATTTGTAATTAAAAATATTTTAAATAGTCCACACAAGCCAATTCGAAATTGTTACTTTTGACTGGTAGCAGCCATTTAATTCCATGGAATCAAATCACTTAATTGTGCGCTAAAGAAAAACTTGTTCAACGTTTCTAGTTAAATATGATTTTAATTATTTGTATCGTTACTTGTGAGATCAGATTTCGCTTTTTATAAATTAAACATTTTCTGTATCAACATACTTTATTTAAACAAAAATATAGCAACGATGTTTTGAATGAAAATTTTTAATGGACTCAAATCCCCTCGATCGTTTTGGGCCAAACTGTACGAGGACAAGTGCAAAAATATTAAGTTCCACTTACAACCATCGATAAGGGTTTCGTTTCTCACATGGCAAACCTTTTATTTTTGTTGGTGCAATGCCAACTACTCTTGATAAACTACTCTTGATAAACTACTCTTGATAAACTACTCTTTGAGGGAGTTGCTAAACAATATCAGAAACCACCAACTTTCGCACCCCTTGTACACCAACCTTAAGTTTCTTTCAAGGCTAAAAAATAATCAGAAATTTGATAGTTTCAAATACAACAAGAAGTTGGAACTTAATTTAAATTAAATAAAAGCATGGAGATCACTTGATATGTTTGTTAAAGCTGAAAATATGTGTTTTTGATTGGCATTTCTAAGCAAGTTTTTCGCGGCTGAGGTGTTCAACAACGTCAAAATTAACTTATCTTCTTCTGATATAATAAACGTGCTTCTTCTAAACATCGGAAATAAAATATTGATGCCTTAATTATAGACAAGAATTTCTATGCGTGTGATATCACTTAAAATTTAAAAGAATTCCCTTTTTATCACAAATAATTTGTAGGCTGCGAAATTCGAGAAATATTTTATTATTTTATTTTCAGCTAAAAAATAGCTGAAGTCGTTGGTATTTTCACATGATTCGCTGGTAAAGGCTGAAAAACTCTGAACGCATAGAAGGTCACTTGCAATTTAATAATCGCCAGCTTATGATTTATTTAAAACGAGTGGCAGAAATGGAGATGCAAATAGATTTTGAATGTTTTTCATTTTCGCATAGATTTAATATCTGTTCTATAAATCTTTTATGCCAACTTTTTATAAATTGTGTTTATTTTTTTCCAACAATTAAAGCCAAACTGTGTGAGTGTTCTACTCCAGTGTAGTTGGTCCCAACAAAACTATTCAGAGAATTCATGTGTAAAAAAAAAATAAAAATAAAAATACTTGTTAGAATTTATTATCTAATATACTGGTTGCCAATTTTTATACAAAAACAATTTATACGTTTTACAACAGACCGAATTCAACTGGATGCCCACAAACTGCAGCACAACGCTGCGAGTACGAATAGACAGGGTAGAGAGGCAGAGAGTGAATTACTTGTGTGGCTAAACAGAAACAGTTCGAACAATTTTGGTTGCTGTTTCAATGTCCAGTAGCCCAGGCCAATATAGTTGAGTACATGAGATTGTATGTGTGTCCACACATCGATGTTATCCTCATAGAAAAATATCTGCAACACAATTGTGGTCTGGTCTGTGCTTCAGTTTCATTTCTTAGATACATTCGTCAGGTGAAGACGACTTAAACGGGGTTTATATCATTCCCATCACCAACAAAATCTCCAAAATATCGATGCTGTTCCATCATGACAAGAATGAATTGTTTGCTGTGTGATAAACCAGCTGCAGGGTATGACAGGATTTGTTTCGAGAGTGCTTTGGGAGTTTTCATTGCTGCACTTGATTGGATTTCCTAAACTCCTCAAAAAGAATCAAGTAACAGAGTGGTTTAATTTTGCCAAATTCCATCCATCAAACAAGAAGAATGTCCGGAGAGACTATAAAATAAATAGACGGCCATAATATGAACAAAAATTGATTTGGTCAACCAAAGCTGATGTCCAATAAAGTTTAATATATTAAAACATAGAGGACATAAATATGAGCATTTTACACTGTGCAACAGAATTTAACTCTAAACATTTTATTTAGCATTTAAATATTTCCTTCATACTCATAATACTTAAAATGAGCTTGAAATGTAATTCAGTAAAATATTTTCATAAAAAACTTTCTTATAATAAATTTTATTTTTCTTATAAATTCTTGCAGTGAACACTGGGACAGAAGACGACCATTTCTGGGACCTGTTAATTAATAACGTAAAAACTCAAAAAGGGTGAAAACAAAATAAGTGCACTTAAATATTATAAAATTATCCATCTCTGGGCAGAGAATAAATTTCAAGTAGACGGGACCTCGCAAAGTATTTTTGAAATAAACTACAACAGTTTGTTTAATATTTATGACCACAATCAGAATATTATTTTCCAAAAAACAAACTCTTCCTGCCATTTTTTGTTTATTAGAAAAATGCGCCGTGATTTATTATTCACGAGTCAAGCATGGGAGTCAGTATTTCAGCGCGGCGAATTTAAAACAAACGATTGTGATTTTAAAACTTTTATTACCACGTTTTAAAAGTCTTATTCTTTATATTCTTTTAGATAAGCCGTATCTGAAGTCATTTAATGGCAGGTCATTCACTGGAATCGTGCGTGAATCTTCAATTAAATTTGTTATTCAATCAATAGGAAGTTTAAAAATACCTTTGGGTAAATTTTATTCCCTGATGTTCTGAATTAGTCCAAGCGAAAGCTGTTTGAAGTTTTAAATATTTTGGGAAAGGAATCGGTGCATTCAAAATTAAAAACTATGCAATTCTAAACTATTTGGGAAAAGAAGTCAGTCAGAGTGGCTTGATAATTGCCGCGACTTGTCGTACTGCAACGGCTGCTTTATGATCACTTCAATGCCGTCCGCAAATTTTAGGGGCAGTGTATGTCTTCAAACTAATTTTTAAATATTATTAATCGCATTTTTATTGCTTTTAACTAATTTTCTATATATTGACGGTTTCAATAATGTAATAAATTTAATTCGTTCTTATCAATATATCTTTACTTAATTAACAAGTTTCAAAAGAAATTAGAAATTGTTTTAAAAGTCTTTAAAACAGATTTATTTTAGATTTTATTGTGGGTAATCTCAATTGAAATATTCAAATAAATATCGTGATGCATACAATTTAAAAGAGCAGAAATATCGGCCGGAACACATACTCGCACGACAGACTAGTGCCATCTTTAAGAATGAGCAATTTAATTACAAAGTCTCGCTGCGTGACTTAAGTAGTTCACCAATAATTGCTAAACTAATTGAGTTCTTTATTAACACAAATCACAAAATTACTTTGTGACGTGGCCTCTCTTAAAAGCCATTTAATCCCAGTGCCACCAATCAAATATTAATGATTTTGTGTGTTAATGCTGGTGTGCGATTCATGTGAATGTATAAATTAAAGAAATTAAGTCGGTTTGCTGTGCAGGAGTTCTGTGGAAATGAACACAACATGCATTAATAAGTTTGTGTGTGTGTGTGTGTTCATGCTGTTGTGTGCTTTTGCTCACGGCCTATATTTAATCGACTTAATAGTTTATTGGCTGGTGATTGTAAAAGCGGTGTTGAATAATTTCCGAAAATTTTATATCATTTTTATCATTTCCGCTGTGAATTGTTTCTCTGTTCCTTCCGTTTATTCGCTTTACGTATTCCATTTTATTTCATTTAATTTCTTTTTTATGCTGAAATCAGTCACTTTTTTCCCAGAGACAGCTTTCAAGCAGACAGTCAGTCGTTTGGTAAAATAACGAGAAAGAAATAGACAAGGAAACCATGAGTAATTTTTTTAACTCAAATCATTGTCTGCTTAAATTTTTATTGTGGCAGCTTTGGCGCTGAGTAAATTCATTTTGCAATAAATCTTGTATTAAATTGTATTTTATGGCCAGTTTTATATGTGTCCTACAGCTGTTAAGTTTCGTCTTATCTAAGGCGAGAAGCCAGCGTTAGTTGGAGGTCATGGAAAAGATATTAAAAATGCTAATTCGCTAAGTCATCGTGAATGAAAAAAGAAAAAGAAAGATTTTCTGGCTTAAGACTTTAAAAGAGATTTTATATCGTATTTTTAAGCTCTTAAGTGTTAGTGGACGAGGATATAAACAGTGAAGGACGAAATCAGGACTCCACAGCAATAAGTTGTGATTGATTTATATGGTTTTAGTCAAACTGTTTAAAATATAAAAAATATATTTACGCAGAGATAATTTCTGTTACACATGACAACGAAAACGATTCTTCAAATAAACTGGAAGCTGCATTTCCATTAAATCTTATTTAATTTTCAATGTGTATTTTAAAAATATTTCTCACCTTCATTTTTTGAAAATTTAATTGTATGTTGTGCACGTGCAGATATTTCAAATTATATTTCCATTTGCGCTTTTCGAATATACAGAGATAATGGGGAAAAGTAAACTTTCCTGCATTCCTGCAATAAGTGAAAATGAATTAAAAGATTTATATTATCCACAACATTTCACTTTTGATGTTTTAATTTAATTTCTCTTTCAGTTTTGCAGTTCCACAGTCTGCAACTGAATGTATGACCCGAATTGCGAGCATCACTTATCCAATTAATATTCATTTAATAGTTTTTCGTAACTTTTTTTTATCCATTTTCTGCTCTTCTCCTCTTTATTTTTATTGCAACGTCTGCTTGAAACTTTTCTTGCTGTTAAACAGTCAGCCCTTCTCTTGCAAAGTTTGCCTCTTGTCACATTTTCGAAATGTCTTCATTTCCGTTTTTATAGTGTTTCCATTATATGACGTGTGTACTACGTAAGTAAAGATGTACACAAAATGTGTGGAGGTATTTGTTGCTCTTAAACACTTACACCCATACATCACCTACACACATTAAATCTGTCCAATCGGTTGCATGTTTCGTATTCATGCATCTTCTGGTAGTCGCAAATATTCTCATTGACTTTTGCTTTCCGTCGAGTTGAACGTTGGAAGTAATTTTTTTTTCTTGGAGACACTACGTATTCGATATGTAATTAAGAAAATATGCGAAAGTTTTAATAAGTTTTTTCCTGCTCTCAGTTTTCCTTTCTTTTCCAATAAATTGATTTAAGGGAAAGAAGAAATAGTTCTTTGTTAACACTAAAATTTAATTATGGAAATACACAAATTATTTATCTTATGCTTCAACATGTTGTTGTTGTGATTACATTAGTTTCCCATTAATATATGATTTTAATGTAGCAGTGCTTTGCCTACGATAATATTTATTAATTCCAATGGCTCATTAAGATGGGCAGCTGAGTGATATTTATTCTTTTCATAGCGTTAGTAAAGACTTGGCTTAAAATAACAAACTGCTTTGAAATTCATTTGTAATTGTTGCCTATTAATAATTAATTAAGTGTTGATCAAATAGGATTAATTTGTTTGTAGTATATAAGGCTTTGACAGGAAAAGAAAATAAATTCGATTACTTTTGCTTGAGCTTGTTTTTTTTAAGAAATTTTTTAATACGAAATGATTTTAATACGATTGTTATGCAACAAATTATACTAGAACAAGTCAACACATCTTAGCTGAACTAAACAACACCCAACCTATTCTCGCGAAATACCGTCGCGTAAAATGCAATGTAATAATTTGACAAGTGAGAACTCACTCAGCAAAAATATTAAAAAGTTCACGGGTAGTTGAAAATAACACCTAAAAGTATGCACTACATAATTCACAGTATATTCGAATGTTGTTTTGTATCAATTGAAACCGTCTGTTCGTGTGGGAAAATATCATCATGGAAGAATGCAATAATTGTTCGTGCGGCCGTGACGTATGAGTGATATTGCAAGTAATCACAAGGATAATACGCATACGACAATAAAACTAAGAACTCTTGGATGGCCATCGCAACTGCAGCAGACTATGCGGGACATATTCAATCATGTGTCAATATATTCAGTGTCCGCGGTATTGAATAGTACATATCGATCGTATGAAGTATTAGAATAAATTAAATTTTGAAAGATATTTCAATTAAATTCAAATTGAATGGGATTCATTTGACGATAGTGTATTATCATATCTTTATATATCCTGATATGTGCGTACAAAACATTCAAGGTGTGCCACTGGAATTCGCGAAAATCTTCCGACTTTTATGCTTCAACACATACGAATTTTCCAAAAAAGGCTTCTAAGAAGTTGTTTGTTTGAAGTTTTATATATTTTTCATTGAAGTTTTGTTCTCAATTGAACTTTTGAATAAAGTTTACTAAATGCAAACAGTATATCAAATATATTTCGACCCTTATCCCAGCTGATTTACCATTCCGACTTCTGAAGAAAAGTGCCAACTTCTTCAGCCAAGACTTTCTATTTCTATAAAAGTAAATATCTTCTTCTAATCAAGCTTAAATAGTAATAAGTCCAAATATATGAATATAGAAAAATAAAAACCTTCATTAATATGATACTTGAAAACTTTATATATCACAATTCCACATGAAAGTTTTCATTTATGGACGAGTATGTGTATAATTATTAATGTAGTTAAAAATAAATTGGCTTTTATAAAAGCTATACTAAATGATATATTTGATATATCATAAAAGAAAAATCGCTGAAAAATTGTAACTGCAAACAATGAGACAGCACAAAGAAAAGAAAATGCACGTTTGCAAAAAAAAAAGGATTGAACATATTTAACAACAACTCTTATGATACAAAATTTCTTGTATTTTACATTTATATTATTTAATAATAAATTCTCAAAAAGAGCTCTTCAAGAACTCAACACATCATCATTATCGTTATTATTTGTCATGCCAGATGAGGGTGTTGAAATCTCTGATATGCACACACATTCACACAACATGTCGTGTTTGTCATTGTTGTAAATATCACCATCGCAGTCTTTATTACATCTCCACTATCATCAGCATCATTGTCGCCATCCTCATTATCATCGTCAAATGCAGCACAACAATCATTCATCCAGCTTGCCAGCCCATGCAGCCAGTCAAACCGTACATTTATGCATTCGTGTTCATTCTCATGTTCACCTGACAGTCATACACTTTCCATAACAATAGTCGGTCTTCTGTTGTGCACGAAGAGAATCAGATTTTCATATTTCTTTTTTGCTTTATTTTCATTTTGTTTTCTGCATGAGCATATTTATTTGGTTGCACTTGCACGGACGTCTGTCTGCTGGCAGGCATTTATTTATCTACATGCACATGAAATTTATATGAATAAAACTGTCGAGCAGTTCGGAGATAAGAGAGATGGTAGATGTTTTATAAGGAATCTTAAAATGAATGAACGATCTCTTTTAAGTTGCCTATAAAACAGATACACAGAATATGGACATATTCCGAACTTCTGATCTGTAAATTTGATATTTCCAACATATTCTCTCAAAACAAAAGCAACTTATTTCTGAACTACTCTCCAATTGAGTGATTTAATTTGAAATCAGATTCTGTATGCAGCAGTTATTTGTACGGATAAAACAAAAGAATACGTTAAATTCCTTAAACAATATTTTTCGCAAGGGGTGTCATGTATTTTAAGGCTGCACTAAAGATTAAAACTATATATTTTTTTCTTTAAAAATATGTTTTGATAAATACAAGAAGGTATAATTGAATCCATACCTGCCGTTGAGCTGTAAAATTTCTTAGCTTTACAAGCTCTAAAGCAATCAAACAATATTTCCTCTGGATCTTGTCAACTGCAGGTCAATTATAAAATATCACTGCTGCTATTGTCAGCTCATGAAGTTTTTAACGACATAATCCCAGCTGATATGATACCGAACTTTTTGTGTCTTTAACTATTCAATTTGTTTGCAAGTTCTGCTGCAGCGAGTTTATGTGAATTTAACTATGAAGAACTCTTTTGGGAAGTTTTAGTAAAAAGTTTTAATGCATTTAACTCTACACAATCAAGTTCAGTTTGAAAAAGTTTTGCCATCGTCAATAAATTTTTGCACAAATAACTATTGATAGCTGACGTTATATGCCTGTCCCACTAGAAACACAATCTGGATGCAGCACGTTTTCGCATCAAGTTTTCGCAAAAGTTTTTACATCGAGTGTGACATAACAATTTTCGTTGTTCCTTGATTTTATTTGATTGAATTGTGTTTTCGAGTTGCACTATAGAAAATACTCTGTTAGTGGAATATTCAAATCAGTCAAGTGTTGAATAGAGAACTATTAAAAAGTGTTTTAATTTTCGCATAAAGTAATTTTTATTTAGAAAAATAATGAAGACTTCCTCTTATGCATCATATCAGATCGTTTAAGGAAATCAATTAATATTTTTGTTTGAGTGACGCATATCACGAACTCAGCAGCAAATATTCTGATCTTGACCACCGCTCTAATTGATAAGCTGATTAACTTTTAAGAGAGCGGAGCAAAGAGATAGAAATAAAAAACCAATCAAGGGTGAGGGAAACATTTGATTGCAAAAATCGGTGTTACGACGCACATGAGTATCAACTCATACTCAACTGAATATAATTTTAGTTGAAATTAAAAAAATTCCAGCAGAAAATTAAGACGCATATTTTTCCGCAACACATCCACCACAAAAACTTGCGTGTAGTTCAAGACATTTAATAGACTGAAACGATTTTGAAGAAGATTTTTATATGAAAACAAGCGTTCGTGAACAGGCTGCTTTAGACGTTGAAGAGGAAACAAATTTTGTTTTAAATCTCCCAACATTTCAAAACACAACTCAGCATGCTGTAGCAAATACACACATTTTTAAAAATTAACCCAACACTCACACAGAGACTCACACACACAAAGTTTGAGGAAAATCCTTCGCTGCGTTGCAATAAGCTTCTTTCCTCAAATTCCGTCTTTGTTTTTATCTGTCGTATACAATTTTTTATTCTCAAGTCTTTTCCTCTGCCTCAAATTATTTCATTTCGTCTCGTTTTCTTAGCAAATTCGCACCGAAATCATTTCGTAATAATTCCATTTCATATTTGCGTCATAATTTATTGCAAGAAACATTATTTCGTTTTCTTTCAAAAGCTGAATTAGTTCGAGCTGTAATTTTTAACGTGAAATCAAACAAACAAAAAATGGGAAAAAAGTACCACAACAACAACAAAAAGTAGTGCTTTCCAAGGCAAAAGCATGAACTGCAGTTCATGTCAAAAGCATTTTACATAATTTTCTTTATATTTCATTTCATTTTATTTTATTTTAGTGTATTGTATTGTTTTTAATAAAGTGCATTTCTTTTAATTAATTTTTATATTTATTTTCTACTATTTCACTTGCTGTCAGTTTCAAAGAGAATTTAATGAAATTATTATTACCAGCATTCAAATGAATGCAAGCGAATCGGTGGCTGCATAATGGATAAAAGAGCTCAAAATGTGCAAAACAAATAAGAATTTAAATAAAAGGATGTTCCCCAGTCCGGCACTTGATAATCAGATAAAATGTGATAAATAAACAGCCACTTTAATATGATGATTTTAATTCAAAGCAGGCGAATATTTTCATGAATTGTGCTTTTGCAGTTCACTTGCAGCAGCTAAAGTGTTGAAGTGGAAGTAGAGTTTTCTATTTGCAGACTATTAATTTAAGTAAATGAACAGCGTAGGTAACGCCTTAAGAGAATAAAGTTGTTAAAGTACTGCAAAATAAGCCAGGGGAAGTTATTTTACTCATTTAACAAAAATTATCATATAATGTATTTGAATTTCAACTGCTGGGTAATTAAAATGTTAATTCATTTAATTATTTTACTAATTAAACAGCAAACAAAAAAGTTCGTTTTCGCCTAAAGGCACGATCACACTTGCCAAATAGTTGCCCGAAGAAGCAAATGAAAAATATATTGATTCATACACGCTTTTAGAAGCAATTAAATGCAGGGTTTATTTTTTATTATAATAATTCTCTATATCTGTATTGAGCACCATTCAGAATTAATGGTTTTCTTGATATGTACAAATAAGAGGAAGAAATAATGTTCGGTAGTCTAGTGTAAATGAATGGGCATTCATGTACTCAAAAATTACTTCAATTCTTAAAACCACAATATATTTTAGTATTCCAAGTCTATGAAAAATAAACAACTTTTATTCTATTCAAGTATTTGAAATATTTTCTTTTTGACTTGCATGTTTTCTTAATGTTTCTCTGTGTCCTTTCAAAGGATTTATTCATGTCACATAAATTTTGTTTAATTTAATTTGTTTGTCTCAAGTAATCTTGTGTCTAATGACACAGAAATATAAAAGCATTTGCCACAGTGATTTCAACGTCAAGGGTGTTCAGTCAACAGGCTTAAGTAAAAATTTAAAGTTCTTTATTTATATAATTGCTGTAAGAAATCCGGTGCCGATTGTTAACAAGAAGATCTAATAAAATTGACTCTGACATTTTTGTTTTATTTGCTACTAAACATATATATTTTACAAAAACTGAATTAATTGCACACCCTGATTTCTATATAAACTATCAAGAATATATTTTATTTTGTATGTGGATATTTAAAAATTTAAGCTATTCCTTGTAACAGACATAAATAATCTGTCCAATATATCAACTTAAGTTTTTACCACTCAAAATAATGAAACGAAAACTCAGGAACTTAACAAAAGTGTGTTACAATTAGTTTTAGACAGTTCTTGTATCCTTTTTTATAATAGAATCGGTACTGTTCTTTGTCACATTCCACAAAAATACACATGAGTACTAATGATGTTAGTGTAGCGGCTTTTGAAAACAGCTGTTCTGCTTTCTTGGTTAAGTTGACTGTTTAAAAACTGATGTTGAGTTTCCTCTGGGCTTTGGCAACTTTTCGAACAATAAGTACATAAAATTAAAGTTAATATTGAATCGTAAAGTTTGTTCTTGATAATTATCTGTCCGTCCCGGGTTGTATTAAAAAAAACATCATATTTCTTATATACAGAAAAACAACACAAAAAAAGAAATTATTTCAAGTTCAAAATGTCATTCTGCTGTTTCACCCCTCCTGCTGAAGGAAATAATGCTGCACTCGAGTTTTAATGTGGCCGCAAGTTTAATTAATCATTAAACATGAGAAATTATTGCTGTTAAGCCAACGTGCAGTTGACGTTTGCAAAGAAACTGACACCACAAGTCAGACATTTCAAAAATGTACCAACAAAAACGTTCGCTGAAGATTTGCGTCAGACATTTGCGAGATTTTATTATTAAAATGCTCGTAATCTCGTACTTAACTGGACATGAATTACAATATATTTTGCACTTTTTCCTTTAATAGTTTTTGGTTTGTTTATGTGTTTTTTTTTTTCTTCTTCTCTTTTGTCTCTTTGCTTAACATTTCAGTTGTGTGATGCAGAGGACACAAACGGGTCGGTTTGAGTCTTTTTGCTTGCATTTTGACGTGAGTTTCAACAGAATCATGCTTCTCATCGTCATCACCAGCATCGCTTCAGTTGTAGTCATCACAGTGATAAGTTTTTCTTTCTATTTCCTTCATATTTTTTTTGTTTTTGTTCTTTTTTTTGAATGTGTTTGTTTTAGATGAAAAATATTAAATCTGTGCATAAAACGTGGCTGCCGTTTCCTCGTGTCTTTCCTTTCAGCTTTCGAAAATGTGACAAGAGGCAGATTTTTCCCAGCTTCAAGGTTGTTTCAGATATATTTTTTTTCCATGTTTTTTCTTTTTTTTTGTAACACATTTACAGTTTTTTCTGTGCTGCGCCTGATACTCTTTGACTGTCGCCTTTCAAGTATAATTTATTAATGGTTCCATGTTACGCTGTTTGCATGGCACAAGTGTCTATTTTTCTAACAAAATGTGTTTGCACGTTACATAAACACACATCTACATAAATAAGTATGCATGTGTGTAAGAATTTCATTTCAGTAGTCAGTCGTACGTAGCTGACGATGAACTTGATTAAAAATGTCAAAATATGTTTTGCCGCAAATATTTACTTAGTTTTTTATATGCGTTTCTGTTTTTTATATTTAATGAAACCAAAAAAATACAAAAAATCAAACAGTTAAATTAAAAATGTGATCTTTGCCAAAATATTGTAAAATGTAAAATATTGTAAAATTTCCTATCCTTGTGAGTTCACAATTGAAGTCTGCATTTAAGTGTGCGTTTGTAGAACCTGATCATGTGGACAACGAAAAATCTATTCTCATGTTGTACCATCCAAATGGACAGTACATGTTGTCTTTATCATAATGAAAACAGGAGAAAACGCAAAAATCTTTCCAAAATTTTCTTCAGAAATTCAGTGAAGAAGATGCAGTCAAACTAACACGATTTAAAAGATATTTCAGAGAAAACTGAAAGAACTTTTAAAGAAAATTGCTGGAAAAACTTACTGCTCGATCGAATAAATAACATTTAAATAACAATTTCATATCTTGAACAGCCTTCTTATAATAACAGATTTTTGTTAAATTTCATACTGATTTCAAATAAGAATCTGCAATAAAATTAGTAGGCTGCATTCGTTAGTTGTCTTAAATCTTTGAACTTGTCAATTGCAAAATATAGAATACGCCAACTGACTACAATGAATTCCAAACTTTTTTTTAATAATTTTAATGTTTCTGGGAAATGAAGCAGATAATTTTGACACCAAAAAGTGACTTCCCTAATGCCGTTGCGGTTGTATCAAAAACATTAACATCTTCATTAAAACATTTATTGCAGTTGCATGTTCTTCTTATTAAAACATTTAAAGGCTGTAACCAACTAATTAAAATCTGTATACATACTTGTGGAGTAAATATGCCAACACATATGCAACTGAATATATATAAAAACATAAAATGTCTGCCCTTAAACTCTTTCTAAAAGGCAATTAAAGTTGTAAGTGAAATAAATACGCTTCTAATTACCCAAATAATGATTTTAATTAACAACACTTTACAGCAGGAGGCCCTTAAAGTCAAAAAGCAAGAAGAAACAGCTCTTTACATTAAAAAATTAGTGTATAAGTGTGTGTTTATGTGAGAGTATATTAAAAACACACACCAACACACATCCATCGCAAGTTGTTGGGAATATACAAGAATTTTATTCTACATCCACTCGTGAAAGCATTTATATTTTGCGACATTCAGCAGGAAGCATTTAACAATAAAAATTAAAACTAATTAGTGCAAAAATTAAAAATAAATGAACCGGTAAAATTAAACTACAAGCGAATATAATAACTGGCAGACATGGAGAAAATAAGAAAGCTTTTAAGTCAGGAATAAGTACAAGCCCAATTTAACGTCCTGGCCATTAATTGAGCAAAAAATATCAAGAAAATTTATATAAAAATAAAAGAGTGCACTTAGCAAGTAGCAGAGAACAGGAAAACAACAGCAACAACAATATATAAGTAGCTTAACTCTTAAAAAAAAGCTAAACACTTTTAATGCCGTAACAGACATTTTCAGTACACCAACAAACATTTGCGTGAGTATTAAAAATTTCATCATATGATATACACACACATACACTCGTATTTATAATTATGTTGCACTTGAATTTATATAAGTAATTGCTGGGTCACATCAGACCCATTTTTGCATGACTAACGAAACCGCTGAATTGTGTTGAATCGCTTATTTAAAGTATTCCAATTATGAATATACGACTTTTCAGAAATTCATTCATAACAAAATTCAGATGATTCATCATGAATAATATTTATTCTCTCAGCCGTTTCGAAATCTAATGTGTTGACTTTTAAAATTTATTATTATGAGCCGCAATCGAACCATTCGCCAAAGTATGTCTAACATAATATTTGCTTAAGCAAAAACTTAAGATGTATAAATATTTTATTTAAAACAACAATATTTATTTGTCTAGACTCCTGGCAACAATGCCAACTCATCAGTAAAGTTTTAATCTTTTATGCTCCTGCAACAGCTGCCAACCAAGATTAGCTCAACCCAGGATACTTAGTAAATATATTTGAAGCATAAACTGCTGAGCTCAGCTGGAATAACTTGACTACACGTTACGCAAGCTCTCAAGGTAGCGTTTCGTCACATACGAAATTCCATATATTTTAATCAAAATATCTAATACTTTGTTTTTCTTTAATTGTGCGGCGAACCGGAACATTTTTGAGAATAAGAAGCGAAAATATATATGAAGTTTCTAAAATGTTATTCATTAAATACGCCTGCCTTAAAGTATGACATCTAAACATCGTGTCCTTGAATGTTTCATTCTAGTTGACGTGCGGTCACACTTGTCAAACATGTTCCCAAATTAGTGTAACCACAAGACATATAATTTGATTTTTGTTGTGTTTCTTAACTCAAATAGTTTCAGAAATAACTGATAGTTTGTCGTGTAGAATCCGATATGATTAGAAATTGCTTAACTGAATAATATATATATATATATATATATATATATATATATATATAGGGGTTACGTTTTTTGTACAAATATTTGCCCCGATGTGACTGCAACTTTAGTTTATGTTTTTTATTTACATAAAACAACTGAAATTAAAAGTTGAGAGTCGGCATTTTTTGCTAGCGTAAATGTTTTTAAATATAGAGTACATCCTGTGTCACTTATGAGGATGCAATTAATTCAGGAAGTGGAAAAAAATCACATCATGCTCGTCAATGTTTGTTGGGTTAAAGACGTTTTAGCTGACAGCATTATATCAATAACCACAACAAGTTGAAGCAATAAAATCAATTATTTCATGTATAATAAATCGAATACTTAATTTTACATCCCACTGTAGCAAAAAAAATTAAAATAATATAAAATAAACATTTAATATTGTGGTGAGAAAATTCATTAACAACAATCTGAACTGTTGATTTTCCCTCTCTTGAAACTCTTTAACAAAACTTGTCATGAAGTATGATTTCTTGTCCGCTTTCTGATCTTTATTTTAACAAACTTTTCGTAAAACAAGAGAAAAATCGTTAACAACCAGCAGCAAAAAACAATGAAAATTAACCAAAAGAAACTGGTTTAATAAAGTGTTAGTTGTACCATTAATCTCTAGAGGGGCTAATCAACATTATTTCCCATTATATTTTCCATTTCTTTGTTTTTCTCACACCCTGGGGCATAATTTTCTTAAGGAAAGAAATTTTAAGAAAAGAAAATTTTGTTTTCTTTGTATAAAAAAATTAAGTTTTCGCCTTTAACCTGAAACAGAACAATTTAGCAAAAACAATAAACTTTTTGTTCTTTTTGTATTGTTTGAATCAAACCCTTGGGGTTATTTGTGTGAAGAAAAATAAACAACAACAACCACATAAATATGAGAAATTAAGGTTAAAAATGAAAATAATAAAAAGCCAACAATGGGAATGCTATTAAGAGTTTTACAGCCATTTCTGTGGTACATAAACTCCATGAGATGTTTGACTCGTGGGACTACTGGGCAGTCTTGTAGCCCAACTGTTTGAGCAATAAACCCAATTTACAATACCTGCAGGTGTAATAAATCATCACTGAGCTTTCTTTTTAAGCAAAAGGAAAGAAAACTCGAGTATTTTATTCTCCTATAAGATAAAAACTTTATTCCTGACCTGAGAAAAAATTAAATGGAAATTACTTTTTAAAATATTTTTCATGTAACCTTTTTGCTAAACGTAACCAATTTAATAGCATCTAAATTTATTCAATTTCTTTCTGTTTGAAATGTAAATTCTGCAAAGAAAATTTTCTGCCGGGCATTTCTTAGACTACCCTCGTGCAGACTCTAATTTAGTGCTCGTGAATAATTTAAGCATACAAAACAAAAGTTCTCAAACTCAACGTATTAATTACAGTTTATTTTTTTGTATTAAAAAGTGTTTCCCTGGCCAACTCAGTCACTCATTTCAGCCTTCTTAACTTTGAATGAAACGTCAATATATTTTTACACGTCTCCAATGCTTCAGATAATCATCAGCGTTATTTAATACTCAAAAGTGAAGAACATAAAACAACCAAAAGCATCTCGGATTTATTTGCTACATTTAATTTGGGCAAAATAAATTACGTTGCAAATTTTTTTATAATGAAGGGAAATAAAGGAAATACTAGTCAAATAACAACTTTAGCCGCAACAAAAAGAAACAACAAACGACAGCAGTCATATTTGATGTCTGTTATTAAATCGGTATTTAAATAAGAGAATAACAACAAAACAAACCACACGTACTAATCAAATTTCATGGATACGTAAAATTGTATCCATTCGAATCTAAATGTTTCGTGAGTTTGTTTCTACGTCATTCACTTAATTCAAATACAGACAAAATAGAAGGACTTAAATAACGCTCAACGGTTGTTCTTTTGTTGGTTACATGACAGGATATTTATTTTCAATTTCCTATTTATTACAATCGAACTTGGAGTGTCATTTGAAGCGGATCTATTCCTCGGTTTTGATGTACTTAATTTGTTTTTTTTTTTTGCTTCATAATATCTTTCCAATCCTCTTAAGTTTCTACAAGGAATTCTTATATCTTTGATGTTTAACATCCCCAGTGCATTTCAGCCAGTTCTACGAACTGTTTTGAGTGAAAGAAATCGATGACAATTGTATCGTAGAAATTAGAAAATTGTTATAAAAAAGTGTTTCAACCAGTGTATATCAGGATAATATTGTTTGAAATTAGATTTTGTTCTCACACATTCTTCAAAATTAGAGTGCGACGTAGGGGTTCATTTGCAGAGTTTTAAGAATCGATGTAAAAATTAAAGTTAAATAAGAATTACTGCCTTTTAAAAATCCCACCATAAAGAACACACTGGCCCAATATAGTCAGCATTAAATTCGAGCTGCTGCTGTTGTAACTTTAAATTTTGGTTTTGGCACTACATTGAATTATCCCATCTTTCGGCACATAAGCATTAAATTTTCTTTTACATTTCGATAAAAGAGTTGACATGAAATCACGTGCCACAAAATAGAAGTGAAAACTCCAACATCAAGCAATGTGCAGGTTAAAGAAACAACGCGTTTTGTGTTCACGTTGAATCAAAACGTTATCCCTGTAAAACTTTTACTTTTTAATTTTTGTTTCTTTTTCTCACACTAATAAAAAATCTTTGAAATTTTTGTTGTTTAGTTTTTTATTTAAGCTTAATTCTAAAGCTTAGTTTGAAATATATTTTTCCACATATTATTTTCTTAAATATTATTTGTGTCTGTTATGGTTCATAATATTTTAAACTTTCTTTCCAGTCAAAATACACTTATTTATTGTAAACAATTTTTTTAAATTGCTTTAAATACAATAATTAACTTAGTTTTTGTGTTTTAACGGCGGCTCATTTATATCTAGTGTTTAAAAAATTTTTCTTTCTAATTATTTATGTAATTTAACAACAATAAATATTCGATTACTCTCTATGAACTTTGTAATAAATTGACTATTAAGCAAAAATGAAATGGTTTCATTTCGAAAGGATTTCTATTTAGAGTTTTGCTTGGATATATCATGATTGTATTTATCAGATATTTGTATGTTGATGAGCAGAGCTAAGATTTTCATACAACCAACAAATGATTTAAGCGGTTCTAATTTGCCGATGAAACATCTACAAAAAAACTACGTATATGTTCCATGTACTAAACCGAGTTCCCAATTCAAGAGTTTTGTATTAAGATTTGTTGGAACAGAGATTTCTAAATTATAGCAAAATTTAAGAATATAAAAAAACAATATATGAACGGTGTTATTCACAAACCATTATCAAGTTTAAAGTTGCCTTAAAGTATGGACTTTGTGTAGTAAAAAGGCCATTTAAGCATTCATTAACTTTAACGAACACGAATGTTAACGTTTTGTAATGAGCAGAATTTTTTAATTCTTACTTATATTTCTTATCCTTGGTCAGGTAACAAATAAGAAAATATAAACAATGAGAACCACAACAAACATCAGGAGCTGCCGAAATGAAAAATAAATCTTTCACAGTGTTCATAACTCGTTAATAATATACGAGGATTCAGCGGTTCGCATTGTTGTAGTTCAATTCGAAACATAAAGCTTTCGGAGTTTCATACCAAAATCATACGTTTACGAATAAATTCCGTTTCGAATCGAATTATGTAATAAACCCCCCGCAGTCATAAACAAAATCACTGCTGGTGCATAATTTAGTTATTCAGTAGTAGGTAAATCCCAGCCCTGTTGATGTGCGGATTTGATAAAATGAATGGAAATTTTAATATGAAATCGCTAATGAAATTTAAAATTTTTTATTATATGATAATTGGAAGAATAATAAAAATTATTTAGCACAGATTTATATAATTATAATAAAATACTATTAACTTTAATGCAATTTTAATTCAATCATGTTCTTTTAACAGATTTATTTGTTGTAAATTTATTATATAGGAAAAAAATTTCAAGTAAATATTTCTATAAATTGTGCATAATTACTCGTATATACTCATTGTTATGTATGTTGTATAAATTTATTCATAATAAATACAATATTGTTTAGGATATTAAAGGAAGCATTTAATAATGGGGAAGTATTTACGGCAACAATTAGTATTCCAGGAATTTTTTTAGTTAGTTTGTTTGGTTTCTGCTGGTCTATTATTATATGTGCGATAAGCGCAGGCTTACACCAAATTATTTTATCAAAATACTAACCAAACGTTTGAGATAAGATATATACATGGTGAAATAGGGAATAATTTCAAATCACACTAGTTCCCAAAACAGATATTTTTCTGTCTTGAATTTCAATCGCGCTGATTCTTTTTCTCCGAATAGTAAAACAAATTCAAAGTGATCGATTGAGTGGGTTTAGCTTTACCCACACGGAACCTTCACCCAATAACCAAAGATATCATTTCAAACTTCCACTCAAGTAAAAACGAAGTTTAAAAATTTCAAATCATAGCAAGACCTCACTGATCACTTTTGCTTTTAAGTTTTTTAATCTTTTGTAACTTCAACTCTCTTACAATTAAAGTTGTAATAAAAAATATCCTATTTTAAACTTAAAAATAAATATGTCAGCTCAAGCAATAATATAATATTCGGCTTGAAATTCTGATGGCAAATATCAGGCAGTTTAATAAAACACACAAGTAGTGGAGTTTGAAACGGAAAAAAGAAATATAATAACAGTCGGATCAAATTCACTTCTTTTGCTTTCATTGTAACAGCTATTCCGTATTTTAAGAATACCACTCCACTTTGCATAAATAGTATGTTGAAACTTATTCTTTTTTCTGTAAAGTCCCCATAGTGCAACCGACGGTACATGACCATGCAATCTTGGCTCTGAGGATCATTGAAACATACCGAATTCGTGTGACCCCATTTAATAATTTTCACAATCTCACCGACGAGATCCCATCAGTTATATCTCGCATGGAATAATTTCTCCTGCAAAGGCTCTACTGAAACTGAAAGAAGGTATCTCACTGATACCAAATGCCATAAGCGCTACTTTGCTAAAGCGGCGTGCGGCAGCTTTTATATTTCAGTGTCTTTAATTCTGGAAAAGTATGATTCACTCTAGACCGACAAAGAAATAAATGAAATTTCAGTTTATATAATTCTTCGGACCAAAACATAATGCGTTGGTTTTATTTGCGAGCTTATATTCTGCGCTATTCCAACATCGATGAATTCGTTTTTAAATAAATTACTGGCTGTATGGCGGTTGCCCTTTTTTAATTAATTATTTTAAAATGTTAAAACATTTTGTATTTAATTATCTGTCGTACAATTAATTAGAAAACTTTTCGCAGGCAAAGAAAAAACGTGAAAAATTTATATATATTAACTTAATGTTCCTGCATAATAAAATTATTTCGTGCTGATGTAGCAGGAAAAAAACTTCAGCTTTTGTGGCCAATAATTTTTTATTAAACATTTTGCTAATTAAAAACAATAGTTAAAGCAAATAAAGTAACAAAAGAACTGACATTAAAGGGAATTTAATTTTAAATAAATCAAAGCTGTAAACAAAAGGACTAAAGTTAATAAATTTGATTGTTAATACATAAAGGAAGTGGGTAATAATACGATGTTTTAATCATTTTGTCATTTAATTTAACAGATAATTACAGCCATAAAATCAACAGAGTTTAACTTGTTTACTTGTTTGTATTACGACTATTTGAAATTTATTATAAGTAAAGTTAAAATAAACTAAGAGAAAAACCAGTACCTTTTGTTGCAATTAATATCAATCACCCCTATTGCCAACAACTTTCACTCGCAGTCATGAAGTCGTTTCCTTTCGGACAAGTAATTCAAAGAGGAATAGATTGTTGTCTTCTTGATCGTTATAGTCATCACGTCGCGTCAAAGGAATTCAAAATATTTCAAAGAATCTAGAATAGGTTGACATAAATAAGATCCCATTTCAATGAGCAAAACAATAACATCGTTTGGAAGCATTCTTTAAGAACAACTCGGTATTGTTTAGGATATTTAAACTATTAAATTGTTCTAACAATTTTGGATAATTTCATACTGCTCATTTTAATTTATATAATGAATAAATAATCGATTCATCGGATGTATATATTGATTTAAACGAATTAATTATTCGATTGTAATTTGGTTAAACTTTTACCTCGAATAATTGAACTCGCTTTATTTAACATTCTAGAATTAATTATTGTATTATCAACACAGTGTTGTATTGACAACACAGTGTTCCTATTTTATTGCCAATCGATTTTATATTCATGCCACACTGTTCTCATTGACGTAATTGTTCCCATTTTGTAACAGTACCCGACTTTCAGTGTAATTTATCCTTTCGGTTCTATTTTTATTTAATTGGTTGCTCAAGGGTTTCACTTTAAATCGTTTTGTTGGATTAACCTGTAGTATTTTTGTATCATGAGTTCTTAATTTCATAACACATTGAGGATGTTTTAATAACGCGCGTTAACGAAGTGTTGGCCATTATTACTTTTAGCGTGTTTGTATTCGAAATAAAACTATTACAATTTTTAACGGCTTTATCACGACTGCGACAACCATAATAACCCAGATGGCTCACGATTCTTCTCTAAACTGACACCGGTCGTAAAAAAGATGTTGTCGCTTCTCCTCGTCCTCTGCGAATAACTACAACAAATTGCTGCAACAGAGCGATATCTCATTTAAATATAAATAAAAAGAACACTTTGTGAATTTATATATATTTTTATTTAAATATTTTTCTTCTGACAACAAACATTAATTTTAGAATTTAAACTTAATTAAACTGATTTATTTGATTAAAAGTTGAACAACAAAAGAAGCTATTGAAACCTAATGACTAAAGAAATCGGAAATAAAACTCTATTGCACAGTGTAATGAAAGCGCGATATTTTCGTAGTGATTTTGATAATTTCTTTTCATATTAATATTTTTTTTCTGTTTGTTTAAAATTGAAAGGAACTAATATATTATTGAATTTCAATTATAATAATTTTAAAATTTCTTTGGTTTTTTTTTTTGTCAATGTTTAATTACTGTTTGCTACTCTATTTGAAATATCAGGAGCAGATATACTTTTTGCTTTTGCTTAAATATATTCTATTTACTTCCATGTTGTACTGCTCGCTAAAAAGTAATTTGTTAATTGTTTAATTAAAAAGCCTTATATATAATAATAGTTGGTTTTATTTATGGTTAATAAAAAGAAAAGAATTAAACCATAAAATATTTATACTATTAATACGAAAGTGCTCTAAGAAATGTTTAATAATTTTGTTTCTTTTAATTTTAATTTAAAAATTTTAGAACATATTTTATTTAGTGTTGTTGTTGTTACAAGTTACTAATATTTAGTTTGGGTTCTTTCCAGATGCAGTTTACTTCTAGATCTAAATTTTATTTAATATTTATTTAATAATTTGTTTTCTGTTTTCAATCATTATTTTATATAAATATGCTTTTAATAAATTTAGAATTTCATGTACAGTGTCTTGTTCACTTTAATTTCTTTATCTTCTTTAATAATTTTGCAGCACCGTCTACACAATGCAGCTGCTCATTTTGCTTAGAAATTGCTTGAGTCTTCTAAACGATTTCTATGGCTGGATTGTGTAAACCGCCTGTTGATTCTGCTATCATTTTGGTTTCAATGTTGATGTCGAGCGAAAACTCAATTATTTATTTATATATCTTGGATCTGTTTAAGTTACTTTTATTCCGTTTTATAACATTTCAATTGGAAATTTTTCTGTTCTATTGTTAACGATCAACTTTTTTTATTTTGTTTTGTTTTTGTTCGAGTGTAGCGTTTGCGATTGCTTTTTTCAATTTTTATTACAATTTCGTTGTTTTTTGTGTTTTGTTTTTTATATCAATTAGTTTAGTTTGAATACGTTTAATTTCTAATCAATTGAAAATCTACTTAAAGATTTCTTATACATGTTCTGGTTTTAAATCTAAATAGCAGTTTTTTGTGTTTATGTTCGTTATGTTACCTCTGAAGCAGGGTTTTAAGGATTTCTCTAACTAAAACAATTGAAGTTTGTAAGTCAAATATTACCAGGAATTTACAAGGCCGCAATACCCCATGAAACAACTTATACGATCTTGTAAATTGCAGCATATTTTCAACACTTGATATATTCAATAAATACAAAGAATGCTTTTGGTGTTTAACAACTTTTCAGTTTACATTCCAAGAAACGAATATTTTCACATGCCGTTTATTAAAGTTTTGTTAAAAGAAATGAATGTTGGATAAATATTTTCTTTTGTGATTGTTTCATATAAATAGTTTTAATATTAAAGGAAATTTAATAGTTGGTTTGATAAATTGAAAGTGACAACATCCCGGACAACTGAACTGAAAGTATGTTGGAAGTGTATACACATACACACACAAATTGGTTGCCTCCTCCAGGATCCCACAAGAGAAAATGTAATTTTGATTTGTTTAAAATGCAAATTAAATGAAGAGATGTCCTGAGGAAGGCACTAAATGTTAAGAAACGTATTAATTTTTCATGTTTCACTTTGTTCCTGAAAACTTAAAAACAAGACTTCCAAATGGAACTTGTCAAAGTATGAGGGAAATAGACATTTTCCACAAACAACACACTCTTTAAAAAAGTTAAATGTAAAAAGTTTGCCATTTTCAGTCACAGTCACTTTCCAAACTTCGTCCTTTAATATTCTAATTTGATGACGGGCTTTAATACATAAAATCGAATTAAAAATATGCTTTAAAGTAAATTTATATTTGCTGTTTCATTTAAATACTTTAATTTAGTTGTTTTTATATTTTTATTTAATATACATATTTATTTCCATAACTTATTTGTTTATTGTAAATTGTTAATAAAATTTTAGAATTTTTATTTTGTTCATGATTTATTTATTGCTTATCTATAATATTTCTTTCAACATTTTAAAGTTTTCTTTTTTCTTTTTTCTTTTCTATTGCTCAATGACGCTCTTGAATTTATTGCTGGGAAGACTGCTCGAAAGTTTTAAGAAAAATTTCTTTGAAATCATAGCAAAATAATCGAAATAAACAAAACGATAAAAGGCTTATAATGTTTAGAATTAGGTTTTTAAAATATATCTTAAAGAAAATTCATATTTTAGGTCCCTTATAAAGTAGTTTTATTAGTAAATCTTTGTTGCGAACATTTGGAATTGAATTTAAAATTAACATTTAAAAAAAATTATAATAAATAGACTTAAAATTACATTTCATTTTAACGACGTTGTGGCTTAAAGACATTCATAATAGCATTTGCCACGTATATGATCACGGGGAGCATGACAACGATTGCAGAGGCTTCTGCGCCGGTCGACCCGTTGCAACCATCTTCAGTGCAACAGTAGGTTTGGGTTTCCCAAATTTCTACAAATAAATAATGTCATGAAAATATAAATACGACTGCTGCAAAGCTTCAGAATTAATTCAAAAATAATAACAACAATAATTTTATTCGTATCAGAATGTCGAGAGACTTTTTTCATTCGCACAATTATATTTGAAACAAAATCTTAATAAAAATAATTTTTCTTTGAAATGTAATTGTTGGTAAGAAAATATTCTTTAGATATGGTGAAATAAGCCTCTTTGTTTCCGTAACAGTTTTTGTAGAAGCATTTGTAACGTATATTTTTTAAATAAGATTAATTTTCAATGAATATTTTTTATATTCCACTTATTTTGTACTTTTGCTGAGAATACAAGACATAAAGCACGAACTAAATCGAATAATGAAACTCTGCTGTTTATATTAATTTAAAATATATTATTATAACGACAAATCTAATAGCGTTTCATTAAAATAACATATTTTGCAGAAGTAAATAAACAGCACATCGTATGCCAGTTTAATTTTTAATGTTGTCTTAGAAAGTCTTATATATTCCTTTAAATTCTTAAGTAGTTTGATTTAAATATTCTTTCAGGACTTTTATATGAAAAAGTTTTGATGTTATAAATTTATTAAACACTAACGTTCTTATGCACAAACGATTGGTGAAGTTAATGAATTATTTAAAGAAATTTTTACAACACAAAATTTTAACTTAAAAGCAGCTTTAAATTTAATAATGGTTTGTGTATATTTTTTTGTTTTTGGACGAAAATTTTAGTGCAAATCATGTCACGAACTCACCTTTTTCAGCACACTCAGTAGCACAATCCCGCACAATCGATAGTTCACTCACATATTTCTGCAATAGAACATAAAAGATATAAATGCAGCTTAAAAATTTTAACCAAAATAGTTAAATTATAGATTGAACAAAACTAATACTTCAATAATTCAGTTTAGAATTACATAAAAACTTGTTGTAAATGCCACATATTAAATTAGAATAAATTTGAATTTAATTTGCTCTCGAAATACTTGTTTATATATTTTGGCCAAACTTCTAAAACAAATAAATTTAATTAATATTTAAATAATTATCCTTAAATAACAACAACGCAAGCAGGTATACACATGAGTGTGTGTGATATGAATTAAATAAAATTAAAAAATATTTTATAATTCATTTCAATTAGAACGTTATTAAACACACATTTCGATTGCAGCCTAAATTTGTCATTAATTTATTTACAATAACTTTAAAGAAAATTTATCATTCAGGTTAAGCATTTAAAGAAATTGAAATTTAAGCTGTTTATTTTTACATCAAAGAGAAGTTGAAAATATATAAATTTTTAATGAAAACTTTTAAAGCCATTGTAAAACGCTTTAAGCCTTTAACGTTTTAAAAACCTGGCCAAACAATTTAAGTCCGCAAGATTTTACACCATCACTGATGCTGACGCACAAAAATCGATAAACCTCGTACTGATGCCGCTGTACGAATGCATAAAATTATGGCTGCATTGGGATTTTGCAGGCAATAAATATCGTTGCATATATTTTTTTATACAACATCTGTAACAACAACGCCACGTCAAAAGGTATCAAACAAAACAAAAAAGAGATAAAAAGTGTGAAAACCAATAAACGGACACAAAGCAAAAATATAGGCCTCCACCCTGCAGAGTTGAATATTCAGCTAAAAACTATTTCAATATGTTTCTTCAGTCTTAACACTTCCAAAAATTATATTAAAAGTTGTAATGAAACAATGAATAGTTGTTGTATCCGAACTACTGGGCAGCGTTTATTATTTCATCACCGAGTAAACAACATTTACAAAGCAACAAAACACAAACAGTTTATGGATAATATTTTATTTACTAATGAAATTTAAGGCCCAATAATTGCACTTGCCCCATGGCAAGCATCACAGGTAATAATAAATGCTGTTGTTCTTTAATTCCTGCCTTTACAAGTGCGGCTTACAAACCAACTTGTCCACTCGTATAAATTATATTCGCAAAAGAGAAAAATGCAAATGAAATTACTGCAATAAATTAAAAATTATCACAAAGGCTGACCTGATTCAGCACTAAAAGTGCCATCTCTAAGTCACCAGTATAATTAATTAAAAATTTAAGCAATTAACCTCAATAAATCACAAAAATACACATAAACCTTCAGGTCTAAATATTCCTACAAATGACTGCGAGTACAAAATGTTTAATTCTAAATGCAACTACATGGAATCAGGTGTTATATGTGGATTACAATTTACATGCCATTATATATCTACACACACACACACATGTTAAACACAAGGAAACTGTTCAGCAAACTCACACATACACATGAAACACGTATTTGCAAATGCATGTAGCAGCCCAGCAAAAGAATCAAATTAAATGAAAAATAATACGGGAAAAAATATATGACGTGTCATTGGGCGTTTCATTCAAATGAGAATAGAATTTTTCAAATAGAATTTTTCTCAAAATATATACTTTTTCATCAATTTTCGTTTTCTCCCCTCCCATATAAATCACTAGTGGCCCAGATTTTTCCAAGCCTTAAAATAATTTGTATAAGCACTCTTTTAAGTGTCTAGACTTTCTAACCGTTTCGGTTTTCATCTCCTCAATCCCAGCAAAACAATCCCCATGTATTCATGTATTCGTTAAATCGAAAAATAGGAAAATCTTCGAGAGCCAAATCGGCTGAATATGGCAACTGAGGCTAGAATACAGTGTTGTCTTCCGCTATAAAATTAGGAACAGGCAACAAATTTTTCGCAAAAAATTCAACAATTTCAAAGCCAACCTGGTTGCCATAAACATCATGTACAAAATGTTCGATAATATATCATGGCATGAACCAACCAATATGACGTCATTCTCAGCAACGTTTCATAAGAATTTTCGTTCATAGTTTGCCCAAGCATCCAGAACGACCGTCGTCATTTGCATCTGTCGTTTTTGAAAACTTTATGCAATCGCCGTAGGCCGCTGACAATACCTCAAGTGCTTTCAAGCAGTCAATCCCATGCTCACACGAAAGCTTATAAAATTCTGGCGAACCGCTTCCCGGAGAGATAATTGGGCTTAAAGCGAAACTACTTGGATGAAGACTAAAATAGCAGAATTTGTGGAATAAAAATACGACAGTCTTATATTTTCTCACAAGACAAGAACATATCAGGACATGTAAAAGGAGACTTTTTATTCATGCGTCTAGGATAAGTTTAAATGATGTTTTACTTCATAATAATAATAAACGCCGAACAGGATACTTAAATGCGTTTTGTAGAATATCATATATTTTTAATTCCAAGTAAATATATGCTTAAAACAGCACACAAGAACTTTCATTTAGTTTTGCTGGGTTGCGCATTTCGTAACCGCACTTGTAGAAAAAAGAGCAACACACCCAACCTGCTGTTAAATCACAGTTGTTTGTAGCAGCAAAAATAATACACAATTGTCAGGCTTTTCGAATTTCAAACTCCTGGGGCAAACAAACAACTTTATTAAAGATGAAACTTGTCGCAAACTGGAGAAAATAAAAACGAAAGAGATAAAAGTTTAGTTTCTTCATAAGAGGAAGAGGACATGCAACTGTTTCCGGTTTGTTATTTACGTGCAGGTGTTAAAACTCTATTCAATGTTGTCAAGTTCGTATGGATAAATAAAAAGGGATGTTGTATATTTAAATTATCTTGCTCCCAGACTTTACGGAAAACTTCGTATAGTAGTTTATACAAAATAAAATATATGAAATCTTATACAAATTTCTGTCAAACCAATTTAAAACCTTTCTGTCCAATTCATGTCGATATATTAAAATAAAACCTTGCAGCGTCTAATTACAAAAGCAAAAACTTTAATTATCCTTAATTAGTGGCATGACAGGCCAATGCCTGACTGTTATCAATATCATTCGTTCAAGGCTTCGTGTTTTTAACAAAGAGAATAACCAAATGCAAAGTGCTGGGATATTTATTAACATGATATTTCTTAATTACTTCCCATAATTATTTATTAAGTATTTATATTTAAGTTATACAAATGCCATGATGCAGGTAATTTAAAATTCCCTTAATAGACCAAAAACAAAACCAAACGCTTCTGTATTAGATTTTACGAAAGATAAAGAGATAAGAAAATAATTTAAGAGATTTAAAATTAAATCGAATTCAGATTCATAGGCTAATTGTTCGAACTTAATTTAAATCTCAGAAAGACATGATGATAAATATGCCAAAGCACAAAGGAAAGTCAACATCAGTTTTATTCAACTTACACAGCAGAGCAGAACAGCTGCTTTCGAACGTCGCAACACTTTCATCATCAGTGCCCATGTGTATAGTGTGTTTGTCACCACTTTTTAAGAAATTTAATTATTTTTGCAATTATTTTAATTAGATTTGCTTTGCTTTTTAACTGCTTAACAGGTTTTATTATTATTCCTCATTGTATTTTTACAAATCACCAAGTTTTTACTCCTGCAATATGAGTGTCCTAAATGGTTCCACATTATTTCAAAGTATCTCTATTACCAACAATATCAGGTTTGTAAATTTCTTGTTTATATAAACGTTTTATATGATTGGTTTGTCCTCTTTGACGGTTTTTTGTTATAAAATGGTTTGAAAATTTTATTTTACTCTCCATTAAGAATTGAAATGTAAAACAACAAAATGCTCTCAAAACCTTTTCCCACTTTCTTAAAAATTTCAAATTGCCACAGAATTATTATTCATGGCCACAGTTTCAAATAAATACATATTTCACAAGAAAATATAGGAAAAAAGTGTATATTTTTTCTTTAGAAAACATTAAAGACATGTGAAATATTAAAAAAATAATTTCCATTGTTGGAAAATTGATTTGCCTTGAACGCAAAACATACAAAGTGACTTTCATTTAATGCAAGTGAAAATCGGAAATTTTTTGCACTCGCCTTGCCAATGCAGTGCTTTCTTTTGAGTCGTAGTAGCAGATACATTTAAATATTTGCCTTTTTGCATATTCATGCGTTTGAAAAGTTCATCGAACGTCTTAAAAAGTTCAGTCTCCCTTTCACATCTCAGCAGATTTAGAAAAGAAGTTTCTAAAGAATAAAATCCTTTCGATGCACATGCAAACATTCTCACTTAAGCTGATGAATTTATTAGCTTAAAATACAATTACTGGTTTCGAAAGGATATTTTATCGAATATATTGTCTCAAAAAATTATAATCCTGTGATGGAAATTTTAAGGATATAGTTTCTCCGTTTGTTAGATTATAGAATAGCTAGAGGAGAGTGATTTTGGCAAAAATATTCGGCTAATTTTGATTTATTAATTATTAAAATATATCAAGAAAAACTGCATTTATGTAACTGCAAAGAAAATCTCATTTTCACTTCTTTTGCAACACCCTTTAATATAAGAAAGAAAATCAGTTTTCAATCCTGAGCCGCTTAACTCTATTTTATTTTTCTCAATACGTTTTTGCACGGCTCCTAATCAATATCATCATGAAATTTTTTCAATAGCTGAAAGTACAAACTAAAACACATGAAAATTTCTATATTCATAATATAAGTTATCATGCCCTAAAAAATTTACCCGCTGCAAGTCTGTATGCAAAATCCTTAAATCTCTTCCAAGTTGACAAAATGAACACATTTTTGAACGAAATTCAAAATATATTTACCAACAAAAAAAACTGTTTGTCCTTTCAACAGATATTTTATCAGTTACATGCAGAATTATGTAAAAGGAAGGCATCATGCAACACACACATACACACACATACACACACAAACATAAAAACCTTGAAATATTTATACTCTGTTAACTTGTATTTTTTATGGGAAGCAACTTTTATTTATTTAGTAAATCTACTCGTACAGTCTGTGTGCGACTTGAAAGGAATAAATAATTCTAATATGATGAAAATCCGAGATAACCCTTCAATTATTATATAATTTAAATAAATATTTTTATAATAAAATTCAGTTCTCTGCTGCATTTTTGTCTCTAAATATATTCTGTCATGATTGCGAACAGGCAGAATGTGTGATTGAGTGTTCGTTGTGTTTATAACGAGAGTCAATTAAAGGAACAGGATCAGAAAGTTGATGTATAAAATAAATGAAAAAAGAAGGTGCCATAGATATATAAATTATTCATTTTTATTATTTAATACATTTTTAAACAATATTTTGTAGTAGGAAATATATTATGGGGGAAATTAGGGACATGGTGATTGCAATAAATTCGTGTCTGAAACACGAAGAAAAAAGCAGATGGCAACACAGGGGTTTAAAAGTTTGTTGCCATCTTATTAATACTGATACAATTCTCGTATTCTATTTTATAGTAAAAGCACCCATTTTTGCCCAAACTAATTTCAGTTTCTATATTTTGATTTTAGCTTCAGCAAATAGACACGAAAAGTTCCTGCTAAATTAACTTCATATTAGTTTGATGAATTTGTAGCCCGAACCCTGTTTTGGCTTACAGAATTTCCTAGTTGCATTTTAAAAATATGTTTCCAATTACAACGTCAAACAGGAACGAAATCGTTATAAAAACTTCCATCCCACCGAAGAAGTCTCATTATGGTTCCCTTGTCTTCACGCTCAGTACGTTCTTTTAATTGTATTTATGTAAAATTATGTGTGCATGTATGTGTGTTTATTTTAATCAAAATTTCATTTCACATCCATGGTTTTACTTTTTTTTTCAGATTGTTAGAGATATAAAAAATATATTGTGGTATTTCCGTTTCCCCATTCAAAACAACTCTGTTCCACATTTATTGTTTTGTGCTCGCAGCATTTTTCCAATTTTCCTTTATTTTACCACAAATAAACAATATTTTGTCAGTTTCTTGTTTTTCCGCTCAAATAGAAATAAAAATCGTGAATAAATCTTCACACGTTTTCAATATTTCACACACACATTCGGCAGCATGCAGTTAAATACACATGCAAATATGGGGGTGTAAGCAAAAATATATATTTTACTCGTTCGTTTATTGACGGTCATTAAACACGACGTGACTGGTGTGAATTTAAGCAAATGTTATTTTTAATGTAAAACTGCATGGCTGCCACAGTACTTTGCAGAGCTGAAGAAACTTTCCCCACTTTATTTTACTTTCGGAGCTGCTTTCTTGACAGTTCCGTTTCAAAGAAAAATACTTATTGCCTTTGAAAAATAAGTGCTTTCAAATATTCCGACTTTTGGTAATATGTTACTCACGTTCCCATCTCCAACACGAATATTTGCAACGATGCCGTTTATACGCTTTAATGATTTCGTATAATAAACATTTAATGGTTTTATGCTTGAAGGAATCAATAGAATCAATCCACTTCATGTTTAAATTAAAACCACTTTCTTTCTTTCGTTTTGCTTAAAAAAGAAAATCGAATAACTGAAGAACCAAGTGGCAGCAGCACCAACAGCAACAACTGCTGCAACAGAATTAATGTCACAATGACAAAACACTTGGAGAAACGTGCTAAATCTTAATTGTATTTTATTGGAAATGGAATAGGAAATCAAGCACATGGGAAATTTTCCAAGAGGGGAAGACGGAATTTCCCTGCGAAATTTAAATCTAAGAAGAGCTCTGCCAACAAAGAGATTCTGTTAGCATGCGAATAATTTTCCTTTTTCAAGCTGTTGACATAAATCTTGACATTTCCACGCAACCTGCATGAACGAAACCTTCTGATGGAGAAGGAGAGAGGAGAAAGAGACACCACTTTTCAAAATGTTAATTTAATATATTAATTTGTAGCTTTCTTTAGATTTAATTTATTTTAATTAATTTTCAATATTTTTGCCAACAGCTTCCCTCGCAAGAGAGAAACTATTTCAATTTGCTACTTGCATTTGCATCTGTGAATACTAATTTACTCCCTACTTCCTGCCTCTCTCAATGAACTTTCAGTTTCCTACTCAACATCATATCGAGTAAATAAATGTTTGCAATAAAACCGATATAATCTGAATTATTGCCTGATATGATTTATCGATAATCTGTCCTAATAACATTATTTACGTTTGCGAAAATGGAAAAATCGTTTACTTTTTTTCTTCCAGTTGCAATAGTCAAGGCAAAGACACGAACAGCTAGTTGCACACCACAGCATATCAGTTACCAACAAAAAGAAGCACCGCAGCTGGCAGAATTGAATTCCGCTCTGCTCTTCCTAAATATTTATTACCGTGTTTGTATGCCACTGAACGAACACTGGCAGTATTAAAAACCAATTCTTAATGCAAAAGTTTACTTAACAGCATTGCCACAACATTAAATCTCTTTAACACTTTTAGCTGCAACAGCAGCACAAACAGCACCAACAATGACAACAGCAACAACAACCACAACAATAACAACATTGCATTATCATCACTAATAGCAGTAGTGTGTAGTATTAAGTAGTTGTTGTGGTAGTGGTGGCATTATGCAGTGGAAGTTGTATTTGTTGCTGGTGCCAACAACACGTACAACAACCAAAGTTGTATGGCACACAAGAAACACATACTCCTTGCACCGGTAATATGGGTGCTATCAGGGATGGAAAATGTAATTTTTTAATGCTTAAACTTTAGGCAAAAGTGCTGTGAAATAAATAAAGAACGAAAGAAGTCAACGGAAGGAACTTCAAGAGCTCTGATATGTTTTTTTTTATTTTCTTTTAATTTTATGCCCCAGTTTACAAGATGAAATAAACCAGTGGCGACATATGGATGAGAATGAGAAGCACTGCAAAAATAAAATAGATCTATTTGACGACCGCATTTTCAGACACAACTTTATGTCAAACGGTATGGAAAACAGTTCAATTCTGTTTCATCATTAAGCAGTGGTTTTAAAAACGTTCCTAAAATTATACAAAACCTAACACAGCAACGGAAATAAATAATATATATATATATATATATATATATATATATATATATATATATATATATATATTTATTTATTTATTATTTTTTTTTAAGTCCATGAGTATTCTTGTTACAAGACAAACGAAAATTTCCTCAATTCTGGTCTTGTTCATTTCGAGCCTTGGAAATTAGGATCTACGCTCCAAACTTGATTTAGAAGATTTAAAAACAATAACACAAACGATGAGATTTTAATTGAACTAAATTGAAATTCAAAGCCGTATTAGTGCCGCAGCTGTGCACAATAATAAACAGCTTTAAATTTGTCCAGGAAAATATACAACTGCAGCATGATTAACATCTCTGGTGATAATCCCATTAGCACGATACGAGTACTACCGCAGAGATATTCAAGCGCACATAATACTTTTTATTTAAGGAGACAGTGCGGAAGAAAATCTTTTGAAGGCAACATCGTATTCTTCATTAAGAATATTCAAATTTGCAAAAAGAACAAGAAGCGCTTTTAATAAGTTAACGATATGATGTGGTATAATTGTATCACTGCCGGAAAGAAGTTATTAAACCACTTTTATAAAACAAATAAGCAGCCATATTTTGCTTCAAAATGCGTGTTAAGGTGAAACCATTTTTAGAGCTTGAATTCATACGTCATAAATAAGCCACACCTATTTTTGTGGTACACTTTATTAGCTTATCCTCTAGCAATATTGATGATATCTGTGTAGTTTAAAAACTATGTTTGTGTAGATATTCTCAAAGGATTAAGATTTCAAAATGTTTAGCCTAAAAATTATTAAATTTGCTGGAATCCTTTCTTAGATAAGAATTGTTGAGCTTTTGTGATAATTTTATTAATCTCAGGATGTTATTTCTATTCAAAATTGAAACTTTATTGATATAATAGACAGTGTCATATAAACCCGATGCTTCGCTGAGATTTTCCAACATCTGCCTGTCTAGTAATTTTATTGCCGGGCATTTCATCTTGAAATAAAATACACACTTACATTTCAGAAAATGTTCTTTCACACCATCTGACAGCGAAGGACATAAAGCACATAAGATAATAGTCTATTTACTTAAAGAGAACTTCTTCCCAGCAAGAAGATCACGGCGGGAGTTACACCAAATATGACACTAAAATTTCACTTTATATTATCCAATTATTTTTAAGTTTAGGCCCTCATAACCTTTGAACAAGAATATCTACTTAGACCGCCCGGAGGCCAAAGTTCAATGACTTTAATAAGATTCATCAATAAAGAGTTCGACAAAAATTAGAAATAATGAAGAGATTAATGGAGGAATCAACATCGAATTAAATTATAGCAGAAAATAATTAAATTAATTGATTTAAGACGGGGTCTCTACTTCACTTTACAATTGAAGTAGTTCTCTCACAAAAATTTTGTATAAAAGGAAACTATTTTCACATTCAACTGAGGCAGTGTTAACAAGAAACCACACATCAATATGAATGACGAAGTGTAGCGGTCTTCGAAAATAGTATTATTCTACTCTGGTGAGTAGAATAAAAATTAAATTGATGTTGATTCCATCTTTAATCCCTAGAGTTTCTATCATGTCTTTCGAACACTGGCCTATTGAATGTGATTGAATTTGATACAATAAAGAATATCAATATTAGTGCACATTTATAAGCATAACAATACGATTATATTCCTCTGAATTTTAATTATAATAAAAAATGTTTTTTTATTTGTTTTAAGAGAACTTGTTCCCTTCCTACCACTCCATAAAAAATCAAGTAGGAACTGATATTCGGGTGCAAACATGCACATGCTTATAACTACAACACACAAATGAAGGAAATAAAATTTATTGTAGTTTTTCTATATAACAGAACAAAATATTATTCATATACACACAGAAATACCTTTTAAGCCATTTCTGTTTCATTAATATTACAAGCGACAAGACCCCTTAAAGTGCCGCACAAATACATTTTATTTGCATGTTAAAAAAGGGTTAAACCAAACAAATTAAACGTTTAGGATGAATAAATATTCGAATGTAAGTACACACTCGTATCATGCAGTCTTATTGTATATTTTTAACTCTCTCTCTCTCTCTCTCTCTCTCTCTCTCTCTTGTTGTGCGAATGTAGGGTATTTTAAAACCCATCGATACGAAATGTATTTAAATAAAGAAGTTATTGTTATGGAAAACTTATCTCACTCAGTTTGTACCTTTTTCTTTACTCGGCTTCTTGGTTTTGTATTTAATCTATTGGCAAATGTAAATAAGAATTTATCTACTGAATATTATGAACGCATACAAACAACCGTAGATGGGTATTTCCATGAGAAAGCGACTCTAATTACTTATGTATTGTTGTCAGAACTTATTCATCAGTTACGTCATGAAATCATGTTGCTAGTAAGAATAGCTAAGAAATCTTTCAGATCACTAGTTGGATCCTGGGGTGGGTCTAATTTTATTCTACACTAATAATTGTATTTCGGTTCGTTGTTGTTTTAAACTTATTTTAAAATTAATATCTAATCTTTTATATAATAACACATTATGGAAAGATAAGAACATGAACCACAACAACAACCTTGCACGAGTATTATGGTGCGTATGAGTAACATTGTTCTTAATATTACGTATACACGTATAAGCACACTACAAAAGCAGACTTAAATACATACAAACAAACAAACTGAAGCTAAGGTAAATATTTTTTGTGGTACACTTTTATGTATCTTATCGTCCAGCAATACTGATGGAATATGTGTGATTCAAAAGGTATTTTTATTAAGACATGCCTATTGTAAATATTTCTTTCTAATTTACTAGCGTAAAAGTGGTAAAAGTAGTTTTAATTTTGCTTATATGTACAGTTTTAAGTATCTTATAGTCTCCTAATATTAATAAAATATATATAATTTGAAAGGTGTTTCTATTAAAATATCGCATTATAACTATTTTTTTTTTTTCAATTAACTATAATAAAAATACAGTGGAAACTATCTGGTAATTATAATTATCAAAGCCTGCAATTATTATTTATATATGGCCGTACAAGTGCTCACCGTGGTGGAAGTACCCATACGTTACACCATAATAATGTTTGTTTATTCAAAAGGAAAGTTTCGGTTTGCTAAGGGTTTTTGCATGCTTCTGGGTTCTTCTTAAATATTCAAGATGAAAAGATATTAGAATATTGTCTTAGATATTGAATACATTCTTTTTATTTACGATAATTCGGTTTGCTGTTTTGTATTCAAATGCAAATGCGGAAATTAGTTTACAACATCAATTCAAGCAACATATTAATGGAGAAAACTTCAATGGCCTAAAGTCAATGTGGGCCACAAAAATCAATAAACAAATCGAGAAAATAATACAAAATATATTTTGTGGTGTTGTTAGATGTTAGAAGTTTTTATAACGTTCATTTGTTATTTACTACCAGTGGTCGACTGAAAGAGTTTAAGAGAAGCAAAATGAATTTTAAAATTACTCTTCATTAATATAAAACACTCTTTCCTCCAGTGCACCTTAATAAGGATAAAATTTATAGCGCCATTTAATTTTAATAAATTATATATTTACTTTATTAAGAAAGTGTATAATGAAAAAGTTTTAGTATATATTTTAAGGGAAAAAAAATTTTCAAAGGCCACTATGTTTCCCTCAAGGAAGCTTGGAGTAGAAAAATATCTATAAAATATTCATATTAATTTGTTGCGCATAATTTATTCATATAATTATATTCGGATAAAATATTAGCAAAACTAAACTTAACAAAAAAAACTGCAAAACATTTAAATTCAATTTATTTAAAAAAGAAACTGTTGCATTAATATATTGAAATATATTTTTGAAGAAAAAGCTGCATTCAATGAATAGAATTGATTTGAAGTCCAGTCATACTCAAGCGTAACATTAAAGTTTTCAATTATTTTGATTTCTAACGAAAATACTTGTTCTGCCATCTTTAAAAAGAAAAATATTTTAGCAGATTTGAATATATAACGATACAATCTCGACTCTATTCGAGTTTGAGGCCAACTACATCCATTAGCTATATGATTCCACATGAAATAGTTCTTATATACCAACTTTAAATAAACCGAATTCCTTGAAACTATTTTACTTTTAAGTTTTGCGCACAACAAGACAAGTCTTAAGCTCAAAGTGAATTACAAGAACCGCAACAGCCACCAACATGAGAAGGCATTTAATAGAAACATAAACGAAGTGAACTTTAACACATTTTAGTCAAAACCAGCTTAAGAATTTTACGAAAAAACACCAGCAGATACAAACTGCGGCCATGCGATATGGACATCCGTAAACTGCAGATTAAAAAAAGTCTCTATTTTCCTCGCCAAGTAACCACAACAACTACATGCAGGCTACAACATGAGTGCCATGTACTTGTTGTGTCTTTTTTTTTTTTGGCTTGGCAACACTCATTCATATCCGTTTCCATGCTCAAGAGATGTTGGCAGACTTACTTGCAGTAGCGACTGAAAATTTTCACTGAGACTACTTATACGCGAGTAATTAAATTTGATAAATGATGACAGCCAAAGGCAAGTTGCTGCGAATTTTTTCCCCTCCTCTTTAAACAAACTGCAACAACTATTAACTACAACTGCGGGGATTAAAAAGACCATGTACACACATACTAGTGCAAGCAGTTACACTCAACAGGATTAAAAATTAAGGCTCTGCTAACAGCCAACACAAAAACACTAGCAACAGCAACAATAACACCAAAATACTGTTGCTGCAACAACTGATTATTGCTGGAGTATTACAAGTGCTTTTCACTAAACGTCGTGTGTTATTAATCTTTGATAATGGCGATAAAATATTTCATTTTCTGCATCATTTTCCATTATTCTCTCTCGCTTTCGCAGCTCTCCTCAATGACCCCTTAATATAACTTGTAGGTTTCAGCTTTAGCGTAGCAGAAACTAGTTGGCGATTTCTCTACTTTAAACCAGCAGGCTAAATGAAAAGGAAGAAGTGTTGCTCTTTGAGAAAATTAATGGCCAACAATTAAAAGCATGTGGGAATAGTTTAACATCGAGCAGTGAAGGGCAAATAGTGAGCAGCTCATGCTTTGGGAATGAGTAAAAAGGTTTGAATTTATATTAAATCTATGATTTTTCTTAGTACTTTAATTTGTAATTAAGCACTGGTCAGTTATCAATTGTTTGAAATGTTCTTCCCATGAACAGTCTGTAAAGCTTTTAAGCCATTGACTTCATTATATAAATAAATATGTGTCAAATCGGTACAAGGCCTTGATATTGGAAACGATATTTTTTAAGTGTCTAATAAAACATCTTAAATAATTCATTGAAACTAAATTGAAATATAATTGCCTATTTAATTTTCCATATTCTTGCTCAGACAGGACATGAAACACTATTAATAAATAACAAGTTATTGGTAACCCATAAAATTAATAACAATTAACCAGCATTTAAAGGAAAACAAATAATGAAGCTTTTATAAGATCACATAATTTATTTAAATATTTTTTTCCTGTACTTTCGTAGCCTACGAAATTGTTTTCTACTAATCCTTCGACTTTCACTGCTGTTGCCTTAAATAATTAATTGAAATTATTTACAGCTGAACTAACATTCTTATAACATGTTGCGGTAGCGAAAGTTCTTTGAAGCACACTTCATTTATAATTAAGTTTAGATTGAATACACAAACACTATTTGCTAGAGCAAATAAATCAAACGTTAATGGACTCACTAATACTCTATTACAAGTACAAACACCAGCAAATAATTGAATCTCATATCAAGTAAATTAATGGGGACGCATACTGGCAACACAAGTCAATTTGTTTGGCCTCTTTTATATGAATAAACATTCATGGTCTCAATTAATTCACATGCTTCAGTGAAATACGTCTGTACAAACAATCGATTGGCTTATAAGTTATTGAAGTGCGAGCTCATTCGTCGAATAAAATTTTAATAACTTTATATTTTAACGATTTTTTTAGAAGAGGTGCTTCCACTTGTTGCTGGCATTGCAGAGATTTAACTGCAAGTTGCAAGATTTATTGTATATTTTATCAAAACATTGGTTCACTATTTAATTACCCCATAATCAATGATAGCAAAAATATTTTATTAATTAACTTCTCCGACAAAATGCTATAGAACATTATTGAAAGCTCTTTAATAATTGTAAAATATACAGTTAATATATAAACCAAATTCTGGGGCTTGTTAAGCTTATCTGTTTTGATATTCATGGCTGTTATTTATTTATTTCCAGAAGTAGAAGAAAATATGTATCATTCTACTCCTGGAAATAGATTAAACATATTAAATCCACTGTCTTAGTGGCAAATTCTAAAGATTCTACCTTTGATGTGTATAATTGATTCGTTTACGCTGACATCAATGTGTAATTTAATTATAAAATCTAACAAAAACACAAAAGTTATTCATTATGAAATGACTCTTAAAATGGGCACAACAAAGAAGTTCAATGGCTACAAAGTCCATGTAAAACAATTTGCAAAGGATTTCTAACCGGCATTATACCGACTTGCTTTGTGGCCTAAAGCAAACTCTCACTGCTTGAAGCCAAAATTGTTTAGCAAAAAGCCCACATACGTGCACATATTGAGTTGATTTGAGTTTTCCTTGCCCCTGCCAACCAACTCATTTGTTTGAATAGGTTGACTGCTGTGGTTTTTCCTGCCACAATTTGTGGTGGCACCACAGATTTCATAATGAAACATCTTCCACACACAAACGATTGAGGTGAATGTGAACAGTTGAATACCCACAAACAGTTTATCGCTTTCAATAAATCTTAATCTCGCAAAATACATTCCACCTGGTAGTGAACTCAAGCCGCATGTCGTTACATGCCTCTTGTCAAACAATGGAGAAACCAGTAGCAGCCGCTTGAAAGTAATCCTCCATAATTGAAATTAAAAAACTAATTAAACAAAATTAATTAGATGGCAAAAGTTTTTGACAACAAATTGCGTGAAGGATGCCCCCTTCTTCCTCAACCTTTAAATAACAAATAATTCTTCGTCTCTGTTACACAACATCCAACCAAGTTTTCAATAAAAGCAAAGTCATGCTTCCACACACACTCAAATATACACGTCTTCTATAGTCTAAAAGCTTTACGTCTTTATGAATATTTTTATGCATTAATTTTATGAAAAATAAACAATTCAAAATAGTTTTAAATTGTTGCAGTATAGAAAATTCTATATTCCACACTTCTTTTGGCAATCAATCATTCTTCGTTGAAATCCTCAACTCTTTCAATCATTTGCAGGAATCAGTTCCAGCTCTGAACTAACACAAAAAAAACACAAGCAAATAAAATGTTGTAAAAATAAAAATAAATGGAAAAGCTTAAGGCCTTCAGTTTTAACTATTCAAATGCGAGAGAACAAAAGTTGAAAATAAAAAGCTCCCATAAAAACTAACGCCTTTTGTGTGTTTCATTGTTGAAATAAATTTCGTGGCAATGACTGCAATAAATTCTTGTTGTTATTATCACAAACACTTTCTGTTGCCGATATCAACTGGCAACCATCTCCACTCCCCCGAGCAACAGCAACAACTGTGTTGGCTTCTTTTTGCCGTTGATGACAATGACAATTTTGCTGATGGGAAAAGAGTTAAACTTAAAGGCAACAACCAACCAGTCACATAAAAATGTACGCAGAGTTGTTCAAGTCAAATGAAGCTCATTTGTTTTTCATAACAACAACTAATTAGGAGCACGTGGCAAGTATGAAAATAAACAGGAACCTCAAAAGCTTTTAAGGAACTTTTAATCAAAAATTAAATAATGAATCTTTAAATAATTAATTAGGAATAATTTTAATATTGTTGGCAACGATGAAATTATGACAAACCATTTCTCGCACAAACTAAAATTAAAACAGAATTTGTATCTTTCATACTTTTAGAACAGTTGGATGGATAGCGAAGTATCTGGACCTCTTCTATGCAATATAGATTGATGGCGATACGGGAGCTGGATTTCAGAATTATGTAAGAGCTTTTATACTAAAGCCTTAAAACAAACATTATGGACTAAGAGCTTCATGTATATGCAGGACACACGTTTTTGTGGTACACTTTTATATATCCTTAAGAGCATCAGTATTGATTATAGATATATAACTTAATAGATATTTTTGGGCGGATATTTACAACATAAAATTTCTCACACTCCTGATCATAAAAGCTGTCTCAAAAATATATTGAATTCGCTTAATCGTGGTTCGCACTGTGCAACTTTTGTTGATACTTGAAACTCGTGTAGGGGTTATGTGGCATGCACATGCATGCTGCAAGTAAATTTCATAACACAGCAAAATAAAAAACCAAAGAGTGAATGCATTGATATGAATAAAAATTTATATTCTCACAGGCAGAATTCTAAGTCTGTTTTACTCGTTTTTGTTTTTTTTGTTTTTATGGGAGAGACATGCATTTGGCTGCACCAAAATTGTGCAAACCAAAATGTGTCAGCATAATTGTGCATTTGACACCTCAAAAACATTTACGTTAACTGAACTAAAAACCGACCAATAATGGCTGAAGTAAAGTCTTTAAAATCCCACATAAATAAAATAAGAAAAAAAATTATTTTACAAAGACTGAAAAAATGTCTGCCGTTTGCAGCTTCAGAAATATTTTTGTTAAATATTTAATTGCACAAATAATTTAAATTCAAAGTATTTCTCTTTACATTCAGCCGGCTTCAAACGAATATTTGTGTTGTTTCTCATGTTGCTTTTGAAATAGTTTTATTTTATTTTATCCCAACACTTTTTAATCTACATAATTTTTCATTTAAAATCCTTTTTGAAATTAATTAAAACACAAACAAGTTGGCAATAAATTCCCATGATAAAATAATGAATTGTAATAAATTATTTAATCATTTAAAAAAAGTTTCCAAAATGCTGGAAAAAAACAAAATAAATTATCCCATTAAGTGCACAAATTAAAGTGTGGGACTTTGGCCACAAAAAATATATCATTCGCATTAATAAAAGGCTGGAGAAAAAAGTTTAACTATTTTTAACTGACTTTTTAAAAGTTGGAAGGCCATCGTTGTGTGTGTATGTGAAGGCATTATAGCCAAACAATTTTAAAGGATAAGTTCTTCAAAAATCGTTTTCTCGGTGTGATGCATATATAAATCGGAATTCCAGATTTAAATTTACAATTAATTTAAAAAATTTAAGTATTAAGATGATAATTATTATTTATGTTTGCAGCTTCGAACTCGAGCCTAAATAACAATTTTTAAATAGATTATTAATCTTGAAAAGTTCGAACAAAATTTTACAAATAAATCATTTAGATTTCAGAAATTGGAAAAAATAACTTCACAATTTAATTGTTACTTTTTAATTTTATTTTACCTGCAGCATAATCAATCTATTTCCACATACTACGTTTACAACGCTGTGAATAAGTTCAGTGTGTTTCATTTAAATCTTTCAATATTGTTCAACACAAAAACGTCCATCTTAAGCTACACCCTGTATTTTATGTTCAAGGAAAAGTTCACAAATTTTTATATTTTCTGGAGATGTAAATATTTCGTTTAAATATCGTCCACATCCACTCACAAGCACTGCCTTTTTTGTGGGTGTGTGTGTCTGTGTGTGTGTGTGTGTGTGTGTGTGAATGCACATGAGTTGAGAGTTGCTTCACAAAACGACATTTTTGACAATCGAATAAGAAGCCAAAATGAATGGCTTGTGTCAATAATTTATGACCACAAGTGTTGTAATAAATTGCAGCAAATATGTGCTTGAAGCATGTTAATATAAGGCGCCGTACATTTACAGGATTAACTTTGTAATTGGAAGCAGAAAGAGTTTATAGAGAATATTTGGAAAACTTATTCAGGATAATTTCAATATTGAAAGATGATATATAATCAAGCCGCATGTATGTGCACACTGACTTGTGTACACACTCTGTTTGTAGTGTACAAGTTAGACCTTCATAATAAAGGCCTAATTATGTAAACCACAACGCGTAAGTGATATTTAAATTGAACAAAGGCAACGCCGAATTTGTTAAATGTATGTGTAGGAAAAGATTATTGTGTACAGATACGGCCACACATGTCAAACATTTGACCAAACAAGCGTAACCACTAAACGGCAATAGTCACCAGATCTATGCATTCATCCTTGAAACAATAGGCAGACAAGAACTTTGTAAACTAAAAGACTTAATCAGAGTTCACGTCATAACTTTTTTCCACTCGCGAATCTTTCATGCACCTTTAAAAAGTTTATATTTCTTCTCGTATCCGTGAAATCTTTTCATCCTGCTGGCACATGAACATGCATACCAAACATTTAAATACTCTTAACACTTTTCCCACGTAATCCGCAGCGTTCAGAAACATGTAGAATTGCTACAGGATACATTTTATGTAGGAATGCGACTGCTCTCCATGTTCAATGCATTTTTCTTAAGACTTTTACTTCTTTTGAAATTTTGTGCCAGTTCGAAAGAAATTCTACATCGTAAATCATGCAATAAAGTTTCGTCTGCATACAGAAAATGTGTGTAAACTTAATGGCCATTTTTATGTTGCAACAAACGACCTGGAGTACAAAAGAAATAAAAATATCTCTTGTGTTTCTACTTCACGGCATTCAGTTTATCTTTCTTGGAGTTGCAAGTTCAACTCATGGCAGTTGTAAGTTTCGACGTAAAAATGAATTATCTACGAATTTGCACTTTGTTCTTTAAATATTTCTTATTCGCAATTTATTGTTTTATCAACTTAAGCAATTTTATTTTAAATTATATGTGAGAGTAAGAAATAGTTTACTTTTAGTTGCCACAGTTTATATAAATCAGCTGGATATTTCATCTACAGCCGGATGAAGAAGGCGAAGAAATAAAGAGATTTAAATAAACGAACATGTTTTCAAGACAGCTGGTCGCAAGCCACGGCACAGTGGTCTCAAACGCAAAGAAATATCAGTTGAATGAAGATACATTTAACTTTATTTAATTGTTGTAATTACACTTAAATCTTGTTTTCTCATTTACAACTTTTAAAAAAAGTGAAAATGTTGGCAAATGCCAACGCACCGTATGATATATTTAGGCATGTCACAGATTACAATCCCGTTCGGAAACGGCTTTCATTCCGTAGTTTGGCTCTTTGGAAAGCGTAAACCGAAAAATTGTTTCGGAATGAAATCATTTTTAATATCGTTAACGAAATTGTCAATTCCTTGTCTGCAGTCTCACAAAGTATTACAAAGAAATAAGTCCGCAATTTCAGGCAGAAAATTTAAACAGCCTTCTAAATATTTTTAAGTTTCTCTTATTCTTATGGTTCTGGCAAGATAGTTGTGAGAATGAGTGCAGAGAAGGGAGTGCCAAAATAAAATAGATTCCAATTGTTCGAAATTTGTTTCTGAGGGAAAGTCTCCACCACTTTTGAAATATTCAACTTAAACAGCGGAGCAGAACAGCTGTTTTCGAAAGCCACTACACTTTCATCGTCCGTATTCATGGGTATTTTTGTTTTGTTATCCCTTCTCAGCTGACTCAGTTGAATGTGACAACAGTTTCGAGAACTTTATCAAAGCGATGGTAACACATTTTTGTTAAGTCCCTGTGTTGCCGCTTCATTATTTTCTTTTTTTAATATTTTCAGTATATTTTGTTCATGTTTCTTAAGCCAACATTTTTTGGTTAGAGTTTCTGTGTAATTTGAATAATTAGCCAATAAAAATTTAATTAAATTTGGCAAATAAGTGTTTCCTATGGAAATACTTAAAACTAAACTCTTCTAATTTTTATGATTTTCACAAGATATTAGAAAGAGCTGAAGCTGGAAACATATTTAGAACACGAATGTAGCAACATTAAAAATACTCTAATCAGTTGTACTGAGTTCACAGTGTTTTACGTCCCATTTTAACAGGCCTCGTATTAAGCCATGCCCATATTCCCAAATAGTATACACCCAAATTGGTAACAAATCTCTTTTAAAGAAAGACAAGTTTTAAGCTTTATTTAGGACCCTGTTTTTATTTTGAGGATCAAACCGAATCCTGCGGTACGAAATACTGCTTTTGGTCGTCTAAATCATAAGTGCCTGTTTATTTAAAATGTGTGTAAGATATTCATTGAGAAAATTCTACCGGCTCTGTACTCGAATTACGTCTGACAAACTCTGTTGGTGTTCAAACAATTCAGGTTGTTCGACATGATTTTATCTTGTCACATCAACAAACTGTTTTGTGTTGCAAAATTCGACATTGAAACAAAATTGAATTTCTTGGCGCCCGTAACTCAATTTGTTAAATTATATTTTCTTATAAATATTTATAAAAACACAAGAAGCCTCAATAACAAAGTTTATGCTCCAACACCCGGGTCTTAAAGATGACAACAACAAAGAAAACTGCTGGTAGTTTTCAAGTTTTTCTTATTTTACAACAAGCAAAAGATAAAGAGAAATAAACTTCTATTGTTTCAAGAAATAGAATACGAAATAATATGTCGGCTCTTATCTCATGCCATTAAAACTGATATTGTTTAAAATAAAATAAAAATCTTATTGCTGCGTATGTGTATGTGTGTGTGTGTGTGTGTGTGTCAAATCCATTTATACAAGTACATGTAGAGATTAAGAAAAGCATATCTTTTGTTTGAGTGCGATACTATTTATTCAAAGGAAAGCAGTCTGTTGGCAATTGAAGCTTTTAAAGATTTTTTAGCCTTAAAACTCATTCTGGTTTTTGCTGTTTTGTTTAGGCTGTACTTGAGTGTACTCAAGTAAAAATATTATTTATTAGAAGCTAAACATTAAAGAAATAATCACAACGAAAGAGATTGTGAAAATGCGCTCTTTAGCACATGAGAATGCCAATCGCGGTCGGTAATGTCCTGCGCTCTCTATTAAACGAAATTCGGTAAAAATTACATCATCGTGTAACCTTCAGAGTTGCACAACTGCTTGATCAATTCTTTTACGAGAAATGCTTGCTAGAAATTGTTGTTTTAAACCACAATTAAATCTCTCATAAGGCACAAAAAAATAAATAGAAATGAATCTCTCGCAGATAATGAATGGCCCAACAGGTTTTATAACTCTCTGTGATTTTAACAGATTTCAATACTCTTTATTATTGGCTTCAGTACGTAGTTGACTTAGATCGAGGTCAAAATAATGAAACGAGAAGAAGATATTTTAATAAATAATTCGAGTTGTCACTATCAAAATAATTAACTTTTCAATGTCAAAGAAAAAATCTGAATTGATATTGAAAACTATAAATTACAAATTCCCTTTTCTCTTCTGTTGCATTTTCGTCAAAGGACTTGTTCTAAAAATAAAACACTAAATCAACAATATTTTCTATATGAGAAACTGTTGTTGTTGTTATTTCATTCCGCTTGATGTTGTTAAGCCATTGAGACTAAATGCTACCTGGCCAGAAAAGAACTTATCCTCGTACCAGCATAGAAACTTGTTACACTACATCATGCACAAATACAAACACACACATATTATTTTGATAATAAAGTTTCCACTATTTTTCGGTGCACAACTCTTTACACTCCACTGGTTTAAAAAACTATTACACGGTGATATTGAAATTCGCAGTTGACTTTAGAGGAAAGTAATCAAATGCGTTGCTTTGGAGGGAATCATATATTTTTATTAAAAGTCGAAAAATTTTTCAAGTTTTGCAATTTGTGTGCGCTTTGAATTTAAATAAATTTCCATTCGAAATAACACACAAACTGGTGGCATTTATTTATGATTTAAAATCATACGTGGATTGTGGCTACATAAAACAGATTTAAATATCATAAATTCGTAATAAGAAACATGCAGCATTTATTTAAAATCTTTTTGCAACAAAAAAAAAAACTTAAACAAGTGAAACGCGCATAGCAACAACCTAAACGAGTGAAGTAAATAATTAATGTGTGTTAAACAATGTGAGCGAAAAAAATAAAAATAAAGCCCGTCCGCTAAGAATTGGAATTCAGCCAAGTTAACAAAAACGAAACAGCAAAAAAAACATTAACATGTTTTACTTGTGAAACGAGAAAATGCTAGAGTGGAATACAAATAAAGCTAACAAGCAAACACAACTACATGTTTATGTTCAAATATACACCCACAAGTAAACGGCTAATAGAAAAACCAACAACAGCAAAGAACAACAAAGCAGCATACCAAATTGCTGAAAGTAAACCACTGAAAGCTAAAGTACCATTAGCTGCAGCCAGGGTTCGCAATCAAGTTTTCTTTTTTTTCCTATGAGATCCAAGGAAATTGTTAAACCAATTAAAACTCAAGCAGCCACTCAGCTTGGGAAGAAGAAAAACTCGCCCATCTTTTTATCTACAGGACAGCTAAGAATGTGCTCTCTAAATATCTTGAAAATGCTATACTTCGCTCTGGACGATATTTCTAATTCTTACATAATTGAAAGCCACGATAAATTGCATGAAAAACCCCACTATATACTTGGTAACTCTAGTCTTTGTTTAGTTTACCCACACATGCACACATAACACACTAACACTACAAAGAAAAGTGTACTTGAAATGTTTAATTTACAGCAGCGCTATTTGACTGCAGTTGCATTTCCAGTTTATATATGCCCGTCCGTACGAGTATCTTCCCAACCACTTCATTTCTCTGTTGCTTTTCTTGCTTTCTTTTTTTTCCTTCTTATTTTTTCTTTCAGTTCATTATCACATCACAGCGCTCGAGTTTGTTTTGCAATGCTGAGAAGTGTGCAAATATTTAATATGAAACATCATAAAATACTAAAAAATTAAGTAAAACCGAGTCGCAACAGCAGTTTAACCAAAAATAAAAAAGGGAACATCGCAACAGCAACGAAAACAAAACTCATTTCATTTGGAAAAGCTGCAACAATTTGATACGACTGCTGGTGCTGCACAAAACAAAAACAAACAAAAACAAACAAAAACAGAAAAAATATGTAAATAAAACCGCACTTAGACGTATGAGCAACATTAAAATAGCTGCTCATGCATTTCAATACTCATACGTACCGTGGTCTTGAATTTCAAGCCAGTTACGTAATACTGCACACACACACTCGCACACATACATCCAAAAGAATACATCTCTCTCGCTCTCTCTGTTGTCGTTGGCAATGTTTATTATTAAAATACTCAACTTGAGAGGAAATTTTAATGCAACGCACAGACACACCAGCATGTGAACAAAATTACCAGAGTTTCATATTAATTTTTTTGGCGGTGCATCTGCGTTGAGAGTTGTTGTTTAATTGTGCATTTTTTGTAGCATATGCTCGAGGGGTCATAATTAAGAAAGCTAATGGTTTACTTTGCTACTAGTTTGTTGGAATTTAATTTTTCTTGCAAGAACTGCAGCACTTTTTGTTCTTAAAAATAAAAGTTTATTCAATTTAAAATATATGATTGATCGCTTGCTTGCTGGTTCGATCTCTAATAACTTCCTTTACTTAAATTGTTATAAGCAGTTTAACTTATATGTTTTATAAGATCAGTAAAGCAAGAAATTTAACAGTGTAAAATCTTTTGTACAGCAGTCCTATTGAGTCAAATTGAAAACTTGAAATCACTTAAATAACTTCTCTATAATTTTATTTTGTTATCTCCCAATTCCTGTTATGTCCTTGATTTTTGTTGAATCCACTTATTCATTCAAGTGGAAGCTTGAATTAATATCTTAATTAAATTTAAGAAGTTTCGAGCACAACTTCAATGAAATTCGCTAAAAACAACCCACAATTATTTTGATTTGTTTCTTATTTATAAAACTTTGGTCACAAAAATATAAGGCTGGTAAAAAATAATATTGTGGCAACATTTTGATTAGAAAATATATCGACTTTTTTTTGGTTTTTTCAGAACAAGTTGTAGGACATCAACGCCTTACATATTAGTTTTGGCCAAAGAATTAATAAATTAATGTGATAATTAATGTTACCACTTTCAAATAATACGAACCAACATTTTCTTAAAAGCTATCAAATGAGAAAGAAATAATCAATTTCAAAATAAATTGTTTTTTGCAAATATTGTATGTATGAAGATTAATTTATTAACTGCGTTACGAGGCGAAGGTTAGTTACAACTGGAGATGTAACTGATACTCACGCCGATACAGAGCTTATGGCGACACATCCATTTTGCCAATAAATTTATATTTTTTTGATTATTATTTTTTTAATTAATAATACAATTTTAAATTAAATATTTTTTGCTAAACATGTAAAAAACTAGAGCCCACAATTAAATATTTTTAACTGCTACTTTTGCCATGGATTTCTACTCAAGACACTATTTTATCTAAATAAATTTTTACTCTGCAATTTATTTTAATAAAAAATTTCCCATTTGAGATTCGTTAATTTTTCCTTGATATAAAATTCTACCGTTTGTTAGGGAAACTTTTTATGTGTCAAGATTGAATGCTGAACGTAGACACACAGAAGCTGGAAGAGTCTGTACTCGAAGCAGCTATAAAACACAATTTTATTTTCTTGTCTAGAAAGAAATTGGCTTCAATTTTCTCTTCATTCTTAGCCAACGCAAGTTACAAGAATTTATCAAAGTTAATAAATCACTTGAGTAGCGGAAGAAGCTCATACGCAGCAATTACCCTCAAATACGATAAATGTTTCTAATGTTTTATGCATTTTTCGTTAAAAAAATAAATAAAAAAAGGAAAAACTACAACCAAAATAAGAAAAATAACTCATACACACAGACACGCGCACATACACATACACACGACTACTTGTATGTACAAACTAAATTTACCAAAAAAAATAAGACAAATTGTAAGAAAAATAATAACAATAAAATAAATCCCTTTTACACGACTACAAAACAAATAAAAAATAAAGAAATAAAAACAGTTTTTACCAACAGAAAACAGCAACTAAAAAGAATGTGCGAGATAAAGTTTTTACGAGATGCGAGTTTATAAGATAAACTACCGGACATAAAATCGACTTCGTATCGTTTATAGAACCAGTTTTTTAGGAAAAAAAAACACTGCACTAGAGGCGACTGTGGGGGCACGTAAAAATCAAACGTTTTTGTGGTAGAGTTAAGCCAGTCTAAAATCTCGGAAGATGAAGAACATGTGGAATCACTTGATACCATGAATTCTGATGACAAGACATAAAAGCAAATTGAGCTTCGAAGCACTTCGCTAAAGACATTTTTGACACATTCCGACACGTCAAAAACATGAACATTATCTTGACTATCACAAATTCTACCTGAAGTGAATAGACAATAAGTAAATTATTTGATATATTAGAAACTTTTTCCGCTTTGTCAAGAGGAGATCTCTCATAACAGAATGAAACTATCGGCACGTTCAGAAGCCAGCCGTGGGAGGTTTTACTGTAAATGCTATTTCTTCCTTATTATTTTGTACGGATTTTTGATATAAAAACTAAATTTTCTTTTCTTTATTTCAAACTTTTTTCCATAAAACCAGTTTTAAATTTTTATCTAAAACATGTTCGAGCATTTTCCTTAAAATATATAATTTTCTTGTTAATATAGAAATAATTTTTTTCTCTCTGATAAGCGCAAATAAGTGAATGGAATAAAAAAACATTCCAAAAAACATTGATAAACGATGGAAACGTTGTGGACTGCTTGAAGGCAGCATCAGAAAACTAAATGAGCAAAAAAAAAACATCAGCAGCCAAAGTTCAATATATTTCTCATGTAGCTGAAGCCACGCAAACCGCTACTGCCACCGGTGTCCAATACTATCCGTTACTGGCTACGTTGGCATGCAACACAACGTGGCATGCTGCCTAAAACCATCAGCCGCACAACATGTGCGTGTTGACAAAATATAAAAAATAACACAACTAAACCCGCTTCTAAATACAACTAAACAATTTATTTCTTGGAGAAACCAACTCGAGCGGCAACAACACCACACATGACACGGAATGTAAAAGCAGCGCGAAAATATTATAAATTATAAGAACATAAATTTTTTGTTTTACTTCGGGCCATTTGCTGTTCTATTTGGCTGGAAGCTGTAAAAGCAGCTTTTTTCCCAATCCGCCAAAGAACAACGTAACTCACATACAGACGACGCATACACACACACCCGCAACGACAACTTCCGTTTAGCAGTCAAAAGCACAGCTGCTACGCTTTCCGTTTGTTCTTGTTCTTCATTTTCCGTTTTAGTTGAACAAATTTCTTTGCTCGTACTATTTTTTAGTTTTGAAGTTTTGCCTCGTACGAGTATTTTTCGTTCTTCTGTTGTGGAAGATTTTCGGTTTTTTCTCTCTGCCTTTATTTGTTTTGTAGCCAAGTTTTGTTATAATTTTGGCATTTAATCAAATTTTATTACAAGCAATTTTTCGCCAAGTTTTTGTGCGGGTGTGAGTTTGTGTTTGTCAAAAGGCAAAACTACAATCAAGGTTTAGTGCTCATGTGAAAACAAAAAAAGAAAAAGTTTTTTAATTGTTGGCGGCAGTTGAAGCAGAGCTACAAAAGAGTATCTACTAGAGAGCAGATAGTCAGCTGTTGTTCTGTCAATGTCAGAGGGTAAAGAATGTTGTTATTCTCTTAGAATAACATCTCAGTTGGATTACAAGTTTTCTTAGGCGTATTGTCACGTGGAGTATGGGCAACTTTTAACAAACATTCAGTAGTTTCACAGACATCCATAATGTTTTTTGCATCAATTTCATCACTTGTTTTTATTTCGTGTTAAGTAAAAATAAAATAAAAATTAAATTAAATAGCTAATTAAAATATGGATTAAATAACTGATTTTATATCCGTCGAACTTCTGCGTTGGCACTTTTCCAATTAAAAAAGACGGATCATAACTTTCAATGAATTCTACGTTAGTCGGCCTTAAGTCATTAAAAAACATTTAATGCTTGTTCGCCGATGTCACCAGCGCATTTGGTAGAATTAATAACATTAAAAGCAAAAAAATTTTATTTTATTTGTGTCTCAAATGTTATATATTCGATCGGTCGATTGTTGGTGACATCGGCGAACAGGCAGTTAATCAATTCACAATCTAGCATTAACGTCGTATACGTTGTTGCATCATATAATTATAATATATCGTATGTCGTTCAAAAGTGTGCTAAAATCATGCGTTTCAATTTTATATGTATATATTTTTGAAATAATTATATTAAACTGGAGTCCCTATTCTGACACTCTTTTGTCAAGAAACTTGTCGACTGATATGTGCGATATGCAACAAAAATTATATAAATTGAAAAAAAACTGTTTTTCTCACTAGACTGCATCTTTAATTTTAGTTTTTTTTGTTAATAACAGCTGTCACGGGTGATTCTCGCCACTTTACAGAGAAAATGTGAGTGTCTGTTAAACTGTGGGGAGAAAACTTCCCGGGTCAAACACTGACAAATGAAAGCGCTGGAGATACATTTTTAAAAATTAAAATTAATTCTTTATTTTTAGTTTGCGTATTTTTATATACCCAAATTTATTTCAAGAAGACGACTATTGAAATCCTTTTATCTTTTAACTCTTTCATATGATGGATGGATGAATATGATGTCAATGATAATACCACACTGATGATAACGAAGAATATTTTGTTCAAGTTGTTGTAGTTATTCACTGTTTGTTGTCGTCTGCTCTGGGGGATATCATGTTGTGCTCGAAGGAAATTTTAATTTCCTTTAATCTTTTTTAGCAACTTTTCCTTTCTAGTTCTTCTATTTGTTAATAAAATATGGAGGGCCACGAAATGAAATATTATTTCATGCTCGTTGTCATCAGTTGTTGGGGTTGTTTGAAGCCGTTTTAGATGTAAACAGAATCTTATATTTTCTACGTAATTCTAGACTCTCTGCCCTTTAAAAGAATACAATTTAACAAACAAAAATATTGTTGTGTGCAGAAAACAAAAACAACAACAAATATAAACAAAAACTACTTTCGAACCGCAAGTAAAAGTCGACTTTGGAACATTCGAGAAAAACACACAAAACTTGACAGCAATTAATTGCTGCCACTAACCGAGCAAAACGACAACTTGCCATTTGCAATAATTGTTTTCATGTATAATTTATGTCGTTACTTTTTATAGCTGCAGGAAAATAGTCCAATTATTTATTGCCGTTACAACTACAGGAAGTCTTTAGTCTCTTGTCCCTTTTGTTGTTGTAAAAGGATAATAAATTGTATTAATAAAACGAATGCCAGCAAACAGCGTTCATATTTTGGATTTGTCCAAAAAACCATAAATGCATTGAGGAATGCGAGTTGCTCGTATTATATAGACGTTGATCTTAGGAATAGAAACGGCAGTAAGAAAAAGATGAAACTACACCAAATCCAGCATAGCGTCAAATAAAGGATTACCAGGACTAGGAAAGATATTCGGAATGAGTTTATGTGCCTAAAAGACCAACCTTTTATTGCAAAATAAATAATAATGAAATATGTAAACCAGTAGTGAGCGGTTTCATGCTGCTGGATCGTAGGATATATAATCAGGATACCACAATCATGATGACTGTTATATAAATTGGCAATTATTAAATAAATTTGTTCCAAAGTCTTAAGTCTTCCACAAATTTTAAATACCATAACCTTTTACTTACCTTTTGCTGTATTTTTTATTATTTTATTGTCCTTTAAGATCTTAATTCGTTTGACATTTTTCTTAATTAAAATGTCATTCACTCAAACTTTCTTCATATTTTTATTTACATTTTACATGATATTTCAAAGGCCTTGTCCACAAAATTGACAATATATTTCAACTTAAAATATTTATTCAAGACAAGTTCGTACATATACATAACGTACAAACTTGAGTTTGGCCCTCAAGAGCATTCAAGGGTTAATAACAAGTGGCCAATGTCATCAAGATGTTTTCTTTCCTTTTTTATATATTAAACTCAATAAATATTTATGTCGTTTACTCAATACCCAGATTATAGTTTCCTCTTAAGGAACTTGAACTAGCCAAAGGACAATGGCAACAAAATCAAGAGATAAAAATCATTTAGCAAAGGATTTAAACTGCAAAGAATTCATTAACAGCACACTTTCATAATAAAATGAAAATGGAAAAAACTATTATATGACTGCCTAAACAGAAACAACATGGATTTGGAGAAGAAAAATAAAATGAATTAACAGCAAAAGGACTAGAGTGGAAAAATATATTCACACACTCATGAATATAAATGAAAGGAATATACTGGCAGAAGAATTAATATGAACATAAAGATAACGATTCTTAAAGGATTTTATTGAAAAAGAAATAATTATTAAAGATTTGGTATATTAAGACCCTGATAAATAAGCAGATTTAATTCTTTACACTTTTATCACTCTGTATACAACGAACTTAAGTCTTTCAATAATAATTGAATATAAATAGTGCGATAAATATCTAGATTAAAGGCTAAAGTAATGGCTGGAGCTGTTTGTAAATGATCACAAGTGTCTTCAGTAAAACGAAACATACAATTTCAAAAATGTGTGGTGATTTAATTTGTGTTGATATTATATCGGCGTTTTTCTACAATTCTCGTATATAATTTTCTCATAGCATTTCCTTAATAGTTTTTTTCATTTTATTTATTTACATCAAATTAATCCTGACTATTAAGATGTGTATGTGTTCTGCAAATATTTTCCAACTTCAAGTCAGGACACCTGCCAACACCTGATGGAAATAATTTGTTTCATTCTTCTTTTCTTTTTGGAGCAGCATTAAGGGATGACCCATATAAAGGGTGTTTTTTATAGAGTGATCAAGTTTAAATCATAATAAAACATAGTATCATATATTTGATATCAATGAAATGGTCTTTATTAAATAGAAAATTTTATGACATTAATGTTTAAATATGATTTCGGCCATGTGGCCGCCACGGCTGCCGCGTACAAATCGCAATCTGGAATATCAATTTTCACAAACAGTAATATTCTGACCATCATCGTTTTGAAGGCCAGCCCATAAAGCGCACCAAACAGTAATTTTCTGTGGATTTAATGGTGTTGTGACAAAAGCTTGTGGACTCCCCTCACCCCAAATGCGACAATTCTGTTTATTTACGTACTCATTCAACAAAAAATGGGCTTCATCGGAAAATACAATTTTGAATGGAGGAAGTGCACGATAAGTTTAACGAACAGAACCATTATTTTGATTAAAAATTTCCACAATTCGCACGCGTTGCTCTGGTGTAAATTAATTTATAATAAAATGTCAAAGCAAACACAACAAAAAGCAACTGTCATCTATTAAATGGGTGGTCAAATAAAGCAGTGATGTCAACTGAAAGTTGTATCACTTTATAAAAATACCCTATACATGCAGTACATAAAGTCAAAAAGGAGGCGATATTGTTGAGAGGACATGTGAGAAGATAGAGAATAAGTTGTAGTATTATTTACTTCCTCCTTTGCCGACGCTAAAATCACACGAAGTAGGATGCTGTATTATTCCATTCCTTTAGTCATGTCAATCGCTACTCATTTAAAACCAAAAACCCGCTTCATTTTTAAATATTTTTCTATTTCAAACATAATGGAAGGCCCATATTTTATATTCGTATTCTCAGGTTGTTTAAGCTTTATCATTGACATCTGCAATTCTTTAATTTACATAATAACTTATTATTCATTTTAAATGCTGTTTGATATAAAAAAATCATGAATTATATTCATTTAATAACTATATTCTTCCAATTGTGATAACAGTTTTCCATTCCCAAGCGTCGAATTGCTGCTCATTGAATTTTCAAACATAATTTGAATTATCAATTGAAATTTTATATATTTACCACTAGATTTTTTATTTTTACCAAAAAAATATTTCTTTTTCCTATGCACACTTTTTTCAATTAACAATGAAAATATTGTCTTGCTTATTTGACAAAAATAAAATGTTAAGCTGAACAGGAGAGACAAAAGTTATTGCAAACACGTTTTCAAAAATATAAATCCTTTAGCAATTCTTTAAAATATTTAAAATAAAAAACTATTTAAAAAAATTTCAAATAGTTATTGTAAAACAAAAAAAGGATGTATTGTGAAATAAGTGTATCTGGTTTTTGTTATGTGGAAAAAAAGAGGAGACATGAAGTAGATCAATTTTGTAGCTGCCAAACAAAAGTTTGTCCTGTTCCTAAAATATTAACAAGAGTGTGTGTCCCAGTTTCGGATGCTCTTCATCTATTCTTTATTGTGAACGCCAGCAATTTGAAGTCCAACATATTGTTCTGCTTAAGTGGACAACAGAAAGCAAACTTTTTCATAAGTATTTCATACGAGCACATCAATTTTTTTAAAAGAGAAGGCCTAATTTTGCAACAATAAAAGGGAAAATCTATTTGATTGATATGCCAACAAGAATTTTGAATTTTTCCTGTCGATGAATAGTCTGTTAGTGAATATCTATCGTTTGGTGTTTCATTATTGGAAAAGAATAGAAGAGAAATATTAAAAAGAATTATTTTTTGCAAAAAGAAAAATTTCGTTAGTTTTTTTTAATAAATGAAACTGTTGTTGGTTAACCGACCCCAAAAATTATATATTCTTTTCTTATTGTAAAAAACAGTGCAAATTATTTATCGCTGCAGTTGTTTTTGAAGAATGTTGAAGTAGAAATTGATGAGATGTAAATATTTTCATCGAAATTTCAAAACTCTCCTCGTCACTTCTTTCCGTCTTATACGCGGCCAATGTTGCACAGTGGGTACTTTAAATAAAAATGGAAACAATTCTTTGGGTAGTCCGATAGTAATAAAATTTTAAATTGAATTCTGTAAAAAATTTAGTAAAAGTCGAAGTTGTTATTGAGGTTAAGTTTGGAGTTTGAAGCAAGCAAGGCCACGGGACTTCCAACTGGGTCACCTCGAAGAAAAGAAATATATAAAGTTGTGGCAAGCTTATGGTTTTGATTTAACAATTTTTTTCGCAGACAGATTTCCCTATTCAAGAAGTAAATTCAGTCTACCATGTGTTTTGGGATTTTGAGAAACTTTCTTAGGAATTATGGAGACTTTAGAAACAAATTCACTTCTTATAGTTTTTACACCATGAGTTGTATGGATTGGAGTTCATTCTCAAGAGACGTCAAGCTGAAACATATTATTCGAAACTGTCAACCTTTTTTGACACGTACTCGTCAATAAGTCAGTTTCTTTCCAGCAACTGTAGAAATAAATTAAACTGGTTGGTCTTGGCCATAGAAAAATGTTATGTAAATAATGTCAGTTAAAAAGTTTATTTGGTTTCATTAAAATTTTGATCATTTCTATGAGCATTTTGGCAAGCCCGATGTTTTCATCTTCTTCTTGTATAAACCATAAATTTAATTTATTTCAAATATTTTGATTTGTATGCACCCAAAAGCAGATACATTCTCCATTGTATCTATTATTTCCGTTTAAGATTTCTTCTTGGAAAAGCTTTTTGGTCAATATTTAGATTTTCCGCTCCTGTAGCAACACTGCGAACTTAGAGCTGCATATGTTGGCAACACTGACCAAAAACCCTTAAATTGCTAATAAAAATTGAATTGTAGAGAATGAAAACACACTTTATACAACATCAATTAATATGTATTTTATTTAAAATATAATTTTTTTAAAACGCAAAACAACACCCAACTGATAAATAATTTCTTGCCATTCACCATTTTGTTGCGGTTTTAATATGATGGAATTTAACTGAAATCTTCATTCGATTGTCAGATTTAAAACATAAAAGTTTAACTGTCACACAAACCAATTTCGACTCTGAATAAATTTATTCAAAAAGAAATTATTTTCAAAGTATAAAACCGCTTTTTCCTGCTGCAGAAACGGTTTCGGCAATAAAATTCGTTTCAACAGTTCGCAAAACTCGACTCACAAATACGCTCATGGACACACAGAGAAAAGTTGCAAATTACGAATGAGCATTTCAGTGAATATTTAATTAAACTTTGGCTGCCATGCCGGAAAATTCATACTTAATAAAGTTCTTTATTTAACTTGCAAATAATTGTAAAGTTTCCTTTTGCCAATTCGCAAAGAAAAACTTATGAAAAGAAAATTGAAATGTTTAAGGTAGTTGTGATGTAAATATTCGTCAACTTTTTATTCTCGTTGCCAAAGCACAAGTTTGAATGCTGCTCAGTCACTTCTTTAATTGAGACACTTTTTTAATTGACCCCTAATAATCTATATTGGATTAGAATGGAAAAGACGAGGAGATGTGAAAAAGAATCTTATAAACGTTAAATAAGAAAAGTAGTTTTAGGCAATTCGCTGCAAGAATAATCAGGTCAAGTGAATTTGAAAGTGATTAAAAATTTTGCATGTTTTATTATTTCTCCAAACTCGATGCAGAAAGTGTTTGACAAAATATTTTAAATAGTTCTTTTTATAGCACGAAACAATATTTTTAAAATATATAATTTTTGCTATAAAAATGATAGCGAATTTTTATTTTTTTGATGTGCAGGTTATTTTGTTCCAAACCTTCCCAAGCCTCTTTGAACATTCCTAAGTCCAATAAAAATATGTTGAGCTGGTTAAGGCTATATTTTTCCTATTTGATAGTTGAGGTTAGTTTGTTTTACGCTCGCCCATCTTCTGAGCTCTAATACTTTATGACTGCCTCAGCTGTAAGTCTACTTCACTTGTCATATGATGCAGACGTGTCAAGTAAGAAGACCCTAATTTCAAATATTTTGCTGACTGCCTCAAACAAAAAGTCGGCTTTCACAAACCAGGATTTTTAAAAATTATCAATTCAAAAAGGGAAATATTGTTTTTGATCTTAAGATATTTAATTGTATGAAAATACTTAACATTAAGTATTTTACGTCGAACGATTTTTGTTATATTGACTTCAAATTTGATTGACAAATTATTTCGAAAGTGTTTTTTAATTCTGAGAGATACATGAGAGATATTCTAAAACACAAGAAAAAATCAGCAGCAGTTTTTAAATATTCAACGTGCGCAACAGAGCAAAAGAGCTGTTTTGAAGAGTCGCTATTGAAGCTCAACCGTTTAATAACAGTTTAATAAAACGCTATTAATTTAATTTTCAAACTTATATAACTTTTGAATAAATCAATCGATTCTGTTCTATGCTTTTGAGCTCAACAGTCTGGTATCAGTTTAATAAAAAACTCATTATTTAATTTTCAAATTCCATGATATATAAATGAATCAATCGATTTTCACTAGAAAAGAGGTGACTGAAGTAGTTTGTCCCTTAAAGAATCGATTGCACTAATTAACCAGATAAATAATTTTGTAGTTAAAAAAAATAGATTTTCCTGCACAATATCTTGCAAACGAATCAACAGGGTTCGATTTAATTATCGGCGATCGCCGTTGTGTTTAGCTTATGACATTGATCGCCAACTTATTCCAAAACAAAGCACCATATTTGAATAAAGTGTTTTTAGAGATCTTACAAAATCCTCCTGTCCGACTCAGCTCCTGTTCACAAGAAGTCTAAGTTTGGTAGAACTCTTTGGATCGCTTTTAGTTTGACATGATTTGGTCAGCTAGATTTTTCAAAACGTAGTGAAACCAATAACTTCCTGATATTTAGACATTTAAAATTTTTCTAGTGAGAAGTTCTAAAATTCTTTTCAAGGCCCGAAGTTCTTTAAGATATTCTTTTAACTAACCCTTTAACAAATACATAACCTTATTAATTTTGGCGAACTATTATTGGATGCCCCAGTACGCTCTTTAACGAATACAGTCCTTCATAATAGAATTAAATTAAACTAATTTAAAATATGCAAAAATCTCCATTTTTAAAACCCCAGGGGCTTTAGTCTTAAACTAAAACGTAATTAACATTTTTATCTAGTCCCACAGTAGAAAGCAATTCGTTATTATGTTGGCTTTTAAATTTAATCATTATTGATGCAAGATTCTCCGAATATCGTATTGAAAATCATATAAAAAGAAATTGTTCTCTCTTCGTTATCATTTCGCAAAATTTAGAGAATAAATTTT